>JAYESA010000010.1:4502969-5142969 GCA_036927795.1 Iris macrosiphon
AAAAATACTAATTCGGTCTCTGGTGTATAGGAAAGTAGTTGGCTTCACATACATCCTTCCCGACCACCCGGCCTTAGCATATGTCGGCGGTACCGTGGGCGGCGGTCCCCTGGACACAGTTCTTTCAGGCAGTGGCCGTTTAGTCCATGGTTCGTTGGATGGTCGGTGCAAGGCCAGAAATTGGAACACATTGATTCCGTCCGTTTCTGTCCTTCGCTTCAGGGCCTGTCCCTCGGTGTGGTCAGTATTCCATATTGTCGGGCAGCGAAGCTTACACTTGTTCACTTATTATGACGGTTTCCCCCCGATATCCCTATAGAGCGAAAGAGCTGCTTGGTGATCCCTAGGTTGCAGCACGTCCGGTCACCTCGCGCTGCTGTCGTCGTTTCTAGGACCGACCGACGTCTCACCTGTACAGGTCTTCTCAAAGCATACCCCCTTTATTATTAGTAGTAGTAGTAGGAAATGAATTCTTTCAATCCTTCGCTGCTCTTTCCGTTCTTCTCGAGTTGCTCTTCCTGGCTCGACCTCACTTCGCTCGTCTTCTTTTTCGACTAGGAAGCGGATGAGGAATCAAACTCCTGTTGTTGTTACGGCTAGTGCGAGTTGCTCGTAGTCCCTTACTAGTCGAGGGGCTTTAATCTTATACTTCAAGTATGCAGTTTAAGTAAGAAAATGAAAGAGACTAGCCCTTATAGTGGTGAACCCGAAGCGAGATCGAAGTAATCCGGAAGAATCCTCTCTCACTTTGGTACCACGGTAACTTATACTTATTTCACTTTGGTACCCCAGGCCGTGCCAAAACAAGAGGGCTTAACAACTATTACCTCTCGACACAGTCACCGCGGAGTGGGCTTGTGAGCCTTCGGGCGCTCATCCATCGATGCACGCCAACCTGGGTTGATCAGAGATTTTTATATGAAAAATATGAATCGGAGTTTGAAGAAGGGGAAGGAGCCCTCGACCCGTCAAGTAAATGAAAGGCAATTCACGGGATCGGGGGATTAGACCGAAGGAAGAGAAGGCTTAAACTTAAAAAAGCAGTCCTATATTGCATGTAGGAAGGGAGATTCGACCTTGTCTAGTTTCCAATCTAGTCTCGACATCAAGGAAGTGATCTCTGAAAATCCACCGAAGAGTATCAGCGACCCTAGTTTCATCTGAACTACGATTCAGAGTAATTCTTACCGACATCATCTTTACCTTTCATGCCATATGCGCTTAGCGCTCTTCTGTCCCACGCATCTAACCAGCTCGCGTGGTTCACCGGTTCCACTGAAAACTCTCATTTGTTGAAGCGGAGCATAGTGCGTCGCCGAGCGAAAAATGTCTCTTCTTTCGGTTTATTCACTGATCTGATCTGAAATGAAACTTAGCACTTGTTTTCTTATGGATTCTTGGTGCTAGGCGTTCGCAGAATCAGTCTATCCGAAACGAAGATGTACTTTTTAGATCAGTGACGACCTCTCCAGCGGAGCTGGACGTCGGGCCTTGGGCCCTGGATGCGCTAGCGATCGGCACATTAGGGGAGTGCTTGCCCTGGTTTCTCGTCCTGGTATCCTGAACCTATCGTTCATGATATCTACATTCAACTGTGTCCCGGAGACACAGTCGAAGCATGCCCGCCCAGTGTGCCTCTTTCACGACATGCTAAGGTCCCGGGTGTCCTCCTGTGGTCTTCTAGCGTTAGAAGAAGTCGTGTCCATCCCGAACATCTGCAACGTCCTCCCACGCCTTTCTTTTTTAACACGGAACAAAGATCAAAAAAGGACGGACCAGACTCATTCATTGACTTTCGCGATCGCCCTCACTGAACCGACTTGGATTTGAACTACGATTCCTCTCAAGTCTTACCGAAACTGGATTGCCTTTTCGTGGCATATGGTGCTTATTACTTGACTTTTTCCCCCTTCTTCCCCTTTTTTCCTTTATTGCTTCTCGAAGGCCGTGTAGAAGCAAACTCTCCAAATTTATGACCAACCCTTCCTTCAGTGATCTTACAACGAACATGAGTTTTTCCATTATAAATGAGTACGGAGCAATCAACGAATTCCGGCAAAATAGAAGATCTACGTGACCAAATTTTCCTGCGAAAACACTCTCTGTTCTTCATTCTCAACAGGAAAGCATCAACAAAACATCATTTCCATATAGATTGTCGTGGCATTTTCTAAATTCTGCATTTCCCCACCCCAACTACTGTCCGAAATCCTGCTTTGGTGGGCTTGCCCCAAGGTGACACCGAAGGTCTACCTCCTTCCGTGCGCCCCTCACCTCCTCCATGAGGATGATCTACTAGATTCATTACAACACCACGAACAATAGGGCGTCTAACCACCGGCTTTGTCCTGCTTTTCTAAGCTTACGTGCACCATGGTTGGGATTGTAAACTATATCAATAGTAGCTCGGCATCGGGAATGTATGAGTTTTTGAACACCCGAAGGTAGCCGCACAAGACATTGTGTGGCTGGCTCCTTCATTATTTGAGCATAAGTGTTCCTGCGGCTCGAGCCAGCTTTTCGCCTTGACCTGGATACATCTAACTGCCTACTGGGCAAGTTTCAACTTCTAAGTCACCTGATTTGGCACCAGCCAAAGGAGTAGGAGCAGCAGTCGGGGAACCACCGCCCGAAGGGTTCCTTTGAGAAGGCAATGGAATCCCACCCCTTTTCACTTTATCACTGGATTGCGAACTTAACCTTTTGATGAGAATGCCACCACTCTTACTTACTCCTACTCCTTGAAAGACTACCGTTTTTGGCCTAGGAACTCCTTTCATAGAATTAGCATGCACAAGTTCAAGTGGTGCCTTCTATGGAACAGAACCTCCGACTTACTATCCTCAAACCCACCTATTGGCGTATCTGGATCAGGTGATCGTTCGCGAGTCAAACTCGCTCTCTTGCTACGCCTTCCTCGCTTATTCTCCCGCAACTCTTTATGCCACGTCATATTGCGCTACGAGCTAAAGCCACGTCAATTCAAATAAAATAAGAGAGGCGAAAGTCCTTTTTTCTATTAGTGAGGGTCTTTCTCTACTGCTGTTGGTATCGCATCTACGAATGAAGGAGAACAAAGTGAGACGACCGTTAGGGAGCTAATAGAAGGAAGGTTGGGGAGTCTGTTTTGTCCACTTTATCCATCTAGATTTTTTTTCTAACTTGTGATAATAGATCGGCTGAATTATTCGATTGGAATTTTGAATTCATCCGGGAACACAACTCTAGTTCCAAAAAAACAAAAGCTTTAAATTAATCTTCCAATAACTTCAATAATTTTATTCCAATAGAAGGCCCAAGGTACCTTATTTATAAGCACAAAAGGTACTAAAATTAGAAAGCACTAAGGACCTAGAAACTTCTAGAAAACTACTAACTAATAAATTATATTACTAAATATAGAAGCTCCTAGAAACTACTAAATAATAAATAATATAACTAATATAGAAGCTATTATTGACCAACTTTAGCTTCCTCTAAAACGATTGGACCGATCAACCAATTTGACCAGTTGACTGACTTTAACTTCCACGTCACAATGATTCAAATAGTCGACAAATTTTTTTGGGTAAAGGCTTTGTTGTTGTTGTAGTTGTAGTTCTTAAACAAAGATGAGCAAATGATAAGCAAATTAAACAGATGTTCAGAAATGAAATTATGGTACTGTGGCCTATGGACACAGGATCCATGATCCCCTAGTAACTGAACATGCATGCATTTAACCAGGTGGAGATGAGGCATCAACTAATTATTATCGCTTTAAAGATGGGATTTCCCAATCCATCTAAATTACGAAATTGACTTAAATTGTTCATTTACTACCTCTATTGTTACACATCCTACTTATCAGCATTAGGAGGTATAAGCATAGTTTATTTCAACATCCAGAACAATACCTATGCATGAAACACTATGATTGAAATTATACCAAGTTTTAAGTAAATAGCACTGACATCACCATCATCTATTACCAATAGTTCTGACAGATCAGTTCCTGTAAGGAGGAACTTCACCCAAAATGAAAGTGACATAAAGGTGCAGGTAAAATTACATGGATGCTGCAGGTAAAATTACATGGATGCTCCAGCCGTCCAGTGCATGTAGTAGAGATCCTCTGAGAAGTACATGCACAAGAAATTTGCTATCATAACTTCAAGTACCAGGTAAACATTGTAGAAACTTATATATATATATATATATATATATATATATATATATATATATATATATTATTCAAATTGTATAGCAGTATTATTGCAGAATGAAACAAGCAGCTTGATATAAGGTTAATAGCAAACACACAAATAATCTTGGAGAACAGTTACCTCATTTAATTCTGAGTTCTAACGATGGTAACTAAAACTCAGACAAACATTAAAAACAGTGTCCGGAAATGTAGAAACTACTAACAGTTTGTCTGCGAAGTTTTTCACTACCTATTCTTCTTCAAGATAATACATATTGCAGTAGCAAGCAAGTTGAAGTTTTAGAAGATAGCAGGAAATTTGAAACTTTAGTTACATGGTAATATATTTGCCTCCTAAATATACAATTACTTCGCATGGTAATTATATGCACAAGAGTTGCTTCCAGATTATAGGCTTTCCATTAACATTATAATTCCATAATGGTAAAGGCATCTACCTGTTCAAGAACTTATTTTGGAACATAGGGGAGAATTAGCATGGTTGGCATCATCAATAAAGGCAAGTTCGCAAACCAAAGAAAGGTGATCACTGCCCCATTTCTGTGAAAAAGGAACACAATGGATATTAAAAAACAAACAAGTAAAAAATTAACATGTACTATAATTTGGCGATACATGTATGATCTAAACGTCTTTTTTTTTTAACTAAGAGCATGAATAAGCAAATACATCAATGTTTACACGATGGACGAGCTTTTGATGGATCAAGCAGCTGATGGCTATTTTGGGTGTGTCAAGCCTTGAGTGTAAAGAAGAAATCATACATAAACAAACTTAATATGAATAATGCAAGAAGGTAATTTATATGCCAACTGATCACCAGCCTAAGAGAGAACATCCAAGTACAAGCAAATGCTTTCACTCTATTGATAATAACAGGGATGTTAGTCTCCCAGTCCAGACATGGATGCCCAGGAATCCAGTGGAATTTGGAAATAAGCAGCATCATGTAAACGTATGTGAATTGCAAACTCGAGTTCCCCGCCAGCTTGAAATTAGTGTTTTCTTCTAATCTTGGGTGGATCTCTCCCTTTCTGTCCACCCTTTATTCAGGAATGACTGTTATTAATCATGTATTACCAAATACTTATCCACCCATGTATATTTATCACCAAAGAGTCCCACGGAGATCTATTCGGCCAAACCCAACAATGCCCAATCTGGATCAAAGCTTTGAGGTCTATAAATCCATGCTGAAAGATAAGTCTGGAATAAATCCAGACCTTAAACAAAACAATACCAGATATGTATCATTGACACACACATATCCCCAAAAAATTGGGATAAAGGCTTTGTGGTGTTTGTGTGTGCGTGTGTGTAGTCAACTTGACATGGTGGAAAGTTATGTAGTCAACATATATAAAAACTTATGGATCTACTGCTTACATACAAAGCATTTGTAGCAAGTCAATGAGAGCCGAGTAACAACAATGTGGTATATATTCCAATAGAGAAGTGGTCTAACAGGTTAAGTAAATATGCCGCCTTCCTAAAACTAATTTTCTTCTTTAAACTGTTCACGATGGTCACACAGTTTCACAAGTTCTTTTGTGCATTTACCTAAGGATCCATTCCATTCATGTAATTGCAAAAGCAGATTTCCACTAAATGTGTGTGCTAAGAATCACCTTATAGTAAATTTTTGTTTGTGTGCTTTCAAAATCACTTGTAATTGCAATTCCAAGTCTCATTTTGGAAAAATATTGTATCAAGTACACATTAAAAAATTACAAATGCCAAGAAGGCATTTCACCTTGTCTACTGCAAATGATACCCACATTAAGAAGTAATCAGTAGCATGAATTATACAATCTCCAGGATTTTTAATTACATCCACGCAAATAGCAATCCATAATTTGTTGCACCTCAGCCATTACAGCCATTACACAACCAAATAATTCAAACTGTGAATGATTCTAACCATCATCAGTAGTAATAGTATGCATTTCTGATAACAACCAAAATCTATTTTATTCTAAAATTATTTTTATTCCAAGCAGATTTCCACTAAGGCCTCATTTGGTTCGCGGGAAGAAAAAGGAAAGGAAATCAATTCTTTGCTCTTTCCTTTCCTTTGGGAAATTGCAATTTCCATTAAAAAAAAATCGGTGTTTGGAAAGGCCCTGGGAATTGGGAGGGAAAGTGAATAATTGGGGATAGGAAAGGAAAGTCATTCATTTCCTGTGTTTTGATGCCAAGGTCCAGATTCCGCGAACCAAACGTGGCCTAAGTGTGTGTGTGCTAAGAATCACCTTATAGTTAATTTTGGTTTGTTTGCTTTTACAAGTCCCATTTTGGAAAAATATTGTACCAAGTATACATTGAAAATTTATGAATGCTAATAAACTACTTCACCTTGTCGACTGCAAATGATACCCAAAGCAATCAGTAGCTTGAATTATATAATCTCCAGGATTTTTAATTACATCCATGCAAATAGCAAACCATAATTTGTTGCTCCGCAGCAATTACACAACCAAATAATTCAAACTGTGAATGATTATAGCCATCATCAGTAGTAATAGTATGCATTTCTGATAACAAACAAATGGACCAGCAAACTTTACCTTATTATCTTCCATTCCTTAAATGAACTCTTGGTCTAGGGGAGTTGGTCTAGGGGAGTCGAGAGTTTTCCACAGCTTAAACTCTGTGAATAACAAGGCATTCCTACTTGACAAGTGGCCTCCTCTGTTATAAGGTAGGCCACTTTATTCTCCACACTTTTCTCAGCTAGCCCTTTAGGTTGTTTTGATGTCAGCTGGTGATAGAGTTTAGCTAGTAATTTGATATGGTGCTTTCTAGTTGACCTCAATCTGAATCTGGTGTTAGCTGATGATGATGATGACGACGATGACAATGATGATGATGATGATGATGATGATGACGAGCTTCCTCCATTGTTATTTATAGTTCCACTGGTACGAAAACCAATCCTTTAGTCGATACCTAATCTTATCTCTCTTCAATTAAACACATCCACATCTTCTGGTAGCCTCTTCAGTATAACTATTAACTAAACACATGATCATTGGACAAAAACTTTTCAAGTGCCTAATCACCCATCCCAAGTTTTTGAATGATTGTTGGTCCACGTCGACTTTCTTATCAATATAGTGAATATCATCAATCTCAAAATTATTATGCACCAAATCATCTACATCATATACTTGTTGGGCTGAAAACTCTAAATGTTAATGGTCATGATTCATGAACCTCCAGCACTCAATGAATAGTATATGCATTTCTAGCATTGGAAAGCAATGCATGTGCAAGACATATTTTGTTCAAGAATGGATGAGACAAATTACCAATATTGACAAGGATCAAATTTAGAACAAAAAATGACAGTATATCCTAAAACGCTATATGCGAATGCACAAACATCATATGAATGTCTTCCTCAATAGTAGGATTTAATAAAAAATGACAAGGGTTCCATAAACTAGAAACAGTAAACAGTTATGAGCAGAGTATACCTCACTAGGCAGGCCTCCCAATGATTTTAGGCATTTAATTGGTAATGCCTCAACAACTCTTAAAGGAACAAGTGCAGCGGAATGCCTGAAAACCAGGGAAATCAGCACCATGAAACAACCTGAATATTAACAAATAAAATTCAACTTGCAAAGAATTTAGTTACCATATATAATCAACAGTTCCCATAAACTTTGAGTGATAGGATGTTGCCAAAGGTTCACCACTACAATCCCTAGTATTCTGATGACCCTGCTTCATGGAAACATTCACACAAAATATAAGACCCATGAACTTAGAGAATAGTATTTCAATATATGATAATCATAATATTTATTTTGACAAAATGTAGCATCTGTTTGACATATGCTAATGATTGTCCTTACAAGGTTGCCTGATTCGCATAGAGAATGTAGCAATAAGAGGTCTTTATCAAGAGTGTTCCCAACTCCAGCTTGCTACTAATTTACATATTTTAATGGCCAATGTAAACCGTAAATACAACAACAAAAAAGCATGTTCCCAAATTTATGAGTCGGCTATTTGAATCCTATTCTTTCATTTATCTATGTTAAGGGCCATTTCTTCTGTAACACTAACAAAAACCATATTCTTCTTTAAAACTTCAATCCATGTTCGTTTAGGTCTACCTCTAGTCCTAGCGGCTCCTTTAACCATGAATAGAGGGCCTTTATCATAAAATAAACACATGAGTTCTAACTTGAGGAATTACTCTAAGGATTCCCAAGGAGACTCCTAAAATCAACTGGACGTGTGGCCTCAGTGTATAGCATAAAATCTATAAAAAGAAAATTGGCTTTCGTCCATTTTTCAATAGAATATTGGGATATACGTGCAAGTATAAATGGTCCCACCATTTTTAAGGATAAATTTGTATGAAAGAATTAATTAGTGTTAATTTTTTTTATTACAACAGAATATTCCTGATCTCTTTTTCAGCAGATAAATCTGCCATATTTCTCTGGCACGAGTATGGCAGCAACATTGATATCCAGATACTAGAAAATAACAAAAGGGAAGAGGCAGGAAAGTAAATCAATCCTTCCTGCAAAATAAGTTCTAAATTCAAAAATAAAGAAATCGGAAATATACTCAAACAGGAAGATACACAAAGCAGTTTGATGTGGGGATCAGATCATAGCATCCAAAGGGTTGGCATGGAAAGTCTAACACACTAAAGATTCTAGGTGCAGACACAATCATACATCAAGCCGGTTAATGAGATAACACACTTATCATAGCATGTATTGTAAAATGTAGAAAATAACAATACAGTACCGGAACTCCTTGATATGCACTAAGAAGTTTCAGAGGGTTCTTAAGACGAGTGCATTCTCTACTGCCTCCTGCAAGGTGTATTTCTTCTTGGCTCCATCTATACTTCAATAGCTTTGGCATGCCGAACTGAGACCTGTATCCAAAATAAGCTGCATTATTCAATATACACTGTATGAAACAGAAATATTTTTTTTTAGCATCCAACTCCTTATGTTTTGCTGATAATAGCAGTCCTTGTGTTATGGTTATTTCAACATCTATGTTTTCCAATCAGAGAACATTTGAATGCATAAGTAGGAGTTTCACGCAAAACTTTTAAGCAAAAGTAAAATTCTGCAACATTTGTAGATTACAGGAGGGTTGATAAGAAATAAACAAAATGGAGGGACTTTATTGTAACTTTGGACAAGCAAAAGGAGTTGTGTAATAATAATCCCCACTTAATTTATAGCAAAAAGATAACAAGGGATGACCTTGAAGCGGTACTCTGAGTAGAAAAGGATAATTGTCCTGCTGGTAATTCAATTTGACCGGAAATTTTTTTGCGATCATACAATAAAATATCCAACTGCAATTTTGTTAATGGTAATATCAGAAAGTCAGATAGTCTGCAGATGTTATCTAGTTGTATGGTATGAAGGACTGAAACCAACCTCAGGAGAAGATAAAAAGTGATGAACTGCACTCTGAGTCAAGAAGGTTAAAAAAAAGGTTCCATCATCAATAAATATAACAATATCCAGTGTAAAACCAGAAATGAAGGCTTTGAAGTACCACCTGTGGCGTGCTATTAAAATCACCACAAATTACAACAGGGCTGTTGCCCCATTGCTGTGACATTGTAAATGCTCTGTCAAGTAATAGTCGGATCTGCAACCCCAAGATAAGGCCGAAAAGTTAGAACACACACTTGAAAAGAGGAATAATTGAGGAGTATCCAACGACATGTTTAAAACAGTAATAATAGCTACTGCCTCACTTCCATCCATTTGGTCAGATAGCAGAATTCAGAGTATCCTGAAGAATGTAATCTACAAAATAGACTGCTGGATTCAGAGTAGCCTGAGTAAGTAATGTTCTCAAATGTTTCTCTCTTTTTCTTTTTGATACAACTGGAACAGAGCCTTTATCCCACAATATCTAAATATAACCACCCTTCGTTATCTGAGACATTTGAGGAAATGCTTAGACGAACAGAGATGCACTATTTCAACCTAGATGTTTTCTGTCAATCTAAAAAAAGACTATAGATTCATGATTTTGTGCTACTCAGTCACACACGACCATGTGAGAAAGCACCATATTAGAGCATAGCCTCGTAGAATTATTTGACATGGTCTCTTGCACAAGAATTTAGATACCTATTGTCTTCATGCTTATTATTTGATGGCATCACAAAAGGTTGAAATTCATGATAGAACCAGATAAAATAATTTGATTTGGTGGGACAACAACAAATGATATACTTAAAATTGCCGCAGGACCCCATCCAGGCTTATGACCAGGTTTTAACCCAGGTAACATTCTCTACCAGCTAAGGATCATAGTCACTCGTCTTATAGCCTCCAAGTTGGAGGTAACTCGGGACCAATTATAAGAGAAAGAAAGAAAGAAAGAAAGAAAGAAAGAAACCAAAAGGAAAAAAAAGGGTAACAATTTGCAGTTGGAAGATTGAAAAACTATTTCATTTAATAGAAGATAACACTGTACCTGTCCCAGCTTGACATCTCCACGATTTGGATTGAACAACACGTGTATGTTTCCAACAAGTAAAGTCTGACTGGGGGTAAACCTAAATAAAGTTGAATAGAATCATATGATGATAATAGAGTTTTTCAAAAACCGCTTTCCAACATGCAAGAGAAAGCTTTGGCACATCAGGATGTAAACCATATGTTACACATACTTTCTTCAGCTCATATAGCTTAAAAAATTGTTGGCTAGTATATCACTTCCTAGGTATGACAAGATACAGGGACAAAACTCACTCTGCTACTTCAGAATTTGCATCTTTACTTGTTGAAACAGTTGAAAAATTATGGCACGCCTACATAAGAAAATAAATTTGAAAAAGAACTTATAACGTTAGCTGTATAGAACATGTGAACTTCTTGTAATCTACATCACCATCAATCAAAGCAGATATGGAAAGCATCACCACAACAAAATTGGGATACTAAGTGTGAGCAGTCAAGTAAGAAATTAGAGTATTAGCAAGAACTGGGGAATCCGTGGCTTTCCAGATAATTAGGTTAAACTGTCATACCCTTATCAACTGTAAACAGATCAAATCCTGTAGACGGATGGGGTGGACATGGTCTATGAGTTGAATAAACCGTGTTCATGAAGTGAGTAGCTCTGAGGTATTATTCTTTTACCGAAAGAGACACCAGAACGGCAATAAAAACAGAATCGCAAACACAAAGATATAATGTGGTTCGGCAAGTGCCTACCTCCACAACCAAACTGAAGAAATGTATTACTTCATCGCAAAAGAGTTACAAGGCAAAACTCTCAAGCTCCGGATCAACCTTGTTGCAACTTTAGAAGTTTTCTACATTTTTTGTATCCTCTAACTTTAGTCTGTGCCTCTATTTATACATTACACCTAATACATGTCAGCTTTACTTATACCTAACAGGAGTATATTTGAATTAAATCTAATCAGATAGATTTAGGAAACTAAATCTAATCGGGATATATTTAGTTAAACCTAACCCATTTGGATTTAGATAAGATCAAATCCAAAATATATTTAAATTAAGCCTAACCTACTTTCATAATACAAGACATAATCCTAACAATTATATCCTAGAAGATAGAATTTTAATACAAGCATTCGTGGCTTCACCTTTATTACATAAAAATAGCATTACGTGTTCCTGTGAAAATGAATCACAAATTCTTGCCTCGGTAAATTCCTCAGATGCCATCTTTAACACAAAAAATACAATTGACTTTTTATGCCACAGCTTTTGCAGTTCATCCCTTTTTTTTTAAATCAAGAAGAAAGTCAACCATCTAAAAACACAGTTTGAAGCCAACAGCAGCTTTACATACAAGTTTACTGTTACTGCAGACATCAATAGTAATGCTTCATTGACTGATGTGGCAACTGCTTTTACTGCTCTGAGGCCTCTAATTGGCTATGAAGGGATTCACAGCATTGTGTTTTCTAAAGTTCATCAAGAGATCTTCATTTGATGACTTTTGAACCTCCTCGTGTTACATATCTCCAAACCCATGCATGCCACATGAGAGGAAAGAGAACAAGAGAGTAGTAAAATTTGACAAGCATCTACAAGTATCAAAGGCATGTTCCATAAACGATAGCACACAAACAGTGACCTAGGAATCAACAACGATCAGGATATATATTCTATCCTTGGCTCAAAAATAAAAATAAATGTATGTTACGTCCTTTAATCGAACATTCAAGCATACGTGTTATGATTGATAGAAATCACCACTTAGGATGTTTAAGTTGTCAAATTCAAACACCGTAAAATGTAAACTTAAAAGAAAATATCTTGCTTCTTAGGAGTACACTACACGAAGGATGTAAGTTATTCAAACTTTCTTTACAAGTCTATAAGAGCTCAGAGAATGACATTCTACAATTACATTTAAATGTGTCAATTTGAGGGTGAGACTGACAATTTTTACAAGTGCAATGAATGCAACAGAAAGCAAATAATATATGCTCAGTGCACTCATTTAAGCACATACGAATATAAAATCTTGTCTCAGCGTCTCTCTCCTCTGCTAAGATGTGGATGAAGCCACGAGGGAAATTTCATAAACCATCAAGAGATAGAAGATGTACCCCATAACATGAACAAATGGAAAAAGGTAGATATAGTCAAGCCATATGTTTGGTGTAATTATTAGGGTTCCTGGAAGGCTGGATGTTTCATAGTTTGAGACATTGAAGGAAAAAAAATACAAATAGAATCACAAAATTATGGCACAATTCACTCAACAATGAATTCAAGCTCATGATAGCTTGCAAACAGAGCAGACAGGAATTAAGTCATTAACCACCTGCAATACAATGTAAAAAAAATTAAGATAATGAAATGACAGCTCAAAGCGGCAAAGCCTACCGCACTATTCTTAGTACTAAATTAACTTCAATTAGAAAGTCAATAGCAGAAATCTCAATATTATAATAGCCTAATAAGATAAGGAAAAACAAAGAATCCAAGATACTAGAGCTTGGACTAAAATGGTCCTTGTGATATTTAACCGCACAAAAGTATTATAAGGTCAATCAACAGATATACCTTAAGCATGCAAAGCTGTGCGACATTGTCTCGAAGTCCATACTTCTGATATTCTATGTCTTCTTGATGTAAAAGAGCAAATCTGTTTGGAATTAATTATGAAATGTTGATAAACAAGACTGACAAATATTGTGAATGAATCTAAACCATATGTACAAAAATTGTAACCACCGAGATACAACATAGCTAGTAATCTAAATATCATGAATAAACAAGTTTGTTGATGTAAGTTATCATTCAAGAGCATTACCCGAGGCATTTCAGTGCCCTTCCATGGTTATCATCAACAATGCGGCATTATTTTCGCAAAACAAACAAATTATAGCGCATATATGTCAACAGAAGCTCTTCTTCAGGGCAGTATACAAAGTTCTATCCAGTTGATAAGATGTGACTTCAGTATGAAGGGAGCTATTAGAATAGAGATACAAAATACAAACGGCTATACAGCTATACAAGGGTTTACAAGTACAGCTAATAAAGGTTTATAGCTTATCAATTCAGTGTTGTAGACATTATGCATTGGGAGGCAGCCCTACGTAAGAGGAAGTTTTGTTGTTTAGCCACCAATGTCAGTTGGCTTATTGATATAAAGAAAAGTGTCAAACCAACAACATAATGCAGGGTGGGCCCCTCATGGAAGTAATGTTTCAGCTCTTCTACTCTAAATTCTCTTTCCCTCCTTTATCGCCTCCTCCCTGGCTCCTCTTCTGTTGTCCTAGACACGTATTATTTTGTGTCAACTAACTTGTTCTTGTATGTGGCTGCCAATGATGAAAGTATCCGGCATGAGTATAATACTTATAGCATGTGTAGTAGCATATATGCATATTCTATTAGCTTATATAGGTGCATTTCACAGTCTCCTTTCAGTGCTTTCACGAAAGTGCATCATCGAGAGAAAACTAGAGATCTTACTGTTCTTCCTTCCAGAATATAGCACACCCATCACTTGCATCCCCAGTACGAGCCTAAAATACCGAAAGGACAGGAACTCAAAAAATTACTAGATAAAGAATAAAGAGCTTAAAGAGCTGAACACCACATACGGAAAGCAATACCTTATGCACGCCAACATAACCATCTTTACGAAGAAGATCTGTCAAATCGTCAAAGCGGTCTACTTCCTGGTAATATATGACAATTGTTAATAAAACAGTGTACACTTATTTTCAAGTCAGACAAATTACTGGCTGCACATTAAATAATTGAAACACGAGGCACACCCGTCCCAAGTCAACAATGAGACAGGAATTTCTAGGTAGATGAGAAAGCTGAATTCAATATTAGCCCATATTTTCTGAAATAAGATACAAATATTCAGTAAGATGATATAGGAAATAAAGTAGTAAACGTTTCTTAAATTAATAGCAGATGCATGTAGTCATGTACCATATCTTCTAGGAATTGGAAGGGTCAATAAGCAACTCCACAAAAAAAATTAGTGGGCTATTAAGTCAAACCAGTTAGTAACAAGAACCCAATTATTTGGAATCACACCCAAATTATCAACAAAGGAATGGTATCTGAGTGAAAAAGGCAGACACCATGCAATAGGAAAGGAACTCCTACTTGCAGGGATCCCAACTTCTGAAAACTTCCAAAATTTCTAGTATAAATTTTCAAATTTATGAAATATATAGTGTATCCCCCTCCCCCCTCTCTCACCACTCAATTATGGCTCCGTCCCTGCCTACATGAAATAAGCAAGTCTGGAAGGATCCATAGATACAATGTAATTAATAAGTGAACAAGACTCGTCAACAGCAAAGTCTTATCCCGAATTTTTGGGGCGAGCTATTGTATCATTTCCTTCCATTCAGTTCCATTGAGGCTCTGTAACAATAGCAAAAAGTATGTCATAGCCTCAACCCAAGTTTGTTTAGGCTTACCCCTACTTGTAGGGGCTCCTTTGACTAATATTCTATCGCTACTAACTACTGCATCTATTGGTCTATTTTGTACGTGACCAAACCACCCGAGACGATTTTCTCTCGGCTTATCCTCAATTGGTGAGACCTCCAACCTTCCATGAATAAGCTAATTTCTTATCCTAACTTTCAACATATTATCACTCATCCATCTTAGTATTCTTATTGCATATTTTCAGTCATCCATCTTAGCATCCTCATTGCAGTTATACTCATTTTCTTGACATGCTATTTTCAATTACCCTATAGTGCAATCAATTGAGAATGCTTGGTCTTATACCTGTCTTAAAAAAAAAATTTGTTTCAACTTCATTGATATTTTGTCATCAAAAAGCACTCTAGAAGTGATATTCCATTTTAGTTTTACTCATCATGTTTTAATTTTATGAATGTCTTTTTGAATCTCTCTTCCTGGTGAACGATTGATCCTCATTACCGAAACTATCGCTCATAGGCAGTGTTCTAAAATTCGTTGTGCGGGTACGATACAAAGGAGAGGCGCCGAACAGGTATCACGCAATTTTTTTTTCTCTTCTCCTACTTTCTTGTAACAGCTTATATAGTGTTTTTTTAACTAATTTGGATTATATTTAGTATTTCTCTCATCTCTAAACGTCTATTGTTATCTATTACAGGTTTTAAACACTTCTATAAGGCTGCAATAATGAAAACATTGGATCAAACTATCATTTTGTATAAACAATAAGACTTCATTGTATTTTTTTACTTTTATATGAACAATAAGACATATTCAAAAATATCCATGATACATCAAACATATCCAAAACATAACATGGCAAAACATAAAAAGTATCCAAACTCCTAAGCATCAAACTCTTCATCTCCATAGTCTTCCAACACAAGTCGTAGAAAGACGCACAAGCTGCCTAGGCGCCGAACGGGTCTGAACAGGACCGCACAAAGACAACCGCATTATACTGTCAAAGAGTGTTTTAAAAACCAGACCAGACCAATGTTACCAGGATCGTGGGTCGCTTTGGTACGTGGTACGGGTACGGATACGCGGTACGGTACTTCAGTCGGTACGCGGTGTGGTAGGGGTAGGCTTATTCGATACGCTATTTGGGATCGTTGTTCGTTTTTATCATGGTCGTCCTTTGTACCATATACAATTATATAGAAGTATGCACTATATAAAAATAAAATAAAAATGATTAATTAACCAACAAATATTGAAAATACATGTCAACAACTCCACAAAAGTCAACATTTTGTATTAATACCACCCACACAAAATAAAATTTAAAAACATATTTCTTGTAACTAAACCAAATATCATAAGTTCATAACCAAAGCCATCAAAATTCAAGTGAAGGAAAGCATAGGCAATATTCTCAATAAATATTTGGGGTCGCTAAATTTGACGACCTGGGTCGCGAAACACACCCCGTTCGGGGTCGTTCGTCCCAATTCGTGGGACGTAGAGGGGTTGGCAAATTAGGCAATACTGGACCGGAGTAGCCGGTTCAACCGGTTGACCTATAACCGGTAGCTTTTCCTGGTCAGGTCAGTGTTGACCCATTATTTTTTTCAAAAACTGATTGTACATGAATATTTTTGTAAAAAAATGTGTCCAAAAGGGATTAAACTTGGGCCACTTAGGTTAACCCACTAGTTGAACCACTGGTTGAACCAACTTGTTGAATCGGTTTGCCCGACCCAATGTCTTATTCTTGTCTATCTCCGGTCCGGTTTTTAAAACACTACCGCCGAATAGGGAGTTTTCACTTCGGCCTAAGAGCGGGCGCCTAGTGCCTAGGCGGCCGAACATGCCGATTTTTAAAACACTGCTCATAGGTATCTCTTGTCCAAGAAGGTGACTTCTTCCTTATTTCTCTTTGACTTTGGTTGAAGTTACATTCCATTTACTTTGTTTTCATCCTAATTTTAAAACCCTTAGGTTCCAACATTTCTCTCATAATTTTTTGTTAGTCTAACCCTTCTCTACTCATCAGCTAGTACAATATCACAAGCAAACAATTACACCATTAAATTTTCATCCTGAATTTCCTAGTAATTTTATCAATAGCTAGCACAAACAAGTAAAGACCTATATTTGATTCTTGATCTAAACCAATGGTGATGGGAAAAATGTGGTATCCCCTCCAATAGTCTGCTCGGTAGTCGCAACTCCATGATAACCGGAAAATCACTTAATTGGAAAATGTCCTCGAATTTAGATGAAAAAATTATTTAAAAAACTACGATGGATCTAGATTTCAGAAACGTTAGCAGTCTAGCAGCAGACCTCTATCTTGCCCCGTATTAAATTCTCAAAAGATAGACCACTTCACATTAAGATACATCTTCATTCAATTTCTCCTCTCTTTAAAGTTTTGGAGTATAGTTTATTAGGAACTGAAACCAGATATGGATATGGCTAAGGAAAGTGAACCTTTTGCATATATCAAACATACAAAGCAATTAGAAGCTGATATTACAGTGTACAATAGACAAAGGATTTGAATATTGAATATGCACATACACAAGTCATGGTGAAAAAAGTTATGCAGGTGCTGTCACTTACTTGGAAACATAAAATACTTGGATTATAACGCTTTAACTCTTTACATATTCTTCTCTTGCGATGATTCCACTTCAAGTTTTCTGGAGATACTTGATGATAAAGATCTGGATGGTTTGAAACATTTTTGACGCCCAAAATGTTATAAGAAACAATTGTAAACTTGCCTGCAATGTTCAAGGATCCATTAGCATCACAAAAGCATAGGTATGACAAAAGGAAATTCGTACAAGACATATTTGTCATGCATTTTGCCCGACCCAAAAAATTTGACATAAAGGATTTGTTGTTGTTGTTGTTGTTGTTGTTGTTGTTGTCGTCGTCGTTGTTGTTTTTATTATTGTTGCTCTATATTTATCAGACATTCTCAGGCACGTGCGTGTGCATGGGCAGAGTTTGGGGTGAGGTAGGGGTGACAAGGGGTATCTATTCACAGTATACATTAAATATTCTTCATTCCTAGCCCATAATCATCCTCTTCTGTCCCCTCTCCACCAACAGTGGTAATACAATCTAAACCTCTTTGCAATTTGAAACACCTGATTAGCTGTTCTTCTTTTCATTTCATCCTCAAACAATTTTAATGATTTTCCACATTGAATAGTGCCTATCATAAATCTTCTCTCTCTCTATTCCATTCACAGACAAAGTTATTCTCGTGTACTTATTCCATCATTGCTAAAATTAATAACCATCTGTTTATTAAATTTTCTACCAATTATCAACTCAAAATAAATTACAATAATATGTGTTTAAATGTATCTTTTATATAATAAATTAAACATTTTCCCCAAGATTTAAGAAAATCACATGCATCAGAGGATCTGTGCACAAATTCAAGAATTCTTTGACACAATTCTTTGTTCTCTCTTTATTTATTCAGACATGAAATTCTTCTCAAATACTCATTACATCCTTGCTAAAACTAAAGTTATAAAATTGTATTCCTTAAAATTCCTTATTGCTCAAATATTTCTCCCAATTATTAACCAAAAAATAAATCATAAATGTGCATAATGCGTATTTTGTATACTTAAATTAAAGTCTGTCCTCGTGTTTTGAGAAAATTGCGTGCATAGAAAGGTCTGTGCACAAATTCAACAATTATTTGATACATTGACTCACGGATATAAAAATCTTCTCTGTGTACTCATTACATCCTTACTTAAATTATAGGTATAACCTTCTATTGCACAAAACTCCTCATTGCTCAAATTTGCACTCTATTAACTCGAAGAGAAATACATAAATGTGCAAAACGTCTTTTATAAAATAAATTTGAAGTTTTTCCAAGGGATTTAACAAAATTGCAACAAGCAGATGATATTTGTTCACAAATTCAAGAATTCTTCTGCACAATTATCTGTTTTCTCTCTTTTTCCGTTCACAGACATATAATTATTATCGTATACATAGTCCATCCTTGCTTAAATTATAGTTATAACCATATATTGCTTAAAATTCCTCTCCATACAAACTCTATCATTGCTCAAATTTCTACAAAATGTGTCTTTCATGAAATTAAAATAAACCTACCAACTGAGGAAATTTGGATCAATAAGAGGATCTTGTACAGAAATTCATCTATTCTTCGTCACAATTATTTTTTTCTTTCTTCATTCACGGACATAAAATTATTCCCGTATACTTATTTCATCTTTGCGTAAATTATAGTTATAGCCATTACTGCTTGGAATTCCTCTAACATATTTTTGTTCTTAACTCTGTGCAAAATGTGTCTTATATATAATCAAATTAAAGTTACACCCCCCCCCCCTGCACCCCCCCCAAAAAAAAGAAAAAAAAAGATTCAGTCAAATGCATCAATTGGAAGGATCTGTACACAAATTCTTCAATTATTTGATCAACCAATGGTCTAATCAATTAGGAACCCTAACAAATTCAGAAATACCTATGTAAATTGTTGGGGTTTTCACTTAGCTTTGGGACTTTTAGTCCCACATTGGAAAACCACCAATGTCTATATCCCAATATATAGCTATGCTTTGTATTGACATATGCACATGGGGAGTGGTGGCCCATGTGGGTTGACTTTCCTAGAGGAATTACGTGTGAACTCCATTATGACAATCTTTGTTTTGTCACCACCTTTAGGAAATTTTCCTTAGGAGCTAAGTCTCGAAGGGGCTTAGCGACTAGGACTAGGACTAGAACTCGGGCTCAAGGGCGCAAAGTGGCGCTTTGATGGCGCACTTTGCACTTAGTATCGCATGATCGGTCGCTATGCGTCGGACGCATGCATCAGGTCGTCATGCGGCAAGGGACCATGGTCGACATGAGACAAGGAGCTATGTGGAGAGTCTGACGTGGAGGGGACAAGATCTGTTGTTGGCGGCGTAGTGCGGCACAGGCGGCGCGTGGTTATCAGTGCCACGCGGCCGCAACTTTCAGCGCCTGGCGGCGCTGTACAGCGTACCTGACATCCAGATTTTGGGAGATTTGGTCGGACTTCTGGTCGGTCAGCGTGTATGCGGCCTTGAGCTTCCTCAGGCCGCATAGGTGCTGAAAACCCCTATTTATATAGAGGTTCATCTCATTCATGAGAAGAGTTGGAAAAACCGAGAGCACCATAGCCATGTGGCCCAGTGAGCACCCCTCCTACAGTGTTTTTCGAGTGTTTTCGAAGGTGACCAAAAGCGTTCCAGAAATTTATTTATGCGCTTGCTGGTTCCTGGGGACAGATCGTCTGTACGGCGAATCTTGCTTTGAGCATCGGTAGTTTTGACCACTCCAGCAAAGAGCTTTTCTTTTGTCTTTTTCTTTGCTTTGTTCTTTCTCATTATAGCGTATGCGAACGTAAAGAGAAAAATATTTTACTTGTTGTTTGTTGTAATCTTCATTTTCTTCAAAGTCAGTTAATAACCTGTTTTGGTTCGTGCTTCGTTGGAATCGAGAATATCATATGGGGAACTCTTGTGTGAATCTCTGATCTCGAAGACAACTTGGGTTCTAGTAGAAAGCGGGGTCTTGCTTGGAGCTCTGCTAATGGCCCGTGTTCTACAATCTTTGATCCTCCTTGGGACTAACAATCTCAAAGCAAGATCCGAAGAAAGATGAAGAACATCCGATCAAATCTTCTCGGCAACAAATTTTCACAAATTTGAGAAGATTGACGGGATACACTTCGAACATTTAGATGAGGGAATGAGTCAATGGTCAAATGTTGAAAGTGAGTTGTCAGTACCTACCATTCCTCATGATGGAAGGAAGTTTACAAAGATTGCAGATTATGTGCATAACAAGCCTTGGCGCATGGCAGGCCTTGGCGCATAGTGCCTCATGCGCATGATGTCTCTGCGCATGCAGGACGCGCATGGAGGCCTACGCGCATGGATGTCTCTGCGCATAGCAAGATTGGCGCATGGTGGCCCTTGCGCATGAAGGTCTCTGTACTTGATAGGACTTGACGCATGGCTGAAATTGGAGCTTGACTGCAGAACCAATCCGAACCAATATAGCAATGTATAGCTAAACTTGGTTCATTTGATTACTTAACTTGGTTGCTATGATTGCGCAGGTTGAGTCATCAAGCGTGGTTGCGGACTAGTGGGTAGATACTGTTGCATCTAACTATGCATGCTCTGAGAAAGAACAGTTCACCAGGAAGACCACTATCTTAGAAGCAGGTCTCTATGGCGAACAAGTGTCAAGCAGAAAATCTAAGGATCGAGATTATGATTCTGGACTTCCAGCTTGAGAAAGAGATTGCTCTTATTGAGTTGTGAGACATCTGACTAATACATGTCTTTTTCAAACAAAGATGTCTAATTCAACAAAATATCCAAGATGTGGGGGTAAGGAGGTGGAGAGTTGTGATGACTGAGCTCAGACACAAGCAGTCAGGAAGCCGTTTAGACGGGTGACTATAAGTACAAATCTTCTGGAGCCGGTGCGCTCAGATATCCGTAAATTTTATTTTCCACAAAAGGCCGGGATGAAGTTTATCACTTCTTTCTTCGACGATTTCTCGGAAAATGCGTTCGCGTATCTTCTCATAATCGAAGGATGAAGCGTACGAGAACATCAGGGACTTCAAGTTTGGAGCTGAGCGTCGAACCGGTCTACAACTCAACAGACTCAGAAGTAATCAAGACGAAGAATATCGTTCTTTGGATTCGCATCGTTCAGCTTAAAACATGGAATTGACTATGGAAAAAGCTTCGTTCTTTGGATTCACATCGTTCAACTTAGAACATGGAATTAACTATGGAACAAGCTTCGTTCTTTGGATTCACATCGTTCAACTTAGAACATGGAATTGACTATAGAACAAGCTTCGTTCTTTAGATTCGTATCGTTCAGCTTGGAACATGGAATTGACTATGGAACGAGAATCGTTCTTTGGATTCGCATCGTTCAGAACATGGGATTGACTATGAAACGAAATCTCCGTACTCTCATAATCCTTAAAGGTGCAGATAGGAAGGACGAGCAATTGACAGTAATAATGATATATATACGATTGAACAAAAGGTCTTCCAGATTGTCTGTGGGAGAAGGATGCACTTACTGTCACGTTCCAAGTACCGTTCGTTACTTCTGATGTAATTCTGGTTCAAGGTCAGATCCACATGAATATCATTCGATTGTGGGAGTTTTTAGCGTATGAGTAGCTTCCGGAGGACCTTATTAGCCAGAGTTATTTGGCACTTATGTAGAAGAATATGTAGTCCAGGAAGGAGTTGTCTTTAAGAAGACAACATTTGAACCAGAACTCGTAGAGCAGTCAGCAAGAAGTGTCAGGAGGTCGAAGGACCAAAGATGACCTTATCACCTATCATATGGAGGTCGTGCCACTTACCAATGATGAGGCGATAAAGACCAGAGACTCAGTCTGCTGGGAGGAGGCAGTCCATGATGAAATTAACTCCATAACAACACTTGGATGTTAGTCAATCTGCCTAAAGGAGCTAAATCTATCATATGCTCATGGATCTTCAAGTACATGAAGATGAAAGCAGACAAGAGTTTAAGTCAAGGCTAGCTGCCTAGGGATTTTTCTCAGGTACAGGGGATTGAGAACTTTAGTACCTCGTTCAGGGTGTCATGTATCAGGGTGATTATTGTTGTAGCTGCGATTCACAAGCTTAATGTTTATCAGATGAAGTGAAAACAAGTCTTGAAGAATGACTGACATAAGAGATTCACGGACAACAGATAGAATTATTGTCGTTCAGATTTGAAGACAGTCTGCGGGTTGGTGATATCTCTATACGGCTTGTAGCAAATTCCATGATTTGGCAGCAGAAGTTTGACAAGTCATCTAGTCAAAGTTGTCGCAGGATCAGCGAGACAGACAAGTGTGTGTACACAAAGTTCGCTGATAATAGAGGAGTCATCATTTGTATCTATATGGACGACTTACTAGTCCCATCTACGGATATAGAAGTGTTACTAGAACAAGGATGTCTTTTTTGTCGAATCTCTGGACATGGGTTTGCGGATATCATCCTGAGGATATAAGATAATCAAAACAACATGTGGGCTTGCTTAGTCACAAGCTCTCTGCATGAATAGTTGATCACACGCTTTGGGTATCAGGAACGATATTCCTTAGGTGTGACATGAAGATGAAGCCAAATCCAAGAAAAGCATTAGACAATTGGTGTACCTGAGCATCATCAGATGAATGATTCAAGCTGCGGGTACCACCAGGCCTGATATAGCTCTTGTTGTAAGGATGCTGATTCAAGTTCAGGAGCAGTATGTGTGTTGTTGAACACTGAAAGATGTGAAGAGAGTCGTCAGAATTCTCAGGTGGACTCAATGGTATATCCTGCGCTACAGCAGTTATCCAGATATGAAGGAAGGCTTTGGTGAAACCAATTGGTGCTCAAGAAAGAAGAGTGAAAGATCCACAGGAGGACATGACTTCTCCAGGGATTATGCTGCTATATCGGGGAAGTCGAAGAAGTAGTCTTTACTCTCAGAGTTCTTTGTACTATCAAGCTGCAGCATATAAAGCATAATGGCTTTGGAAGCTCTCAGATGATATTCCTATGGTTGGTACACAGATTCGGATGATACCGACATACCGTGAAAACCAAGAAGCTGCAGCAGTGGCATCTAATCATCTCTCCAATAATGAAAAAATAACTGTCTGGGTATAACACAGGACACTGAATGAGCGCACCTAACTTGGATCATTACAGTGGTTAAATGATTGGAGCCAGGTGATTCTGACAGATCCATTCAAGACACTACATGAACACCTCAAGCATGATATCATCGTAATGGATAATGTTCGAAGCTAGGTGATTCTAGCAGATCCGTTCAAAACGCTACATGAGTGCATAAAGGGTGGCACCATTACAGTGTTTAAATGTTCGGAGCCAGGTGATTCTGGCGGATCCGTTCATAATAGGTCTCAAGCGTCAGCTGATCGTAAGAACTATAAAGGAGCGTAGTACTCCATGCTACCGTAGGGTGACACCACTATGAGGTACCTCGACAGGATAAAGTCTCGGCTTCGGGCCATGTCACAGCGGTAGTAGCACCGTATATAGTCAGAGTCAAGCACTATGAAGGAGCTTAGTACTCCATGTTATTGTGGGATGACACCACCATAAGGAATCTCGACAGGGTAAAGCCTCGGCTGCAGGACATATCACAGCGGCAGTAACACCGCACATAGTCAAGGACACAACAGATATGGGCTTGAAGGACCTCTGATATTGCGTCTCTGCAATCCTATCATTTAGTTTTATGTTATTTGTTCAAAGAGAAATCTATCAGGCATCTAGCTATTGGTTCAAGGGAGGATCATTGACCAGGAGAATATCAGGTACAGTGGGTAGTTCTCAAGGACATTGTGGGATACGTACCCAAAACCACTGTAGTCTACTATTTGTTTTGAACAGAACATTTCCTGTAGGAGGATGGCTTTAACGCCTTAACGAGTTCTCGGGCAGAGTGAATGTTCGGCATGCGTTACAGGAAGCACGAGTAGTTTCAGCACTACAGGGGACTCGTATCCCATGCTACAGTGACATGACACCACACGAGGAAGTGAACCTCGGCTTCGAGCAATGTCACAGCGGCGGTAGCACCGCACATATGCGGGTAGCCTAATGCTGAAGGAATATAGAGAGTGGTAGTAAAGCACCATGCTACAGTGGGTGACACCACATGAGAAAGTGAACCTCGGCTTAAAGTCATATCACAGCGGCGTAGCACTGCACGAAAGCACAAGACTTCATGCTGGGATGTAGTACAACACTACTAAGAGGCTTGTGACCTCATGCTACAGTGGATGACACCACATAAGGGAGTGAACCTCGGCTTCGAGTCATGTCACAGCGGCGTAACACCGCACAGGAGCGCAAGGCTTCATGTTGTGTGTAGTAACGACACTACTAAGAGGCATGTGTCCTCATGCTACAGTGGTATGACACTACAAGAGGGGGATCCTCGACCTTGGGCGGCCATATCATAGCGGCGTAGCACCGCACAGAAGCGCAAAGCTTCATGCCAGGTTATAAACTCTCTATAATGGAAGAACTCACCTAAGTGTATGGATAGAGATGTAGGCCGTCTCTTGAGGGAAAGCTTGTAGATGCCCAAGATACATACATAGAGACCAGGTCAGCACAAGGCCTTTAATGTGCGACAGGAGACACAGCTGATGTCATTGTGCTAGTGGAAAGAATAACAACTATGATTCAGAATTCAAGCGTAGTCCATTCTTGTATTATTCTGTTGTTTGACCCATGCGGGAAGATTCAAGTCGTAGGCGACATCTATCATAATGCATGATGGACAGTCACTGTGATGAATGCTCGACCATATGTTGTGATATATGTGGGGGTTGTTGGTGTTTTTCACTTAGCTTTGGGACTTTTAGTCCCACATTGGAAAACCACCAATGTGTATATCCCAATATATAGCTATGCTTTGTATTGACATATGCACATGGGGAGTGGTGGCCCATGTGGGTTGACTTTCCTAGAGGGATTAAGTGTGAACTACATTATGACAATCTTTGTTTTATCACCACATTTGAGAAATTTTTCTTAGGAGCTAAGCTTAACGACTCAGACTCAATGGCGCAAAGTGGCACTTTGATGGCACACTTTGCACTTAGCACGTCAGCATCATCGTATGGCGTTCATGCGCTCCTTTTATGCGCAAGTTGCATGCACGGTTGCTAGCTCGGACGCATGATCGGTCGCTATGCATCGGACGCATGCGTCAGGTCGTCATGCGGCCTGGTGCCTTGTGGCCTGGGGCTCATGCGGCCATGTGCTCTGGCGGCCTGGGGCTCATGTGGCTAGGTGCTTATGTAGACAGGGGCCATGCGACCATGTCGACATGAGACAAGGCGCCATGTGGAGAGTCTGACGTGGAGGGGACAAGATCTGTTGTTGGCGGCGTAGTGCGGCGCAGGCGGCGCGTGGTTATCAGTGCTACACGGCTGCAGCTTTCGGCGCCTGGCGGCGCTGTGCAGTGTACAGGTGTCGCAGGCCACGTATGCGGCTCTGACACCCAGATTTTGGGAGATTTGATCGGGCTTCTGGTCGATCAGCGCGTATGCGACCTTGAGATTCCTCAGGCCGCATAGGTGCTGAAAACCCCTATTTATATTGAGGTTCATCTCATTCATGAGAAGAGTTGGAAAAATCGAGAGCACCAGAGCCACGCGGCCCAGTGAACACCCTTCCTACATAGTGTTTTTCGAGTGTTTCCGAAGGTGACAACGAGCGTACCAGAAGTTCATTAATGAGCTTGCTGGTTCCTGGGGACAGATCGTCTGTACGACAAATCTTGCTTTGAGCATCGATGGTTTTGACTGCCCCAACAAGGAGCTTTTCTTCTGTCTTTTCCTTTGCTTTGTTCTTTCTCATTGTAGCGTCTGTGAACGTAAAGAGAAGAATATTTTATTTGTTGCTTGTTGTAATCTTTATTTTCTTCGAAGTCAGATTGTAACATGTTTTGGTTCGTGCTTCGTTGCAATTGAGAATATCAGATGATGAACTCTTGTGTGAATCTCTGATCTCGAAGACAACTTCGGTTCTAGTAGAAAGCGGACTTTCGGGTCTCGCTTGGAGCGGCTCGTGATCAATCATCTTTGATCCGCCTCGGGACTAACATAAACTTGTGTAAACGAAAAAAAAAATTAGAAAACCAAATTATAGTTTTTCCCTATGAATTTAATAAAATTCCATTAATAAGAGGATCGATAAGAAAATCGTTAAATTATTTGGTCTTTTTGTCAATTAGAAACCCTAACAAATTCAGAGAGATTGAACAGAAGATTGGAAAATTAAGCATAGGACCTAGAAGAAGAAGAAGAAGAAGAAGAAGAAGAAGAAGAAGGGGTTACTTTTGTATATTGACGCGTCTAGAGGAGAGCAGACCCAGCGGCGAGTCCCGTCAGCGTCCGATGTCCTCCTCCGCTTGCCTCTCCGGGAAGAATCCCGGAGCCTCGAGCGGGACGCATCGTGCTCGTGCTTCCACTTCCGGCGGCCGGACTCGGACCGGGAGCCGGCGGGGAGAGGCCCGGGGTTCGTCGCTTTCATGGCAGCGGGAACTCTGATTGAACACCGGCTTGAGATGTTAAAAAGGAGGCAATTTTGCCACAAAATCCCTAAACTAATCTAAATTCGGATTTTTGCCGAGTTCAACTCTATATACATTTGGTAGTTTATATTTTTCATTGAATTTTTTTTATCTCTTCAAAATGGTAAAAAACTAAACCTTAACCATCACATAGGAAAATATTATATTTTTCATGTAAAATATTTTTCATGAAAAAAATTCAAATTTTATAGAATTAGTTTCCTAAAAAAAAAAAATTGTGGTTATAATTTTTATTTTGCAATCAAATACACCCTAAGAAAAGTTCATAAAAGTTTGGATGATTACTTTAAAAATAGTCTTATTTTGTTACTGTCATTCATATATATATATATATATATATATATATATATATATATATATATATATATGGAGCACGAGTTCTGAGCTCGATTATGATAGGGATGGGAGGGGAAGTCCATTTTTGTTCACACATCAATACTATGGTGTTTGTTCATCCCCCAATCGGGAGGAGCCATGTGACAAATTTTAAGTGAAAACCATTTTAGGAGTGCACAAAATTACTCTCAAAGTGGTTTTAGTTGTCACATGGCTCCTTTCGATTGGAAGGTGAACAAACACCATGGTATTGATGTGTGAACAAAAATGAACTCGTGGGAGGGGTGCTCAACTTTAGACGTCGAATAAGTAGCACTCCGTGTTAAGCTTCTTTGTGAAAGCAGTTTATGGTGATTCACTTTGAAATCAACAACAATTTGACTGGTGGAACCCACGCAACTCTTAAGTATAATGGCCATGCGTCAAGAGTCAACTCTCTGTCTCCTGGTATCCACCCAATCGAGGTGCAAAAGAGCTCGAGCCCTCAGCGAGAAAGGAAGACATCGTCTTCTCAATCTTGTCGCCATATTTTTTTAGAGTACTGACAATCTTGTTGCTCCTCAAACCCAGTTGTCAACATGAACCTTGTGTAACGGGAATACGTTCTTCTTACGTCTCCTTTCTTGCAAGGTTCTCGAGACAGAGACTAATACAAAGATGTTAAAGAGTGGCGAAATAAATAAATAAATTCCAATAGTATATGGTGTGTATAGTTTTTTTATGTAAAACAATAAAACCACTTGCCACATATGGTGCAAGCTTACATCAAACGTAGCAAATTAGCAAGTCTGAACATTTTTTTTCTCTCTACACCTAAATCCCTTCCATTTAGGAGTCAACATTTTAGCTCGAGGCCAATGGGTTCCCAAAAAGTCCGTCCAGATAGACAAAAGTCCAATATAGCCTGATCATTAGGGTGCTATGCAGGGGTGAGCAACGGTTCGATTCGGTTCAAATCGGACCGAAATATTAAAAACCGAACATAAATCGAACCGACATAGTGAAGAACCGAACCGAACCGCAATATTTCAAAACCAAAATTAACCGAACCGAAAAATTACGGTTCGGTTATTCCAATTATTCGGTTCATGGGCCTTTGTGTAATGGGCCGGGAAGGTTCATTTTACAACGAACAAAATGGCCGAATTGAACGGCCCAACAAATAAAATTATCCTTGGCCCATCCAATATATTGTTGAAAGGCCCATTTTACAACAAATAACTTCAAACCCAACCTGGGCAATCAAATATACAAACCAAATTTCAATTAAAAAAAATTTGAAGCAAAGAAATTATAACAAAACAAAGTGTAGACAGTAGACTACACAGTCACACACAGTGCCAGACTGCCAGTTATGATATTGTACAAAAAAAATTAAAAATGTACACACAAAACAAATGAAATCTTGTTTCCAGATATCAAACTGTATCAGTTCTCCTATTCTCAAGCCATCAAACTGTATCAGTTTCCAGATATCAAATTGTATCAGTTCTCCTAGATAAAAAATTACAACAATGAAATGCAGCTGAGATTTAATTCCTAAGTCCTCCAATTTCAAACTGGTGCTCATCTCAGTGAATCTCATATCTTCCCCTGAAGAACAACAACACAATGAAATAAAGATACAAAACATATATGCAGCCTACAGATATCAAACTGTATTTAGAAAGTGTATTTATAAGTTTATAACTACCTTGCCAGTTGCTAGTAACAAGAGTTCCCAGGTTAAACCGTTCAAATGCATAGTTCTCTTCATAAACAAGTTGTCATATCCTGGAGGACCTGGACAACACAATCAAAAAAAGAAGAAGAAAACTAAATTGTGGCTCAGATAAGGCTCATTTTTGCATCATTGTTTGATGCCATGTAGTATCAGTTCTCCTATTCTCAAGCCATCATCATCATTGCCACTTTATCATGTAATATGTTAGTAAATTTCTCAAGAAAAGACTAAATAAACTAGCATCATAGATTTACCAAATGGCTGCATTTTATGCCACGCTATTGTAAATAAACTAGCATCATAGATTTACCAAATGGCTGTATTTTATGCCACGCCATTGTCTGTCGCCAATGGCTGGATTTTATGCCTCGCCAGTGGCTTCATTTTATGACTGCTGTTATGGCTGCATTTTATACCTACAACAAGAAGAAATAACAACAGAAATAACAACAGAAGCTCCCAGCAATAAAGCTATAAAGCTCCCAGAAATAACTAGAGAGGCAGAAATAACAGCAGAGTGCAGTAACTAACAGCAAGTCAGCAAAGTGCAGTAACTAACAACAAGTCAGCAAGTAACAGGTAGTAGATATTATATAACAAGCAATAACAGCAGTCAGCAGCAGCAGACAGCAGTAACTAACAGCAAGTCAGCAAGTAACAGGTAGTATATATTATATAACAAGCAATAACAGCAGTCAGCAGAAGTAGCAACTAACAGCAAGTCAGCAAAGTAACAGCCAACAGGCAGTATTGCAGTATTGCAGTGTGCAGTATTGCAGTGTCTTAGAATTGCAGTATACCAAAAATAATTGTCAGTCACTAACAGATACACTATGCAGTCTTGCAGTATTGCAGTGTGCAGTATTGCAGTGTCTTGGTATTGCAGTGTACCAAAAATAATTGTCAGTCACTAACAGATGCATTATGCAGTATTGCAGTGTACAGTATTGCAGTATTGCAGTGTGCAGTATTGCAGTGTCTTAGTATTGCAGTGTACCAAAAATAATTGTCAGTCAAAATGAAGTGTCTTAGTCACTATTCACTAATCAAATATCAATGTGCCAGAATAGCAGAATCATAGTGCAGAATGCAGATAAAGATAGTCCCATTACAGACTCACAGAGTGCAACACAGATATACATATATTAGGTCAAAATGTATAATAACTAATCATGAAGCATATCTAATTACTTCAGAACCAGTACACTATAATTATTAAAATGCACACAATTCAACAATATACAAACAGTTCAAGAAAACACTTCAGAACCAGTACACTATAATTATTAAAATGCATATATAATTTACAAAACATTTAGATGCATATATAATTCACAAAAAAATTACAAGAACATGCATGAAGCATATCTAATTACTAATTTACAAGAACATGTACATGCATATCTAATTTGCACATTTTATCAAAATAACTCTACTAATGTAACTGATCTACTCATCTGACAAATAAAATATTGCTAACAAGATAAATAATAAATAAAGGAAATATATTGCTATAACCAGATTCCAGACTTTAAATATATTTTTATAAATAATAAATAAGAGAAATATATTGCCAGAAATAATAAGATATAAGAAATGTATTACAAGTTACTGATCTACACATTTAATCTAAACATGAAACATTTGATCTAAACATGCATAATAAGAAACAAAAATAAAATATGTATAATTATGCTAAATATAATAAGAAACAGAAATAAAATATGTATAATTATGCTAAACATTTGATCTAAACATGTTGCATGCATAAGAAACAAAAACAGAAATACATTAACTAATATTTGTTATTTTTTACACATTTGATCTAAACATGATGCATGCTAAAAATTTGTTATTTTTTACACATTTGATCTACACAATGTAAAAAATAACATATACTGCTAGAGAAATACATATTTTTATATACTGCTGTAAAAAATAACATATACTGCTAGAAAAATAACATATACTGCTGTAAAAATTATCATATACTGCTAGAAAAATAACATATACTGCTATAAAAAATAACATATAACAAGCACACATTTGATCTGCCACAGAAGTTCAGATCCCAACTATATTGCTAGATAAATACATATTTTTAAATGAAAGGTAGAGTTCAGATCCGTAGATCCCGACTCCAGAAAGGTAGAGAAGTTTAGATCCAATGTAAGAAATAAATAAAATATGACATATACTGCTAGAGAAAAATATTACCTAGCTATATTGCTAGATCCCGACTCCAGAAGTTCAGATCCGTAGATCTGAAAAACAAATTTGAACAAGTTAGGAGAAACAAATAATAAACAAAAAATATATGACAAATATTTTTAAAAATGGTAGAGAAGTTCAGATCCAGACCTTAGAAGTTCAGATCCAGCCTTCAGAACTTCAGATCCAGCCTTCAGAAGTCAGAACTTCAGATCCAGAGAAGAGAGGCGGTGAGAAGAGGCAGGACTATCAGATCCAGCCAGCCGACGGCGGTGAGAAGTCAGAACTTCAGATACAGTTCAGATCCAGCCAGCCGACGGCGGTGAGAAGTCAGAACTTCAGATCCAGTTCAGATCCAGCCAGCCGACGGCGACCAGCGGGGTCCGGAGATGAGAGGTGAACTGGTGAAGTTAGGCTGTTAGGGTTTTAAGGGAGGGGGGAAGGGAAGACCGGTCACCGGAAGAGAAAAGAGAGCGGCAGCAGGGATCTGAGTGAGGACTGAGGGAAAGGGAAGGGAATGAAAGGAGCGGAGAGAAAGGAAATGAGCGGAGAGAGAGAGAGAGAAACGATATTATATACCTAGGGTTAGGACTGAGGGTATTTTGGTACTTATACTGTGTAATTCGGATTTCGGTTTTAACCCGAAACCGAATTCAAAATCCGAATCCGAAATCGATAACCGATATTATTATTTTCTAAACCCGAATCCGACCCGAAACTGTTTTGAACCGAACCGAATAGCCTATTCGGTTCGGTCCGGTTCGGTTTAATGTTTAAAACCGATTAATGCTCAGTCCTGAAGTGTTTTCTTGAACCCATGTTAGTATATGGTAAGGCTTGAACTAAGCATGCACTCGCAAGTCTGGTCTTAGGCCCTCCTGATACAAACCCGCCCGAGACTGGTCCGAAAAGTTGTCTATTTTTTGTCAATTAGTACACCGTACATTATTTTGAATTCAATTTGATATTTGCATTATTTATTCATTATAAGTTATAGTTTTTTCATTTATTAATTAGGCCATTTATGTTTTATTTATTATAAATAATTGTTGATGAATTTACAGAAAATTTACTATAACGAAATAAATTTATATTAAATTCATGCAAACGAAATAAGTTTATAAAATTTAAAAATACAGACAGAGTCCGCCAACAGTGTTGGCGGAAAACACAACAGACGTACACGTAGGCAGAAAAAAAAATTAAAGTGGACCCCACAAGCCAATTTTTGCCAACACTGTTGGCTGAAATTGACTGTTGGTGGAAAACACAACAGACGTACACGTAGGCAGAAAAAAAAAATTAAGTGGACCCACAAGCCAATTTTCGCCAACACTGTTGGCTGAAATTGGGGGGGCCCAATTTCAGCCAACTGTATTGGCGAAAATTGGGTGTGGGGGCCCACGGGTTCGGTTGGGTTGGTTTGATTGGTTTACTTTGGTTTGTTTGGTTGGTTTACTTTGTTTTATTAGTTTGTTTTAATTAGTAATGTTTTGATTTTATTTATTTAGTTTTGTTTTATAATTAGATTGAAGAAAATTTATTTTAATGAAATAAAATTAAAATAAATAAATTGTAAGAAATATTTAGAAATATTTTTTTTGGAAATTTGTATCCAAAGCATCAAATTTTGTATAAATCTAAAGCATCAAAGTTTAAAAAATTACGAAAAAAATATCAAAACGTTCTTTGGACGTTTATATTTTTAATATTATATTCCTATCGTTATTTTTTTTGTCGTTAACAGGCGTTAAAAATAATAATAATAATAATAATAATAATAATAAATCTGCCGTAAGAATATTACGTCTGCCGTCGAGCAGACTTCGAGCGGCCATAACTATTTGTTTTGAAATCGTTTTTTGTTAAACAATAAGTCGATTTGTATGTTTTCGATGAGAGTAACACAAATCGTGTAGGAATTTTTTTTATCCGAAGCAAGACGCACATGTTACAGGCAAAAATATAAAATTTAAAACTTTAAAGTATCATAACTTTTGACTGAGAGATCGAAACAAGATTCAGTTTGTGCCAAAAAGACCATATCAAAAAGTACTACGGGATAAACCGTTTCACCGTTTGATGGACTTCAAAAAAATTCAGAATCGCAAAAAAAAAATGATGTTTTGACTTCCAAATTTTACTTTCGGTAAATTTATTTTCGAATATTTAAAATTTACTATAGCGAAATAAATTTATATTGGGTGTGGGGCCCACGGATTTAAAACGATGTTTCGACCTCCAAAAAAAAATTAGAAAAAAATTTAAAAAGAAAAAATTTAAATTAATTGTTTTAAATCCTTGAGGCAAAAATAGTGGACATAAAACATGTGCGAGAAAAATATTTCTGAATTTTCTTTACAAATAATTAATTTTACTTTTATTTCGTTAAAATATATTTTCTTAAATTAAATTTCAAAACTAAACTAAATAAAAAAATAACTAATTAAAACAAACTAATAAAATAAACCAAACAAACCAAACCAACCAAACAAAACCCAACAACCCAAACCAACCTGCGGGTCCCACAAGGCAAAATTCAGCCAACAGTGTTGGCAGAATTTTGCCTAGTGGGGTCAACTTTTGACTTTTTTGCCTACGTGTTCATTTTTTTTTGTTTTCCGTCAATACTGTTGGCGGACTCTGTCTCTATTTAAAAATTATCCAAACTTGTTTCGTCTGCATGAATTTAATATAAATTTATTTTGCTACAGTAAATTTTCTGATGAATTTATAATCAAATGATCAATAATTTACTAATATGATGTTTGACTTTTTTGATTGAAAGAAAACTAAGTAATTGTTGATAGACAATAATTTAGTGTATAATTTTAGACTAAGTGTAATCTCCACTAATTTTTAGATTTTTTTTTATAATAATTATAAATATGAATTTGTCGTAACGAAAGAAAATAATAGTATAATATGTTAATAGTGATTAGAATTAATAATAATAATAATAATAATAATAATAATAATAATAATAATAATAGTATAAACAAATAGAAAATAAAAATAGAGAAAAAAAAAATATAAAAAAATGTTTATAATAACGACCAAGACATTGTCTAAAATTTGCTCGGACACCAGGCAAGATATCTTGCTATATCTACTGTCAGTTTATTTTTATTTCAGTATTTTATTTTATTATTGCATAAATTATTTTTATATATAAATTATGCGTCTAAGTTGACTTGGGTGCAAACGACGGTGTTCGTCGTCTTTCATAGTTTCTATTTATTATATGAATGTTAACTTAGTTTTAGCGGACTACCTCCTACTTGTGGGATATTTTATATCTCATTGGACCATGACACCCACATGACACGATGTTTCATTATAGGGCACAAACTGCATATTCAATTTACTACCGATACGCAAGGAACGTGTGGCGGTTAGAACGTAACTGTTATGACTAGTGTATTAGAGCCTCATACAGTTACAATACTGGACATGTTGTGTCGCACCCCGATCCCGTAGAGGCCGATCGTCCTCGCTTGGTCCCTACGGAACCGCTTATTCGTCCTCGCTTGGGCGCGATGTCGTGCAAGCCTAAGTTGCGCTTGCACCAAGCAACGTACCTGCACAAGACACAAGAGAGACGAAAATATATATATATAGGCACAGAGTAAAAATGCAGAGAACCAAAGTTGAACACATTTGATAGCACACAAAATACTTTCTTTCATTGAATACTAGAAGATTGGATTACAAGAGCTTGCTTGGCTGAGTTACAAAATATGCCTTAGAAGGCTTACAACTCTTTTTACATTCCCAAAATTAGCCACAACGCCCATTATATTATGTCCTTGTAGTAGGACCAAAATAGCAAACATCTAGCAGAAGAAGAAGTAGCCCACTGGAGAGGTAAGCAGCGAAGGAAGCAGCACGAACACAGTCCTAAGTAAGGGTGAGCACACACTGATTCAGATTCAAGAATCTTGCCAAACTCTCGCTTCCAGCACCTGGATATTTGCCCACAAATGTGGGTCAGTACTACCACATGTACTGGTGAGCGACCGTGGCCAAACTCACCTTAGAAATCTACACTAAGTAAGCATATGAAGCTAGCATTATTAGGTGATCTTTCTGGTTGTCTCGTTTCTTTTTAACAATTCATGCAAGGAAACATAGACGATATATGGCATATGCATATGATAATTCTTACCCACGGCCGAGCGGTTATCCCTGCAGCAGACACACAAGTTAGCCACAATTTGCATATGAATAACTTGTGAATGAACATAGGCATCAAGTGTTAGGTATGCAAGAAGGTAAACCTAGCATGCTCCCTAACTATGTGATGGTCCATGGGTTGCCCCATGATTAGCAGCGGTCGCCCAAGGTTCAGCTCTTCACTGGCACGCGCGGGTGTCGGCAGCTGTGACCCAAGGTTCAGCTCTTCACCAACACTCCCGAGTGCAAGCAGCTGTGACATCATGGGTTCCGCACAACACTAATAGACATATCGCCCCACTAGACCCCCTTACGGGCCGTATACCTCAGGGCGATCCGAAAATCTCTTCCGGACTGAACGATTCCCAGTGCCCCAGGAACCGTTCGAGAGATGAGACCTTGTGCACAAGTTGTCCGAGACCAATGCATGACATGAAACATCTAACAGATATAACACTATAATGCACAGTTCAAAAAAATGAACACACAATTTCCATCTCTTATTCTTTTCCCACATAACACATTCGAAACATAGGGACTTGCCATAAATCGGGTCGGGCAGCATAGGGGCGAAGAACATGCAACATAATTGATAGCAGAAGCATATTTCTAATACTTTAAGCATGCAGTTCATTTCTTTAGCTTATCTTTTTAGTGAGGCAACATTAGTGAACTAGAGATTCTTTTCATTAGGCATGTGAACTGAAAGATTCATCGAAGGGCCTAAGCTACTCACCGAATAAATCGAACGAGAGGATGGGGAAGCCTTAAGCGACGTTCACTCTTTGGTTATGCGTCCTAAAAATACAACAATACCTGGTTAGAATACTTCAATCTCTTTCCCTTACGATTCAAAAAGAAAGCGCAAGCGAGAAAGCGAAATCATGAAAACCAAGTCATCGAAAGCAACTCAAAACCCAAAGCAACACAAAACCAAGAAGCAAAGCAACCAACGAAAACTCTTGGACTTATTTCAATAGAAGTCGTTCGATCAATTCGAACGGTTCATTGCACTTAGTCCGTGTTGATCTGGCGGTAAGGTTTTCCCGAGACTCGATTCTCAACCGAGTCGAAGCAGCTTAGTGTTCCATAAGTAACCGTTTGGAGCGGGGCGTTATATACTACCCCACTTAGAAGAAGTTTTATCCTCGAAACTTAAGAGATCAAGGAGGCGAAGATCAAGCATCAAGAGTTCAAAGGAAACAGACTCACCAACATCGTGTCCACCCTCATCACGCTCTATATTCAACTGATAGACTCTCGGCCTCCTTATCTGATCAGTTGGTTCCACAGCGGGACCCGGAGGGGTATGAGTCTCAGTACCATCTGCTGCCAAGGCCTTAAAGGTTGGGCAATCACGGATCATATAATCTAACTTTCCACACTTAAAGCATCCCTTAGTAATGTGGCGACAAGTCTCCCTAGTGTGACCCTGACGGCCACAGAAGTTGCACACTTTTCTGCGGTTCTCACCTGCGTTGGCCTGTTTCTCTGTTTCGGCCTTTTTCTCGCCATTGTGGTATCTTTTTGTATGAGGGTTTCGAGGAGCCGGTGCCCTTTCTGGAGCACTTAGTGGCGTAAACTGCTCATTCTGCACCGCTGCCTCAAATGCTTGGATGTATATTTTGCACTCCCGGTTCATGACATCTTTTCTCAGATTATCGTTTAAGCCTTTTATGAACCGATGTGTGCGGGCTCCCTCATCAGGAATCATCGAGCTAGCGAACTTAGCAAGTTTGAAATTTTTTGACTCATACTATTCGACGGACATGTTCCCTTGCTTAAGTTCGGTAAACTCATCTTCCTTCCTATGTCTAACAGCTGGCGGAAGATAATGTGCAAGGAATGCTTCCTTGAACATTCTCCAAGTGATCTTACCATCCTGATGCTTGGTGGCTAGATCTGCTTTCTCCACTCCCCACCAATCGTGTGCACGTAACCGCAGCTGCATATCTGCACACGCCACCCTCTTGTTCGCAGGTATTGAAGCAAAGCCAAACAAGCTCTCCATCTTTGCGATCCAGTCCATCACCTTATCCAGCGTGGTCCTGCTTTCGAACTCCGGAGGGTTCAACTTCAGAAACTCAGCACCTTTAAAGGTAGACTTCCCGGCCGCTCGACGAGGCTCGTTAGTTTCTGCTAATCCTGCTCCTTGAGGCGTCGTCGGGACAGTCATAGGTGTTGCAGCGGTTCCCGATGCACCACTGTGTGCTACAAGTGTTGTCACAATCTGAGTCAGGGACTCAAGCTGCTGCTGCTGTGCTGAGGCTCTAGCATCTGCTCGTTGCTGCTGAGCCTCAACTCGTTCTTGTTGTGCAGCATGACGATCATTCTGATTCTGAAACATTGTAATCAGCCTATCGATTTGATCATCGCTCACGCTCGTTGCGCGCGATGTCTCAGGATTACTAGCACCTGCTTTTGTCATCTTTGCTGCAAAAGAGAGTAGCTTGCATTAGTCTCATAACGTATTATGGACTTATTGCATGGGACGTTGGGTTTTTATACTCTTAGGGACCTTTCATGCTCTGATTTACTTCTTATAGATTCGAAATCACTTTTCGAAATTCGGGACTTTTGAAATTGCTTGAAAATTTATATCATTTTTGAAAACGATGTTTGAAGAGGCCAAGGACGTAAAGCCATGCTCTAATACCACCTATCGCGTCCCGATCCCGTAGGGGCCGATCGTCCTCGCTTGGTCCCTACGGAACCGCTTATTCGTCCTCGCTTGGGCGCGATGCCGTGCAAGCCTAAGTTGCGCTTGCACCAGGCAACGTACCTGCACAAGACACAAGAGAGACAAAAATATATATATATATATAGGCACAGAGTAAAAATGCAGAGAACCAAAGTTGAACACATTTGATAGCACACAAAATACTTTCTTTCATTGAATACTAGAAGATTGGATTACAAGAGCTTGCTTGGCTGAGTTATAAAATATGCCTTAGAAGGCTTACAACTCTTTTTACATTCCCAAAATTAGCCACAACGCCCATTACATTATGTTCTTGTAGTAGGACCAAAATAGCAAACATCTAGCAGAAGAAGAAGTAGCCCACTGAAGAGGTAAGCAGCGGAGGAAGCAGCACGAACACAGTCCTAAGAAAGGATGCGCACACACTGATTCAGATTCAAGAAGCTTGCCAAACTCTCACTTCCAGCACCTCGATTCTGTCAGTTACAACACGTAGACTGTATAACCCTCTCGGTGCCCGTGCAACCCGCTCGGTGCATCGCGTCCTGTGGTGATCGCAAACCGCGATCCAAAAACAGGAAAAATAATACCCCGTTTTACCCCGAAACTGAGTGCGCGCCGCCAAACGGGATGACTTGGTCGTGCGCGATCTTTACCGAAACATGTGCGCCATTGATACGGACGTGCGGAATTTCACAGAAGTTGATTTGGATGTGCGTGCACACCAGAATCAAAGCGTATCCGCCGACAACGCCCCGTATCCGCCTGTTCTGGAATACGTCGTAACTTCGTGTACACACGTCGGATCGAAACAAAACTTGCGCCATCGGACTCGTAGCAATACGCTGGTCCTGTGACCCAAGTTTGGTTCGATTCTGAGAACGTTGACAAAATCGCGTATCGTGGGCCCCGCGGCTCCACTTGACGGGCGATTTTGTGATCGGCTCATCGGAATCCAGTTCTGGAAGTTCCGTTGGGTTCGTATCATCGTTCCTGACTTGTTGACACTAAGTTTGACGAATTTGGAGACCTTTGACCCTGACACGGTTTTTCGGTGCAAAGCGGCCCACATGTGGACCCCGCTTTGACCAGAAATTGTGATTTTGCCCCTGTGTCCAAATTGGACTTAAGGACAGGCGTTTCTAGCTATTTGATATTTTCTGGATATGATGGTGATGTTTATTTCAGCAACCGGAGTAGTACATACGGATCACACTGAGATCAGAGCTACAGTTGGAGCCAGGACCCCAGGCAAGTGTACCTTGCCAAACTTGCAGCATATTGATTCATATTATTCTCTTGTTTTATTCATGTAATTGTTGTGCATGCTTGACCTAGGACCGTTTGACTTACTTAGCGTCCGATTAATAGTCGGGTGCCAACACTGTACGCAGAGTTGTGTAATATCATCTAGAGATGGATACCGAGACCCGATACATTCTCGTACTTGTCTTATCAAGTACGATATACCCAGGACACTTGATACTATTCATCAGACAAAATCTTCCTGAGATATTCATGGTGATTCTGTATAGAATACAGTTTTATGACTTACACAGTTTATATGCTTAGATTTTATCCAGACTTGTTGCATTAGATATGGTTTTGCGTGTCATGGACATGAGACGTAAGATTTCATTGGGTGGGGAGAGATTTATCATACAAAAGGCTGATTATATATATAATAATTTAATGGAAGTGCCTTAGTCTCTGGCGACAGAACTATGGTACCGTACTGGCCCTTCGAGAGAATACTGCTATGGGTTTCTCCGACACTGATCCCGTAGTAGTCTCAGCCCGAGTATGACTAGAACTCTCAACTTGCATATCACTTAGCTGGTTATATATTTACCCTATTGTTTCATTTATTGCTGCACTGCATTTATTTTGGCATGAGCTTTCTTGTACCTTGCTATGTCCCCTGAGAACCTGGATCCGGATTATGTTCCCAGGATTAGAAGATGAGATCTATCCCGAGATTTACGGAGCAGGAGCATTATCAGGAGCATGCACTGGAGCAGTACCAGATCCAGTAGGCGCGTGATCACCGAGGGTATCTTCTGAGTATATACTGTTTCCATACTCAGTATTTGCTGTGGTTAGCTTTATTCTTGTATCTTGACAGATGTATCAGACTCATTATCGGGTTATTTCCCCGAGTTTATATTATATTGAGATTGATCTTGCTCTATGATTCAGATATTGTTGTATTCATTTCTGTGGATGAGATTAGTATATCTAGACCCTTATTGTTGTACTACAACTTAAGTATGCCCGATGGATCCATTAAATTGGGTTTGTCCATCGGTGTGTGCTGTTGGCCATTGCCACGTGTCCGGTCCTTCGATATTTTGGGACTGGGGCGTGACACCATGGATTGCCCCATGATTAGCAGCGGTCGCCCAAGGTTCAGCTCTTCACTGGCACGCGCGGGTGTCGACAACTGTGACCAAGGTTCAGCTCTTTACCAACACTCCCGAGTGCAAGCAGCTGTGACATCATGGGTTCCGCACAACACTAATAGACATATCGCCCCACCAGACCCCCTTACGGGCCGTATACCTCAGGACGATCCAAAAATCTCTTCCGGACCGAGCGATTCCCAGTGCCCCAGGAACCGTTCGAGAGACGAGACCTTGTGCACAAGTTGTCCGAGACCAATGCATGACATGAAACATCTAACAGATATAACACTATAATGCACAGTTCAAAGAAACGAACACACAGTTTCCATCTCTTATTCTTTTCCCACATAACACATTCGAAACATAGGGACTTGCCATAAATCGGGTCGGGCAGCATAGGGGCGAAGAACATGCAACATAATTGATAGCAGAAGCATATTTCTAATACTTTAAGCATGCAGTTCATTTCTTTAGCTTATCTTTTTAGTGAGGCAACATTAGTGAACTAGAGATTCTTTTCATTAGGCATATGAACTGAAAGATTCATCGAAGGGCCTAAGCCACTCACCGAATGAATCGAACGAGAGGATGGGGAAGCCTTAAGCGACGTTCACTCTTTGGTTATGCGTCCTGAAAATGCAACAATACCTGGTTAGCATACTTCAATCTCTTTTCCTTACGATTCGAAAAGAAAGCGCAAGCGAGAAAGCAAAATCATGAAAACCAAGTCATCGAAAGCAACTCAAAACCCAAAGCAACACAAAACCAAGAAGCAAAGCAACCAACGAAAACTCTTGGACTTATTTCAATAGAAGTCGTTCGATCAATTCGAACGGTTCATTGCACTTAGTCCGTGTTGATCTGGCGGTAAGGTTTCCCGAGACTCGATTCTCAACCGAGTCGAAGCAGCTTAGTGTTCCATAAGTAACCGTTCGGAGCGGGGCGTTACATGTTGTGTATAAGACTTGGTCGGTGTGGGGAGATGGGGAAGACAGTCATTATACGTATGAGATAGCCAAATCGGTGGCCTTAGTATCAAGATGGAACTTTGGTGATTATTATAACAGATACCCAAATCAGTGGCCTTAGTATCAGGATGGAACTTTGGTGATTATTATATCAGATATCCTCTGACGTCGTTGGACGTTACGGTTGTTTAGAGCACATGACTGTGTTACAGTATATGTACATGATGTGATGAGAAGCCAACAATCCCACTCATACGCACGAATGTTGTCTTCTAAATTACACATTAGATGGTTAGAACACCATTTGCATATTTATTTACTTACTGCAGTTTATATGGCTTGCTTCTATGTATCTTGTTACGTCTCTCTGAGGACCTGGTCTCTTGCCAGGTGTAGACGATCATCACTATTTGCAGGAGCACGGATCATGACTTGCTACTTATTTCTATTTCGAGGAGGTTTTTTCTTCGAGCTTCTATGGTCATTAGATGTTGTACTTATTATGTTTTCTTTCATATCCTAGTTTGGTAGTGGATTTGTCTCCACCCAACGATTAGTTCTTTTCGACTATGTCATACTTGATTCATTGACATATTTGGTTATTTATTTCTTTTATTGTATTTGTGGATGAGATATAGCTGTCCGTGACTTGTGTTGACAATATATGTACCACTTTTAAATTATTATTCATAATACAAAGTACGTATGTGTTATGGTTTTTATATATTGGAGTTGTCATATACATACGGCTGACATGCTTACATATTCCTAATCCTACATATTTTGGGACTGGGGCATGACAAGTGACGTCCCGCTAGATCGGCGATTCATTTGGCTGGATATGCTGCGGGTATGTATAAGATTTTTATTTAGAATAATATATAATTTTTTGATTAAAATGCTAAAAAATATTTTTAAAATTTTCAGAAGTTGTACTGGTGGCCGGATCATAGATATGCTGCAATCCGAAAATGCTACAAGACCGTCACCAACAAAAGGTTCAGGGATATGATCAATGATCAGAAGTCGATAGCGTCACATTCAGGGGATCTTCGCAAGGAGTGGCTCAAGGCAGAGTTCTGGGAGAAGATGAAGAAGAAGATGGAGGCCCCGGCCTATAAGGCCAAGTGCGAGAAGGCGAGAGCGTCCCGTGCTAGGGGTGGTCTCCACACGGGTGTATCCATTCCGACCGTCGAGCATTTTTGACTGATAGTCAGTATTACAATTTTTTGCTAGATCATTTTTTTGTAATTCTTATTTTTTCTTATTAATTAATTACATAATTTTACTGTGCGAGGAGACCATGAAAGACGGGGGATACCCGAAAACCGTCGACTTTCTCGCAATCTTCCAGCGGACGCACAAAAGGAAGAAGGATGGGAAGCTCGTAGATGAGTGGACAGCAAAAACATACGTAAGTTGTGTTTATAAATTTTTTTAATTAAATTTAATTATATTCTTTTTATAATTTAACTATATTTGTTTACCCTAAAAATCTAACCTTAACTTTAATATTGTTACATATGATATCTAAAAACCTTAACTCTAAACCTAACCTACGATATCTAAACTTAACTCTAAACCTAACCTTAGTTGTAGTCAATAAAAAGATTAATCCTAACATGCGATATCTAAACCTATTTACATAAATAAATATAGGAGATGTATGAGACGTTGGAGGGTGGGGCTGAAAGCTGTATGCCGACTGAGAGAAACGATCAGTGGGTACAAGCTGTCGGGAGAGAAAAAATGTGACAGCTTGTACGGGACTAGATCGTTGGCATCCCACTTTCTAGAGCGCCTCCGACGAGTGCTCCAGCTCCATCAGAGTCTGGCCCCGGCGTTTCTTCTGGTGCTATGAGTTTGGAGCAAATCACGACGACTCGGTTAGAGGTATAGAGGCAGGTTAGACAGCTGACAGAGTCTCGTAATCCTGCAGCTCCTGCTCCTTCTGCAACTCCTGCTCCTCCGACGGCTCCAACGATGGCTACTCCGTCGGCTCCTCCGGCTCTATCTTCGATTTCTTCTGCTGCTCCGTCTGTCATTCCCGAGGATCTAACAGATCATCGCTGTGGTTATGATGCAGTACATGGCTAGCCGACAGCCGTCGCCGCCTCCGCCTCCGCCTCTACCATCGACTTGATCTATTTTTATTTTTTGATAATTTGACAGTTTGTTGGATGTACTGGTTGTATAACTTTATATGTTTAGATTATGGTAGTTTATGATAATTTATGGTTATGCACTTGTATTTGATACGTTCTATTGTATTTGATTGTATTTGATGTGTTTGAATCTCTTATTGATTTTGTATAATGTTACAGGAGCAGGAACTAAGTGATTCTATTCTGAAAAAAAAATTATGTTTAGCGACGGATTAGCAACGAAAAACAAAAAAATTCAGGTCAGCGAAGGATCTGCGATGCTTCAGCGACGGAAAGTTTCGTCGCTAAATATGCTTGGTACAAAAAAATATTGTAAATATGTATTAGAAATAGTCGCTAAATTCGTCGCTAATCCGTCGAAGACAGCGACGAAAATTCAGTCGGTGAGCTTCTGAAAAATTTGGTAAAAATGGGCTCACAGTTTCCGTCGCTAATCCGTCACCAAATACAGCGACGTAAATAATATGTCACAATCCGTCGCTGGTTTTTCGTAGCTACTCCGTTGACATGGCGACGAATTAGCGACGGAATGTTCACAGCGACACTTAAATTAGTGACATCATATTTTCGTCGCTAATCCGTCGCTATGTTAAAATAGAGACGAAAATTGACATTTTAGCGATGAAAAATTTCGACACTAAAACTCTGTATTTTTGTAGTGGAACCACTCGGATGGTTTCATAATCCTGTGTTACATGTAGTGGATTTGGATTTGGAGGTTGAGATTAAAAGGTGGTGGGGTTTACACATTTTAATCTCAACCTCTAAATCAAAATCCAAACCATGTAACGTTTCATAATATGGAACCACCCAAGTGGTTTTTAGTCATTTTGGATCATTTTTAGTCGTTTTTGTCATTTTTTAATGTTTCTTCGTTTTTAGCTATTTTTTGATTTTTTTTTTTTATCTTTTTTGTTTTAATTTTCGTTTTTGGTTTTTTTTTCGTTATTGATCCCTTTTTTTGTTTTTGGTTTTTTTTTCGTTTTTGATCAATTTTTTTCGTTTCTGGACTTTTTTTATTGTTGTCTTTTTTTTTTCTTTTCATTTTTTGTTAGTTTTTGTTAGTTTTTTTTTGTTTGCTATTTTCATTTTACTTTTTTTTGTTTTGATTTTTTTACTTTTAATTGTTTTTTTTTTTTCGGAAATATTTATATAGTCACCAAACATGATTTATTATTTAAAATTTAATTTTTAAAAATATAGAATTTTTTACTGTATAGTATTTCGAGTACTAAACGTCCCAAGTTTCAAACATACATGACCTTTAAGTAAATTTGGATGAAGAAAAAAAAGTCAAACAGCAGATCCCATTGAGAATAAAGACTTTGTGGTCATAGTGCACGTAACATAAAAGTCTAAGATAAAAGGGCGCATTAAATTTACATCAAGATTTCAAACTCCAACAATTCGTTCTTTTTTTTTTTTAATCGAATTTGAGTGATTTTTATGGTTATCGAGAAGAGGTACATGACAAGATCCTACATAAGATCAATGAATCGAGCAACATAACATATTATTCCTTCTATTTATAAATATTGGAGTTGAGGAACAGTGGGCCCAAAGACAACAATACAGTGTATACAAAGTCCCGAGTGTTATGTCGGATTCCGAATATTATGCTGAAAAAAAAAAAAAATCTTCCTTTTTCTTTCTTTTTCTTGTGAGACTAAATCATGTGCTGAAAAGACGACCAAACGTTGACTGATCAATACTTGATGATTAGTTGGAAGAAGGAAAAAAAAAAAAAAATTTGAGTTACCCTTCACTTTATTTATCCATATTCAGAGTGTACCCTACATTATTTCCATAATGAACAAGTTCCTCCAACTTTTGATGGAATCCGTCTGTAATTGACGGTCAACCCATTTGACCGAAAATTTTGGACGAAAATACTTTTCTTTTCTCTCCTTCCCGACACCGCCCCCCCTCCCCATCCTCCCCCCTCCCCGCCACCGCAATTGATGTCGCCGCGTGCTCGCCGGAGGGAGGGGGCGGAGGCAGCGGCTGTGGCAGGGAGGGGGGACGGGGTGGGGAGGGAGGGCGGCGACGGTGGCGGACAAGAGGGGGTGAGAGGGCAGATGAAGAGGAACATAAAGAATGTATATTTTCGTCAAAAAAAATTGGTCAAATGGATTGACAGTTAATTCTTGACAAATTCCATCAAATGTGAAAGATCTTGTACATTATGTAAATAATGTGGAATATATCCTGAATATGGATAAATAAAGTAGAGGGTAACTCAAAATTTCTCAAAAAAAAAAAATTGACAGAATTTGAGGTTCATTGAGAAGGGAGGAAAGAAAAGAAACGAAAATGTTTATAATTAATTTCTGGGAAGTTATTGAATTAGCTGGAATATAATTAACAATAATAAACCTCTACTCCAGTACTCCTGAGCTATATTAGATTCACTACAGCAGACAGCATTGCAAACATTTAACCCGTCATATATATAGAGTAGAAGAGTTGGGGAGCTTTTCAATTAGAAAGCAAAGAGTCAGTGAGCTCAAGGTTCAGGTCCGGCAGCATGCAGGTTTGCTCCTCCTGGTTGCTCCCTGCATCCGACACTCGATCGTTATCGACGTCAGCCGCCTCGTTCGAGCTCGTGACCTCTCTATGCTCCAGGGGAGGCTGCGGTCGTCGTTGTCGACAGAGGGTGAGACTATAGCTTAGTCGATGGTTGTTGGGATCGATACCCTTGCTCACGAGCCTTCTTCTCAGGTAAGAGGTCCAGTAGTTCTTGACCTCGTTGTCGGTTCTGCCGGGGAGTCTTCCGGCTATCAGTGCCCACCTATAAATTATTCAATGAGCATTCAGAACCACTCCAACTTTTGGGTATTGAAATAGGAAAATGATATATGGCCCCATAGGTCTCTTCTCTATTAGCTTGGATCCACCACCGATTTTTCTGTCAATGGGGAGCTATCACGCGGCCCGCGGTCGCGGTTTGCGGGCCAAGACCGCGGACGACGTAGCACTATCCATATTGAAATAATAGACGATCGAGGTACGTACCGATTGCCGAGAAGGGAATGGAGCCTGATGATGAGATCTTCCTCGTCATCCGAGAAGTTTCCTCGCTTGACACGTGGACGACACAAATGATTTATCCGCGAAGCCTGCAGCTTTTGCTGCAGCGTGGCAAGCCTCCTGAGGGAAAGAAAGAAGTGAGCGATGTTAGTCCCGAAGCCAAATCAAAGTAGATGAGGTCCACAAAGTAGAGACTCACACAAGAGTTCGTCTTTACAAAAGTTGGTGCACTGAGATCCACACAAGCGTTTCTTTACAGTGACACGCAACTCCACAGAAGCACTAAATCATGATCAGTTTACAAACTGACGACCCAAATAAAATACAAATACAACAAGAATTAGAAAACCGTTCTTCTTTTTACGTTCACAGACGCTACAACGAAAAAGAACGAGAACAAGAAAAGAAATACAATGAAGGGAACTCCTTGCTGGGGTGATCAAAACCACCGGAGTTCAAGGCAAGATTCGTGCTATACAACGAACTGCCCCAGGATCTTACAAGTTCACACGAGGACTTCTGGAATGCTCTTGGTCACCTTCGGATCACTCGAAAAATACTTTGTGGAAGGGTGCTCACTCCGGCCGCATATTGCTCTGGTGCACTCGATTTTTTTCTCTTCTAAAACAAAGATAAGCTCATCAATATATAGAGAAAAATGGCACCAATGCGGCCTGAGAAAGCTCAAGGTCGCATATGCGCTATTCGACACTAGGCTGCATGCGTAGCCGAAGCCGCATGCGTCGCCTCCGTCGTTGGTCACGCTGCACAGGACAGCGCCGCCAAACGCCGTCAAGCGCAGAAAGCAGGCGCCAATGTGCACAGACACCCTCGTGCCGCATAAGCCGCATAATCTGGATGGAACAAAAAAATGTACAGCATGCTCCGCCAACAGCAGACCATGTCTCCTCCACATGCGACTCGCTCATACAAGTTCGCTGGTAGCAACGCGCCTGGAAGCATAGCACTTGGCCGCATCGCTCCCGACCGCATAGCTCCTGGTCGTATGGCGCCTTGGCCACATAGCGCCACGAAGCAAGCGTCCGAGCAAGCAACCGTGCATGCAACTCGCGCATACAATGAGAGCACGAGCGCCATGCGACAATGCTGACGTGCTAAGTGCAAAGTGCCACTTTGCGCCCTTAAGCCCGAGCTCGAGCCCGAGCCCGAGTCTGAGTCCGAGTCGCTTCGTGGCTTAACTCCTTAGGAAAACTTCTCAAATGTGGTGACAAAATAAATATTGTCATAATGGAGTTCATATTTAATCCCTCTAGAAAAATTAACCCACATGGGCCATCACCCCATGTGCATATACCAATACTAAGCAAAGCTATATATTGAGATATACACATTGATAATTTTTTAATGTGGGACTAAAACTCCCAAAGCAAAGTAAAAAATACCAACAATCCCCTACATATATCACAATATATGGTCGAACGTTCCTCATAGTGACTGCCCATCATGCATTAGGATAGATGTCGCACATGACTTAAATCTTTTCGCACGGGTCAAACAATAGTACGATACAAGAATAGACTAAGCCTTGAATTATGAACCATAGATGTTGTTCTTCTCACTCGCATAATTACATCAGCTGTGCCTCCGGTCGCACATTAAAGGCCCCGTGCTAACATGATTTCGGTGTATGTATCTTGGGTGTCTACAAGTTTACCCTCAAGAGACGGCCTATATCTTTGTTTATACACTTAGGTGAGTTCTTTTAAAAGAGTTTAATATTATCTAGCATGAAGTCTTGCACTTCCGTGCGGTGCTATGCCGCTGTGACATGGCTCGCAGCCGAGGTTAACTACCTTTTGTGGTGTCACCCATAGTAGCATGTCACTAGCCTCTTAGTAGTGTTGTACTACATTCCAGCATGAAGCCTTGCACTTTCGTGCGGTGCTACTCCCATGTGACATGGCTCCCAGCCGAGGTTAATTACCTCATGTGGTGTCACCAACTATAGCATAAGGTCATCAGCCTCTTAGTAGAGATGTGCTATTACTCTCTATCGTTTCAGCATTAGGCTACCTGCCTATGTGTGGTGCTACTACCGTTGTGACATGGCCCGAAGCCGAGGCTTTATATCTTTTACCTCATCGTGGTGTTACGCAACTGTAGCATGGGATACAAGTCCCTTGTAGTGCTAAGCTACTCGTGCTTCCTACAACGTACGCCGGACATTCACTCTGCCCAAGAACTCATTAAGGCGTCAAAGCCACCTTTACACAAGATTTATTCAATATATATATATATATATATATATATATATATATATATATATATATATATATAAAGAACAAGTAGTAGACCACCGTGGTTCTGGGTACGTATCCCATTCTGTCCCAAAAGACTACCCATTGTACCTGATATTTTTTTCAGTCAATGATCGTCCCTTGAACCAAAAGCCAGATGCCTAGTAGATGTCTCTTTGAACTAATAGCATAAACTTAAATGCAGAATTACAAAGACACAATATCAGAGGTTCTTTAAGCCTATTTTACCTGTTGTGTCTTTGACTAGCTGGCCTTGAGGCCTTTAGTGAACGGATCTGCCAGGTTCTCCTGACTCTGAACATCCACCACTGCAATGATACCAGTCTTGATGAGATTTTTCAGTGCTCTGTGTCGAAGGGCACAGTCCTTTTCTTACCATTGAAGAGATTATTAGATGCCACTGATGCAGCTGCCTGATTGTTGTAGTATATCGGTATAGCTAGAATTTGCACACCAACCATTGAAAGATCGTACATGAGCTCCCGAAGTCACTATGCTTCATCTGCTACAGCCGCAAGTGCATAGTACTCAGACTCCATTATGAGTGTACAAACATAGTCTGCTTCTTCGACTTCCATGATATAACAGCTTCACCCATTGAGAAAATATATCTTCTTGTGGATCTCTCGCTCTCTTCTTATGAGCATCAACTAGCATCACTGAAGCCTTTTACTACTGCTAGATCTTTACTATAGTAAAGTGCAAACTTCTGAGTCTTCTTGAGGTATCTCATCACCCTCTTCACGGCTTTCCAGTATTCAACACCTGGGTTACTCGTGAATCAACTCAGCATCCACTCATGAACCAACTCAGCATCCCCACAACAAAAGCAATGTCAGGTCTAGTGGCATTTGTAGCATACATCAAGATCCTGATGACGCTAGAGTACTCCAACTGTCTGACATTTTTTCTTGGGTTAGGCTTCAGTTTCTCGTCACACCTATATGGAGTATCAATCCCTGGAAGATCCTGATATCCATAGCGTGTGAGCATCTTCCTCACGTAGTGAGCTCGTGATAGAGCAAGCCCAACTTTCGTCCAGATTATTTTAATCCCAAGGATGACATCTGCATCTCCCATGTCCTTCATACTGAATTTAGACGAGAGGAACATCTTTATTTTAGTGACACATTCTCCATCCGTACCTAGGATTAGCATATCGTCCACATAGAGACAAACGATGACACCTCTATCACCAGCAAACTTTGTGTACACACACTTATCAGTTTCGTTGACCTTGTAGCCATTTGATATGATAACTTTGTCAAACTTTTTGTGCCATAATTTGGAAGCTTGCTTCAGAACATACATAGATTTTACCAGTTTGCATACTTTGTCTTTAAGACCTTTGATGACAAACCCTTCTGGCTGCTGCATGTAAGTCTCCTTAATCAATTTACCATTCAAAAATGTTGTCATAACGTCCATCTGATGAATTATCATTCTCTGAATAGCACCTAGAGCAATCAGCATCCTGATAGTAGTCATCCGTACAACGGGAGCATAGGTGTCAATGTAATCAATCCCCTGCATCTAAGAAAATCCCTTGGACAACTAGCTTGGCTTTGAACTTGTCAACAGTTCTGTCTGCTTTCATCTTCTTCTTCTTAAAGATCTACTTGCATCCGATCGGTTTAGCTCCTTCAGACAGATCGACTAACTTCTATGAATTATCATTCTCTGAATAGCACCTATGTACGTTTTAGTACCCTGTGTTAGTTTTAATATAACTTAAAAAAATATACAAATAGATATCTATATAGTTAGTAATAAGTAATTTAGACGTTAGCAACCACTTTTCTAGGACGACTATCTTAAACTACGTGAGCGGGCGACTACTAGTGCACCTGCAGAGGAAGGGGCTGGTACTTCCTCGCAACCCTCTACAGCTCCATCGGGGGACAAGCTCTAGATGACCACCATTGGTGGTCTTCAGAGGGGTACGTACTACGGTATGGGATCCTACGGCGCATTTGTTATGATGCAGTCCTCCATGGCCCCCTCTGTCAGTATGTATTTCTCACAGCCTTCGCAGGCGTCGGCACAAGCCCAGAAGGGCGTTGACTGTTAGATTGCTGACTTGTGTGACGAGTTGCTACGGAAAATTATGGAGCGACCACAGTCTATGCCGTAGATGAACGATGCGACGATCACCGCACGTTTCGATTCGCTCGAGCATAGCCTTATGGAGCTCAGGACTCTGAGCCAGATGACAGATCACAGCCTTATGGAGCTCAGGACTATGTGCCAGATGATAAAGAGCAGCTTGGCAACTCTGGCCTCGTCTACAGAGAGCAGATAGACGGAGCTGGAGGAGTCGCATACAGCCATGAGCGACTCACTTGCGAGGATACATGCGGCGCATGATTTGTTGAGTCGGTCGGTGGCGGAGAACACTTCGAGGGTGGTATCTTCCATGGATTCATACAATGCTCGACTGCTAGCATTGGAGCAGATACGTCCTCTTAGTCCGCCGGCATCGGCACCGACTCCATCGATTCAATTGCCTCCTCTATCGGGACTGGTGACGCTATCACATGAGCAGTATGGCTTCCTCTTATCCCAGATGCACGGTAGTGCTCCTCCTACTCCTGATCCGCAGTAGTTCTTATTGGGACATTTTTAGTATGTTTGTGTGTATTGGCCCATTCTTGGGTCTTTGATGTACTTATTTCATACTTTTTACTACATTATTTGGATGTGGCGGCTGTGACATTATTTTAGATTCATGTATTTATTTGTTGGGACATTCATGCGTGTTTCGATATTCTTGACGTGTTTATGTATGTACCGCTGTTGAGTGTTCCACCGAAGGGGTCGACGAACCCAGGGAATTCAACCCATGGAATTAAACTGTGATTTTATAACTGCAGGCAGACTTCTGTTGAAAAATATATTTTGAAACTACATGCTTTTTTTTTGCTTTTTTTAAAAATTTAGCGACGTCCTGTGACTTTTGCCGACGTCTACCGACATGACAGTGCGTCTTTAAACTGTGTCAAAACGTTGCTGACTGATAGCAGCGACGTCGCTAACCTGTATCAAAACATCGCTACACGTCGCCAAATAGCTGACATGGTAATTCCTGCCATGTCAGCATTGATGTAGCAAAACGTCGCTGGTAATATCTTTGATTTAGCGACGTTATGCGATAATATACTCCGTCGCTGATGTACTGACGTCGAGTCATTGGACGTCGCTAATAACAAAATAATATGCAACGTGGCCACGTCGCAAATATACGTCGCTATAGCGACAAATTTGTTGTCAGCGACCATGGTTTACGCGACAACACCAAAACGTCGTAAATTACGTCGCTAATTATTTTTAGCGACGTTTGTTGGCGTCGCTAATATATTTTATTTTGGTAGTGCATGTACCAATACTAAGTAAAGGTATATATTGAGATATATACATTCATAAATTTCCAACGTGAAACTAAAACTCCCAAAGCAAAATGGAAAACACCGACAATCAAAATATGTCAGGAAACCAATTAATATTGCATTCATGCATGCGTAATATATATATGTGAAAAGAGGAACAATGAAACATTAATTTTGATGAGCAAGGTGCCTATTACTAGTAGACTAGCAGTAGATGATGAGCGAAAGGCACAAAATGTGCGTTCCTAAAGGAACGACTACATTGGCTGGCAGGGTTGGATACCTGGGTCTAGGATTGTTAATTAAGGGATGTTGGAAGATCTCGGATAAAAAAAAAAAAAAAAAAAATACTACATTGGCTGGCACAAGATATTATGATATGCTCATATGATGCAAATACTATAGAACTCTGCTACAGGATTGCCGAAGAAACTGCGGCCACGTTGTCCGGCTCTGATTAGCCGAGCTTTTTTGGCCTTTGTTAAGATTGTTTTATTTCGGCCAATAAAGAGCTGCCAAGTAGAAACTCGATTTCGACTGCGGTTTTTGAAGCATTTTTCAATACTATAAGGCATAAATACCTTTGATACAGTACGTACCAGTGCAATATGTTTGTATTTGTATGCGTACGTACATGATATGTGTATGCTTGTATAGGAAGAGGAAGAAGTCAAAATTGAGGACCTGCATGCAGGAGCGCGAGGGAGCTGCGATCTCCAGCAACCTTCCTCATCGTCGGTGAGTTCCAGCCGGTCCTCCTGCAGCAGCTTCTTGGACGTCCATGCGCCCTTGTTGATGTCTTTCTTGTCGCAGCAAGGACTCCTCATCGCAACCGTACGTTCGTGTAGAGAGAGAGCGAGAGAGCGAGCGAGCTAACCAGTGCGGTGGGGGTGGAGTAAAGGGCCATTTATAGACGATGTGAGGGGGAGGGAGCAATTAACCGATCGATGTCTGACTATGTAATCTAGAAGAAAGACTGGTGGGTTTGAGGTGTGATCGGTAGGAACGCGTGGTCTGTTACTCGTCTCTTACTACAGTTTGTGTATTTGTCAAACTCATTCGTCTTTTTTTCCGGTTATTTGCCTACCGAGTTTATTTTTGTTGGATTGTCATATCCTGAGTCTCTTGATTCTTATTATGAGCTGTTTCTCAGAGGTCATCTAGATCACACTGAATCTGAAAAGTTGACTAAATCTGAAGTCTTGTCCGTCTTATTTCTAACCGGTCTTATGTTCATCCTGACCGGTCCTATGTTCGTCCATGTGCCTTTTTTTTCTCCAAACAAATTTATAGTGTTTGGGAGGTTATATTTTTCATGAACTTTTTTTCGAAAAAAAAACTATCATTTTTTGTATTTTTTTTCAAAATGAAAAAAATTAAAATTGGAATAACATGTCAGAAAATATTATTTTTCATAAAAAAATTATTATTTTTTCGTGAAAAATAATTTCAATCAAACATCCCAATTAAATTTTCAATATAAATTTATTTGAATATAATTACAATCAAACAGCGTCATCATCAAAAAAAAAAAAAAAAAAAAAAACTACGAAAATTTATTTTTTCTAGAAAAATAAATCTGTATAATTTATTTATTTTCCACTGCAATCAAACTCAATTTTTGCATTCTAAATCATCTTCTTCTGGCGGTCATCTACGCTGATGCTTCCTAGTATGTCGACCGACTAATTAGTACTGCCGTTCGGCGCAAAGTTTCATTTTGTACAATTGAATAGTTATTGAAAATATTTTTTTGCGACTACATACTTTTTGTAAGATGAAAGTCTGTACAAAACTGCATAGACGAACCATTGTTGTATGTTTTACTCTTCGTAGTTAAGACTCGTCTACTTGTCGCTTAGTCGTTGTTCAGGGAAAAGAAGAGAAACAAAGATCTAGAAGAAGTTGATCATGAGAGAATCGAAGCTACCTATACCATGTGATGTTTGGTTGGTAGTTGGATTATGATTCAAATCTAACATGAAGAGCTAGCTAGCTATTGTTGGTAGCTAGCTGGTGCCATCCACTACTCTTACTCACTTCTCAGTGGGTCCTGATATTGTATCACTTACGCGGCTACGAGGACTGTACGTACCATTGCCCCACCAATTTGCTATTGAATATATACAAGTATCTAATAGACTAATACTAACCATCTTCTGTCATAATGAACATTCTTTAGGAATTTTGCATCAAAACTACCGAAATTCATATTTTGATGTTCACGGGTATTACGATAAGGAAAACTCTACGCAGACCGAAGGAGGAATCGCAGGCCATTGGCGAAAGGCTAATAGGAGTACGTCACGTGGCCTTTAGATTGTCCTACGATTTTCAATACGGTCTGTGTAGAAGCATTCTTATGATAAATTGACTGACCGGCCGTTAGACAAACACTAACTCGAAAAAATATATTGACTGGTGCATGTGGAAGGAGGATTTTATGTGTGCATCGAAGGGGTTCAAGACTAAGAAGAAAGATATCGTACAATGTTCAGAAATGTTAGAATATTGTGTCATTTTCTCTCAAAATTGACGAGTCAAAGATAATATGGACGAAAACTTCAATTCGTGTTATAACTTTATTAGTAAAAGGATAAATCAGATAAGACTTCGGATTTGGACAATCCTCTCTACTTAGGACAAACTTTCAAGTCCAGCGTGACCTGCAAGAAGTCGGAATCACAGCAGATGATCTCCCCTCCTCCGGACATAAATAAGCGCCTCACGATAGACCAGGTCAAGAGCAACCAAAATCAGAGTGCTATTCATCTTGTGAAGAACCAGATATTTCATAGCCGGTCCAAGCATATTGATACCCGGTATCATTGGATACGGGATATGGTTGACAAGAAGGCAACGCTTGAGAAGATTCATACAGATGACAATGGAGCAGATATATTCACAAAGGTTCTACCAAGGAAAAAGTTTGAGTACTGCAGGCGTATCGTCGGGATGACGACCCCCTCCACATAGTTGTAAAGGGGGAGATTTGTTGGAATGGATGGAGTTCCCAAACTATGTGAAAAATATCCGAAATAGGATTGAGTATTTCTACATATAATAGGAATAGCTCAATTTATTTGGATTGGATATTCCCAAATATAATAGGAATATCTCAATGGATTTGGATTGGATATTCCTACATATAATAGGATTATGTCAATGGATTTGGATTTGGATTGGATATTCCTATCTATAATAGGAATGCTAGTTGTGGGTTTGAGGCTATATATAGGTGTCTCCTAGTCCTAAAATATTTTTCTCTCTAAAATAAAAAAAAATACATAGCAACTAGGAGAGAAAATGATGCAAGAGTGCAATTGCAACATTGGAGAGAAGAAACAATGATTCGAGGCCATTTCGAAGAAGGAGATCAGTTTCGGATATTTCTCGTTGTCTTTCTTCTTCGTGTTATAATCTATTTTCTGTTCTAAAAGAGTTGCGATGATCCATTTGGATCGGTGAAAAGTTTGTAAGGAGTCGGTGTATTTCTTATTTCATTAGTGGAGGCTTTTCAGGGTTGGACTCCGATCGTCCCGTAGTTTTTTCCGTAGAGATTTTCCACGTCAAAAATTTCTGTATCTGCGATTTGTGTTTGGCGTTTTTTGGTTTATACGTTTTGTTCAGTTCTCTTGCAGGTACTTTCTGGTTTAGAAAACGGTTTTCGATGACAATAAAAATTAGTTCTGACTAGAACAATTCAACCCCCTAAGCCGACCTTGAATATGGAGTTAGTTATCTGAACTGCAGATGGATAGGAGAGGATGGGAGCAGGGATTTGACTCGTAAGAAACCCACGTGCACTGATCCAATCTTCTTGGATTAAATTAGGATAAGGTTCATAAATCAACACACTTACCAGTCCATGTCTCTCTAACAGTCAAAATGCATGCATGCTTGTAAGTTTGATAGGCTCAACCTATTCCCAATCCCATTCCCATTCCAAAGACACTTCCAAATATAGAAGATCTTCAAGTCCCGAATGTTAAAAAGGTTTTTTCAGAGATTATCAGGTTGCAAAAGTTGGCAAAAGCCCTGGCAATGGATTTCTTTGTATCGGTCCTTGCGTTGTATCGGTATCAGAAAATATTCAAGCAAAAGACAGCACTATGGATGCCCAGCAAGAACTAAGAAGACTGAAGCTCAAAGTAACCAGTGATCGATGCTCATACAAATTTCATTCAAAAGGTGCTACCCTGATCGATCGATAATACATATCCTTAAAAGAAAAACTCTATTACTTATTAAGTTTTTAAATAAACATTGTAAGAACACAATTTATCGTAACATAGCTTCTCGCATTTCATAATTTTGCACACCAAAAAAATGTAAAAGAATTTTTTTTTTCTTCCCATTTATTGTCTTAGACTTCCCACCTCATAGCCTTCATGTGATTAACCGATAATTAATAAACATGAAAACTTCATAGAGAATACAGGCTAGAAGGAAATTGCATATTATATATGTAACTAGAGAGGAACTGAAGCTGTATGATTAATTAATTAACAGATGACATTGAACTTCTTTTGATATATATATATATATATATATATATATATATATATATATATATATATACTGATCATTCCTTCTCTTGATCTGAGGGGTTTTGGATATGCATGCTTCTGCCTTGTGAGCCGCAATAACCCCAATAGCTATAGCAATTCCCAAAATAATTCGATACTCGCCTGATAAAAAACACAAGAGAGGAGATTTCAGTTTTGTAACAAAGACATATATTACCAACGAACATATTTATCAATCGATACTAAGAGCATCGTCTCCTTGTGAATGCTGATTTTACTAATGGTCGATATTTATGATGCAAAAAGAGAGAGAACATGTTTAAGAATATTCGACTTCAATGTTTTTTAAATTCTCATACTGTCATCTGAAACCCACTAATGAACCAGAGTTTATAGTTTCTCAATTTAGACTTCACAAATAGGGTTAAAATCATGAGTTCAATGGATCCATAGTTTTGGGGGGCACGCATGTAGAAGTATCTTATTGGTCTTGATCTAAATGTTGAACTAACCCATATATATATATATATATGTGAACCAAATAGTTGTTTATATATATATTAGGAACATTTTACACCATAGGCAAGACAACTTGCTATTAGAACAATCTATATGTTTCCCCATTGAAGGAGAAATCTACAAAATGGTTATTAATGGAATACTTCATAATCTGTGATCTCATTTGGCAAAAATGATACTAGTTATCGTTTGCTCAAGGTATATACATTTCCCAGACATAAAATTTGTGCACTTCTATATATCATATCAGATGCAAAATATTCAATTTGGATGCTTGCTATCTTTCCATTTGTAAAATATTTTGGAGTAATTATTATATTTTTTATTGATAATCTCTTGGCTATTTATAGTTTTACAATCCTTCATCTTACATTAATACTCCATTAAAATTCCTGTAGAATATTCTAATATTCCAATAAATATATCAAAAATATTCTAATATACCAACAAATATATCAAGAATATTCGAATATACCAACACCATTATATGACATATCTTTCAAATTGGAATATGTGTTGCTTGAAGCCACTTGTAAATAGTGTTCTTAACTATAGCTGCAGCTTCCTTTAATGCATGCAGGCCCTGTTGGATGTGTTGCTTATTGGAGCAACGTATAAATTTCTAGGTTCAATAAGAAAAAAAAAACTTTAGTCTCACGGCAGATAGGAGAGAACACTCTCCTTTGTTTAAAGTACTTTATCCATTTTATTGTATAAGTAGATTTTGTGAGGGATGGACTAAATCTTGTCCAACCGGCTAGCGGATGCACGATTTAATGCGTGTTTTTGATGTGTTTATTAGTCGCTCACTTAGCACTTTGCATTCCTTTCGATTCGATTTGGTTCGGTTGTTTCTGCAGACTTGTTCTCACGTACCCCGGTTATGGGATTAGTGGAGAAACGTTGTTTTAAACAGTTTTATCTGTTTTACAATCCCTTCTCTCGAAAAAAAGAAAAATATCATTAGCAAGAGAAAAATCAACTACAACCAAATCGTTGAACTCATCACTAGGTGCATAGTGTCGCGGGTCATTGGATTCGAGTCATCACTGAGTGCACAGTGTCGCGGGTCATTGGATTCGACTCGTCACTAGGTGCACGGTATCGCGGGTCGTTGGATTCGTTGTATCCCAGAAATAGACCGTCAGGAATCTGCCTCAGGAAAACGTCTGTAACGTGTCTCGAATCCTCTACTTTAATTCCTATCTTTAGTTTCTGCATGCATCTTCTGACTGCTTGCTTTCGAAATTTAATCCAACAACCCTGCCTACAGAGAACAATGCCGGTGACTACGAAAGAGCAAGATTTGATCCTCGTACAATTAGTAGTGAAATTTGACTAATTCAGAGCCAAGAGGAAATCCGGAATCCATAAATCAAATATAAGGCCAAAAATATATACTTAAAACTTCAGCATTGTTCATTCAATATCTCTGTACATCGTTATTTCAAATGCTGCATGATAAACTTCATCATTTCCAGTAATTACTCGTATGCAGCTACTTGAACTGTACCTGCAGTGGCAATGTTGAATTTGACTTGTGCAAGGTTGCTCCAGCTGCATGTAAATATTGATTTTAGAGATATCAGGGTTCTCAAACTACTTTGGATATATAGCCTCCTCAGTCCTCAATGAGCAAAATGAAAATAGAAAGGAAGGAGATCGGTATTATGCTGTTGTTTATCTTAAAAATGCAGTATATTAAGTGTTCTATTTTAAAATCCCTCTCGGAAGGACTAATCTTAATTTTTTTCAGTTTTTCACTATCTTCAAAATGCAAGGTTAGATCTTAATCTGTTATGCAACACGCGTAAATATTCTTATATTGACGTGAATAATAACTGAACAATAAACATAAAGCACACAAAGATTTACGTGATTCGGATAAAATCAACCTACTCTATGAGACAATAGGAGAAAATTTTATTGAATCATGAGAGAATCTTACAAAAGGATTACAAAAGAAACCGGTATTCTCTTCTTAGCGAGATCTCCGACCAACCCTCCTTCAACCTCTCTCAAAAAATCCTTCGATGGCTCTATAGCAAAACTCTAGAAAATTCTATCTTTGCCTCAAGAACTTCTCCACCTACAAAGTAGGCTTGTGGAAGCATTGAATACCCCCATAACTTAACCTAATCCTTGGAGCAACCTGGACAATCGAAGTCCAAACTGTAGGTCTGATCCTCTCATCCTCTCATAAACTGCGCAAATCTTGACTCGTCGGTATGCCGCCAGGCTGATAATTGTTTTTTTTTTTTACTTATTTTGACACATGGGTTTCACCAAGTTCTCAGTCGACGCTCGTAGAACTCCTAATGAACAAATTAGCCACATAAACATAATCTACAATAAGTCTTCAGTTTGTCATGTGAATATGCCATTTTCTTTACACCTTTGATCTCCATAAATAGATTGAAAGACAATTTAAAAATATATATATGTAGAGAGATCTCATGAGAGAGAGAGAGAGAGAGAGAGAGAGAGAGAGAAAAGACAAAAAATATATATAATGAACTAAAGAATTTGGCATGTCATTTCGAAGTTTGTAAATAACATAGTTTACAACATCGGTCGACAACAGTCAGGACGACAGTCTAGGATCCCATGGACTAGGAGAGTCCAAAAAAAATCAATTCAAATATATAAATAATTTTGTACCAAAAATAGAACTAATATTTAACATGGGCCCTTCTTATTACTAAGAAATTGTGGTGCAGTGGTTAATATGATAGACTTGCACATACAAGAGGCTTCTAATTCAAAGTTTGGTGTAGATATTTTAATTTTTATTTTAATTTTTTTTTCATTTTTTTTTGTACATTATGTATGGGGGGTTCATTTTGAAAGTTTGTCTCGGACCTCCATGAGCTCAGAGTCGGCCCTGTCGGTCTATACCGGTCCAATACGACTGATACCAATATGGTTTGGCATGTCCTGATCCGATATTGATCGATACCTTATACTGATCGATATATACCGACGTTATGGATCGTTTTTTCGGCCGATTCGAAAAAGAAAATTGAAAAGAAAATACCAATCAGGAAGAGTGTAAGATGGTAAAAGCATGTAAAAGAAGAAACTTATCTATCGCATGTAAACCAATCGACAAAAATGACTACTATTTTATTCAATTTCAAAACTACTAAGAAATATCACTAACAATACTTAAAATTATGACTAAATGTATAAAATATATTTTTTAAAATATTAATTATTTATTAATAATTATTTGATTTTCGATACCAAACAATCAAAGTGAAACACTTCATCAAAGAGAAAATATAGACTACAATGTTAGCAGTGAATGGCATCAAAGTGAGATTGATCCTTTGCAATAAGTTTTGCAATATCAGATCATTCTTATGGGTATCACAGTCGACGGTATCGACAGTATTGATGGTTTTGATTTGGAATATCGGATTTTTTTTAATTGAAAAACTAGTAATTAATAATAAATCATTAACATAGTAGAAAATATATTTTAATATTTGAACATAATTTTAAGTATTGTTTCTTAGTAGTTTTGAAATTGAATGAAATATTAGTCATCATTGATATGCGATAGATAACTTTTTTTCATTTACATGCTTTTAAAACTTTACTATACTTTAACATCCTTGATGATTGGTCTTTTTCATTCAATTTTCTTTGCCGGATTGACCAAAAAAGAAATTCCAATGTCGGTTTCGGTCCGTATTGAATATCAGTCGGTATCGATTTGGAACATGCCAAATCGTATCGGTCTCGGCAGATACCTCAAACTATGCTTGCAAGGATTTACAGTGAATGACATCCTAATTCATATCATAGATAAATTTCTCTCTTGCACTTATTTCTTTCTCGAGTTCTAAGTTACATAGAACTCATGAATCAGCACGACGCCGCCGAATTTTCTGAAATCGTTTTTAGACAGTCATGGCATTGGCATATGTCGATGAGTTATCAAACTTTGGCAGGATGCAAATAGAGTACCTTTACAGCTTCAAAGTACTCTTTATTATTGTTATTATTATCATCCAATCTTGACATTAAAGTATCAAGAACTCCAGTCACCAGATGATGCTCTCAGAAAGAAATTCAAATACAAGGGAACTTCGAGTCCATATTATTTCACCCACCAAAACTAGTGAAAATGTTCACCCTTCCACTCAAATGTCGCAACGTGTCATTTTCATCCAACCTAAAACCACTTTAAAGGAGTGGTTTGGTGAGAGACGTTGAGACTTGGATAGATGGGACTCGCTCGCGGCGTCCTAGCGGCTAGCTCTCCGATGGGACTGTGCGGGTGTTGCGTCGATGCCTGTGCAACGGCTGTTGTCCGATGGCGATGGGACTGGACAAAGAAATGGAGGATAAGGACTTCGACACAGAGAAAGGGGAGAAAATGACTGAAGGAGCCCTTTCGTAATGATCTAGTGAATCCCACGGATGGGTGGGTTGAACGGTTCAGCCTGGGTGGGCTGGAGCCGAGTGGGCTGGTGGGCTGAAGATTCATTATACTTATAAATAATAATAATAAAATATTTGTGCTGGTGGGCCGGAGCCCACTCTAGTCCTCCAATAAATCTGTCCTTGGGTTTAGTGGCTTATAAACATATAGATATCGTACTGTCGTCGATGTTATGATGTAAGCTGAACATACTCATATATTCGTATCCCAAAAATGAGAATGAGGTTTGACAACTGGAGCAGGAAGTCTACGAAGGGGTGAAAGAATTCTAGAATTTTGAGAGGAGGAATTTTGGAATTTTGGATTTAGGAGGAGTGGATTTTGGTAAAGAAATAAAACAACTATTCTTATTCGATTTTAGTGATGGAATAATTCTTTCTCTAATACGTCGTTAGAAACCAAGCGACACCCTAGGGATGGACTGGTGACGTGCAAGTTATACAATTGCCAGTATGTCGAGCAGTCTATCTGGATCTGTATGGCCTACTTTCTTGTTTTTGGAACCAACTTAAATAGTAGTAGGTATTATTAAAACCTATGTTGTCCTCTATTATTATTATTTTTCATTCAAGTCAACCCGTCGAATTGAACATTTCTTACATATGTATTTATCACCATCTTTTTCCGAAAAGATAGACGAACAATAAAGACTTCGGAGCGCCTGACAGAGTGCTCTAAATATTTTCCTTCAGAGATAGTATGCTATCTTGATCTAGCTTACATAAGGAAAAAGTTAGTCATGTTTGTACGCTTGGCAGAACTCTTTGTATTCATAGATATATTCTTTCTTTTCATCCTAAGATGATAAATAGGAGGGACGTGCGTAATCTCATGGTGCCAAAGAACTGTTGTTCTTTCTTCCCGCTCCTCTTTTCCTATACACATGTATTGTTGTTTTTCTTTCCCGCTCCCTCTTTTCCTACACGCAGGGCTGGTCCCGAGTTCATGGGGGGGGGGGGGCCTAGACGAACTTTTAAAATGGAGCCCCCAATATAATATTAAAAAAAAATAAAAAAATAATGCCATCAATGATTGAACCTTGAACCACTTGTATGCAAATCTAACATAGTAACCACTACATTACAATTATTTTGTGTTAAAAAAGATTAATGGTATATACTAGTTCTATTTTCGATACATGAATATGTGTGTATATATGTCTAAATTAAAAAAAATTTGGGTCCTCCTGGACCTTGGGCTCTGAGCGGTCGCCGTGGCCACCCTGGCGGCCCTGCCTACACACGTGTTGTAATGAATACGCGGATGCATATTGTATAGTGTGGATCGCTAAAAATGTCGCTGATATAACAATATTTTTGTAGTGCATGCAGTCGTGTGTTCTAGTAACTTCCATCTGTCGTGTACGTACCTAAGGCTCGCAAATCAAGTTGAATCGGGAAAAGCAAAACAAGGACCAACCTAGCTAGCTAGAAGGATGATGCCAACAGAATTCTGAACACAAATCACACCAGGGAGAAGACTCGATCCGCATGTGGCCAACGTTTCACAAGTTTCTACCCACAGTTGAATAAATGAATTCGTGACCATGCATCTCTAACAAACTCTCTCGATGTGCAGATTATGTGATCGATGTGTGTGTTTGTGTCAAACTTTCAGACACAGAGAAAGCGAGAGTGTGAATGCTGCTGCATGCGTTCCTTCTTGTCCTATATATATATTAGTCTTTGATGGATCAGGACGGCGTTTCCTGGTCTTAAGATCCCCGAGGAATTCCGGAGAAAATGACAGTTTAAAGTGTTAACTATGTAGACGCGCGAGATCTACCACCACTGACCAAGTGATCATGATCTATAGATAGATATATGTGACAATGTCACTATTCTAGAAGAGATTTACAGTCACATATTGTGCTACAGTCGACAAATTTGGGATCATCAGTAGTTATCCGACTTGAGACTGATCCAGGGCCGGCTCAGATCGACCGTTCAGAGTCCACGGACCGGAGGGATCCAAAAAAATTTATTTTAAAAACACACAAAATATATATATATATATATATATATATATATATATATATATATATATGTTCAATGGAACTATTTTAACAAAGTACATGGTTCGTCTAGAGTCTTCATGAAGTCAGCTCCGGCCTTGGACTGATCATAAGCATTATATTGCTGGTAGCTAGACTAAGCTCAATTGGTCTTATCGTGATAACAGATCATGAGGTCAGGATATGTATGAATTCAAACCATGACTGACATCTTTGACTCGGACTAATTGCATGGTAGCTAGATTAATTTACCACACTTCTTTTCCCCCTTTAAATGAACCTGCCAAATATATAATTTCTCATAGATTAGAGAGGAAATTCACTAAAAGTATGATGAATGCGTTTTGATGACAAAGTGCAGTCAACGACGTAACATATGAAAAGAAATTAAGCAAAAAAAATGATCATACGTAACCAAGAAGAACAGTGGAAGAAGAAGAAGAAAGAAGAAGTAGAAGAAGAAAATTGCGTGGGATCGATCACAAGTTTAACAAGGGGTCCAAACCAGAATCTGTGTGTTATGTGATAGCTTCATTTACAATTTTCAGCTATATTCTACACACTAATGCAGCAAAATTAAACTTGTGATCATTCACAACTATGCATGCGAAAAGTCATAAATGAATTATTGATTGAGAATTAATTCAGATGATTATATATAGCTTAGAGAAGTTTTCGATAATTATTTAAAAAAAATAACAGTGCTTTATGGACCGCGGCTCAGCTCTTGATGACGTGTTTCCTCCCGGACGGCCCATGCATGAAAGCCGGAGTGGGGGAGGGAACACGTTAGCACTCGTAAGTATTATTGATTGAAAAATGTATTCGAGTAAGCTACTAATTAAGGCCGGAGTGGGTATTAATGCTGCTGTTTTTTTCACAAAACAAATTGAATCTTTTTGAATATGTAGTCTCCCGTGCTTTCAAAACACAGCCGAATAGTTGAATAATTTTTATACATACATTTATTTTATTTTTAAAATTGGATTCAAAGTTGAACAAATTGTTAAATTATTAAAGTTGGACTTCAAAACACATAAAATTATTTTTCTCAAAATATACACATTTTATTTACAAAATATACATAAAATTTAGAATATTTACATAATTGTTAAATTCTGATTTGATTTTCGACCGAAACTGAAATCCCAAAAACCAACCGAATAATTTTTTTTATTTTTTATTTTTTGAAACCTAAATCGAATAAAAAAAAAATTCAAACCAAATCGAACACCTTATTTGATTCGGTTCAGATTGATTTCCGGTCCAAAATGAAATAATGTTCACCGCAGATACGTTGTGGTTCGGCATTGACATGTTCGGCTGGCATAGTAACTACGGTTTCGTCACAATTTGCGACAATTCAGGATAGGCCGTTAACCTCCGTCAGATAACATCTGTAATTCCGTTGGATGTGTGGGTCCCGCCAGTCACGTCTCCCTCGTCCTAACTGACTCCGCCAAGCTTTTGCGTTTCGCTCCCATCCTTGGCCCGTATTTCCCCGCCTCCAAGTCCAAACGGCCACTGCCAAATTTGTCACGCTGCATAACGAATTATTAACTATGCAGATGCCACCTTCTACTTTGGTAAAATACCAAATGACCACCTTGTCAATAGACGAGTGAAATATTTGTCAGTAATTGTTAGTAGATTATCATCTTCTTCCGAGCTTCCGCTAACTCGACGGCACAACTAGGGGAACTGGTGACAAGTCTAACAAACTTGGCCCGCTCCAAAATCTCCGATGGAATTTTTAGTCCGACAGTCATCGTGGATTTCAATAACCATTGCAGTGTCTCTTATGGTCTCGAGCTTGGTGGGGGCCGGGTGCTCTAACTTCAACAACATCCATGCATCTACATGCACTATGTCGAACAGAGCGAAGCCCAAGATAGATCTGGGTTGCCACTGGAGATTACAATAGGACGAGTGTGTACCTGGGGTGGAGTTCTATTTACAAAAGAAGTATTATTCGTCATTGTGGCAAATATCGGTGGATGACTTAAACAAGATTAAACGACTATAATTATAAAAAATATTAAAGATACATAAAAGTAAAAATTTATATATATATATATATATATATAGGGGCGGCACCAGGATTTTGGAATAGGGTGGGCTTAGCTAGTAGTTACTATAAGATTCTAAAAATTTATGCCAAAAATTCGACAGACTTTTCTTCGTAAATTCGATGATTCGACATAATTTTTTTTGTAAATTTATGTCTAAATTTTGGTAATGTTTACTAATTGATAATTTTTCACCAAATAAAATTGCTTCCATCTATTCCAAAGATATACTATGCATTTCAAAAAAGAATACTAGGAAGCAAGAATCTGAATGAAAGCCAAATACCAAATATTTGGGGGTTAGGATTTTACAAAAATTTAATTCAAAGGAGGATGGTGATGATGATAGTGTTTTACCAGAGGAGGTGAAGAGGGAGAATGGGAGAGTCGAGAGCGGCGGGGGCCGAGGGGCTGCAGCGTCCTGGTCGTCGATCGCCGGTTGGGCTGGAGTGTGTAGAAGGGGAGCACCCGGAGCGTCTCGGTCGTGGTCGCGGTCTCGCGGGTCTCCGGTCATCAGTCGCGGGTCATTGTGTAATAAATCCTACACTATGAGACAGAGAGTGAGAGAGTCAGGATCTGAGATCTCTGGACTCAAATGATTTACTCTTCACATCTGTTGATTGATATGAGCTTTATAGAGTATTGGGTGGGATATAAGTCTATACTAGCATATATATATATATAAAAATTGCTATTTTTTTTTTACACTGAGCTGTACCTATACTAGTATATATATAAATAAATAATTACTATTTTTTTTTTGCACTGGACTACAGCCCAGTGCAAGCACTCTTTGCCTCCGGCCCTGGATATATATATATATATATATATATATATATATATATAAGATCGTGAACCAAATCTGACTAAGGCGATGTTATGCATCTGGGTTCAATTACTATTCTGATTTATTCAGACTTAGTGTAAAGAAACTTACAAGGAAACAACTGTATTAAATTGCAACAACATAGAAGAATGTTATAAGAGCATTCTCTCTTGTTTTGTGTTGTGATTTTTATGTGACATGAGGCACAAGATAATGTTTTTTGTATGTGGCAAAATTATATTCGCACAAAACAATGAGATAGAAAATTATTTTTCAACGCAAAAGTATTGGAAAGATAATAAAAAATATATTTTTTCAACATTTAAGACTATTTTTTCACTTCTTACTTTTTTTTTATAAATATTTGTATTTATAATTGATGATGTAAAAGTAAAATATTGTAAAATCCTTTGTCTAAATCTAGACAACCAATTTCTAATTATTTTTGACATATCATTGCTATTTTAATTTCATAATTTATTTCGCATTTATATTGGAGGAAAAAATTTAAAATAATAAGAAACGGTTCCTATATAGTAACTATTTTTTTCAAACTCACAACATGGTTGGAGATGCTCTAAAACACTACACATTGTTAGGTCCGGGGGATGACGACATGGCAATTTATTTTGCTTTGATATGTACAATTTCTGATTCCACCTACATTTATGGCATGTGTGTTAATATCAACGGCACACACAAAATAAGTTGATCTCACTATGAAGTCTCATAGACATCTGAAGCAATTTCCAGGACTAGTACATAAACTTTGAAAATCCCAGGGACTTAAACACAAATACTCCTCTCTATAAATAGGCCTCACTATCTAAGCTATCCATTCCATTCCACAGAGCAATATAGTAAGCTTGAGACAATGTCTTTCCACCTCTTCCTCCTCCTCTTCCTGCTCCTCGCTGTCGGCTGCTCCGCCGATGGCGGTCCGTCCGCCGCCGACGATAATGTCACTCCTGCCGGTGCCAAAATGGACACCGGCGGACTGAGCCGGAGTGCGTTCCCGAAGGGGTTCACTTTCGGGACCGCAGCGTCGGCGTATCAAGTGGAAGGGATGGCGCAGAAGGGAGGGCGTGGGCCCAGCATCTGGGACATGTTCGTTAACGTCCCCGGTAAATCCCAGCCGTTCGTTCAATTTATATAATTTTTTTTTTCAAATAAATAAACGAATAAGGATAATAATTTGCAAAATTGGATTGACAGGAAATATTGCCAATAATGCAACTGCTGACAGAACAGTGGACGAATACCACCATTATAAGGTATATTTTATTACACTGGTTTTATATGTGAAAGGTTCTCGTGAATGGAGGGCGGCCCTGGTCTATGACAACTGGTCGACGGTCCATGGCTCAAAGACTAGAATTATCAACATAGTTTTATCTAAAATAGAACTAGAATATACCACGGACCACCCTTAACACAAAACAGTTATGAGTTATGGTATAATGATTATCATGTTAGACTTTCATACTAGAGACATTTGTTCAATTCATGGTGGCAAAAAAAAAAATTTATTATTATTTTTTTAAATTTTCTTTTACATTGTTTATGGGGGTCCTAATTTTAAAGTACGTCTTGGCTCCTATTGACCGGCCCTGTCGTAAATCAATGGGGGAACCAGGTAATTGAGGGCACCAAAAACAAAATTTTCATATATATATAAAAAGAAGAGTTTTTAAGTAAAAGTCATACATATGTTTTTCTTCCAATTTTTTTCTTTCTATATATTTTTTAAAATTTTTGCTTTTAAAAAATTAATCCATCTCTATCTTGAAAAAAAAAAAAAACTCTATGTCAACCATTGGGTTGTCCAGAATTCGTTATATATATCGAGAATAATCTGCAATGGCTTACCACAGTAACATGACAAAAATGTTACGACCATGCATATTAGCATACTTTGGATCGATTGAGTTCTTTGGAACAAATGTAACTAGACACTAGTGAAGCAATCCAAACCACCAAACTTTTTTTTAATTAAGGAAAGAAGAAAATACTGTTAACACTACTAAATGCATAAAGGTATTCTGACACAAGTACACATATCATATGGTGAGATCTATGTAGTAATGATCTTCTTGAATGGCTTACTTAAAACAATAAGACGAAGATTCAAGAAGATGATGTGTCTCATCAAGTTGAAATTCTTGGAAAAATATAGAATTAATTAGTACGATGAGTGACATTAACCTGTAAATTGGCGAAGAATATGAACTGTGAATTTGTGATGCGCAGGAAGATGTGAACATCATGAAGAAGATGAACTTTGATGCATATCGGTTCTCAATCTCGTGGTCACGAATTTTCCCAAGTATGTCCTGCACACTGTAAAATCATGGAAGCTTCACCGCATATATTATGAACAAATCAATCTGATTTATCTTCTTTTTTTCCCACACAGAGGGAGTTGGGAAAGTAAATTGGGAAGGTGTAGCTTATTACGAAAGGTTGATTGACTATATGATTAAACAAGGTAAAAATCATCATCTCTATTTCAGTTCATTACTTAGCGGAGTTAATTAGCATCGTATATATTTTCTAACACACTTGGATATGTTAATTAGGCATAACCCCTTACGCAAATCTCTATCACTATGATCTTCCACAAGCACTTGAGGAGAAGTACAATGGGTTGTTAAGCCATCAATTTGTGTAAGTATTTTGGATCAAATTCCTTATATGTGCTAGTTTTCTTAATATACTCAAGTTGCATTACTCTATGAACTTCCATACTTATGTTTTCCTATACCTTAGATTCATAACTTATTAATGAATAAATAAATCACTCTTATTTGTTGTACTAGTTATTGGTTATTTGGGCACTGTTATTAGGAATCCCTAGTTTGATCATCTTTTTTTTTTCTTTGGAAAATGATGGGCTCAAGGAGATCTGAGTCAAATTTAGTTTGGTTCTCTCTCATTGATGCTTATGTTGAAATATCTTATTGCACAATCAAGTTATGCACTACTTGCTACTCAAATCATATAGTGTGCAATCAAGTAATTGGTCATTTGGGATCATCCAACTTTTGTTGGGACTTCGCAGAATTGAAAGTGACCATCAATTGATAAAGGTGAGTTGATTTAAGGATTTCTCTGCTGATTTATTCCTTGCAGGAAGGACTTTGCAGACTATGCAGAATTTTGTTTCCAACAATTTGGTGACAGAGTGAAGAACTGGATGACATTTAACGAGCCAAGGGTGGTTGCTGCTCTAGGTTACGACGACGGTACGTTTGCCCCTGCAAGGTGCACAAACTGTTCGGCAGGAGGGAACTCCGCCACGGAACCTTACATCGTTGCCCACAATCTGATCTTGGCTCATGCGGCTGCAGCACAGAGATACCGCAACAAGTATCAGGTAATAGTCAGAGAAACGCACGCACGCACGCACGCACGATTTCTTGCTTCAAATTAAGATCTTCTTCTTGACCCCTTTCCATATTGACACGCAGCTCAAACAGAACGGTAGGATTGGAATACTGCTGGATTTTGTTTGGTACGAAGCCCTCACCCATTCCGCAGATGACAGAGCTGCAGCTCAAAGAGCAAGGGACTTCCACATCGGATGGTAATTAATTAACTTCATCGTAGAAACGAGTTAAGATCTTAAAGGATACCTAACCCTTGACAAATTGCAGGTTTCTTCATCCTATAACCTATGGTGAATACCCGAAAAACATGCAAAAGATCGTCAAGGAGAGGCTTCCCAAGTTCAGTGCAAGCGAATACGAGATGGTGAAGGGCTCTGCAGATTTCGTGGGGATCAACCAGTACACTTCTTACTATATACATGACCCTCACTTGCCCAAGCAAGCAACGGCAACACGCTATCAGAACGACTGGAACGTCAGATTTGTTTGTAAGTTCCCTCGTCGAATCCTCAAATGGTTACTTAACACTTCTGTATGACCCAATTCCGATCGAGCTATATATTCTTCTGCTTGATTATGCAGATGAACGGAATGGAGTGCCAATTGGGCCACGAGTAAGTCTGTTAACAGTTTCTTGCCTATTCAAATGATTCATCTGCCATTGTCGACTATTAAGCATCAATTTCAGAGCTTTATAGAGATCGTAAATGTTAGATATTCATGACCACAGTAAATTTTGCAGGCAAACTCCAACTGGCTTTACATTGTGCCATGGGGAATGTACAAAGCTATGACTTACGTCAAGGAGAAATACGGCAACCCAGTCGTGATTTTGTCCGAAAATGGTGATATTTATATTTATAGCTATCATGAATAAATAATTTGCTCAACTACTTATTTAGGAATCTACGTACATATTTTTGTTTGCACATACGTATTGACAGGAATGGATGATCCGGGCAATGTCACTCTTTCTGCTGGACTGCACGACACAACGAGAATGAACTACTACAAGAGCTACATTTCGGAGCTCAAGAGGGCTATCGACGACGGAGCCAACGTGATCGGTTACTTCGCTTGGTCTTTGCTCGACAATTTCGAATGGAAGTCGGGATACACGTCGAGGTTCGGGCTGGTTTACGTCGATTTCAAGACCCTCAAGCGCCACCCCAAGATGTCGGCTTACTGGTTCAGAGAGATGCTTCAGAGGAAGAAGGAGAAGAACTAGTCCGGATCATATACTTGTCCTTTTCGCATTTTTCTCTTGTCGTGGTTGGGTTACTCGAGAGTCGTTAATTACTCCTTTGAATGGAGCTAATGATCGATGGCATCTCTATGCTTTTCAGCGATCGATACCGAGCAAGTAGTAGTGGGATTTCTATGCACTTTGCAGTATTGAACTTAGTTGTAATTGTAATTTTAATTGCAATAATAATGAAAAGGGTCAAGTTTCTGATGTTGGTTTATGTGCATTAATTGCCTATTTCTACCAAGTTCAGCTTTATATATTTGCCCTCTCAAGAATTATACCATAGTTGCAGCAATCTGACACTGGAAATTGCTATTGAAGCGTCAGTGCCTTGTTGTTTCGGTGTCGGACACAACACAGTTACACAGATTAGTTTTTCTACTGTTTCTTTATAATATAATTTGATTTATGTATAATATAAGGGCCCGTGTAATAAATGGATCATGTAAAACAAAATTGTCCAACGTGCAACCCATAAAATCAAGTGCAACTCAACGATCCTATTATTTATTTTAGACCCACAAATGCAAGTGCTCATGTAATAAATGCTTGCTTGTTCTTTCCAATTTTTATTTTTATTTTTGGACTGACAAATATAAGGGCCCATGTAATAAATGTATTATGTTAAACATGAACATACATGATCAAGTGCAATCGTAATATTACTTAGTATATATGCACATGTGTTGCACGTATTTCATATTACTCGAAAGAGCAAACAATAGTCTCCAAATTTTTATTTTTATTTTACTTCCCGGCGTAGCGCACGGAGTCCGACGTAACGCTCGGGACTTTGGTGCACACTGCATTGCATGCCTTTGGGCCCACTGCCCCACAACTCCCACTATTTATAAATGGAAGGAATAATACGCCCTTGTGGCTCGATCCACTGACCTTCTACCACCCAGCCGGATTTTTATACCTCTCATCGGTAAGCACAAGAGTCACTCGAGTTCGGTATCTCCAAAGTTTTTATTACTTGAGAATAGCATACATAAGTCCTTTAAATTTTTTACTATTTAGAAATAGCAAACAATATCTCCTCTCTCTTTTTTATATGTGATTATATAACTATCCATATTAAATTTAATGAACAATTTTAATTAGTAAACATAGATAATAGTATTTTGGAACACAAACTTTTACGGTATAGCCTCAACTTTTTATATAATATAGTAGTATAGATATAGATATGGAATCTAATTCATCCAAATCAAGTGTAACCCGTACTGATGGCTCTGCTAATGGTTAGTTATATCATTCATCTCTAGAAGCTTTTGGCTTGATGATTTTTAAACTTCTTGTAAAAATTTGGAATACTCTGTGATTGTTATAACGTGGGTTACTAAAGGGTTGAATTCACACTTTGTATTTTAGTCCCACATTGGTTAGAGATTAGTATTACACCTTCATTGGGTTGTATAAATAAGACATTTGCCTCCCACTATGTGATTACATGAATAAGAGATCTTCTCTGCTACTTTCTTCTTCCTTCTTCTACGTTTATTCTAACACGTTATCAGCACAAAGCTATAACAGGAGGAAATAAGTGAGAGCATCTCAGTGAAGCCGCCATTTACGGATTCTCCACTTCAGTAATAGGTATGGTTATTTATGTTTATTTTTTTCGGCATATGCATACCCTAGGCGCAGCCTGTAGCGCCCCGTTCCTCCTATTCGAGGAGCGCAGCTAAGAAACACAAGACGGTATCGTTCGATCGGGATAGATTGAATTAAGAACTCGTCCTTGTTATGGATTTGTTTCTTCGGAATCGATTCCCATATTCAGTGGACTGCGCCCCAAGGATCGGCTTAGCGGCAGAGTCAGGAGGGACCTCTCCGCTGCTATCTTTTATTGCCTCAATTTTTGATGTCGCTTGTTGCTTTCGTGCTTTGAGTTGGTTTTGGGATTTGCTTGTTTTCCTTGAACGGTTTCGATGGTTTTCATTGTTTTCGTTCATTGACTTGCACTTCTATTCCGAGATTGGAAAGAGAGGAAGAAGTATTAATCGAGCTGTTCGTGTGCAGGTGAACGAGCAGTAGGCGGCTTGCGAGCGGAGTCGTGAAGCGCCTCTTTCTTTCTCCCTTCCTAAATCTAAGTAAGTGGCTACCAACCCGATTAGCTAGCCTTGCTTCCAAGCCTCACTCCTTCGCCCCGATCAAACGATACCAAGTAATAATAAAAGAGATCAAGATAAAAGGGAATAGACTTAAAATATTGCTTGTCAACTAAACTTATGAACGGTTATCATCCTGTATGCTAGTTCGTTTATAACTGTTCTATAAATCGTGCTAAGTATGAAAATATATGCTTGTTATGAAACAAACTGTTAGTAAGACTATGCAAAACTGTTTGGCTATGGAGCTTGCTCCTATTCGTTCGAAATTCGTTTGTAAATTCGTGTGAAATAATTCGAACTAAATGTGCTCGATCACGGACAACTTGTGCACAAGGTATTTTGGCTTCCGCGGACGGCCGCCAGGGCACTGGGGCCGATCCAATCCGGGCGGAAGAGTTCGTATAGTCGTTTGTCATGGACGGGATGCTATGTAGCGGGGCTCGCCACCTGCGTTGCATAACATTCTTGTCCCGAGACTATAAACCGTCCCTTTGTGGCATCAAGCCAGTGATCCCTGTGTATATTTAAACCTGTTGCATACTAACTTGTGTCTTCGTTTCAGGGAAGGTATGGTAAGTATTGTGCAGGTAATTCAGACGGGCAGGTAAAATCCACCGAACGGTGGCACGTTCATTTCAGTAAATTCTATATGCTGCTTACTTGTAAATGAACTAAGGCGAGATAGAAACCCACAAAATATGCATGCTTCACTAAACAACGTGTTGATTGGTATAGTCAGGCCAGCTGGCCTTCACCAGCATGTTTCGATATGCTGACCCTCGTTGAAACAGGTTCTCCGCACCAAGGCGAACCGAGCGAGGAGCCGAAGTCGTCTACCCGATCCAGTCCAGCTGTTGGCGCATCTTCACCGCGCCTCGAAGCCTTTTGAAGTCCGAAGCTGCAACTCTTCATACACAAATGCAGCTCCGTGGCAAAGCCGTCCTCCAGCCTGGAGGTCCTTATCGTTTTGAGTTTATAAAAGGATGTAATGTACAGGACTGCTATCTCATTTTGAGTCAACCCTTTTGTAAGCCGTTTGGCATATTAGCTGACTCGTTCAGGAGTTTGTAATAGATGTTCATTATCAATAAAGAGAACTTTTCTATGTTTCAAATCTGTGTTTCAATTTATCTGCGTACTCTGAATATGTGCTTGCTATGCAAATCATTAAAGCCTTGTGCGGGCGCAACTCCAGGCCCGCACGGCGGTCACGATTCGGGGGACGCCTCAAACGATTCTACGGAATCGGGTCGTGACATAGTGGTATCAGAGCACAGATTCAAGTTCCTTAGACTTTGTGCTGGAAAAGTTCCTTTAACGATCAAAATTCCTGTGCGAACTCTTGAACTCGCTAGGCCAAAATAAGATACGTTCATGCAATAAGTCCATAATACATTATGATCCTAATGTAATTTATCTTCTTTTGAAGGAATGGATCCAGCGCAATCTGCGGCGCAACCACTGAACGAAACACAAGAAAGCAGTTCGGGTACTTCGGGAAGCTCTTGGAGCCAACGAGGCATGTCTCAAGTCGACCCGCTTGAGCGGGTAATGCAAATGTTAGAATCGCAACGACAACGAGACGATGCTCGCCAAGCCAAGCTCGAGAGTAATCTAGAGACCCGATTCTCAGTCCAACAAAAGCAGGTAGATGCCCTGCAACAGATCGTTCAGACTTTGGCTGCCAACCATTCTGCCGCAACAACAACGACTCCGGTGGGACAGCCCGTGCTTGAAGTGGAGACACCTCAAATTCCAAGGCCGAGGGACGTGACTGCCTTCAACTTGGGCCATTTCAAGAAGGTCTGTAATACCCCATTCAACGGGACTGAGGACCCGGTGGTAGCTCTAGATTGGCTAGCCGAGCTCGAAGATCACTTCGCTCTGCTAGAGGTCCCCGAAGATAAGCGCATCGCCTGCGCGCAACTACAGCTCCGCCTCAACGCACACGATTGGTGGGACGTGCATCGACGATCTCTCCAATTTGATCACGGAGAGGAGGCGATCTTGTGGACGACCTTTCGTGCCGCGTTCGAAGAGGAGTTTATACCCCCTCCAGTACAACATCAAATGGAGAATGATTTCGTGCAACTGAGGCAGGGCAGTTTGACTGTGAAGCAGTACTCCGCCGAATTCAACCGACTCTCCAAATTCGCTAGGGCCTATTTACCTGATGCAGCGAGTCGAGCCAGAAGGTTTGAAGGTGGACTGCGCCCTGCCATCCATTCGCACGTGGTCAATAATCAGTACGGGACAATGCGTAAAGTCATGAATCACGCCCTATCTCTGGAACCGCAGTATCCTCACGTTTCCACCGGCGCTGTGCATACCTACAATCACAAACGCCAAGGCAACGATAGAGGAAACAACGCTGCAAAACGACAAAACAACGATGGTCGGAACAAGACAAATACTGGAGTGCGTTGTGAGCACTGCCACAGGCCGGGGCACACCATCGTTAATTGTTACTTGAAAAATGGGTCTTGTTACAACTTGGCGGCAACGGGCACTTGATTCAAAACTGTCCGCTCCCGGATCGCCGCCAGCAACAAAATAATCCCTAACGGTTGGTTCTATTCCTAAGTTTCGGGACGAAACTTCCAATTAGTTGGGTAGGATGTAGCGCCCCGTTCCTCCTATTCGAGGAGCGCGGCTAAGAAATACAAGACGGTATCGTTCGATCGGGATAGATTGAATTAAGAACTCGTCCTTGTTATGGATTTGTTTCTTCGGAATCGATTCCCATATTCAGTGGACTGTGCCCCAAGGATCGGCTTAGCGGCAGAGTCAGGAGGGACCTCTCCGCTGCTATCTTTTATTGCCTCGGTTTTCGATATCGCTTGTTGCTTTCGTGCTTTGAGTTGGTTTTGGAATTTGCTTGTTTTCCTTGAACGGTTTCGATGGTTTTCATTATTTTCGTTCATTGACTTGCACTTCTATTCCGAGATTGGAAAGAGAGGAAGAAGTATTAATCGAGCTGTTCGTGTGCAGGTGAACGAGCAGTAGGCGGCTTGCGAGCGGAGTCGTGAAGCGCCTCTTTCTTTCTCCTTTCCTAAATCTAAGTAAGTGGCTACCAACCCGATTAGCTAGCCTTGCTTCCAAGCCTCACTCCTTCGCCCCGATCAAACGATACCAAGTAATAATAAAAGAGATCAAAATAAAAGGGAATAGACTTAAAATATTGCTTGTCAACTAAACTTATGAACGGTTATCATCCTGTATGCTAGTTCGTTTATAACTGTTCTATAAATTGTGCTAAGTATGGAAATATATGCTTGTTATGAAACAAACTGTTAGTAAGACTATGCAAAACTGTTTGGCTATGGAGCTTGCTCCTATTCGTTCGAAATTCGTTTGTAAATTCGTGTGAAATAATTCGAACTAAATGTGCTCGATCACGGACAACTTGTGCACAAGGTATTTTGGCTTCCGCGGACGACCGCCAGGGCACTGGGGCCGATCCGATCCGGGCGGAAGAGTTCGTATAGTCGTTTGTCATGGACGGGATGCTATGTAGCGGGGCTCGCCACCTGCGTTGCATAACATTCTTGTCCCGAGACTATAAACCGTCCCTTTGTGGCATCAAGCCAGTGATCCCTGTGTATATTTAAACCTGTTGCATACTAACTTGTGTCTTCGTTTCAGGGAAGGCATGGTAAGTATTGTGCAGGTAATTCAGACGGGCAGGTAAAATCCACCGAACGGTGGCACGTTCATTTCAGTAAATTCTATATGCTGCTTACTTGTAAATAAACTAAGGCAAGATAGAAACCCACAAAATATGCATGCTTCACTAAACAACGTGTTGATTGGTATAGTCAGGCCAGTTCGCCTTCACCAGCATGTTTCGATATGCCGACCCTCGTTGAAACAGGTTCTCCGCACCAAGGCGAACCGAGCGAGGAGCCGAAGTCGTCTACCCGATCCAGTCCAGCTGTTGGCGCATCTTCACCGCGCCTCGAAGCCTTTTGAAGTCCGAAGCTGCAACTCTTCATACACAAATGCAGCTCCGTGGCAAAGCCGTCCTCCAGCCTGGAGGTCCTTATCGTTTTGAGTTTATAAAGGGATGTAATGTACAGGACTGCTATCTCATTTTGAGTCAACCCTTTTGTAAGCCGTTCGGCATATTAGCTGACTCGTTCAGGAGTTTGTAATAGATGTTCATTATCAATAAAGAGAACTTTTCTATGTTTCAAATCTGTGTTTTAATTTATCTGCGTACTCTGAATATGTGCTTGCTATGCAAATCATTAAAGCCTTGTGCGGGCGCAACTCCAGGCCCGCACGGCGATCACGATTCGGGGGACGCCTCAAACGATTCTACGGAATCGGGTCGTGACACAGCCTGATGTTGATGTTTATACATCTCTTGGGATACTGCTAGGGCAAAAAGAATAATTTTTATCCATTCATCTCACTTCTTTTAGTTAACTCTGATAGCACTCCGATGTTAATCGCATATAGATCTCTCGGAGAGAACGCTGGAGTTATTCTTTATTTCTTTTTTTTATATATGTTAATACATTCAGATCAAAACTATCAGAGATCTGATGACCATGAACATGAATTGTTTGGTCTATATAGATATAAGACTTCTGGAACATCATTGTTCAAAGCATACCATATGTGGTATTTTTGAAAGACTTCTTAAACATAATCATTGTTTGAAGTGTACCATGAACATCTAGTATTTGGTATTTACCTACGACTTCTGGAACATCATTGTTCGAAGCATACCATGAACAAGATTTGTTTGGTATAAATAGACTTTTAAAACATCAGTATTTGAAGCATACACCATGGACATGAATTATTTGGTGATTTACCAAGTTCTTATGTTAACTTGTTATTATTGATCTTATACAGCAATATGTCGAGCCTCACAAAGCATGATTTCAAGCCTCTAAACTTAGAAGGCCATAACTTTTTCAACTAGAGATTGGATGCTAAATTGCACCTTCAAGCCAAATGCTTAGGTGACGTAATTGTGGCTGATAAGCCAATATCTGCACAAGATAAAGTGAAGGCTTTAATTTTCCTAAGACATCATATTCATGATGATCTCAAAGCTAAGTACTTAACAATCAAGGACCCTTTGGTGCTATAGAATTCTCTATTTGAGAGATATGATCACCAGAAAATGGTCATACTACCAGGTGCACTCCATGAATGGCTCAATCTACGTTTCCAAGATTATAAGACAGTTGCAGCCTATAATTCAGCTATGTTCAAGATTACTTCACAATTGAAGTTATGCGGTGAAGAAGTGACAGAGCATTCCATGTTAGAGAAAATATTCACCATATTTCATGCGATTAATATGACCCTACAACAGACGTATAGGGAGAGAAATTTTAAGAAGTATTCTGAACTCATTGTTGTCTTACTCGTGGCCGAGAAAAATAATGAGTTATTAATTAAAAACCACACTAGTAGACCAACTGGGTCTGCACCAATTTCAGCTGAAGTGAATGCGACTAGTGCTCGGAAAAATGTGACCAATACTAGGGGTCGAGAAAATCACAAAGGTAGAGGGCATGGACGTCGTGGAAGCCAAAGAAATGTCTATAATCCGGGTCCAAGGAACGATACACAGTTCAAAAATAAAAAATTTAATCCTCCAAGAAAAATGCCCAAATTTTTAATCCAGTTGTTCCAACTGATATTTGCAAACATTGTGGAAGAGCTGGTCATTGGATGTGAAACTGTCGAACCTCACAAAAAAAAAGTGGACGAGTATGAAGCCTCAAAGAGTGTGGAGACTAATCTCATGGAGGGTACAACACAAATAGATTTTAATGATTTTTTTCAAGATAAAGATGAAAACTCAATTTCAGAAGACCAGTTCAACGCCATGATAGACGAAGTCAATGAATAGTTATTGTATGCTTATCTAAGTTTATTTACTTTCCACTTTGAATAAATTAGTCATTATATGATCAATAGTCTAGGTAGTTTACTTTCTTTGAAGCGGTTTCATTTAGATTTAGATCAAGTTATAATAATTGGCAATATGCCAAGTTTAACCATTTAGTAGCATATTAATATATTATTAACTTTTATTTTTGAAAGATATGGACAATGATGATGGCATATGCTTGATAGATAGTGCAACAACTCACATTATATTAAAAACTAGGAAGTTTTTCACAACATATTGTCACGCCCCAATCTCCCGCAAGCTCAATAGTCCCCGCTGAACGTGAATCACCACGTTTACAGCTCTCCCGCAGGACTATCGTTCTCATCGGGACGTGATGCCGTACGAGCCTGGAGTTGCGCTCGTACAAGACGATGTTGTCAAACACCAAATGTTATCATTGAAACAACCAAGTTGCAGCAGAAGTCAAGTATTGTGTACCAAGCACACAATCAGAGTATACACAGCGAAGCTCACGATAGGGTCCAAGTGAGATGCCCCGAGTCAATGCCACAAAGGCGATGCCACGGAGACGATGAAATAACTCTTGCTCTTTCTCTAGCCCACAAAGGTACTTACAGTTCATACATCTTGTCCCGTATATCCAAGCAGCGCCACTACGTCTGTGTACCTGAAATATTGCCCACAAACGTGGGTCAGTACACAACCGTACTGGTGAGCGGGGTAACCCACTCGCCTAAGCCGACACTAAGTAAAATAGTGAATGCAAACAGTTATATGGTGATCTTTCTAGTTGAATCCTAGATTCATTTCATGGCATATGGATGACATGTTAAGGAAAGCAGTAAAGCAGTTTAAGCATGCTAGCATTCAATCTCAAACCAAACGACAAGCAGTTAATATAAAGCCGACCCGTCTAACTCAATGTCATCGCTTGCACGATAACATAACGAACCATCAGTCTCGCCTCAATATCCATCCAGAACCAAAGTTTATATATCCCACTCTCGAGAGCACACTCTTGCCGAGGCAAGGTGGCCGCGCCTATACGATGCACAAACCAACCAAAGTAAAGCAAGCCAACATCTATTCTTATATGAAGTCACTGGCCAAAGGCCATAAAGGACGTTGATCGGACAGATCAATGCGATTCTATTCGAAACAGCGCTAAGTAGCTAACCCACCTGAATCGCATCCAACCGCTGGCACCGCGCCCAAGACGCGTTACCTAATTGTCTCATCCATGGCCGAACGGTCCCGGTGCCCCGGAGCACTCGTTCGAGGAAACCAAACCCTGTGCCACCCAGGTTGTCCGTGACTATGCAGACACGTAGGTATGACGAGAGGATCGAACATTCTCGCCCCACCAAGCGATCCTAGACTCGTTCCACCAATAATCCAACCAACACATCCATAACCATTCTTCCAACATGACCTTTCAAGAACCCAAATCTCGACCTCAAAACATAGCCCGAGACATCAAAATATCAAGTGTTTCATAGGCACGAAGCCTCTTCTCAACACAATCCAAATTGGTGCAACACCTATGCTCGAAGCTAACCCATGGCACAATGCCCCAAAAGAGGCACAATGCCCGCGCCGATGCAGTTGTTCGGTTTCGAACCACAACTGCTCGCTTTGCAAGACAAAGCGACCAAGTGATACTTGTACACGGATGCACGCTCGCTCGCCCAGATCCCGATATTCTCAATGTTTCCATTGCCTCAATTGTATCCTTCCAACTTGTATATTTTCAACCGTCCAAGCATAATCTCAAGTAATCCAACCGACCGCCTCAAATGAATAATCCAGCTATCGTATCCAACTATCCAACGCGTAAACCATTCAAGCCACAATCCTACCAAGCCAACGACGCACACTCTATGCACGCCTCAGTGTAGTGATTCCCGATGTTTCAGCCCAAATGTTCAAGCCTTTACGTATTTTCCATATTATTAGGCATGAAGGAGTAGAGGAGAAGGGAAAGAGCCCACTCACCTATGTTTGATCCCGTTAGGCATCCTGTCCTGCCGATACGGCCAATCCCTTAAACCCGTGGTCCGATGCAAGCGCGATCTACTCAACTGGTATGACCGTGCGAGCAGGCCGTGCTCTGCAAATCATCCGACCGATCGGACTAAGGAAGACGGCATTATCGTTTCCATTCAGCTATTCAGTCCTGTTCGGAACGAACACCTGATTTCCATCGAACCCGCTAGCCATCTGCACATTGAAACCAACTCGATAAATCCTACTTCCCGAAATCCGACATTTCAAATGTAACTAGCATTTGATTCATTCAGTCCGACTCAGCGTAACGCTCCGAGCGGTTGCGGGCGTTACATAATATACCACTTAGAATCAGGTTCGTCCACGAACCGTGCTGGTACTCATTCCTTACTAGCATGCCATAATCCAATTCCATAGATCTGCTCTATGCAACTTATCATATTCACTATTTCTGACACAACATCTCGTTCTGCTGAACGCTCGTACAAGTTCCAAATTCCCACATCCTCCTTGCAGCTCAATACGAATTCTTCGTATCGCTTAGTTTTGGATCGTACACATATTTAAGGCGTCCCTAAAATACATGCATTTCAGCCGAGCTTTGCGATAGCGAATTTGGACAAGTTACAAGGGTATTTTTATGTCCGAGGCGTCCATTTGCTTTGCTCCCAAATTGGACCAAATCATGATTCCCATTCCAACACATTCGCTCGAGAACTATTCTCAATTATGCAGATTTTCCACCGACTCAATGAGTTCGCGTTCCAGCTCAATCCATCCCACTATTTCTGAAATCAGTACTAGCAACATCTCCAAATATTTTCTCGTGCACCGAACGATTCTCACAACTGATCTACCCCAGCTATGCGACTTACCCAAATATCAACTTTGCTTAGATCAGCTCAGTCCAACACATTTCCTGCCATCTCAATATCTCACAGGGTGAACATCTATATTGAGGTTCGTGTGATCCACGAAGATCTCGCCGCCACGCCAAAGGAATTTGTGTCGCCACGATTTCAACGTGGACACACTCGCCACAATTCTTAGGTTGCGCATGAAATAGTTCTTTGCGCTGCTTCCACTGCCTCGAAGCATAGGATATCATCTTCGCCTTCCGAATGAGCACGCTTCCCAGACTAGGTTCCGAGACATCTTATAAATCTGAAGCAAATCTGTCCCTTCCCGTATTCGCAAGGATTTGATCTGAACGAGCCGCTGCTTTAACTTCACGAGCTAGTTTCACAGTCGTCAATTCATATGAATGCTATTCCCTTCCAGGGCATGATGAGTCAGAGGCGATGCCATCGATAAAAATCTGCGACTCTGAACCTCATCAGTTGACAAGGCTACTTCCACCATCGCTTCGATCTTCCGGCTGTATCTTCAGCTGAAGGCTATCCCAAGGATCTCTCAAATCCAACACTCAGTCAATAAGCCAAATCACATTGCTCACATCTGCCCTCGACGCATTCCCAAATACGCCGCCTCAAGGGTCGTTCTATGGGTCTACCATATTCATATCCGATTCAGCGGGCAAGGTCGCTTAGGGTCGGCTGTCCCGAAGCTACGCTTGATAATTGTAATCATCACGATGGACAGTTACTATAAACCATGCTATATCTCATCTGCAAATCCGAATAAAATCCAACCATTCATCCGAGCGAAGTTTTCGAATTCGAGAACCGCGCTCGTTGAAACCTTATTCCATTAATCCGCCGTTCTGTCCTGAATCCATCAAATTTCCGAATTGCATATTCGATTCTCGCACCATCGATTTCATTGATTCTCGAAACTCGAGACTTGCTCAAATTCACATCCGTTTACTGCGTCCCACAATGTACGTCCAACTTACTCGAGCAACGCAGTGATTTGTTCCGACGTTGCTATCACATTTAGCTATCTTCAAACGTCCGTCCACGTCTTCCGGAGAATCCGTTTACTATCGTTGCACCATCCTGCCCAAAATTCCATTTCCGCTAAACCTGAGTCAACTTCACGAGCAGCAACATCCAAAATCCTCCAAGTTTGTGTGAATCCATCTCATTGTCCCTCCAGACCAATATCGTGTTTCTTTGCTCAATCAACAGCTCAAAAGTGTCGCCCAAAATCGTAGTCCATGCTCGCTATCATTCGATTCACCCATCGCTCGTTCAAGCGTATCCCAACTGTTCGTTCCGATCTCGTCCATCTCTCAAGTCCAACGATACTTCCATTTGCACCAGTCCGTTCACGATATGCCCAACTCAATATTCGCTTGCTCTATTTTCATTCTTTCCAACACAATCGACTTGCACCAACCAACTTATATTTCTGTTACTCGAGTTCGTTCAGGCAATTCCCATAGATGTCCAACCAAAATATTTCCAATGCCTTGCTTAACACGTTTGATCCCATATACCACTTCGAATCAAGTCACTACTCGCATTACGATTTCCTTGCACTGGATCCAAGATCCCTCCGAACCCTCCAAAATGTGTGATCATGCCTTTCCCAGCTCAAGTCTGACACAAAACTCAGGCAACGCTTGAATTATCCAACTGTTTCTCAACCCGTCTGATATCTTCTCAACACGAGCAATCGTGCAATGATTGTCTTCCAAATAGTCCAACCCAAAACTCAATGGTTCCACACATTTGTTGTACGAGCAACTCGTGCCAACTATCCTGATATTCCCAAGCCAAACTCAAACCTGCTCAACCGATGCGCCACAGCCAAAATTCCAACTTCTATCCAACACAATCGCTTGACGAGTAACTCGTGCAAGGATCTATCTCTTCGAATGCTTCTACTCAAAACATGCCGCAAAACCAAATCTCGTTAGCCAACCAACTGATCCATATGAGGCAATCAGAAACTCCCAGAACGACAAGCCAAGCCAACCCAACGAAAGCTCTCAACTTGTTGCACAAATGCAACAACGCCAACCAACTTGCTGCACGAATGCAACAACGCCTAACGAGACTAAGCGATCCTACGAAAATCAACCAAAGCAACCCAACCAAGAAATATAATGCAACCAAAACCAGCAATAATTAGACTTATTGCATGAAACATCCGATACGGCACCGAGTAGAGTCAAGAGCTAGACGACACGCGGAAGCTATTTAGAGTTTGTGATGAAGCGAAGGACCAAGTCCGAAGAAATGAACCAGGCGCTCTGATACCAATTTGTCACGCCCCAATCTCCCGCAAGCTCAATAGTCCCCGCTGAACGTGAATCACCACGTTTACAGCTCTCCCGCAGGACTATCGTTCTCATCGGGACGTGATGCCGTACGAGCCTGGAGTTGCGCTCGTACAAGGCGATGTTGTCAAACACCAAATGTTATCATTGAAACAACCAAGTTGCAGCGGAAGTCAAGTATTGTGTACCAAGCACACAATCAGAGTATACACAGCGAAGCTCACGATAGGGTCCAAGTGAGATGCCCCGAGTCAATGCCACAAAGGCGATGCCACGGAGACGATGAAATAACTCTTGCTCTTTCTCTAGCCCACAAAGGTACTTATAGTTCATACATCTTGTCCCATATATCCAAGCAGCGCCACTACGTCTGTGTACCTGAAATATTGCCCACAAACGTGGGTCAGTACACAACCGTACTGGTGAGCGGGGTAACCCACTCGCCTAAGCCGACACTAAGTAAAATAGTGAATGCAAACAGTTATATGGTGATCTTTCTAGTTGAATCCTAGATTCATTTCATGGCATATGGATGACATGTTAAGGAAAGCAGTAAAGCAGTTTAAGCATGCTAGCATTCAATCTCAAACCAAACGACAAGCAGTTAATATAAAGCCGACCCGTCTAACTCAATGTCATCGCTTGCACGATAACATAACGAACCATCAGTCTTGCCTTAATATCCATCCAGAACCAAAGTTTATATATCCCACTCTCGAGAGCACACTCTTGCCGAGGCAAGGTGGCCGCGCCTATACGATGCACAAACCAACCAAAGTAAAGCAAGCCAACATCTATTCTTATATGAAGTCACTGGCCAAAGGCCATAAAGGACGTTGATCGGACAGATCAATGCGGTTCTATTCGAAACAACGCTAAGTAGCTAACCCACCTGAATCGCATCCAACCGCTGGCACCGCGCCCAAGACGCGTTACCCAATTGTCTCCTCCATGGCCGAACGGTCCCGGTGCCCCGGAGCACTCGTTCGAGGAAACCAAACCCTGTGCCACCCAGGTTGTCCGTGACTATGCAGACACGTAGGTATGACGAGAGGATCGAATGTCACGACCCGCACCCGGATATTCGGGCACGAGTGCGTGGGCACGTCCAGCCTACGCCGCAGTGTCGGCGGTAGTACGCTGTCTAGGGCATGATCACAGGTAATATAAAGTCTATCTCATCCACAAATAAAGTAAATAGACAAGGAAATTAACAGGAAATAGGAATGCTGATTTATAAAACAGATTATGATAACAGATCCATAGTTTATACATGAACAGAAGATAAATCGGGGACAAACCCGATTACTGAGCTGAAAAGGGAAAAACTAGCTAACTGGCTACTACTCCTCGGAGGTAATCTCCTGAGTGGGAACCTGCCTCTCAACTGTGTCACCTGCTACGCCATAGGGATCATAATAGGTAGGGCAAAGTCCTCATCATCGCCTAAACAACAGATCCAGTCAGGAAAGGAGCAAAGTACACAATGCACAACAAGATTAAACTAAATATTGGTGACAAGTAGGAAAGACAGATTAAGTATCATGATTAGAGTATGCTTAATAAGTAATATAAATAATTGAGAAATAATACTATAATCAGGACTATAAGTAAAACAGGATTAATCGCTATAAACCATGGCATGAGTAAATCAGGAAAAAATGTAACTGTGACAAGGCAACAGGAACTGCAACAAGACAAGAAACTATGTGTGTGAACTTGTGTATTTAGAATACCTAGTTGGCATGCAGGGGTTTATAAGGCTAATCCGGCCGTCATAGACGGCTATTATTCACGAACAATCGAGATCCGGCTGATGGACAGTCGTGTACCAACAGCTATTATTCACGAAAAGGGGAAGGGTAAACTACATGCCTTTCAGTATTCTCCCACCCGACACGAAAACAAGACATGAAATCCAATATTCAAGACATAAAATACAGTATTCTAACACTACGTGTAATCAGCAAGGGTACTGGTAGAGCAGGGAAACTAATTATCACAATATAAAGATTAAACTTGAAGTGCAGGTACTTGCCTGTTGTTTGGATCCGATTAATGTTCTAGGGGAAGTTTCCAGAGATGAGTCCAAAAGCTGAAATAAACATTACCATCAGAAGATGTCAAATAGCTAGAAACGCCTGTCCTTGGATCCAATTTGGAGACAAGGGCAAAAACGACAGTTTCGGGTCAAAACGGGGTCCGCCGTTGGGCCCGCTTTGCACCGAAAAACGTGTCCGGGTCAAAAGTCTCCAAATTCACCAAACTTAGTGTCAACAGGTCAGGAACGCTGATACGAACCCAACGGAACTTCCAGATTTGGATTCCGATGAGCCGAACACAAAATCGCCCGTCGAGCGGGGCCTGTGGGGCCCACGACACGCGATTTCGTCAACGTTCTCAGAATCGAACCAAACTTGACCCACAGGACCAACGTATCGCTACGAGTCCGATGGCGCAAGTTTCGTCTCGATCTGACGAGTGTGCACGAAGTTAGGGTGAATTGCAGAAAAGGCAGATACGGAGCGATGTCCGCGGATACGCGTTGATTTCGGTGTGCACGCACACCCAAATCAGCTTCCGCGAAATCCCACACGTCCGTATCGACGCTGCGCACGTATCTGTGAAGACCGTGCGCGACCAAGTCGTCCCGTTTGGCGGGGCGTACTCAGTTCCGGGGTGAAACAGGGTCTGGTTTTTCCTGTTTTTAGATCGCGGTGTGCGATCACCATAGGACGCGATGCCCCGAACAGTTTGTCCGGACACCGAGAGGGTCATACAGGCTTCACAACGCAATTTGCGGAATTGAAATCCGAGCTACGAGCGAAAAGTTACACGTACCTGAAGGGGACCTGAAAACAGGGTCGAACTGTGTCCGTGTCGTGTCCGACACGACGACACAAAACAGCAGAAATAGGGTTAGGGTTTTGAGGACTCTGGACGGCGGAGGGGCGGCGGTCCGGCAAGAGGAGGGCGGCGCCGCTGCGGGGGGGGGCCGGCCGAGGGCTGTGCGGCGCCGGCGAGGGCAGCACGGCGCGGGGACGGCCCAGGGCGGCGCTGCGGCTGCTCGAAGAGCCGCAGCTGCTGGAGTCGGGGCGTTGTCGAGCGGGGCCGGAGGCAGGCGGAGGACGGGGCGAGTCGGCGAGGCTGGAGGAGGCGCGCCGGGAGCAGCTCGCCGGAGAAGACGGCGGAGGGGGGGAGATCGGTGGCCGGAGGGCTTGGGGGGTTAGGGTTTAAATAGGGAGAGCGGAGGCTGAGGCGGCCGGTGGAGCGGCGTGGAAGGCGGAGGAGGTGGTCGTGGCGTCGTGGGCGAGGTCGCCGGAGGACGTGGCGGGCGGAGCGGAGCCGGACGCGGCGGCTCCGCCGGAGAACCCGGTCGCAGGGGGAGAGGGTCGCAGCGGGTCGGGCGGGTGGCTCGCGGGTCGGGTCTGACCCGACCCGACCCGGCAAGAACGGGCGGATGGGCTGGGCTGGGCTTCGGCCCACTGGGCCGGGCCGGCCCAGAAGAAATAAAATTAAAATTAAAAATAATATAAATAATAAATATAATATTAATAATAAAACAGTTAATTTAATTAATTAATTAGAAAATTGTTTTTAGGTATTTAAAAATAGTTCTGAGGTCCAGAAAAATCCAGAAAAATTACCCTAAGTCCAATTTTCCATTTTACACCCAAAAATATTATTTTCATAATATTTTAATGTTATTTATTAACAATTAAAAATCATTTAGTAATTAAAAACCCTGATTTTAATTACAGAAAAATTCACAGAAAATTCCAGAAAATTGCGAAAAATCCCAATTTGAAATTCTTGCAAAATCTGGGGGTTTACAATCTACCCAACTTATAAAAATTTCGCCCTCGAAATTTAAAATTAAGCCATAGTCTGCTAAACCTTCATGTACATAAGGCAAATCAATCGAGATCTCTTTGCGATGGTTAATTCCTGATCATGTCCACTGCAATCACTTCAAGGTTAAGACGACCACTATTCCAAGCAAGATTCAACCTAGGGTTATTACTTCTTACTTCCTCCAATTACCGCAAGCAAATTTTTAAATAGGTCCATCATGACGTCTTCATGACTTGCACACGCTCCTCACGAGTCTATCTATCAAAATTTCCTCTAAAAGTGATTCGAGTTCAACAGTATTCCCATTCACAATTGTATGCTTCAAAATTTTAAATTTTCATTCACATCCTCAATATTCCAGCTAGGTAGTCCAACCATCGAACTTTAATTCAATCACCAAATTGAAAAATAATTTAAATGTGGTTCACCAATGTTCAAGTCTGAATCATAATACCCTCTAAATTCAAATTGACGATTTTACCCTCATTATTTCAAGATTTAAATCATGTACTTGAGATATAACTATTGATATCAATTCATTAATCATCTTAGTCACTCCTCTAAATTTTCAAAAATTGGAATGGCTTGCTTCTTCCAATTTAACCTTACTCGGTCATAATCCAAAAGACATTCCTCTCGAGTTGACAAATGCATCGCTACCCAACTTAGAATTTACCCATTCATCACAAAAGACTATATGCCTTAAGAGAAATATTCCTTAATATGTTTACTTATCTCATTCAATCCTCGAATTTCAACGCCGATCATATCACATATGATATGTCCTCAATTACGAAAGGGTAATCCTCAAGTATGTGATCGGCCTATGTGGCATATCTAGTACTATCTATGTACCAAACTTATACCAAGCACGAGATTTTTGTCTTCCCGAAATAAGGGAAGACGAGGATCAATAATACAGAGTTCAAGGGTGAGGTGATAGAACAGAAGTATCGGGATCAAGGAGTTTAAAGAATTCAGGTGGAAAATTGTCAAGCGTTTTGTGGATTGAATCCTATCCTGGTAATTCCTATTCACATGCTTGTATTAATACAGTCATGTAACCTGATATGATATGTTCAGACATGTCTAGGGCAAGTGTATTAGTCAACTATATATCTCAATCCACGTAAAGTAGTGCGAAAGGCGAATCAAAATGCACTAAGGCTGATCAGACCGTAATACACTGATTCTGAATAGACAATCGTATTAGTGTGTCGACCCACTAATACATATGTCATGAACAAGCTTGATAAAAGGATAAGCTTGCAAAACTAGGCTATAGAATAGCAGCATAAATCAAGTACAACAAAATTAAGTGCGCTAGATGATGATAAAAAGAGGGTACAAATTATTTAAGTTCACAAAACAACCTATAATAAGCACAAAAGATTCTACAAACTCTACAGTTATCAGTTATAAAAATATACCAGGTTATTAGCAAGCTTAAAATTACTAGGTTGGGGCTGAGGTCACGAACCAATAGGCGCGAGCTAAACAATAATAGGAAGGCAGCTAAAAGAAATCACCTACGCGCATTAGCTGCTCCAAGAGTCTGCGCGTTCTCCACGGTTATGCTGGTAGAGCATCTCGTGGTGATCTTGTAGGAACCTCGTCGCTTGCTGGTAGATCCTGCATCCAAAAATAAACGATAAAGGCGCACAGGAATCAAGGCAGGATGCAAGTCAATAAAATGATTCGAAGTCGATATGAATATCAAGAACGATTCAATCAAGTGGATGAGCTTTTCCTAAAATCCTCAATCTTATCGCAGGCCTGTTCGGTTCCTAAATTGAAACCGAACAATTTAGTCGTTAGACCTGCATGGGCCACCACAAAAACGTGTCACGACCCGCACCCGGATATTCGGGCACGAGTGCGTGGGCACGTCCAGCCTACGCCGCAGTGTCAGCGGTAGTACGCTGTCTAGGGCATGATCACAGGTAATATAAAGTCTATCTCATCCACAAATAAAGTAAATAGACAAGGAAATTAACAGGAAATAGGAATGCTGATTTATAAAATAGATTGTGATAACAGATCCATAGTTTATACATGAACAGAAGATAAATCGGGGACAAATCCGATTACTGAGCTGAAAAGGGAAAAACTAGCTAACTGGCTACTACTCCTCGGAGGTAATCTCCTGAGTGGGAACCTGCCTCTCAACTGTGTCACCTGCTACGCCATAGGGATCATAATAGGTAGGGCAAAGTCCTCATCATCGCCTAAACAACAGATCCAGTCAGGAAAGGAGCAAAGTACACAATGCACAACAAGATTAAACTAAATATTGGTGACAAGTAGGAAAGACAGATTAAGTATCATGATTAGAGTATGCTTAATAAGTAATATAAATAATTGAGAAATAATACTATAATCAGGACTATAAGTAAAACAGGATTAATCGCTATAAACCAGGGCATGAGTAAATCAGGAAAAAATGTAACTGTGACAAGGCAACAGGAACTGCAACAAGACAAGAAACTATGTGTGTGAACTTGTGTATTTAGAATACCTAGTTGGCATGCAGGGGTTTATAAGGCTAATCCGGCCGTCATAGACGGCTATTATTCACGAACAATCGAGATCCGGCTGATGGACAGTCGTGTACCAACAACTATTATTCACGAAAAGGGGAAGGGTAAACTACATGCCTTTCAGTATTCTCCCACCCGACACGAAAAAAGACATGAAATCCAATATTCAAGACATGAAATACAGTATTCTAACACTACGTGTAATCATCAAGGGTACTGGTAGAGCAGGGAAACTAATTATCACAATATAAAGATTAAACTTGAAGTGCAGGTACTTGCCTGTTGTTTGGATCCGATTAATGTTCTAGGGGAAGTTTCCAGAGATGAGTCCAAAAGCTGAAATAAACATTACCATCACGCTCAGAAGATGTCAAATAGCTAGAAACGCCTGTCCTTGGGTCCAATTTGGAGACAAGGGCAAAAACGACAGTTTCGGGTCAAAACGGGGTCCGCCGTTGGGCCCGCTTTGCACCGAAAAACGTGTCCGGGTCAAAAGTCTCCAAATTCAACAAACTTAGTGTCAACAGGTCAGGAACGCTGATACGAACCCAACGGAACTTCCAGATTTGGATTCCGATGAGCCGAACACAAAATCGCCCGTCGAGCGAGGCCTGTGGGGCCCACGACACGCGATTTCGTCAACGTTCTCAGAATCGAACCAAACTTGACCCACAGGACCAACGTATCGCTACGAGTCCGATGGCGCAAGTTTTGTCTCGATCTGACGAGTGTGCACGAAGTTAGGGTAAATTACAGAAAAGGCGGATACGGAGCGATGTTCGCGGATACGCCTTGATTCCGGTGTGCACGCACACCCAAATCAGCTTCCGCGAAATCCCACACGTCCGTATCGACGCTGCGCACGTATCTGTGAAGACCGTGCGCGACCAAGTCGTCCCGTTTGGCGGGGCGTACTCAGTTCCGGGGTGAAACAGGGTCTGGTTTTTCCTGTTTTTGGATCGCGGTGTGCGATCACCACAGGACGCGATGCCCCGAACAGTTTATCCGGACACCGAGAGGGTCATACAGGCTTCACAACGCAATTTGCGGAATTGAAATCCGAGCTACGAGCGAAAAGTTACACGTACCTGAAGGGGACCTGAAAACAGGGTCGAACTGTGTCCGTGTCGTGTCCGACACGACGACACAAAACAGCAGAAATAGGGTTAGGGTTTTGAGGACTCTGGACGGCGGAGGGGCGGCGGTCCGGCAAGAGGAGGGCGGCGCCGCTGCGGGGGGGGCCGGCCGAGGGCTGTGCGGCGCCGGCGAGGGCAGCACGGCGCGGGGACGGCCCAGGGCGGCGCTGCGGCTGCTCGAAGAGCCGCGGCTGCTGGAGTCGGGGCGCTGTCGAGCGGGGCCGGAGGCAGGCGGGGGACGGGGCGAGTCGGCGAGGCTGGAGGAGGCACGCCGGGAGCAGCTCGCCGGAGAAGACGGCGGAGGGGGGGAGATCGGTGGCCGGAGGGCTTGGGGGGTTAGGGTTTAAATAGGGAGAGCGGAGGCTGAGGCGGCCGGTGGAGCGGCGTGGAAGGCGGAGGAGGTGGTCGTGGCGTCGTGGGCGAGGTCGCCGGAGGACGTGGCGGGCGAAGCGGAGCCGGACGCGGCGGCTCCGCCGGAGAACCCGGTCGCAGGGGGAGAGGGTCGCAGCGGGTCGGGCGGGTGGCTCGCGGGTCGGGTCTGACCCGACCCGACCCGGCAAGAACGGGCGGATGGGCTGGGCTGGGCTTCGGCCCACTGGGCCGGGCCGGCCCAGAAGAAATAAAATTAAAATTAAAAATAATATAAATAATAAATATAATATTAATAATAAAACAGTTAATTTAATTAATTAATTAGAAAATTGTTTTTAGGTATTTAAAAATAGTTCTGAGGTCCAGAAAAATCCAGAAAAATTACCCTAAGTCCAATTTTCCATTTTACACCCAAAAATATTATTTCCATAATATTTTAATGTTATTTATTAATAATTAAAAATTATTTAGTAATTAAAAACCCTGATTTTAATTACAGAAAAATTCACAGAAAATTCCAGAAAATTGCGAAAAATCCCAATTTGAAATTCTTGCAAAATCTGGGGGTTTACATCGAACATTCTCGCCCCACCAAGCGATCCTAGACTCGTTCCACCAATAATCCAACCAACACATCCATAACCATTCTTCCAACATGACCTTTCAAGAACCCAAATCTCGACCTCAAAACATAGCCCGAGACATCAAAATATCAAGTGTTTCATAGGCACGAAGTCTCTTCTCAACACAATCCAAATTGGTGCAACACCTATGCTCGAAGCTAACCCATGGCACAATGCCCCAAAAGAGGCACAATGCCCGCGCCGATGCAGTTGTTCGGTTTCGAACCACAACTGCTCGCTTTGCAAGACAAAGCGACCAAGTGATACTTGTACACGGATGCACGCTCGCTCGCCCAGATCCCGATATTCTCAATGTTCCCATTGCCTCAATTGTATCCTTCCAACTTGTATATTTCCAACCGTCCAAGCATAATCTCAAGTAATCCAACCGATCGCCTCAAATGAATAATCCAGCTATCGTATCCAACTATCCAACGCGTAAACCATTCAAGCCACAATCCTACCAAGCCAACGACGCACACTCTATGCACGCCTCAGTGTAGTGATTCCCGATGTTTCAGCCCAAGTGTTCAAACCTTTACGTGTTTTCCATATTATTAGGCATGAAGGAGTAGAGGAGAAGGAAAAGAGCCCACTCACCTATGTTTGATCCCGTTAGGCATCCTGTCCTGCCGATACGGCCAATCCCTTAAACCCGTGGTCCGATGCAAGCGTGATCTACTCAACTGGTATGACCGTGCGAGCAGGCCGTGCTCTGCAAATCATCCGACCGATCGGACTAAGGAAGACGGCATTATCGTTTCCATTCAGCTATTCAGTCCTGTTCGGAACGAACACCTGATTTCCATCGAACCCGCTAGCCATCTGCACATTGAAACCAACTCGATAAATCCTACTTCCCGAAATCCGATATTTCAAATATAACCAGCATTTGATTCATTCAGTCCGACTCAGCGTAACGCTCCGAGCGGTTGTGGGCGTTACACATATGCCTCATACACTGCCAAAGTGACCACCATTGCTGGATCCGTGCAGATTATAGAAGGTTATGGTAAGGCCAATGTTGTGTTGCCAAATAGAACACACTTAGTCATTCGAAATGCATTATTCTCTAGTAGATCCAATAGAAATCTACTCAACTTTAGGGATATTCGAATGAACGGGTTTCATGTTGAAACCATGAACGATGATAGCAAAGAGTATCTTTGTATCACCTCTAATATTGGAAGCAATAAGCTCACATTAGAAAAGTGCAAGTTAATCTCCTCGGGGCTATATCAAACTACTCTGAAGGTAGTAGAATCTCACCCCATCACTAGCAAAAGGCTAAAGGATCTAAGGAATCTAATCATTTGGCCTGACAGATTGGGTCATCCAGGATCGATTATGTTGAGAAAGGTCATCAACAATACCAATGGACATAATTTATCATACCAAAGTCTTTCCTTTCCTACTGAACATTCGTGTGTAGCTTGTTCACAGGGTAAACTCATTACAAGACCTTCACTTCTCAAAATAGCTTCTGAATCACCATATCTTCTTGATTAAGCATTTTCAGTACATAGTAAGGCCTTTACTCATGCAATCAAACTTACCCGTTTTAGCTTGGGGATATGTCATATTATATGCTGCTAAATTGATCATTGTTAGGCCAACTTCATATCATAAATTTTTACCATCACAACTTGTGACAGGCCATCAACCTAACATCTCTCATTTGCGTAAATTTGGTTGTACTGTTTATGTTTCTATTTTCCCTCCTCAACGCTCTAAAATGGGACCTCGGCACCGTTTAGGAATTTATATTGGTTTTGATTTTCCCTCAATCATTAGATATTTGGAACCTTTAACTGGTGATATTTTTACTGCTAGATTTGCAAACTGCTATTTTGATGAGACTAAATTCCCGCCGTTAGAGGAGACAAGAAAGAAAATAATATTCTTACAAAACCATTCACCACAAATAAACGGCATGACTTATCGTGGGATAATCCTACTCTGTCTCATCTAGATCCTTGTACTAATCAATGTAAAACTGAGGTACGAATGATATTGTATCTACAGGAGATTGTAAATCAAATGATAGATGCATTTACCAATGCAGCTAAAGTGATTAAATCACATGTGCCCTCTGCAAATACGCCAACTCGAATTGATATTCCCGTAGGAAAAAATAGCATAGTGGCTGATGAATCTACTGCACGCCAAAAGTGTGGTAGACCTATAGGTTCAAAGGACTTAGTCCCTAGAAAGAGAAAATGACCAAGTAACGCTCTTAAGGAGGTTACACATAACGCTCAAGAAGATGTTATGAATGACAAATCCATACTCTCTAAAAACCCAGAAGAGGTTATTTTCTTAGAAAATACACAAGCCCAAGAGGAGGCTCAGGTACCTGAAAGTAAAAAAATCTCTATGTTTTATATATATACATGAGAGGTATGGGATCACAAATATATAACAATAGATGAGATATTCTCATTCTCAGTAGCTACTGAAATATCTAAGGACACTGATGACACTGAACACGTAGCATCGATGAATGTCGACAAAGAAAAGATTGGCCAAAATGGAAGGATGCTATTCAAGCAGAATTGGATTTCCTTAATAAACGTGGAGTATTCGGACCTATAGTTCAAATACCAAAAGACGTCAGACCGGTAGGTTACAAGTGGGTGTTTGTAAGAAAGCGAAATAAAAAGAATAAAATCGCTCGATTTAAGGCACGATTAGTGGCACAAGGATTTTTTCAGAGACCCGAGATTGATTACGAAGAGACGTATTCTCCCGTAATGGATGCAACATCGTTCCGTTATTTGATAAGTCTGACAGTTGAGAAAAAATTGGACATGAGACTTATGGACATTGTAATAACCTATCTATATGGTGATTTAAATAGCGATATCTATATAAATTTTTTAGATGGATTTAACCTACCCAGCTCAAAAGCTAAGAACATGCATTCCATAAAGCTAAGACGTTCATTATACGGTTTGAAATAATCCGGAAGGATGTGGTACAACCGTCTTAGTGAATATATAAAAAGGGAGGGATATGAGAATAATCATATATGCCCATGTCTCTTCATAAAAAAATCTAATGAGGGTTTCGCTATAGTTGCAGTATATGTCGATGACATAAACTGATTGAGACAAGACATGAAATCAATAAGACTATAAACTATCTGAAAAAGGAGTTCGAGATGAAAGAACTCGGAGACACAAAATATTATCTTGGATTATAAATTGAGCATTGCACTAATATAATTTTAGTGCATCAATCCAAATACACATAAAATATATTGAAATGGTTCAATATGGATAAAGCGCATCCCCTTAGCACTCTAATGGTTGTTTGATCTTTAGATATCAATAAAGATCTATATCGTCCTAAGAACGATAATGAAATGATGCTGGGACTCGAAGTACCGTACCATAGTGTCATTGGGGCATTAATGTATCTATCACAATGTACAAGGCCAGACATATCATTCTCTGTCAATCTGTTGGCTAGATATAGCTCGGCGCTAACTCGCAGACATTGGAATGACATTAAACATGTGATGAGATATCTTCGTGGCACTACCGACATGGGATTATTTTATACTCGTGGTTTATCTGACATTGTGAATCTAGTTGGCTTTGCAGATTCAGGTTATTTATCTGATCCCCATAAAGGTCGTTCACAATCTGGATATGTGTTTCTTAATAGCAATGCAGCTATTTTTTGGTGTTCAACAAAACAGACAATGGTTGCTACCTCCTCAAATCACTCAGAAATATTGGCTCTCCATGAAGCAAATAGAGAATGTATTTGGCTAAGATCGTTGATTCAACACATTCGTAGCTCCTGTCACATTTTTTCTACCACAGATACTCCAACTGTTATTCATAAGGATAATGCAACATGTATTGCATAAATTCAAGGTGGATTCATTAAAGGAGACATGACCAAGCACATCTCACCAAAGTTTTTCTATACTCACAAGCTTCAGAAGAACTTTGATATTGACGTCCAACAAGTTCGCTGAAGTGATAATCTTGCAGACTTGTTCACCAAATCGTTGCCAAAGTCAACTTTTCAGAAACTAGTTCATGGAATTGGAATGTGATGTCTTCATCAGCTGACTGTTCAGGATCAACGTCATCAGGGAGAGTGATTGTTTTCAGGGGAGAGATACATTTTTTATGGACTATAACGCGTTGTACTCTTTTTTTTTAGTCATGGATTTTTTCTGACAAGGTTTGAATGAGGCAACATTAAGCGTGTCCAACACCTATCTAAGTCATCCTAAAGATTGTACTCTTTTCTTTCGCACAGGTTTTGTCCTAATGGATTTTTTAGGCAAAATTTTAACGAGACAATATGCTTAGAGATGGTGGCCATCCAAAGGAGGAGTGTTATAACGTGGGTTACTAAAGGGTTGGATTTCTACTTTGTATTTTAGTCCCGCATTGGTTAGAGATTAGTATTACACCTTCATTTTGTTGTATAAATAAGGCATTTGCCTCCCACTATGTGATTACACGAATAAGAGATCTTCTCTCCTATTTTCTTCTTCCTTCTTCTACGTTTATTCTAACAGTGATGTTATATGAAATTACTACTAATATTGATGTGTCTCTAGTTGACTTGGGGAAAGTTTTTTTATTCCATTACCTCAATGTTTTAAGTTATATCTCGTTATATATGTATAAAGACATGTTTGACAAAACGTAAGTGAGAGAAGAAGTTGGATTTGTACTTTCAAAAATAAAAAAAAGTGTGAAAAATTATGCATTTGTTTATTCCCTCCAAATTGAGATTGGATGGGTGTGAAGTAACCTGCGTTCAAGCTATCGAAAATCATGCATTGGATGGATGCCCGGAGATTGAGAAGAAAACACGCTTGCTTTCAAAGGCGAAAGCCCACCCAAGATAGAGTTTGTGAGCCGTGTAATAGACGATCATTTTGCGCAGTTCGAAAAGTACTTGAGTAAGTCGTCGGCGTCCGGCTGCGATATTATTCCAGTAAGTGTTTGGTTGAACAAGAAAGTGGCAAGTGAACGAGTAGAAAAAAAATCACTATTAATAATCATAATTATTAAATATTAGTTATTAATGTTAATAAAATTATTTTCATTAGTTAATTATGTCTTTGAAAACTAATTAATTAACTTAAAAATTAATATATTATCTTATTTTTAATTAATTATTCTAATTATATAATAATATAATAGGTACAAACTAATGATTATCTAATTAAAATTAACATTATTTATTTATATTAGTTCTAATTAAAATTATAATTAACTATTATAATAATATAATAGGTACAAACTAATGATTATCTAATTAAAATTAAAATTAACTATTTATAATAGGTAATTAATTCTTTATATTATAGTAAAAGTGCTTTTTATCTTATATTAATGTAATTTGACAGCATATGCTTAATCTAATAATTTTTTAGAAGAAAAACAAATTTTGGGTTTGAAACTCTACAAGAAAAGAGCATCAATTCATATTCGGATGTAGAAATGAATACTACCCGAACCCTACCCCCATTCATCCGTAAACCCGGCTATATAGTCTCGGAAGGAACGGGATAATTTACTTCGCGAAGCAGCAGCATTTTATTACAGAACAAATTTTAACAATGTAAATATTTTTTTCCTAATGCGTACAAATTTTGGTTCGCGCCCCTTAAAATTTGCTATATTTCCTCCCTAACCTTCGTTTTCCCCATTTTGCAATAAATAATTTGTAGGAGGGCTTCAGTGAATCGGCCTCCGACGCCGGACTCGGACGAAGAGAACGATGAAGAACCGACTCTCCAGGAGATCATCAACATCAAGGTATCGTTAGCTTCTCTAATTTTCTCCCAAAATTTTCAAAATTTATGGTTTTAATTTGTCGAATAGTTAGGGTTTCGGTGTTTAGACGAGCGGTTAAGAAAATGACGATGAAGAATTAGGGATTGGGGAGTTATGATCAATTAGGGTTTTCTTTTTTAGGTCATAGATTTTGGAAATTAGACCTTTCAGTATGGGTATACTTCTGATTTATAGTATATTGTTTTCTCAATCAAAGGGTTTAGTGAGAAAAAAAAATTATGAAGCGGCAAAAAAATTCTTGAGTCTGGTTGAATGTCTTTATGGGTTTATAATTTTCTTTGCTTCTCAAATTTGAAGTTTATTAAGGTTAGAAATTTCTAAATCTGGAGTGTAAGGAGTATCTTTTGGCTTATTGAAAATTAAACTACTAAGAATCTCGTGCTGTTGCAATCAAACTATTATTTTAACCAGTGTTACTGATATATATATATATATATATATATATATATATATATATATATAGATGATCGAGAGCGGGGAGAAGGAGAAATTGATGGAGCTCTTGAGAGAAAGGCTTACAGAATGCGGCTGGAAGGATGAAATGAAAGCCCTTTGCAGGTCTTATTAGTTGTTTTCCTTGTCTTTTTTGTGTCTTCAAATTGAAGCTTTTTAGTTATTTGCTTCTTTGCTATCAAAGTTGTTTCAATTTACGAATCTTTATGTCAGCATAAACCAAAACTGATATGTTTTTCAACTTGGTTATATATCAAGTGGACTTTGGAGTAACCTCGAGAAAGATCAATTTGATTACTTAGATTCTTCAATGTTATCTTGAGAATTGGGCAAATGTCATTTCATTAGAGCCCATGCTCAACAAGATTACATTATGTCAATTTTATGAAGATTGAAATAGCTAACTCCATTAAATCATTCTTATGTTCTCAAAGTCCATTTTGCTATTCAAATTAGGGCCCATGCTAGGAAGAAAGGAAGAAATAATGTAACGATTGATGATCTTATACATGTCATCACCCCAAAAGGCAGAGGTAAGTCTCTCTCTCTCTCTCTCTCTCTCTCTCTCTCTCTCTGTGTGTGTGTGTGTGTGTGTGTGTGTGTGTGTGCGCACTTTGTGTGTGTAAAACTTACTTTTTTGCAGGCATATGATTTATCTCTTCACATTGTATGGTAGCAAGTATGTCTATTGCTTGGAATTCTTTAAAACACGTATTCCATTTGTTCTTATGGTTATAAAAAAATTTCATTATTGTGTCTAGTAGCTTCGTGCCTTGAAAATAAAAGAAATATATGTTGAACTATGTTGTTAGTATCTTACTATACATGATATGTATCTTACGATGTGATATACTACCATTTCGTTACGTCTCGGTTGACCTAATACGACGTATATAAGCTAATAACTAGTATCGGGTTCTTACTTGAGTTGTGTAATGTATTCTTAAGAATCTGGATTTTCGAACTACATAAACCTATAAAGATGAAAATTATAAAAACAATTGTGAGAAAATTATATTATTTCATGTTCCTATATAGATTTAGAACCACAGATGTAAACTCGTAGAGTTGCTATATCACACGATACGCAAGCAAATCGATATTTGATACTTATTGCGAGTTGACAACCTAGTTGTTGTCAAAAGTTGTTAAGACAGATAATAATAGTGTGCCTGTGTGTTTGTGTTGGGGGGTGGAAGCTGTTTATAAATTGGTGTGTGAGCTGAATCATTTGTAAGAGCTTTTATTTGGTGGGGATGTTCGAGAACATATACTAATATTCACATAAAAAGGGGATCTATATTAAAGATTAGGACGGATACCTCATTAGAATAGTGGTTTGCTTAAGTGGGCGTGGGCGTGGGAATGTGAAGGCAACACTAAAAATGTATTGGTCGAAACATTCAGCTAGCATAAGAATTTTTTTGGGGTATTCTTGGCATTTTAGATTCTAGTAATGGAAGGTCTCTGAAGACTGGTTTAGTTTGACGTGGAAGTTCATGAAGGCCTCTGTAGAATTTGACACTCTTCTCTTCTTTGCATTAAGTTTCCTATGTCCGCTGATTCGTACCTTTATATTCTTCCATCTTCTAGCCTGTTTGCTAAATCAACCCCCTTCCATAAACCAATTGGCTATAGGCCGATGCCTTCTTAGACCCACCGTTCCTATCAAAAAGTTTCTTTAAACCCTATATCAAGTATCGTCTTGCTGTGAGGGGAAATCGTAAATCTGAATGGAAGTTGGATACTTCTGGCATCAAATTAAAAGTTGTTCTCTTTTCATGAACATTTTAGTATTACATTACTTGTCCCATTAGGTAGTCTCTGCCATATAAAAACTTAAGAGTTGATCAATTGACAATTTCAGAACACCTTATTATTTACATAACGGAATTGTTTCTTGAATAATTTGTCAGTTGGATTCCATTTCTTCTCTGAGATAGCTAATTGCTATATAACTGATTTCCAAACTGACGGTAAAACTATGTGTAATTTTTGAGTTGGGAAATATATTGTATAAGTACTATTTTACCATAGAAATGCAGTCCCATATTCTTGTATGTGACTGTAATTGATACATCAATCTTCCACTGAAAAAAAAAAAAACAGTGATAGTAGATCTATGCAAAGTTGTCAAACTTATGTCATTACCGAATTATAGGTCACGATACGTTTTTTTGGCACATATTACACTGCAACTTTGCCTTGTTTTAGTCTATAACATTTACTAACTATAGTACCTTTCTCAAATCATAACTTCGTCAAGTTGGGATTTTCTTGCTCAGTCTAATCAGACCCATTTGAACTTGGTCTCCTTTGTAAGGCTTATAGTATTGTCTCAGCATCTGCAGTAACAGTAGGTAGTACAGTTCATAGCCTAATGTAACCATTTCTAGTGATTTGGTAGGCACATAACTAAGTAGACATGAAATCTAATATAGGCTGAGATGTTTTCTGAAACCTAAATATGGCCCTTGGGACCACAACCAATGGTCTCAACCTTATATACCTTGCCGGTTCGGCTGGTCAGGTGGGATTTTAGCAAATCCTGGTTACAACCTAGATAAAAGTATGGTTTGCAATATCGGAATCGGTATCAGACCCTCCTATGACTATCAGAATCGTTAGTATCGGCGGTTTCGGATTGGAGTGTCGGATTTTTTGGTATCGGAAAGAAAATAATAATTAAAACTTTAGAATTTTAGAATTTTTATACATTTAAGCATAATTTTAAGTATTTTCTGTATTGTTTCTTAGTAGTTTTGAAATTGAATGAAATAATAGTCACCATTGCCGATTGGTCTATTTGCGATAGATAAGTTCTCTTCTTTTACATCTTTTACAATCTTACTATGCTTTTACACCCTTGCCGATTGGTCTTTTTCGTTCTTTTTTTTTTGTGCCGAATTTACTGGAAAAGAGATCCTCAATGTCGTATCGGATCTGGACATGACAAACCATATCGGTCGATACCGTATCCGATCGGTATCGGCCGATACCGCAAACTATGGATAAAACCAAGTATTTACTAGAAGTACCACGTGCAATAAGTTGAAACTCCAGACCTCCTCAATCGCTTTAAAACCATTCTGTTGCAAGATGCTCTTGGTTTATTCTAAAACAATTAAACAATATTATATAACTGTACCATTAGCATTAAGTAGAAGTGTGTTAAATCTTTCAGTTCCGAAGACCAGAATGTAAGGAATTATGTTGATTAGTGCTCTCATCCATGTCTCTCATCCATATGTTTAGATTTTGGAGGACATCAATCTTATTACTGATGAATTTGCATATAATGTTTTCAGAACTCATTTTATGAGCAATAAAGTTATCGCACATCCAGTTATATTTTATCCTTTAATCCTTACTTTGTATTGGTTCGGAAGAGGGTAAAATTGAGCTGATTGAACTTTGCATTAGACAAATAAGGTTGGATCCTTGAGAATATTGCTCTAGAAGTACATGTCAACTGGCGATCAGCTTCATATATGATTAAGTTGTGTAATCAATACTAATTTGGTTTCCTTGCCAAATCAATAAAGCATTGATCAAGGCCGGCCCTGGCCCAGGGCGGGCAGGGAGACCGCCCAGGGCCCCATGGGCCAGAAGGACCCAAAAAAAAAAATTGTTTAAATATAAAATAATTTTGTACCGAAAATAGAACTAGTATTTACCATGGACCATTCTTATCACAAAGCAATTGTTGTGTAGTGGTTATTACATTAGACTTGCACACAAGAGGTTCCTAGTTCAAATCTTGGTGTTGGCATATTTTTAATTTTACTTTTGTTTCATTTTTTTTACATTATGTATGGGGTCTCATTTTGAAAGTTCGCCCCGGGCCCATGTGAGCTCGGGGCCGGCCCTGGCATTGATGTTTCTGGTTGACAGTAATTCGTAGTTATTTAGCTAGCCTGTCTATTCTGCCTTTTCTTGGACTCTGCATCATTTCCTTAGAAATGCATCATTTGTCCATAGATTTTAGATCATTTTTTAGAACTGCACACGTGTGTAACCGTCTAGATATGTGCCGATATGTGATTTGACTAGAAGTTCATGTTTCCTTCAATTATTTTGGATCGTCAACACTTTAAATGTTTTTATTGCTGATATATATGCTGCTAAGTATATATTATATTTATACGGGAAACAAGGTTTTTAAATAATTCTTGATTATTACAAGATATATCTTCCCTTAGTTTTCCTAGTAATCCTGAGTATTTTATGATTATGTTTGATGCAGCTTTGGTACCAGATTCTGTGAAGGCTGAACTATTTCAGCGCATTCGATCATTTCTCATGTCCGCTTCACTCTAGTGTCTTTGCCTATTGGGTGCAGTAGATAGCTCCAGTATCTTCCCATTGGGTACACCATATGAATTTTAGTTCTTAGCATTGCAAAGTCTGCATAAGTCGTGTGTAATTTCGTATGTATATTTACAGAAAAATCAGTTTTACAAGTTTGGGGGTCTGTCTAGTGTGTGGTCGAGGTGAATGAACTAGTGTCTCCTTATGCCATAATATATGTACTTGTAGTTTGCAATTTTTCTGTGGGCATTGGAAGAAAAGTGAAAGAACCTGGGCGACATGTTATAACCCTCTGCCAAAGAGAGTTTTAGAAACAGATTTTTGGAAGTTTAATCTTGGTATCCGTTTTGGATACCAGAAACTATAGAAGGACCAAGTATCATTATGTATGTTTGATACCTTAATATCTCATCAGCTAAACATCATTTTTTTTTCTGCTGATTTTTTGTAAAATGCTTGTTCTGCCCTGCCCTGCCCTGCCCTGTCCGAAACTTAGATAAAATGCAGTCAGTATAAGCCTAGAACCTGTTTCATGTGGTTAATCATCAAATTGCTTGGTTCAAGATACAAAACACTAACATCTAGCCACTTACATAATATGAAGCACTTAAACTTACAAAAAGATCCAAAAGGACGAGATATTTGGCTGCTCATGAGACTTGACTTATTGGAAACGGAAGCCCTTTGCAACTAAAACAGAAACATCTGTAGCTTGACACCCCGCTCACTTTATAACATTTGTATTAGATTATTACAAGCTTTTTCAATTGGAGTGAGTTTCCATTTCCCGTAACTCTTAAGCTCATATGTAAACTTAGTATCCAAAGCTTTAGAGGCAATGCAGACCGTAGAAAGATACTTTCGTGTGAAAACATTTTGACTCAGGAGGAGAGAAAGTTCACCCTGGTGGAGCTCCCAGCACAAGGAATGGTCCATTGCATGACAGAAACTACTTGCACCATACCAGAGGCTTTTAATGGGATCATCCAAGTGAGTAGAAAGGGACTGGCTGGATCCAGAGAAGGTGCAATTCAACATTGGGCAAAAACATATATAGGGGTGTAAATGCATGTATTTTCATGGTTTAGTTAGCTCCAACGCAAGACAGCTTTTGCTTGCAGCAGTAATTAGGGGTGAGCATTATTTGGTTTTGGACCGAAAAGTGAATCGAATAAGAGATTCAGTTCAGTTTGAAAAAATCGGTTTCGGTTTCAGTCCAAAATCAAAAATTGAACAAGATTTATACAATTATGTAAATATTATAATTCTATGCATGTTTTGTGATATATATATATATATATATATATATATATATATATATATATATATATATATATATAGTTTAGAAAAAGGTAATTGTATTAACTAATAAAAGATGTACATCAAAATCAAATTATTTTGGTTGCCGTATTGGTCCCATCATCTTTACATCATATTCAATATTATGTAGAATCCCAATATCTGAGGTAGCTAATCCCTCGAAGATCCGATTGTTCCGCTCCTTCCGTATATGCCATATAGACGCAACAAGTCTGAGCCGTGCTTCCCTGAACCAAACATGTCCCCTCCCCCTAGCACCCTTAATGAATGTCATGATATCCTCCAGCTCCCTGGCTCCGCCATATCCGATCTTCAGTCTCTCCCACTAGTGACTCTAGACACGCCACGCCAACTGACATTTGAAGAAGAGATGACCGGAAGACTCATCCTCTACTTGGCAAAGCCTACAACCTGCACCCCTAGTCTGCACTCCAAACCGTGCCAATCGATTCAGTGTAAGTAAGCGCCCCAAGCAAACCTGATACATACATAATTGAAATTTTTTAGCAACCCCTTTCACCCAAATAAATTCGACCTTATCCAATTTCAGACCCCTCGTCCGAATGTAGCTATACACCTCCCTATGTATAAATCGATCATGACCGGTCCCCTCCTACGGCCATCGTCGGGTCCACTCGTATTTGTCGAATATGTCTCGCTACCTGTCTGGCGAAACCATGAGTCTCTGGCCTTCATACTCCATCTTGTAGAATGTAGCTAACCCTCTCTCGCCTGCTCCCCATTTCCAACGCATTCTAGTCAACCATGTCCACCAAACTTCGGTGATTAATCCAAGGGTCCCACCAAAGATCGGTCATAACCCCATCTTTGAGAATCCGACAGATATGCGGCTTCATCTGATCCCGATAGTATACAATATTTTTGAATACTACCGAGTCATTATTATTAACGAGAAGCCCCCAAAAAATTCTCCCCTTCAAATACTTGTTGCCCATCCATTTGGCCCATAATGAGTTCCCTGCCAAAAATCTCCAAGCCAGCTTCATACCTGCAACGTCCCGCATAACCCGGAGTGATTGAAGCCCCACTCCTTCCTTCGGCCGACATAAAGTCTCCCACGTTATTGCATGCATGTCATCCCGCCAGACAAAATTTGCACACATCCTCTCAATCTGCCTGATGGTCGTGGTCGGTAGGATAATCGCCTGTAACCAAAATAGTGTGATGGATGTGATCACTGACCTCACTAGCTCAATCCGATCGACAAACGATAGACTCTGCGCTTGTCATCCTTCTATCCTCCTCTGTGTATACTCAACTAATGTCTGACATTCTCCACTTCTGGCATAGTTGATAGAGAGCGGTACCCCAGATATTTGACTGGGAGATTACCTATTTCAACCCCGAGTATCATAGCTCGTGCTTCTTTATCAGGACAATGCACATTAAAGTATGCTTTACTTTTATCCCGATTCAGATGCAATCCGGAGAAAGAGCCAAACTCCTCCAATATTGACGCCATAGCCTGCATACCCTCCATCATCGGAACCATGAAAACAAGCAGATCATCCGCATATATAAGATATGAGACGTGTGGAGCAACCCTCTTGCATAATAGAGTGATCCGTCTCCTATGAATTGCTAGATCTATTAGGCAGGTGAAATACTCCATAACTAGGGTGAAGAGGTACGGGAAGAGAGGGTCTCCCTGTCGAAGTCCCCGATTGCTGCTGAAGAAACCATGTGGTTGTCCGCGACTTAGCACAGAAAACGATGTCGTCGATATACACTCCCGAACTCTATCCACATAGGGATCCGCAAACCCCATGGCAAGCATAAGGTGGCAGAAAAAATCCCTATTCACCGGTCGTATGCTTTCCTCAGATCTAGCTTTATGCATGTCTTCTTCCCCCCTTTTTTGTTGAAGTCTCGGATGAGTTCATGTGCCAGTAGATTATTATCTACAATGCTCCAACCTTTGATGAAAGCAGCCGGGTTGAAAGAAAGAAGTCCCTGCAAAATATACTACATACGCCGGCACATAAGATGTGTAATAATTATATATATATATATATATAGTTGCAGCATGCTATCGACCGAAAACTAGTTAAGGACGTGGCTCCTTCTTTCTTCGAAATAAGTGTCAGGAAGGTATGATTTAGCTCCCGAATCAGTCTACCATGGTCGAAGAAATCCTGAACCACCTCCACCACTGAATTCTTGAGCTCCTGCTAGTGAATTTTGTAAAACTTACTCCTGAACCCGTCCAATCCTGGTGCTTTATTTGGATCCGTCCGAAACACAATGGTTTCAATCTCTTCCAACGTCACCGATGCCATAAGATTTTGACTACCTAGAGGGGTGACCAACCGTTTACAAACAACTGTGGGGACGTCATCAGGGTAATAATTTTGATTATATAGAGTGGAATAATACCTGACCGCTTCCTCCTGCAAATCACGTGGAGCAAGCAACTCCTTTGCATCAGGTCCTATCAGCTTGGAGATATTGTTCCGGTGCATTCGTGCCCGCACTATATCGTAAAAAAACTTTGTGCAACTGTCACCATCACGTAACCAAGAGTATTTTGCTCTTTGTGCCATCTCAACTTCTTCTTGCAGCCGAAGTAAATTAACCTCCTTGACCAACGCTTGCTCCCGCTCACCCAACTCCGGATTAAGAATATTAGTTTGAAGTTGGTCATGGACGCGCCGCAGAGCGTCCTGCTCCGCCAAAGACCGGACCGGTTGTGCACGGCACCACCTCTTCGGTCCACTCTTCACCCGCTTTAATTTCTAAAGCAGCCTGTATTAGGCATTTTCAAGTGTTACCGCCTGTAACCCCTCCAGGACCACATCAGCATATCCATCCATGAGTTCCCTCTTATTATTATACCTGAAAGGCCTCGCTTTATCTATAACCGATTCAAGTAACTGTACCAACAAGGAAGAATGATCGCTGGTACCAGCCGTAAGGCCCTCCATTGATGTCTGTGGCAATTTCTGAATCCACTCGCTATTCACCAAAGCCCGATCAAGTTGACAAGCCACCCATTTTCGTACTGCCTTATTGTTCCATGTCCAGACATGACCTGACCTCTCTAGACATTGCAGCCCTGCTTGCAATATACATTGTTGAAAGTCATTGAGCACATTATCTGGGACAATCCTCCCTCCAACCTTCTCATTTCGATATAATAGAGCATTATAGTCCCCCATGAGGATTAATGGTAACTTACGTTGCACCTCAGCTAGAACATTGACCTGAATGATCTCTTTCCGTATATCCTCTCTCCGTCGATGGTCATTATGACCATAAACCGCTTCGAACATGATTTTGAGGCCACCTTTCTGCCTCAACTCTACAACTATGAGTTGCTCAGATAAGAAGATCACTTGTCCATCCCAGCTTCTATTATCCCATCTGATCCATATTCTGGCCATGTCACATTGACTCAAGTTGTGAACTTGGGCCCAATGATCCGGCGTCCTTCTAGCAAGAATACGTTCAGATTTGATTTTTGTTTCCAGCAGCGCGCATAAGGAACACTGCTTTCTCCTTACCACTTCACAAATCTTTTTCCATCTCCTCAACGAGCACGCCCCTCGAACATTTCATGCTATCATCGACATTAATTATCCAGTAGTTCCCCATCAACATCACCTGAGCAGTTAGTTGGGGTAGTATCCTGCTCATCCCGACCTGTCTCGGCCATATTGACCTCACCTTCCCCCTCATTGGATTGTCCCTGCGTCAACGTCAGCCAATCCAAGTTGTCTACACACAGCGCACCCTTCGTTGACTGCTCTGTCTGATCTGATCTCCTCAAATCATCTCGACTAGGCCCTGCATGACGCTCCTACTCGACGGGGCTTCTGAGCGCTGCTGACCCGACGCCTTCGCCTTAGCCTTGGCTCCTCCATTTTTGCCAAGTATGGAACCCCTTGCTTTGGATTGTCTTCCTGCCTTAAAGACCACCCCTTGATCACCCACTTCTAAGGCAAATTGTGTAAGCAGTATCGGGTTGAACCTGATACTATTGATATCCCCATGCTCTGCATGCCCACATGGCGGCCCTGTGGACTCCTCCCCTATCTGCATATTTGGCTTATCTACTGCCCTGGTCTCACCCAGTGCCTCCCCCACCTCCTTATCTCGACTGGCTCCTCCCTCCCCTGATATCCTCATGTTGGTTGTGTTCGTGCTTTGTACTTTGTCCAAACCAATGGCTAAGTGACCTCCATCCCTGTGTTGAAATTAATAATAGGAGTACCTTGCTATGTCGGATGCATCACATTACTCACCCCCTGACCCCCTACAACATCATCACTTGCCCTCACATTCTCTCCCTCTTTGTTTGAATTTTGTGCCCCCCACCTTGCACTCCTTGGCCGGATGTCCGAAGCACTTACAGTGTTGGCACATCGGGGGAATCCACTCGTACTCATCCTTCTGTGTGTAAACCTCTCTGGAAGGCACATCATATTCCAGTACGGACGGTAGTTCCCGACCTGCTTCTATCTCCACGAATATCCTCGCAAACCCCACCTTGGCTTTCTTCGTCGTGGGCTCGTCTGATTTGATCGGCTTCCCAATAAGGCTCGCAAGCCTCATCATCAACGGAACACTCAAATAAACAATTGGCCATTCAGGGAACATGATCCAAATCGGCACAGATTTTAGTACTTCACGCTCGCAACGTGTCTCAGGCGTCCATTCCTTCATTATAATAAGTCGTCCGTCAAAAGTCTACGACCAGCCTTGTAATATGCGGTCCATATCATCCTGAACCCCAAACCGACGTAATAAAATATATTATCCCTTGCAAAAAACTCCATAGAGCCCTTCGGTTTCCATACGCGATTAGCAAACGCACGTATTTGGCCATAGAACGGCCTATTGCCCAGTACATATAGGATAACCGTGGTTCACCAATATTCGATCATCTCCGCTATCTCCTCTGCAGGAAATGACGCACGCAGTCGCGTACCCACCCTCTTGGGCTTGACGTATCTCATTTGTCCCTCGCTTTGCGCTATATCCAAATGACACATATCTGCCCAAGATTTTCGCACGAGTTGATCGATCATTGGTGTCTTTCCTTTATCTCGATCCGACTGTGGTCTCTGTAGTATGCCACTAATCTCTCCTCATGTCCCCATTGCTGGACGAACCCCCGCCTGATTCTAGGAGGGTCCTGACTTGGCGGTTGTAGTGCCCCGCTCCTAGCGGTGCACTTTATAAGGCTTGTGGCTCGATTGACTCAGTCAAAATTAAGTATGGGAAAACTTTACGGCGGAATCGATCACGGACAATGCAATAAACATTTTCAATTGATGGATCGGCTTCTGTTGGAATGAGTCCAATAGTTTTCGTTGGATTTTTGGTTGCTTTCTTGGATTTTCGCTGTTTGATTTAGATGAATGCGTTTTCGTGATTGATTTTCGATGATTGATTGTTTAGCCCATTTTCATCGATTGCATCCATTCATTCTAGAGAACTCTGAGAGAAATGAAGACGGTAATCTAACCAAATATTGGTGTCAATGCAGATAGACGCGTGATCGGAGCCTGAGCGAACAAGTGTCTTTTCTCTCTCGACATTCTCTATTTTGGTGAGCAGTTCTGTCCCTTCTTCTTTACTCATTCATGCCAATAATCAATAATGTTCTCTTGTAACCTTGCTAAGTCCAATGATCGATAAAGCCATTAATGCCACAAGTTTCATACCACTATTATAAATTAATGGAATTGCATTGATAAGAGGGAAGTTCAATTATGTAACACATGGAAGGATATAATCATTGTGTCGTGGTTTGGTGCCATGACTTCGCGGTAAATTGGAGTCTACGGACTACCAATCAAATCAAATGAATAAGTATGCTGAAATGAGAATGGAGAAATATTGCATTGTTGCTCTGAATGTTTCAATACCTTACACTGCTATTTATGCTTATCACATAGTCGTAGATGCATTGTATGGTCATGGACAACTTGTGCACAAGGTAATAATTTTTTTTCTAACGGGACCTGGGGCACTGGAGACCGTTCGGCCCGGGAGAAATAGTAGCGCTTTGGTAGCACCGGATATAAGCGAGACATCCATTGACGCTTGCTATTTGCTTTGAATGGCGCATCTCACGCCCATCAAAGTCCTATATGGCATGTCCATCGTGGTGCTACACCACAAATGATCTAGTAAGAAGAGTTGCATACTAATGATGTCTTATGCAGGGACAGTAAGAACAATCCTTTAAATTATACGGAAACGTCCATTGACCGGTGTAAGGATTCCATATGTGCAAAGCTTATATATATCTTACTGCATGAAATGTTGCTTATAAACTGTTTCCTATTGAAATGTTGCATTTATAATGTTGCCTATTTAACTGTTGCCTTAATTAAGAAGTGTTGGTTTAGGTGAGTGCGCCAGTTCTGCTCACCAGTAAAAGTTAAGTACTGACCCACGTCTCTGTTGGCAAACCAGGTGACCGAGATATCGGGGGCGCTTAAGGGAATTAAAATTTTTGTTGCAGTCTTTTCAAGCTTCTTCCTATTTCCAAAGTATTTCAAAGATTTCTAGTAGCTGCTTTCAAGCTTCCAAGAAGTAATAAAGGGGCATAATGTATGGGATAAGAACATTATTTTATGTCAGCCTATCAGTCTTTCTTTTATGCAAAGCAATGTAAGCCGTTCAGGCATTTCCATTTCGGTGCTGAAAAAATTGTACTTCGTTGCAATGAATCAATAAAAGAATTATTTTTTTCCTATACAAATGTGTGTTTTATAATCTGTTGTTGTACTGTGGAGTTGTTTACAAAAGATATTTGACACATGTGCACGTTCTTGCCCTGTACAAGTGCAACCCCAAACTTGTACGACACCACGTCTAGCGAGGACGAACGGTTCTACGGAACCGGGACGTGACAGCGGTCATCCCTCCGGCATTAGTCCTCCTCCAAACGCCCTGAGTCCTAACGTCCCTGCCCTCCCGCGGAGGATATTGGCGTACACCCGCCCGTACCTCCTTGCCCTGACGTGCTGATTCCATCTCCCTCCGGATCCTCCTCATGCTCACATTCGTCCAACCCCCCCCCCCCCCCCCCCCCCCTCCTTCCTCCATTAGCACCTGACCTGTGGTGCTACTTTTTGCTTCTCCGACCGCCGTGAGGCCGGGATCCCACGTGGGATCCAAACCCTAGTTCTCCTCCAGACCCTGTCGGCGGCTGCATCCCTCTTTTTTTTTATGTGATATATATATATATATATATATATAACAATAATTTTATGTATATGTTTTGAAGTCCAATTCTAGACACAACTTTAAAATACAACAAATATGTGTATAAAATTACAATTTTTAATATGATTTAACCACGATATCAACTTTGGACCTGATCCATTAAACAATAGTAATAGTCCAACCGAACAAACCGACTAAACCGAATAGCTGATTCGGTTCAGTTTCGGTTTTGGATTCCTAGAATTTCGGTTTATTCGGTTTTGACTATTTCGATTTCGTTTAAACCGAATAAACCGAATGTTCAATCCTAGCCATAATCGACATAACAACACCAATATAACTGACTGAAAAGTCAAGTTTGGTTGCGGAATCATGATCTTAGTAAGGAAAATGCCAGACAAACTGATATAACTGTGAGTGAAAAGTCCAGAATTGTTTGCGGAATCAAGATTTTTCTCAGTCACTCATTTTATGTGTTTGTATGACAAAGTAAAGGAGCAATAAATGAAAATAATTTCCAAATTAAAAAAAATAGGGATCCATCCCAAGAATTGCGTTTATTATAAAAAAACTAGGACTAAACGATTTCACTCAAAAGATATATTCAGATTATATTCATGCCCTTCCCAAAGAATGGGAATTTTTTTTGATAAAAATTGTATTTTTTTTTTATGTTTATGGAAAGAGTAAATAATTGTTTTTATTTTCCGCGAACCAAGCAGAGACCAAAGTTTACAGGACGGACATCATTTGTACTGATTGATGCTTTTTGCAGCAGGGAGAGCAGCCAACATGTCCATTGTGGCACTCACTGGAATAAAAAAAAGACCAGTCATACTTCGCTTTCATCAATCATCAAGTACGGTTGCAAAATAAAGGACATTGATGATGGAAATGAGACGTTTGAAAAGAAAGGCAGCATACACGTACTAGACGAGTCAACAGCAAGGAAATATGAATTTTTTTCCTCCCACACATCTAAGAGTATCGTTAACTTTGTTTTAGTAAAACTTGCATCAGCGAATTGAGTGTGGAATAAAAAGATTGGAAACAAATGCTAACCTACATCCCAAGGATAGGAAACAAATGCTAACCTACATCCCAAGGACTGAATTGCGACAAATCTCAAAAGGAAATACAAACTTTCCACACTACGAACATACCAAAAATGGTGATTATAAATCATGTAGATAAAGAAATGATAACTATAAGGTACAAGCCAACCCATCCCCTCCCCAAATCGTAACCAACATATCACGATCCCACGAACGTAACCAAAAGGCCATGACCTCCATCGTAACCATTAAATACCAGCATTTATGGGTTTCTAATTGGAAAATCAGAACAATGACATCATCCTCTTTTAATTAACATACATTTAAAGCACAAAGTACCCATCCAGGAATTCAAGTACATCCTCACCCTACTAGAAAAGAAACCTAGTTCCGGAAAAGTACATTAGAATAAGAACCGTAGTTACAGAAGAAACTAGTGAAAGAATACACAAAATTAGGGCCTACTTCATTGTCAGGAAGATCAAGTAGTTCCTCAAATTGCGTAGATAAACAATGATCAGTTGAGCAAGTTCAGCAAAAATCATGATAGATCCACAATAAGTATTTTGAAGGACAAAAGAGTTGTACCCCACAATCAAACAGAATCCATGATTCAACTAGTCTTAGGATGTATAAAACTCCAAATGAATAAATGCAGCCTGCAATTTCAGACCACTTTGATACTAAAAATGGCTACAATAACAAAGAAATGGTCCTAACAAAACATACTAGCAAAGATTCATATTCCCATTGTTTGTTTTTCCCTTCAACTGAATCTAAAACATCTATAAAACTGAAAGATAATTTAGCATTCTACTGAGAATACACAAGGCAAAAAAATGTACTCCCCCGCCGATGAGTGCTGATGGCATCAGTACAAAAGGAACTTGTGTTCTCACATGTATAGAGACGTTGAGGCTTCTGAAGGATGTTGCATTGTTAGACAGATAATATGATCTACATGCTGAGTCCTGAAGCCACACTAGCCTCGGTATCTGAGAAAGAATCATCAACCTTCACTTCCATCGGGATTACAATCATTCCTGAAGTGATGAAGAAAGCAAAAGAGAGTAACACCACCAAGGGCAGCACTTGCAGAAAAACATTGCCACCATTGTACATAATGAATCTTTGTGGAAGGCAAATACCCAAACTACTTGCAAGTGCTACTCTGGGTCTTCCATTCAGCTAGAAGCCTCCTCATCAACCCGCCAAACTTTTCGGATTGAGGCCCAGGGTTTACAGTGTTGACATTTCTCCACTGGGAACACGGATCACTCCACCATCTGTTCTTAGCAGAGCACCAAGCCCCAGGTGCTACACGATAATTCCATCTTCCGAGTATTTTGTCATCAATCTTATCAAGCACTAGATCATCTTTGTAGAATTGCCTTGCAAAAGGAACCCCACTCTCTATCATCTTCTCGTAATCGGTGATGTTAAGGAAGTGGGGCTCCATGCCTGGAGGATTATCCCATGCCACGTACCTCAAGTCATTGTTCACTGTTGTGTTTTGGAACTCAGGGGCATTGCAGGCCACAGAGTGGAAGTAGCCTTCCTGGGCCAAGATCACATTCGTGAAATACAACAGTAGAGTTCGAGGAAGATTCTCCCAACCCAGGATGAAGTATTCAACAAAGGGGCGGCTCAGAATGACCCATGGTGAGCCTGTTATAAGAATATGAAAGTGAAAACCCGAAGCAACAGTCACCAAAATTCAGCAGTAATCTAACTATAGGTTTAACAAATGGAATTAGGGGGTGAGGGCAAGATGCCTGTAAAGAATTTGAAGGCATCAGGAGTTTTCCTCTTCTCTGTGGCCTGGAAGTAACTAGACCTCCTTGCCAAGTAGATGGCTGCATCAACTATGACTGGTTGGACTCTTTGGACTCTGCAGAAAATAAAGTTGAACCAGTTTTAGACCAAAGGACAAAATAGTTAACAAGAAGACAAGATGAAAGAACAAAAACAGAAAAATATGTGAGCCTACTCTTTCCATCCAAGATCACTAGTATGATCTATGAAATTCAGATCCCTAGGTACAGAAGAAAAAACATGAATCAAGTCTGCAAACAGAGAAACAAAATAATGTCATTTCTCTGAGTAAGTTCTAAACAAAGAACCAGCAAATAAATAAATAAAAAGACATCCAAAGGCGAAATTCTTATGAAGTCCTAAATAAAGAATGTCATATTACAGTAATTAGTTTCAAGGAAGATATTCAAACAACACATACAAGAGGAAGAATAAGAAAAACAAATATACTCAGTATAATGAGGGTGTGGTTGTTTTGGGGGGCGGCGGCGGCGGGGGTTGGGTTCGTTCCATGAATAAGTTAAGGAAAATTGAGTTGTTCAGAAAATGCAGACAACCTACAGTGCTTAGAGTTAAACTGGTTGTCTGAATTAAAAAGATGTCATTAGCTTTGATTCCTCAAGAAGAAGAGCTTCAATTCATGAAGAACTTAACCATTTTCAAATAACTAGTGTAGACATACAGATCTATTTCCTAATTTATGGTGAGCATAGATATGCATGGGTGGGCATTAAGAAGGTCATATGAAAATAAAGAGAGGAGGTTTCAAAGGCAAAAGGACACTTCGTAAAAAGGTTACCTCCAAACTCCTGCTCCATCATTTCAGATAGCAACTTCCTCAACATTCTTTAAAACTTAACCCAACATTGCTACAGTAACATCTTAGATACACTTCAAGTGATACACCTCTCTCATAGTAAGATGATGTGGCACATGTTGCCCAACTTATAGAATGCACATTGTAAGAAATGTGTATCCCTTGGAGTGTACCTCAGGTATCACCATATCATTCATGATGCTTATAGTTACTTTTTCCTGACTAAAAATGGCTAAAGTTGTCAATGAAACCCATTATAAATGACGAGTGTTAATAACTCCTCGTAATGTCAATGAGCAACTTCAGAAGTTCACCAACAAGCTATGCTTCTATCAACAATAACATTAGATACACTCTAAGTGATCATCTCTCTCACAGAATGATGTGGCGCACATTGGTCTCACTTATATAATGCACCACATGAGAGAGATGTATCACTTGGGGTTCGGTCCATGAAGAAGTTAAGAAAAATTGAGTTGTTCAGAAAATGCAGACAACCTACAGTGCTTAGAGTTAAACCTGGTTGTCTGAATTAAAAAGATGTCATTAGCTTTGATTCCTCAAGAAGAAGAGCTTCAATTCCTGAAGAACTTAAAATAACTAGTGTAGATATACAGATCTATTTCCTAATTTATGGTAAGCATAGATGCATGTGTGGGCATTATGATGATCATATGAAAATCAAGAGAGGTTTCAAGGCAAAAAGGCACTTCGTAAAAAGGTATTTCCAAACTCCTGCTCCATCATTTCAGATAGCAACTTCTTCAACATTCTTTAGAACTTGACCAACATTGCTACAGTAACACTTTAGATACACTTCAAGTAATACACCTTTTTCATAGCATTTCATAGTGTAACCTCTACTTTTTCCAAATGTTTTTTTAATTTATTTAATTGTTATTGATTAGGATTAATTAGTTTATAATTAGTGATTAGTCTTAGTCAATTAATTCTAAGTAGTGTTTAGTTTAGGGTTAACCTATGTTTAGGTTAATGGAAGTGTTATGTTTAGGTTAGGAATTAATCATGGATTAGGAAATATCTAGGTGATTAGCTTTCCATCTCTTAAAAAACAAATATCTAGATACTTTTAATCCCACATTTTCATGATAAAAATCTAGGGGTAAACTTGTATATTCCTTCCCACCTCTTCAAACAAAGCTCAAGGGGGCTTGCATGAGAAGCTACACAACACATATTAAACCCCCACCCCTTCATTTTTTTCATCTCACTTCACTTATTCTCCACTTCTTTTTCTTCTTCAAATCCCTTCTTCCAAAGTTCCTTCCCCACAACCCTAAACAATTCCAAAACTCCTCCAAAGTGGAGCCAAAAGCATGAGGGCTCAAGGAGGTTTGCTAGAGGAAGCTTGAAGCTAGAGGGAGAGCTTGAACCTAGCTCTTGAAACCAAATTCATTGGTTGTACTTGGGAGCCCTTCCCAAGAGATAAAGTCATTTTCACTTAGACTTTCAGTGTAAAAATCACTCTAAAACCCATAGGAAATTCATTAATCCCTAGGTTTAATTTCTAATAAGGATACTTGGTAGTATCATGAACTTTAGTGTTTAAATGGAAGGGTGTTTGGAAATTCTATTGTATTTGTGTATAAATATACACAAGAGTATTAGATGAATATATAAAGAGTAAATACATATATATGTGTGTGTATTATTATTAATAAAGAAAAGTGTATATATATGCATGTGGGTGTGTGTGTGTTCATATATATGTATATCTATGAGAGTGTGTTTATATATATATATATATATATATATATATATAGAGAGAGAGAGAGAGAGAGAGAGAGAGAGAGAGAGATAGATGTATATATATGTATAGGTGTGTGTGAAAGAGAGAGGGGAGTGCAAAACAGCAGGGGCAGCAGCTGCAAAAGCAGCAGCAGTAGCATGTGCAGCAGCAGCACAGCAGCTACAGCAGCAGTAGCAGCAGTTATAGCAGCAGCAGTAGCAATGGCAGCAGCAGCAGCAGCAGCAGCAGCAGCACCATCACCACAACCTCACTATTTTGATCAAGAGTGTGTGTGTGAGGAGTGTCTAGATAGTGTGTGTGAGGAGTGTCTAGATAGGTTAGTGTTTAAGTGAATGTGCAAGTGAGTGTCTAGGTGGTTGGTGTTGGTGTTTATATGTGAGTGAGTGACTTAAGTGCACAAGTGTGTTAGTATGTGAGGAAGTGATTAGTGTAAAGTATAGGTAATGTATAAAGTATCCTAGTATCTTGAGTATGTAAATATATGTGAAATACAAGAGTGTACCTTGGGTTAGTGTTTAGGTGTTGGTATTGTGAATGTCTAATGCAAGTATCAAAGTATCAAAAATACTAAGATACGAGAGAGTATTTTGGGTTAGTGTGTAGGATATAAGTGAGTATCCTAGTTGGTATACTAGTAACAATGAGATACATAGATACTTGGGTAGTATCGAGATACAAATATCTTGAGTATTGGGTATAAGTGTTAAGGTATGAACCTTTGCGTGAGTACCCCTTCGGGAGTCGACATGCCCGCCAATGCGATATGTAGGGACGGCTATATTTCATCAGAGGTAGGAAGCTTTCCTTAGATGTCATTGTTCTAGACATTAAGGAATACGACATTATTCTCGAAATGGACTGGTTGGGTGCTTGCCATACAACAATCCAGTGCACGGAAAAGCGAATCGTTTTTCGTCTACCCGGCAAGGCAGACTTCTACTATTCATGCAGCGCTGCACCGAAGACGGCGATGGAGATATCAGCAATTACGGCTAGGCACATGTTGTATTCGGGCTGTGAAGGGTACTTAGCCTCTGTTCGAGACATCCGGCAGGAAGGTGCAGATTTCAACGACGTGTTCCCGGACGAGCTGTCTGGAATGCCTCCTGATCGAGAGATCGAATGCTCCATTGACACCTTTCCGGATACGCGACCGATATCGAAGGCACCCAACCGAATGGCCCCAACAGAGCTAAAGAAACTGAAGGTGCAGTTGCAAGATCTGTTGGACCAAGGATACATTCGCCCAAGCGTTTCTCCATGGGGAGCTCCGGTGATGTTCATAAAGAAGAAGGACGAATCCATGCGGCTGTGCATAGACTACCGAGAACTGAATAAGGCTACCGTGCGGAACAAGTACCCGTTACCAAGGATAGACATGTTTGATCAACTACAAGGCGCAACAGTATTCTCTAAAATCGATCTCAGGTCGGGCTATCGCGAGTTGAAAATCAAATCCGGTGACGTCCCCAAGTCAGCGTTCCGCACCCGATTTGGGCACTATGAATATCTTGTAATGTCGTTCGGCTTGACGAACGCCCCAGCAGATTTCATGGATCTGATGAACCGCGTATTCCGGCCGTTTGTGGACAAGTTTGTGGTCGTGTTTATTGACGACATACTAATATATTCCAAGAATGAGACGAAACACAAGGAACACCTGAAGATCGTGTTGCAGACGTTACGGGAGCATCGGTTGTTCGCAAAGCTCAGCAAGTGTAAGGTCTGGTTGAACAGCGTGGCATTCCTTGGACATGTCATCTCGACAGAAGGCGTCGCCGTAGACCCAAAGAAGATAGAAGCGGTGGTGGATTGGAAGCAACCTACGTCAGCCAGTGAAGATCGTAACTTTCTGGGCCTAGCGGGATACTACCGTAGGTTCCTAAAAGATTTTTCTAAATTGGCCTCGCCTTTGACTCGCCTTACTCAGAAAGGGATTGCATTCAAGTGAAGTGACGACTGCGAAGCTAGCTTTCAGAAGCTAAAGCAACAGCTCGTTTCAGCTCCAATACTTGCACTTCCGGATGGAGTAGATGAGTTTCAGATATACAACAATGCTTCGGGACTCGACTTAGGGTGTGTTCTCATGCAGAGAGACAAGGTAATATCGTACGCCTCAAGACAATTTAAGCCGCACGAGAAAAACTACCCAAAACATGACTTGAAATTGGTGGCAATTGTGTTCGCACTGAAGTTGTGGCGGTATTATCTTTATGGTGTTGCTTGCAAAATCTACACAGGCCACAAGAGCCTCAAGTACCTATTCACCCAACGGGAACTGAACCTCCGACAGCGACACCGAAGACGGCGATGGAGATATCAGCAATTACGGCTAGGCGCATGTTGTATTCGGGCTGTGAAGAGTACTTAGCCTCTGTTCGAGACATCCGGCAGGAAGGTGCAGATTTCAACGACGTGTTCCCGGACGAGCTGCCTGGAATGCCTCCTGATCGAGAGATCGAATTCTCCATTGACACCTTTCCGGATACGCGACCGATATCGAAGGCACCCTACCGAATGGCCCCAACAGAGCTAAAGAAACTGAAGGTGCAGTTGCAAGATCTGTTGGACCAAGGATACATTCGCCCAAGCGTTTCTCCATGGGGAGTTCCGGTGATGTTCATAAAGAAGAAGGACGAATCCATGCGGCTGTGCATAGACTACCGAGAACTGAATAAGGCTACCGTGCGGAACAAGTACCCGTTACCAAGGATAGACATGTTTGATCAACTACAAGGCGCAACAGTATTCTCTAAAATCGATCTCAGGTCGGGCTATCGCGAGTTGAAAATCAAATCCTGTGACGTCCCCAAGTCAGCGTTCCGCACCCGATTTGGGCACTATGAATATCTTGTAATGTCGTTCGGCTTGACGAACGCCCCAGCAGATTTCATGGATCTGATGAACCGCGTATTCCGGCCGTTTGTGGACAAGTTTGTGGTCGTGTTTATTGACGACATACTAATCTATTCCAAGAATGAGACGAAACACAAGGTACACATGAAGATCGTGTTGCAGACGTTACGGGAGCATCGGTTGTTCGCAAAGCTCAGCAAGTGTAAGGTCTGGTTGAACAGCGTGGCATTCCTTGGACATGTCATCTCGACAGAAGGCGTCGCCGTAGACCCAAAGAAGATAGAAGCGGTGGTGGATTGGAAGCAACCTACGTCAGCCAGTGAAGATCGTAACTTTCTGGGCCTAGCGGGATACTACCGTAGGTTCCTAAAAGATTTTTCTAAATTGGCCTCGCCTTTGACTCGCCTTACTCAGAAAGGGATTGCATTCAAGTGAAGTGACGACTGCGAAGCTAGCTTTCAGAAGCTAAAGCAACAGCTCGTTTCATCTCCAATACTTGCACTTCCGGATGGAGTAGATGAGTTTCAGATATACAACAATGCTTCGGGACTCGACTTAGGGTGTGTTCTCATGCAGAGAGACAAGGTAATATCGTACGCCTCAAGACAATTGAAGCTGCACAAGAAAAACTACCCAAAACATGACTTGAAATTGGTGGCAATTGTGTTCGCACTGAAGTTGTGGCGGTATTATCTTTATGGTGTTGCTTGCAAAATCTACACAGGCCACAAGAGCCTCAAGTACCTATTCACCCAACGGGAACTGAACCTCCGACAGCGACACCGGCTAAAACTGATAAAGGACTACGACCCGACGATCGCATATGCACCGGACAAGAAAAACGTCGTTACTGATGCTCTGAGTCGAAAGCACGTAGGCTCGCTATCCATAAACAGCCGTTTGCTTCAGGATCTAGAGGCGATGGGCATCGAATTTCGAGTTCGGCATCGAAGAATACAGCTGGCTCCACTCCATCTAGAGTCGAGTTTGCGTGATAGAATCAAGTCTGCTCAGAGGGACAATCAGTTCCTAACGAAGGTGCGTGGGCTAATCTCGACGGGGAAGACGTCCAACTTCGTGGAAGGCGAACATGGGACCTTACAGATGAAAGGAAGATTATACGTTCCTAGCGATCCAGTACTCCGAAAGAAAATCATGACAGAGGCACACTATGCGAAGTATTCCTTACATCCGGGAAGCACCAAGATGTACAAGGACTTGCACAGGACCTTCTAGTGACATGATATGAAACGGGATGTGGCAACCTTTGTGTCACAGTGTATGGCTTATCAACAGGTGAAAGTTGAACATCAGATGCCCGACTGGGAGCTGCAGAACCTCGCTATTCCCGTGTGAAAATGGGACAATATCGCTATGGATTTTATCGTGGGCTTCCCAAAGACGCCGCGGGGGCATGATGCGATTTGGGTCATAGTTGATCGTTTGACCAAATCTGCTCACTTCCTCCCTATCAAAGTTACATGGAGCATCGATCGGTTAGCAAAGATTTACATTGACGAGATTGTCCGACTACACGGAGTGCATGTCTCAATCGTCTCGGACAGCGACGGACGTTTTTTAACTCGTTTTTGGACTAGCCTACAGTCTGCTTTGGACACCAAGCTAAAGTTCAGTACCGCATATCATTCCCAGACTGACGGCCAAACGGAGAGGACGAATCAGATACTTGAGGATATGTTGCGACTGTGTGCGATCGATCTAAAGACTAGTTGGGACACGCACCTTTCGTTAGCGGAGTTCGCATACAACAACAGTTACCAATCGAGCATCCAGATGGCACCGTACGAAGCGCTCTATGGACGGAAGTGTCGATCTCTAATCTGTTGGGACGAAGTCAGCGAGCGACCGGTACTCAGACCAGAGCCGGTGGAGCAGGCCGTTGAGAAAGTTCGCATTATTCGAGAAAGACTATGCACTGCGCAGAGCCGACAGAAGAGCTATGCCGATGCTCATCGTAGACCCTTGGAGTTTATGGTTGGGGATCACGTCTTCTTGAAAGTGACACCAATGCGGGGAGTGATGCGCTTCGGTATTAAGGGCAAATTGAGTCCCAGATTTGTTGGCCCCTTTGAAATACTTAAGCGAGGGGCAACTGTGGCCTATCGAATTGCACTACCCCCCCCCCCCCCCGTCCGCCCTGGCTGAAGTGCACGATGTCTTCCATGTCTCTCAACTTCGAAAGTATGTGCATGATCCGAGTCATGTGGTTAGCTTCGAGCAATTGGAACTGCACACGGACTTATCGTACTCAGAGGAGCCTGTACAGATCTTGGATCACAAGAAAAAGGTGTTACGGAACCGTACAATGTCCTTGGTTCGCGTGTTGTGGAGGAACCATTCAGTAGAGGAATCAACGTGGGAGATGGAGTCGGAGATGAAGGAAAAGTACCCTTTATTGTTCGTCCAGTTGGAGGTAAGACCTTGTTCTTAAGTTTCGGGACGAAGCTTTTTTTTAGTGGTATATTATGTAGTGCCTCAAATCTCGATCCGACCGGAATACGCACTATATAATTGGGCTAGTGGCTATCTGTCTGAGTCGTAGCTTTGTGTTTAGAAACTTCGGTATCCTCTTGCCACGGACAAAATGCGATCATCCTTTCCAACTCATGGATAGGCCTCTATTGAAAAGAGTCCAATAATTTGCATGTTTTGTTGCTTGGTTTTCTTGATATGTCGCTTTGGGATTTTGTTTTGGTGTTGCTTTCGATTTGCTTGGTTTTCGTTGTTGGCTTTCTCGCTTGGAACTTTGATTCTTGGGGAGTTCGGAAGGAAGGATAGGCAAAGGATTCTAACCCGGTGCTCGTGCTATTGAAGGTCCGCGTAACTGACGTTTGATCGTCGCTAGGCGGGACTCCTTCTTTCAGTACTTTCCTTAATCGGTGTGTGGTTCGGACCCTTCTTTCCTACTTCTTCACGTCCATATCTCTAATGTTTCAAACGTTCAATCGATGATGCCCGGCTGAACGCCTAGAAAATCTTTAGCCACAATGCATGCCAGCCACTAAGAAAGGAACATGAAAATTGTAGACTAACTTGTACATTCATGAACACGATATAAAACACGAGCTCTGAAATACAAGCGGCAGTTGTGGTTCTAAACCAAAGAACTGCCCGAGGGAATGCGGCATCTGAAATATTGGTTGCGGCCTGGTGCCTCGGAGAGTTTGGACCCATGGGACACCAAAATCAGAACACGACTTTGAGAAAATATGAACTTTTGCATAAGAATATATATTGTTGCTTTACTTCTTCTGCTCTATCTCATGCATTATATGATAGTTGAAATGTTCACGCATTTGCATGGTCTGGGACAACTTGTGCACAAGGTTTGGCATTTCCTCGAGACGGTATTCCGGGGCGCTGGAACTGTATCGACCCGGAATAAAATATTTGATCGTGCTAGTCGCGATGCATTAAGGGACCTTCGGCAGGGGCTGCTACCCGGACTGACAGGACGCGCCGCAATGCATTGGATAAGTCCCCATGGTCGATCACACCAATGACCGCATATAGATAGAACACATGATAATATATTGTCTTGTACAGATGGTAAGTATACTTGTGTTTCGTTACAGGGAAGGCATGCATCGGTTGAGTAAGCAAACCGATGTGCTTTATGGGTTCAACGTTATTTTTTTGTTCCTCTAGAATCATGCAACTGATATGAACTGAATTCACTTAGTTCTCAATAGCAAGATCATTTTAATGCATACTTGCCCCTAATAAGCAAGTGTTGATTTAGACGGGTAGGTTCGTCCCGCTCACCAGTACAGCTGAGTACTAACCCACGTTGTGGACAATTATTTCAGGCACTCAGAGTGTGCAACGCTAGTGGATAGACGAGAAGGCGTTAGAAGCTCTTCTATTTTGAAGTATAATTGAAGCCAGTTCATTTTGGAGGTGTGGATTTTCAATCTATACAAGAGCATAATGTACGGACGACAAAGCTTATCTGATGGAGCACGCCCTATCTTTTGAGTTTTTCTTTCGTAATGCAAACCAAGTAGCCGAGAGGTACATCAAATGTAAACTCTATGTAAATTACTCTGAATTATCAATGAAAAACATGTTTTCTTCCTATACTTTGAGTTCAACTATCTGTGAATGTATTTTCTAACTTGTGTTTCAAATGGTTTCCTATCACTGCACGTTCTTGCCTTGTGCGAGCGCAACTCCAGGCTCGCACGACATCACGCCCAAGCAAGGACGATCGGTTCCGCAAAGGATCCAGACGAGGATGATTGACCCTTGCGGGATCGGGGGATGACAACTTTAGAACTTCACTAACAAGCTAAGCTTCTACAACAAAAAATGACACATTAGATACAGTCCGATACACCTCTCAGTGTCTCACTGTAGGATGAGGCACATGGTGGCCTCACTCATATGCACCTTGTTAAGGATGTGTATTACTTGGTGTACCCTAGGTGTCATTGTATCACTATTGATGCTTCTCAGTTACTTTTCCTGTCTGAAAATGAATATGACAAGTTTGCCTTGAAGCCCTCTTAAAAAAGATAGGTGTCAATAAACCCATAAAATGTCAATGGGACACTTTGAGGATATTCAGAACTACTAATAGAAGTTTAAACAAAGTTGCAAGGACTATGACCTCTCATTTAAAAGAAACTTGCTTCATTTCCTCATTTTCAAAATTCATAAGTTACACCATAAATCTTATCCACACAATTCAAGTTTTAAATGCTAGGTTTGGAGTCAGTTCACTCTACCCCAAACCCTAGCTGCCAACCCCAACCACCCCCACCTCCTGCCACCCCACCCCCCACCCCCGCCCGCCTCCCTGGCGCCCCCGCCACCAGCACCCCCCTCCGCCTCCCTGCCACCAGCCCTAACCCTCAGCCACCGTCCCTCCTTCCTGTTTGAATCCTAATTTTCAAAAAAAAATCGTATATCGAAGCCAGAGGGTAGACAATCAACTTTTGTTTCTAGATTACGACTTCAAGAGGGTATATTGAAACCAAAGGGTAGACAATAATTTGTTTGCACAACCTTTGTTCCTAAATAACGGTTCCAGGAGTTAATAAAGAGTAGACAAATTGCTTGTTTACGTGGATCTTTGTTTCCGTCATATCCCGATATCCACATCAGGATCTACACAGAGTGACATGGGTTACCTCTGTGACCTAGCTTGTGTGATCCCCATACGATCTTTATTTTCCATGCGCGTGCTGGTTCTGCCACGTTGATAGCGCATCGGTAAAGTTGATGTGATTATTGGGGTTGGGATGATCCAGCTACAGTCGAATCAAGTGCAGGATGACTAACACTGATGGAACTAGCAGTGCTACTACTACCGGTGCCGGGAACGCATTGGCGGGACCAACGGACACTGGCATGACGATTTCTTCGATTCGACTCGTCGATCGGCGGTTGGACGGACCAGATGACTACTCAACATGGCAGAAGAAGGTTGAGAAAACACTTCAGAAAATGCGGTTGTCCAAGCAGCTGACTGACAACCCTCCGGAGACGACTGATCCCACATTTGAGCAGTGAAAGACATATGATAGTTGACTGTTTACACAGTTGATGAACTCAATGGAACCATCGGTGGAGTACATGGTTCAGAACACGGACACGGTAAAAGAGTTATGGGAGGTCCTATCGACGACGTTTAATGGAAAATGTGACTTATCTCGTATCTATGACTCGATCGTCGGCGTCTACAGGGCGAAACAGGACGACAAGTCTCATAAGGATCACTTCTGACGACGAATATCAATGAAGCAAGGGCTCAACAGGAGCAACTTCATGTCATGGCATATCTTGCCTCTCTCCGTCCTGATGCAGACTCAGCTCGCTCTCAGATCATTGCTGGGGCTGAGGTTCCATATCTAATGGAAGCTCATTTTAGTGTCCTACGGGCAACAAAGGTCGTCAAGACCTCTCCAAGTGATGCTCATACTGATCGATCTGCTCTGGGAGCCGCTCATATTGGATTTCGTGGTGGTCGTGGTGGACGACGTGATAGCCGAAATATTGGCCGAAATGTTGGCCGTGATGGTGGACGAGGCATTGGCGGTCGTGATGGAGGTCGACTGCGCATCTGCTTCAACTGTGGTCTACAAGATCATTTTCAGTGGCAGTGTACTAAAACTCATGCCGCCAATGTCACCTCAGATATTCCTGATCTTTGTGGCCGATCCGTACAAATGACTGATGAAGCATATGCAGACTTTGTTGAGTTTCAAGCTCAACGTCGAGGTGAAGCTTCTACTTCTAGGTCCACCGCAGGGTACTCAGCGGCATGTGTGGTACAGTCGAAACAGTGGGTCCTTGATTCTGGTGCGTCTGCTCACTTGACAGGCAACGCAGGTATAATACGAAATTATATATCGATTTGTCGCATGTCTAATATTACATGTGCCAACGGTGGTTCGATGACAGTCCGTGAAAAATGATTTGTCCGTCTTTCTTCGAGACTATCACTACATTCTGTATTACATACACCTGGAAACTCATTCAGCTTATCCTCAATTATTGGGATTACTCGTGATATGCATTGCTCGGTAACATTCTTTCCTAATGGTTGTGTTTTTCAGGACCTAAAGATTGAAAAGACTATCGGTAAGGGACATGTGGCTGGAGGCTTGTACCTGGTTGACGAACCTTCCTTTTTTGTCCGTGCTGGTGTGAAACTTGATCCTTTTGAGTTACAATGTCGGTTAGGACATCCTTCTATCCAAGCACTCTAGAAAATGTACCCGGGTATCAGAAAGGGATGATAAAGTTTGTCTGTGATGAGTATCAGAAAGAGATGATACTCACTTTGTCTATGATAAGTATCAGAAAGGGATGATAAAGTTTCATCATGTGAGGACCGGCGATCAGATAGCTGATATATTTACAAAATCTCTTTTAGGTCCTCGAGTTCAATTTCTCTGTAACAAGCTAGACATAATTGACATCTATGCTCCAACTTGAGGGAGGGTGTTGAGTTATGTGTTAAGTTGAGTTTATTCCCACATCGGGTAGACTAATAGGGAGAGGGATTAGCCTCTCCTATATAATGTATTTCCGCTCCTCTTAATGAATTAATCTATCATTCTCATTATACATATACCAACTCACAGAAGTTCTCCACAAACATTAAATCAATCAGTTTAAAACTGGAGGCTATGTGCAAAATAACATCATTTTATCTCTAGAAACCAACACTGGATAATTTAGTCACACATCTGATGGCCTTTTCAACTCTTCCTCTCCCATATTTACATCATCATTATCATCATGAAGTCTCCTCCTTTCAAAATGGGTCGGAAAGAATGCAAATCTTGTAGTGTAGTAATCAGATTACTAGCAATGCATCATAATCCCTATAAAGCCTAAGGACCAGATTTCCAAGTATCCTTTCCCTTGCACTCACTAGAAAATCCAAAAGGTGCTTCACCTTCCAAACAACAAACTCATTACTCAGTTACGAACCTGAAATTCCTAATTTGGTTATTGTTAAAATGAACAGTAATTGTGACGTAGAAAATGGCATTCAATCACAGCAATTCTATTAAATCAGAGAAGGAAGATAGAAAGGCAAGGACGGGAACCATTTGGATGGGTCTTAATTGGCTCGAGATAATTATTGATCCCCAACTAATTTGGCCAAATTCCGTTCTGCTAAAACACTCAGGTGAATATTATAATCCCTTAAATTTTTACTAGCCAGCATTTTATTTGGTTATAGAACGTTTAGGATTGACAATAAGCTAGAGTATTTCGTAGAGTAAAATGCACAAAACTATAAGACGGCTATAAGTCTAGCCATGCTTTATGGATCAACACTGCAAGAAACATGTCTAAAAAATTAGTGTACACAAAATGAGAATATTAAGATGAATTAGTGGCATTAAATTGTAAGGCAAAATAAGAAAAGGGTGTATTCAAAGTTAGAGGTGACGCCAGGTGAAAACAAGATAAGAAGAAATTACCTTAGATGGTTTGGTCATGTACAACGTAGGCCAATAGATACGCCGGTAAGGAGGATCAATAAAATAGTAGTTAAAGGAGCTGTTATGACTAGTGTGGGCCTAAACGAATAAGTATTGAAATTTCAAACACAGATATGGCTTTTGTTAGTGTTACAAAGGTCATGGCTCTTAACACAGTGGAATGGAAGAAAATGATTCAGACAGAGGGCCCCAAAAGATTTAGGATAAATGATTCGTGGATGCTGTTGGATCCCCTCCCTGGTGGATTCATTCCAAAAATAAAAATGACAAATTCAACCACTTCCCTCAATCAAAATCCGTAAAAAAGGAAGGACAAGCATACCATTCTGAGTGACCGGAGGATCATATTACAGAAAACCTCCCATCTATAGAGATCAAGCTCTCCAATTCATCCATAAAAATGTAAACTTTAACCAATCCCCTCGCTCAATCAAAGAGACCAGGAAGTACGTACCATCCTGAGTCAGCAGCGGATAATCCGTGGCGCTGAGCGTGACGAACCAATCCCACCCGGCGTCGAGCCTCAGCATCACCGCAGCGGCGTGCAGCGTGGCCGCCAGCACCGAGGGCCCCATGTTCGTGACCTGGTCCGGCCTCCCCATGACGTCCACATTCTCGAACACCCTCACCGCCGGGATCGCCGCCCTCGCCGACACGGCCAGCCGGCTCCTCTCCGAGTCGGACGCGTCCGGGGAGAGGTGCAGCAAGTATCGGTTCCTCGGGTGGTATATCGCCGAGAGGAGGCGGAGGATCCGCAGGGAGTCGCCGGTGGAGCCGGTGATGAAGTAGGCGAAGGAGGGTGGGTGGGCGGGGCCGTGGCGTAGGAGGGAGGCGGAGGGGAGGTGCGAGAGGAAGACATAGGAGGAGGAGGTGAAGCCGGAGAGGGCGGAGAGAAGGAGGAGGAGGGAGAGGAAGGAGACGAAGAGGAGGGGGAAGAGGTACCTCTCCGCAGCTGCCGCCATGGCTCAGGGTTCCCGTCTGGGCGTCGCCGGCGGCATTGGCCTAGTGTTAGGGTTAGGGTTCCGTCAGATCGGAGACGATGGCGACTTGGTAATTTTTGTTGATGATTCAGGGAATCGACAATTATAAAGAATGTGACTCAAGTCTTAAGCAAAGACAAAGCCGGTCATATTCTTTAATAGCATCAACATAGTAATAACATTAGTGGAATATGAAAGCTCTATTTTTTTCTTTTTCTTTTTTTGGGAAGAGGAGGGGACTTACTAATTGAAAGTGGATTTATTTAGAAAGCGGTTGGTACGAAATACGTGCGTGATGTAAGTTCTTGACAATTAAAGAATTTCTAATATCCTTTAGTATTTCTTAAAGGTAAAAGTGCAGAAACACCCCTCTGATGTCTTGACCTTAAACTGCAAGCAAGACGTTCCATCCTCTACTTGGTCACATTATTATTATGGTTAAATTTTAACTTGCTACCTCAACTATCCATATTTGACAATTTGATATCCTAAACTTTCAAAGCCAACTTGATACCATCAACTATTGAATATTGTCAACTTCATATCTTAAAAAAAAAAAAATCCGAAAATATTTGTATCCCTCCATTCCCCCTCCCCCTACCACACACTCCTATCTCCGACGATCCCCCCCCCCCCCCCTCTCCGGCGAGACGTGCGGGCGAGCGACGCACATGCAGGAGAGCAACACGTGCAGGCAGCGTGCACGGGGACGAGGCGGGAGGAGAGGAAGAGGGGGGGAGGGGAGGGGAGGGGAGGGGCAGGAGAAGAGAGAGAGAGAGGGGGGATATTTTTGAAATTTTATTTTTCAGGATACTAAGTTGACTATTTGAAAGTTTAGGATATCAAGTTAAAATTTAACCTTATTATTTGTTAGTAATATATATATATATATATATATATATATATATATATATATATATATATATATAATTTTCCAAAAAATTGAAAAAAATAATAATAAATAAAATAAGTGTTACCGACCTCCGGGAAAGTCGTGCACGAAGCACTGTCCTAAGAGTTGATCCGAGGTCTATTTGCAGACGTTTTTCGGAAGCTCCTATTGGTAAAATCTCCTGACTACCGGCTTCTCTTTGTTGCACACAACTCGGAGAGAGAGAGACCCAACTTAGCTCTGCCCAGAACAAGGATTTAGAGAACAGAATGTGGTTCGAGAGAAGAATGAGAGAAAGAGATTTCACGTAAAGAAATTTTTTGTAGGAAGCATTGAGAAGAGAACCTCAACAAATATATAGGGAGAGAACCAAGTCTTCACTACAGACAAAAAAATAATTTGTTATTAATCCAAACGTTTAATGAGTAATGAAAAAGGAAAAAAGTGGAAAAAAAAAATTTGGCATGTAAACGGAGCTGTCACATGTTTAAAATGTGAAAAATGAATTTGGACATAGGGAATAATAAATGTCCAACGTTCAAATATTGAATGAGTCAAAACGGTTAAAAAATAAAGGGGAACAAAAAGATTTTTGGATCCCAACCCGAACCCGAAGAGTAAATTAGATCAGCATTCGGCGCCCGCAGGTGTGGGCACGTACCCGCACCCGTTACGCGCGCCGAATCGAACCGAGCCGGGCCAAACGGCAGTGCGTGCGAGTGGCCGAAGGATTTTCCCACACAACATCTTAAGAGAGCAATGAAGAAGAACTAATATATACATATAAGGGAGAAGAGATCCAACCGACGAGGGACTAAAGCAAAAAAAGAAAGTTAAGCTTTTACTCACATGTATATGGATATACACACAGCCAACATTATTATTATCACATATCAGTTGGTACTCGGAACCATTTCCATAGTACATAATTTTGTGTCGGAGTATGAGCCCTAGGCAACGTCTCTAAGTCTTTGTGCGAGAGTTAGACGGTAGTGTCACATAGATCTTAGTATTTCGTAAAGGAAATTGACGAATGTTTTTGTAAGGGATATTCAAGTTATTTCTTGATTACGACACTAGCTTAAATATTTTTGAAGGAATTTTGCAACAATAATTAGATCTACAACGTTACAAATACCAAAATCCATCTCAATACTCAACAACCAAAACAGTACTTGGAAGGAACCAACACCCTCCTAATGTCTATAGATTCTTTCTCCTCGGGCTACCAACAAGCAAGTTGGACAACAATAATCCAAGGCCAGGAGCTTGGCGAGTAATATTTTGGATGGTTGAAGAAGGTGAGAGAATTTTCCCACTGCTCTTTTGAAAATGCAGTTAGAGCATCACTCTATTGCTTGGTGATGGCTTCAGGTCAAATTTTACGCCATCTTATGCCAATCTACTTGGCACATTTTACCTGTTCACAAATTTGGCACCATCAACCTATTTACAGTGCTTGTGAAAAGTTGAATCATGCAATGATAAAGTTCCACTTCTGACTAGTAACATGCCAAATAAAAACCACACAGCAAAAAACAAAATGTTCATAAGGGGTTAAAATGTAAAAGGTTTAATTACCTACAATTCTACTAATCTGCTGCTCCCAATCAACAGCATATAATTGAAATGAATTTTAGTCACCCTTCATTCAGGACAAATTGCATATTATATATGGGTCTAATGCATATTAGCAGCCAAGGAAATAAGCATGCAATCACTGCACCAAGTGAGAATAGTACACATTCTTTAGACCAACTAACATTCATGGAAACCTAGACTCAGGAAAGAGGTCAAATTCCATTCATTAAACAATCTCATATTTTCATCATCTAAATAGCCAAAAGTTTCATACCATAAGCAGATTTTGCACAATCTATGAGAAAGGTACAGCTCATAATTATTCCCATTTCCCTTTGCCGTAAACTCAAAATCTTAATAATAATAAAACTACAAAACTGAAATATGGGCATCCCACAATAATACAAGTTCTCAACAATTTCTCTACTTCACATGCATACAACTCATGTGCTCTTACTTCCACTGGGCATATACATCAACACAAGCATACAACTCTATGTGGTCACTACCACTACAGAAGTTTCATACCTCCTACCAAACATGAGTAATCAAAGTTCCGAAACTTAAAACACCTTCATCAAATATTGCTCTGCTTCATTACTCATCAACCCAGCATGGCTATCATAGCAAACTTTATGGTGAATAGATAACAGCCACGAGCACCCTGCAAAATATCCAGCTCAATGCAAGTATATATCCAATACAGAATAACCACCGAGGGTAGAGGATGTGAATCTCCACAATTTATCCTGAGGGTATTAGCAGCATGTCAAGGTAAATGTCAGTTCATTAAATTTGCCAACATGCAGCTCAATCAAACAAGCCAGAAAATTTTCTGACAACCATAAAATTTAACATAAAAAATTATCGTCTAAAAAGAGAGGTAAGCACTCTGACCATGTTGTTTCATTTTGACTCTGAAGGCTTTCCTAGAATGTTAGATTCATTGAGAATGTGCCTTTAAAAGAAGAACCGCATCACCAAGTTGTGCCTCACAAAGGGAGTAAACCTCTGGTTTCAAAGACTTGAGAAATTGTTTTTTAAGGTTAAGTGCTGAGATTGCTTGTAATGCCCGCGAGCAGAACCGACGAACTACTGCACGTCGTGATTGTTTCTGTGGCAAACTGCTCAGCAGTACCTGTATCAAGTCACAAAGTGCTGATAGGTTTTTCTTCAATAATTTTGATGATGATTTACTTGATGTCTCCTCCCCTTTCGTCGTTGGAATCCATGACTTCATAACACAGTCTACAACCTCTAGTGCCTCAATCCTTCGGAATTCAGATTTTGCCCTCCCACATTTCTCTAAAAGGAACCCAAATAGCTCCAGGCCGAGCCACGGATGTCGCCGAATGACCTCTTTGACAAACCCTGACTTTAGGCGGCATTTCTTACTCTGGAAAAAGTCGTCCAATATATCTCGGAAAATTTTTGTTACCCTTACCAGTCCAGACTTCTCAAAGTTTCTCGACTGAATGACTTTTAGTATCCAAAATGCTGAGGCCTGAGCCATAGATGAAACTTCTTTATGCACGGATCGGGATGCAGATCTGAGGCTCTTCTCCAAAAGGGGTTCAAGGCTTGCAAGTTGTATATCATCACCTTTTGGATAGTCCTTTGCCTTGAATACTTTCTGCAGAATTCCTCTTATGCGCATACCTAGTTGACGTATCTGACTTTCTTTCGCATTATGATACTTAACGAAAGCTCGAACTAAATAGGAATAGATCATCAACACCTGAGATTTGCCTGTTTGACAAGAAGGAAATATATTTAAAATATAAAAAATAAATTTGAAGTTGCAGGAGAGTTGCATTTTTTTTTCTGCATATTTTTTACAAGTTAATTTTTGCAATAAAAAAAATTTAGAAACCAATAAAATATAGGCAAATTTTGCAGTAAAAACTATAGAGTTTGCTAATGATAGTCCATCTCTTGAGAGGAAAATAAAAGAAAACCTGAATGTCATAGGTCATTGCAGAATAGTATATTATCATAAATTCATACATAATACACCTCTATCTAGGACATGGCTACCATTAATTCAAAATCACAATGTCTATGAAGGTTCCTTACTAGCTTTATAGTGTTTAGACTTGCAACATTATATATTACTTTCGACAAAAGGAATCAAAATTATAATTAAATATATTACCTGAATTTTTTTGTAAATATATTTCCAGTAGTGACAGCACACGACTTTTAAAGGTCTGAAGCTGAGAAAGAGCACTATCTTTCCCAGATAAGTTACGCTCCTTCAAAATTTTCGCAAAACTTTCATCCTTCTTAAACATGGCCTCGTCGTCATCCATATCACCATCAGAATCATCAGATGCTGAATTGTCCTTGTCAGTTTGCATGACTTCCTCATCACTTGCCTCAGCACCAAGCATCCCCTCGGACTCAACTTCATCTTCTTTGGTAACTTCTTCCCCAGTAGCCTCAGCTCCAAGCATCCCATCTGAATCATCTGCATGGCCATCAGCAAGCTTAGTTTCATCATTCTCATCTGGATCTTCAACTCCAAGAAAGTCATCATCTTCCTCGTCGTCATCCTCATCACTACTAGCAGTCTGATGTCGGAGAGGTTTAAGATCTTTTCTCACAACTCGCAACATTCGAAGGAGTCCATCAATTGTCAAATCATCACAATAAAATCTGAAAACCTGGAGAGAAGGCATAATGAGTAAGAAATGAGCAATGAGGTCAAGTGCATTAAAAAAAATTCAGGTAAAATGTGCTAGAATAAGTTGACACTTCACACAAGGGAGTTATCTTGATCCAGAAGAAAATGTAAAAACCTATTCATCTTCTCAGAAGTCAAAATGAATAGTCAGATAAGTTATTAACTAAACGATTATATTGTTCATAGAAAAATACCAAAAAAAAATTCTATAAGTAGGCCTATATTATAAACTTGAAAGCATAAAAAACCCAAATGTATTCCCGGGTCTGTGGTGTCTCGTCACATGGATACTTCCATGTCTTCAACTTACACTGAGACGCCAAAACAGTGTCTTGTGCTGTGCCATTTTGTGCCCAACAACATAGATTATAAACAAAAAAATATTAAGTATCACATTTAACTTCAAATATTCAATTTATTATAACAAAAACATTCATATCCAAGAAATAAATTTTAACATGTTGATATAAATTTATAATACAAGTACTATTTATTCATGTAAGAATGTGTGGAACATCCATTGATTATTCACTGACGTCGCAGCATTGCTATATTTATACAAAGTCCCTGACATAATTACAATTAAAAGATCAACTGAAGTGGAAACTATTATCAAGAGTAAAAAGCTGTTTACATACCAAGCCCACAAAAGGGGCCAAGGCACAATGTAACCATCTTTCAAAACTTAGATATAGTAACCAGCATTTCACATAATTATTGGAAATATCAGCCTACCAGTTCGATAGCAAAACACATTGGTCCCGATGAGTGAGGCAAAAGTGAAAGAAAAGTTTCTGCGAGAACATCTATCATCTCTGGCGTATCATTGACATCAAACTTATCTTCTTCTTCAGAGGAATCGTCATTAGCAGTAGCAGGGAATGCCTTCTTGCAGCATATGACAAGTTCCATAGCAGCCTCAGAAAAGTCACCTGGACAAAGGAGAACTTGGAGCACCAATTGAATGAGAACATAACGCAGAGCATGCAATTTATTTGCTTCAATACCGAACGCAAACTTTCTTTCCTGTATTAGACATAAAACAGAGTGGAAAGTAATGTCATAAACAACTTCACTCATAAAACACCACGTGGCAAGTAATGTCATAAACAACTTCACTCATAAAACACCACGTGGAAAGTAATGTCATAAACAACTTCATTGCAAACCGTAATATCTTTTTTAAGTTCTCAAAGGAGCAGATATTCTTCTACAATAGATTGAAGTTTAAGTACTAAATTTGTATGTATCAGTGATGACTGATTTCTCTAAAACAACACATATTAATAGGGCATCAGTTATGCTAGTTAGGTCCTCAGTGTGTACTTAAGGCACAAAATGATGAACATTTTATACCTTACAGTAACTAAATGATAAACAGTTTATTAGGAAGGAACATCAAATGATTATTCCCGACTCACATGAAAAATATCTTATGTGAGTATCACCACTGAGTCACTGACATATTGCAAAAACAGATAATTGCAAACATTGCACATATGGAGGAAAGCTCCAATTCTCTAGAGATTCTGAAAACTATTTTAGCTTACGTTCTCCTAGGCCCTTCACCTCAAAAGAGATGCAATTCCTTTTTGTTCAAGTCTCACATTCATGTATAGTAGTGGTCAAAGAGATACGCTGTAGGCAGATCTCACATTAGCTAATATAGTAGTAGTACACAACCACGGATATGCAGACAGCACACTTTATCTAAATGAAGAATTGTCCTAGTTATTGTTATCTGATATGTGTATACAAGTAATAATTTGGCCAATCTACACAATATCAACAGCAATATTATAATGTGAGTCGTGTACAGACTAGGATAGGGACATACCTCTTGAAGAAGTCTAGATTCCATTGCTTGTAACTTTTTGAATGCCTTTTGATCCTCATCACTCAACTTCCTATAGAGTGATACAGAAGGAATGTTGCACAAGGTCTTTAAGAAACACATAAAGTAAGAGCCAAGATCTGTCCTCTCATGGTCATTTGATGCAGCAATTGAGACCTCCCCTCTCTGTGCATCTTCTAATAATAACTGAAGTTTATCAATGCACATCCTGCACAAAGAACTGGAAATGGCTGCCTTTGGCCATTTAAACTTCTCTTGCAACTCAAACGATGTCACTTCGGTTCCCAAAGATGCAGAAAATAAACCCTGGACAGCTAAAAATTTCATAATCTCTGCCTGCACCCTAAACTTTTCTTCTTTAAATTTAACAATTTCAGTATCTGCCAAAGACTTATCACTAGAATCAAACTTCAAATTTTTTAAAACCCGAGGCATTGAATCTATAACCCATTTTTTTAGTAAATCTGGATTTGCTGATGCTCCTGCAGTGTCCTTGTCCTCCAAAGAGCCTATTTCTGAATTTTCATCTGTTGTCTGACTTTGATCAGATGGTTCATCAGCGATGGCCCCTTCATCTACGAACAAGCTCATCAAGTTGTGAACAAAGAGCAGGCAACCTTGGCCATTGTTGAATTTGGCAACCAACCCTTTTATTGTTTGTGTTTTGGTGATGCAGTCAAATCTACCATTGCTGTGTTTCTGCAAAGCTACAATTACTGAAACACATCGATCGCTATCATTCCTAATCCAATTAATTAATTCTTTCAAAAAATGCTGAGCTGTATCATATAGCCAGGAAGCCTTATCTGATAGAATATCCATCAAACAGTGGACAAGTTTGTATGACAGGACGACAGGGATACAAGCAATAGGCAATCGTGGGAGAAGAAGTAAAAGAACATGCAAGGCCAAATGTTTCCTTTCATGTGATGACAGAAGAAATGATTCTTCAATGACAATCTCCCAGAAACAGCGAATATTCTTTGTGATTTCTTCACAAGAGCCACTTTTCCGGCTCTTGGTGTGCTTCTTACTGGAATTTGGGCATGGTGTTGCATCTTCATCACGAGATTTCGTCTCTGGTGTAAGAATTGTTACCAATATATGCCAAAGACTGTGAACTCGAGGATGGCAAAAGGTTGATTCCTGAAAGTGTCAAAATTTAATGTATAAGTTACTTGACATTGATTAATATCTTATTTCTTAATTAAGAATAATATGTTTCTTAACATTAATAAATTGTACTAATTACATATAATAATTATCTTTGTTTATTATATAAATATATTCTATTATAACTATTCTACTATATAATAAGGAAAGTAGGCTTCACCGTGGAAGTTTTTCTTTCCAAAAATACCCTTCAATATATTTACTAATTTAAAAAAATTAATCTATTCTACTAGGGTATTTAGGTAAATAAGAGACATGTCTTTTGATATTCCTAATTACAACAGCTCATTACTCTTTTCTCAAAAGATGTGCAGAATAGTTAATAAGTAAATTTTGGAAGGAGACAAAAGAGGACACCAACAAGCAGGAGTTTGAACGCCAAGCTAAGTACCAAGAAAGAAGGGGAAAAAAATTAAACAAGAAAAATAAATGCCTATGATGACCCTTTCCTGCAAGGTGGAAACAATTCGATGAGTTTCTTGAAGTACCAAAAAGTAACATGAATGAAGCAATAAAGTGCATAGGCTTTTGGCACTGCCACTAATTGATGTTTGCTTTCTCTTTCTATATAAAGAGGTGCTTCTGATGCTGTTTCTTCTGATGCTAAATATTTTCACTGTCCATCTTCCTTCTGATTCAAAACTCAAACTGGCATTGTTTGATTCCACGAACGTTCTGGTGTAGATAGTGTTACTGTCATTGTTGTATATGTTGGTACTGTTGCAGGAAACGTTTCTGACATTAATAATGTGAAGCAAGAATCCTGAGATAGCGCAAGGGCAACTACATATCCTAAAACATATTGATGGTCACTCTGGTGTTGCAAGTAATAATTAGTGTAATTAGTTTGAGCCTTAAGTGTAATGTTTGATGTTTTTATTATTGTTATGAGAATTATTGTTTTTGTTTAGAGCAAAAAAAAAACCTACTTTCTGAATAGTGAGTTACCTCGGTTCTCATTACGTGCTTCCACCTATCATCAAATTTCAGAATATTAATGCATTCTACGATAATTAATAAAAAATCATAAAAATCTCGGTTACATACCGGTAACCGGACCTGCAGTTCGATGATATATATATATATATATAAAGAAAGTGAGGCTTCACTGTAAATGTTTTTTTCCCTTAAATATCCTTTATAAATCTACTGTTTACAATTGTTCATTAAATTTAAAATGAATAGTTAGCTGATTATGTGTGAAAAAAAAGTAAAAAAATCATTGTTTGCTTTTTTCAAGATGTAAAAGATTAATGGATTATGCTCTTCTCATGTAGTAAAGAATAAAAAACTTATTGTTTGTTCTTCCTAAATAGTATGAAACACGTGCAAGGCACGTGCATGTATACTAGTATTATATATTAGTAACTTAAATTAGCTATGCTATTTATTAATTTATTATGAATAGTCATTTAATTGTCGTTATTTCCTAATAATATATTAGTTCATTACTTAATATTATTAAACAACATTAATTATAAAGTTGTAGCATATCAATAATTACTATTAAAATATTATTACCTAGTTAAATAATTATTACGAAAAAGATAAAAGAAGAAAAAAACTCAACTTACATCCCACATCCTCAAAAAAAGGGATGTGGAATGGTGATAAAGTGGATGAGACAACGAGGGACAAGAACTCGAGAGTAATAATTACACCCCCACCCCACCCCCCCCCATCTCCTCCTTCCAACCAAACACGGGAAGTGGAAGAAGTGCCCTCCACTTCCCGTTTCCGCTGAGTTGCACCCATCCAAATAGCCACTAAGCACAAGAGGAAGTCAACACATTTTTGCTAAACAGAGTACGTAGTGTACAGATCAAAATTTTGTACACTTGCAGCTCAGTACAAAATTTCCTCCATCTCATTAATAATATAGGACTAAGGCACACGTAGAATTTCTCTTTAGTGAGTATAAAAGAACGATGCTCAAAAGAGATTAATTGATTTGAAATGACTAATGTTCCCTATTATATATTTCAAAGCACAACAGCTGGTGGACTAGCCATTACTCTTGAGACAGTTAATTTAATCACCAGAATTCTGGTCACAGTGTTACTCCAGGAAACAGGATCTTAAGTGACCAGTAATGTCAGCCCAGTAGGGCCGGAATTCATAGTCATGGATTTGAGCATGAGTGATCCATTTAATCATATGTTGATATCAAGTTAGCAACAGCATAATAAGGCCAACTTTTGAAATAAAAGGTCAACATGATATCTAGCACGTGGGCCACTTATCTTTCCATTGTAAAGAGTGCCCCCTTATCCTAATCAAATATGTTACAAATATAGTCACACCTAAGCTTGCAATTTGTTCAACCATGCCTGACCTTCATAAAGTCCTGATCATTCCTATCTCACTTATGGTGCATATATAGACAATTTGACTTGAACTAGCTTTGATCTTTGACTAAACCCCTGGTCATCTTTTGCATTGGTTGAATCTTTATAGGAGCCTCAAGAAGAGCGTCTTTATGTTGGCCACATAACGCTGCGGAAATGACTTTAACCCACCTGAAGATGACAAACCTCCATCTCACACAAGCACCAAGACAGATCAAACACAGTATATGTTCGATGATTATGTCACATGGACAAATCACAATCTATATTATTCAAAAAGTACAAGATTGATAACAATATGTTGAATACTTTGCCCCCAAGTTCAACTCATCACCAATCTCAAGAAGAAAGAAGAAGAAACACAATGAAATCACTCACCCAACCATGTGACAATCTCCATGAACGAAGAAGAAAACTCTCCTAACAGATCTTTCTCTTCCAACTGTCTCGAAAAGCAAGCCCTAAGAGCAAAGTGCGTACTTTCCCTTAGATTTATGTGGACTTGCTCCCTTGAATCTCTCGTATGAGCTTCTCCTTGGCAACCCACCTCAACCTCCTTTATATAAGTTAAAAAAACATAATTTATGGTTTAGAAAAACTCTAAAATAGCCCAACAATAATCTTGGTCGTTCAGATTTGATCATACGGTCAAAAACATGCTGACTTTGGGTCCACGCCTGAACTAATTCCCGACAGACGGTATACTGGTATCGTCGGTATGTTGCGGTGTACCGCCAGACCCTCGAAATTGGGTTCTGGAACGAGTCACCCAAAATCGGTATATCGTTGGTATGTCGCTGCTGCTGTTTTGGCTCAGTTTAAGCCCTTGTTCCGCTACCGATCCTCATTCGTCTTCATCGTAACTCCCGTTGATGCTTCACAACGCCCAAAATGTCCTTCCACACACCTCGAATCGATGCTGGACCTCAACACTTTCAAGCTCTCTTTCAGCTTAGAAAATGTTAGCACATGTATCATGCGTTTAAACACTTGCACTTAATGTTTAGACTACCCTAGTGAGCCATCATTAAAATAACTATACTAGTGTAACAACTTACACATAGGAAGACTTATAAACGTGTATACAAACCTGTAAGAGTGCATGGTGGTCAAACTAATAGGTTGCACACATAAGACGTGTATATTCATAGTTAGTCTAAATAAAGAAAAACCCGGAGAGAGATGGAAAAAATAGTAGTTGAAAATCCCCCATCTAAGCATTGTATGGTCCCCAGATTAAATAGTGTATGTTGGACTATTATTCCTATGCTAATCCCAGTATTTAAGGATCCTCTTTCTGTGCTACGATTGATCCATGCAGCCTTCCCTGCCCTACACTGAACTCCCTTTTCCGTTTATGTTCTCAAAAAATCCATGATTCAAGATGCCCTAGACTTATAGTTACATGTCCTAAAACCCAATAATACAAAACTAAATGACTTCCAAGTCTTTTAGATATATGTGGGGTTGTGCCTAGCATACAATATAAAGTGATGATGCACATTAATCGTTTTACATCTTTAAATAAGCAAGAACCAGGGTTGAGTGATTTGGAGAATTCTCGGCTAATGACTATGCATCATATGATCTCAAAATGGAAAGGGGTCAAAATATCTGGAGGTTCTAGGATGTTAATGGCTAATGGCCATGCCTCAAATGTTCCAAACAAAGGATGACGGCGACTAATTAGTCCAAATAACTGGCCAGTTGATATGATTGAGCAGGTGTCCACAGTTAACAAAAAAATCCAAGTAACTGTGTAATTGCGGTTAATCGGATGAGAACTCGATCAAATGGTAACCAATCACGAACCACAAAATATGAAAATGCATTGGACTCTATAGATTGTAAGCCTTCATATTACTTGATTATTGATCGCCAAGGGCTTCAAGATCTCACAAGAATGCATATACAGATACCAACAAAAGGTCTCTAAATTGGGCTGCTATTACAACCTTGGATTGGATTGCTCATCAGATCATTGCCTTTTCCAGGTACAAATAGAATTGATATTGAATACGACTCTAAACTAGTATCTAGGGAGGCTCCACAAATAGTGCATAAATTTTATAAGTAGGTACAAACTATCAACTTGAAATTAACCCTGAGGGTTGTCGTTGCACCTACAAGGCTAGTTGCAGGATAGGCACTTATCTTACTAGTCCCGCAATTTCACCTCATGAAACCAAAGAAAGGAGCTGCAAAGTTTCCGTAGGCAAAGTAAGTTAACATTTGGGAATCCATTTCATCACTAATGTAAGATATGATGCTACAAGCCAAGTTGGAAGACATTCACAACAAAAAGTTTCTTATGTAAATAATGAGATTCAAAGACAGTAAGTAATTTAAATTAAATGAATATGACGGTCTTGATGTGATAAACTATTCTAATTAGAAGTCCTGATGTAATACCTTCAAGCAAGGGACAAGATATAGCAGATGCTCTCGAGAAAAAAGGCTGTCTGAGCTGAAAGGATATGGCAACAGCCTGCCGCAATATTCACTACCTATAGAAACTCTCTCCTGCAACTTCAAAGCTAAGAACAAAAGATCCGGATCTCCATTGTTGGAAGCTTTCTGGAACCAGTCATGCTTGCCAAGAGCTTCAAGAACATGGTTCGGTAAAGCCTCCAAGGGTAGCTGTAAACTAGAAGAAGGAGCAGTCAGATCAATCGAATTAGAAGAAATAGCAGCAGGATCAATCGGTATCTTTAATTAAAGGTTAAAATTAAATGTCATTAAGAATACAAAGCAACAACTCCATAGGGATTATGCAATCTCAGCATATCACAGTACTCGCAACTCATGAGCGGATATAGGATTCACTAAACAACAGTCAACCTGAAATCATGAATATTATCCAACAAAAATCGCACACTTTTGGTCCAAAAGAATATTACCATCTCAGTATTTTTCTCAAATTAATTCTGGCTTGCTTTTCGCTAATAAATTTACTTCGGTTCTCAACCAGACCAATGAATGTTATTGATATAAATTTATCTAATTAAGTTAAAAGCTAAGTGTAAGACTAGATAATTCAGCAGTCTGGAATACGACTTACCTTACAAAATGTCAATACTCCAATTTCAATAGCTTGCTTTGATTAAGTGATAGAATCAAAATACTCCATGTTAATACATATAGCTAAAAGACTCTGACGTACCTACCTAAATTTAACATGTTCAGACATCACCTAATCTATTCTATGGAGATCATGATTAATATATTAGACAATAAAATGATAGCATGCTAAAGACAGCGGAATAATGAAATTGCTAACGACGATGATAAAGGAGCTCCAAAACTGTCATAATTGTGCTTATAGAGTCCCTATTCATGGTTAGCCACAAAATTGATATATGTAATCTTTAATTCTTTATTACTATTTATGTAAACAGTTCAAGACAACCCAAATCAAGTAGCTCACCTGCCAAGTTGGCTTTGGTGTAACAAGGTACCTAAAACTTATGTTTTCCTAAATAACTGAGTGGTGGCTTTCTAAGGAATTTCACAGCATCAGTGCCAAACATCCTCACTACAGAGACTACAGCAAGTACCAACTGTCGAGTTAGTTGCCAGTCTAAATGACGGTGACCACGTGCAATCCTAAATGCAGTTCTTCATGAAAGTGTCCAGTTTTCTCGTCATATAGAACCTAAAGGTCATGCCAGTACCATGAGGCTCCTGCTAATGCAGGGTTTAAGAGGGTCGAGATGTATGCACCCTTTCCCTTTCTTATGGAAATTGTTTCGAATAGACCAATAAATATTAATTACCAAAAATGACAAAAAAATTCAGAACCTAAAACTAAAAATACCTAAAATAAAGGGACCTACAAATGTGGAATGTTATTAAAAAGCGAAATCTTAAACTCCAAGATTGGAAGTAGTGATCATTTGTGAATAAGTTGCTAAGTATCAACTGAGTACATATTTTAATTGTACCTAAACAGAGGCCAAACAGTTGGATATTTGATTGAGTACTACTGTGCTTATAAACAAATATAGAAAAAAATTGATTCTTTCAACAATATTTCATCAATAACTATTTGCAGCGCAACTCAAAACAATGGAAGAAAGTTGTTCTTCGATAAGAGTAAAATGCTCCAAGAAGTAATATAGAATCTTGTATAGATCGTGGGGAAAGAAAGCCTTAAGCAACAAAAGTTAACTTACATTTATTTATGTACACATACATAAAGTTGTACAGGTACTTAGGGATATATTATGTACATGTCTTTTAATAGATGAATATGTACCTGTTTATTTATCATGCGTTATGTATGTCTTATAAATGAGAATACATTAGGAAAAAAATTGGAATACACCTTTTCAACCATATCAAGGATGACTGAAACAGCCGGTTCTCGCAGATAACGTTTTTTTTTCTGCAAGGGATAGCACATGGCTAACAAAATCTTTGACAGCATTTGTATTGATATCATTATTCCATTCTGTAGTTAGCCTGCCCGATCTAGCAATAGATCCATATGCAAACAGGCGTCCCAAGAAGCAATCTTTAGCTTCCTACAGTACAATTGAGGAAAAAACAAAGAGAATTTAGAGGATTGAACTCAGGTACTTGTCTTTTTAAGTTACAACAATATGAGTCCATCATTACCTGGCCCTTCATTCTTGATGAAACTTCTAACGAATCATCTATCAATTTCATCAGTGGTTCCACTTTGATGCTAGGAATTGAGCCAACTACGATTGCAAAACCCAAAGCAAACCCTTGTCTAGAGCACTGTACATAACAAATGACATAGTTTTCAGCAAGTTAAGGAAATGTATAATTTGCTTTCTACAAATAAAATAGGACCAAAATCATCATGAATTTTTATCGGCAATTTACAAAAAACAGATGTAGCATCATTTCCATCTGAGAATGATACGAGCATAAAATCCCATTCTCAATGACTTATGCCAGTACTTGTGGTTTGGTATTCTGAGACAGCACTCCCTCTTTTAACTTTACATGTATGACTTAGATGCAATACCATAAATGATGACGTAAAGATCAGTTGTGATAGTGATAAACTTCGACCAACCAGCTTTATGAAACAAATTCATGGTTCCCCTTATGCACTATATACTCACCATTAAGCCTGAACTAAACCTGCACGACAAGAACTGACGTTGTCTTCTTTATCTAATATGAGTGTGACACGGGACAAGAACTGAAGAGAACCATAGATGGGACGATGGAGATGATCAAAATCAATCGCATGGATGCAAGATGCTAGACAAGATGCAAGATGTATGAAACAGCACGAAGTGCAGCTAATATCAATATGTAGATGGCACCACCAAAATGATGAAGATGATATACCACGCAAAAGATCCACATAAATCGAGCAATGATATCAATGGTTATCACTAATATAGCAATGGGAGGAATAAGAAGGTGCAAGTTACACTATTGATTTGTGTTACAAACCTTTGATTGACAAGTGTCGTCATGTTATTCCAAGTCACCTATCAACTCTGGACCATCTTTCTATTAGAAGGGAAGAGCTGAATAGTGTTGAACTCTCTTTTGTGAAGTAGTCATTACATATAAAAAAAATCTCCTATCAGATGAGCTCACCTTTCATCTTCCCCATTGTTGTCTTGCTATGTGCTCAGAAGACATCGTGTTGTGTGTTCAATCCATAGTTGCCTAATTCGCCAACCCCCCCTACGTCCCACGAATTTAGGGACCCGGATTTTGATGGTTTTGGTTATGAACTTACAATTGTTAGTTTAGTTACAAGAATATCGTCTATGCTTTCCTTCACTTGGATTTTGATGGCTTTGGTTATGAACTTATGATATTTGGTGTATATTTCTATATAATTATATATGGTACAAAAGACGACCCAGATAAAAACGAACAGCGACCCCAAATAGCGTACCGAATAAGCCTACCCCCACCGTACCGCGTACCGGCTGAGGTACCGTATCGCGTACCCGTACCACGTACCAAAGCGACCCACGATCCTGGTAACATTGGTTCAATCTCTTGCTTACTAATTCCACAAGTATATGAAGGTGCTCCGCCAAGAGTATAAAGGAACCCTAGCCTTCACAAGGTTCTGTAGCAGAAAGGTTCTCTAGTGCAAACCTAGAAAATGTACTGTTATTCTTCCAGTTATAGCATTGTCATGTCAATCTTTAATGATGACTTTGTATATTATAGTTATTATGCACACTAAGTGCCTGGACTATTCTCGGTATACTAATTATTTAAGTAACATGCATCCAATGTCTTAGGGATCAATCAATCAACAACAAAAAAGTCTTCATCCCAAATTTATGGCATCGATTGTTTTGAATCTTCTTCTTCCATTCAGCTCTGTTAAGGGTCATGTCTTTGTAACGCTAATAATATCAATATCCGTCTTTAACACTTCAAATCATGTTAGTCTAAGCCAACCTCTAGTCCTAAGTCTTCATTAATTACTATATTATTTCTCCTCCTTCCAGGGGCATCTACGGATCTACATTACACATGCCCAAACCTCCTAAGTCAATTTTCACTCATCTTGTCGTGTCACCTCTAACTTCTCACGGATAAACTCATTTCTTATCATATAGTTTAATATATTGCCACTCATCCATGTTTCTTAATTGCCTAAATTATTTGACAATGTTTTAGGGATCAGTAAACTAAAAAAAATTAAAAGAAAAGAGAAGTGGGCAATATGTTTGAGTAATGTATCGATGGAACCAGTAAATAAATACTATGTATCATGAAACCAAAAAAAGGGAAAAAATAAAGTTGAAAACTAGGGAATAACGATTCCTTTGGGATCAAGAATCCGTATTTGAACTTTAACCATTGTTTTGTCACAGGCGACGTCTAGGCGGCATAGGCATGCGAGTTGGAGAGGAGGCGCCTCGACCTGGGAAAAGATTTTCCGGGTGTGACGATGGTCGCATGGGGTCGCCCAGCGGTATTAGAACTTATTAGTTATAGACTTCTTGTGTTGCTTCATGAATTTTTGTTTAATACTTATTAGAACTTATTATTAATGTTACTTGTATGCTTATTGCTTACTAGATGTTGAAAATTAGTTATTTCTTGCTTCTTACATTACATATAGTATATGTATAGTTGTATACAAAATTGCAGAATATCAAGAACATGCAGAAATTCTGGACGGACGCCGGTGGCATGTCGCCTCGCCTAGCGCCCAGTACAACATAGAAATATACACAAATTTCAACCATGCATTTAAATTCTCACAATGTTAGCTCATACAAATGTCTACAATATCATATCAAATCATTTCAGAACCTTCTTATAAGCATCATATCGGCACTTTCTACGTTTTCAGATCAAAGTTTCGACATTCTAGGTTTCAAAAAACAAAATGAATATAAGAAGTTATTTTAAATAATAAAAATATATTTGATCCATTTAGGCATAATCTTATGTATGTATTTTTTTTGTTTCTCGTTAGTTTTAAAAGAAACACTGTTGAATTGTGCATTCGCAATAAACTTATTGTTTATTTTACTTGCTTTCAGACATATTACATCAAAATATATAATTTTGAATGGATTAATATAAAGATATATTAACGTTGTGGCTATAATATAAAAAATTGACAAATGGTAATGATTACAACATGTAAACAAAGAATTTTATCGACATTGTAGCATATTGATCTTAGGCAAGATCAAATCATTGCGTTGAAATTGTTTGCCATTCTTCTCTCTTATTATTTTGATTGTTCTTTGTCGAATTGACCTAGAATAAGAATCCCAATTATGGTATCATATGGTATCGGTGTGGGTCAATATCTGATCTGACATGCCTAAAATATGATATGATCGATACATATTGGTATCAACCAATAGTACGAACCTTGGTCCCCCAATGCATATGAATAAAATATGCACATTTGAAAGAAGAAAGAGAGAATCTTATAAGGCACTTATACATTACAAAATGAAGTGATATGATATCATGGTAGTCAAAAGTGTGCCTCAAGCGCACCTAAGACGTGCCTCGCAGCAAGACAGAGCAGCTGCACCTCGCACCTTACTAGGCGAGGCACCTTTTTTTCGGACGCACTCAATATGCACCTAAGGCACGCCTTTCAACAAGACGCAACCAAGAAAAGACGCGTCCTATATTTTTTTTCTTTTTTTATGAAACTTTGAGGCAGATAGATAGCCCTTACCTCATACAAGTAATGAAGAGGTAGCAATTTACTTGGTTGCTAAAGTTGGCTACAGTAAAACTGAAAAAACTAAAATTTACTAAAATCGTGATAGGAAGAATACAAATTCTTGTTAGTTTTACTAGTTGTTATTACTATTGCTGCTCTGATAGTTCACTTAGTTATGTTTGAACATATTTTTGTTGGTTTTAATATGTTATTTGATTTTATTTCTTACATTACTAATTTATTTATGGGTAAACAGGATATGAGCGATGGTACTCATTTTTCTAAATGAACCATGTGCATGTGGACCAATTGAAATGGATTCCTACATCCCATGTGCACACATGTGCACTAGTACACTCTACTTCTATTGGTCCACATGTGTATGGCTCATGTAGGAATATGAGCCATATGGCTCATATCCCGTTTACCCTTTATTTATTTATGTATATTTTTATTAATTTTATCCAAGGTAGTCAAAGGCGCAAGGCGCACTCAAGGCGCAAAGGGTCCAAATCGCCCGAGGCGCAAGGCGCACTTAAGGCGCGCACCCGAGCGACAGGAGGCGCAAAAATTATATATATATATATATTCACATCGAATTTCTACATTGATAAACATGTGTGCTTCAAATTCTCCCATGTCTAGGTTGCAATCACTTTGAATTGAGTGAGTGAGAGAAAACAATAAAAAAAAGTACATCAGTTCAAAAAACAGTCTAAAAACAGTACAACAGTTAAAAAAATAGTCTAAACATGTTAATTTTTCACAAGATTTTCAAGGCGCGCCTAGGTGCGCCTTAGCTATTCCAAGGCGCTCGAAAAAGGCGCACCTAGGCGCGCCTTAGGTGCGCCTTAAGAATTGTGCCTCGCCTGGAGTGCCATGAGGCGCTGCCCCTGCGCCTAGGAGCAAGGCGCGCCTTAGGCGCACCTGAGGCGCGCCTTTGACTACACTGATTTTATCTTTACGTCTCGTTTCGCTCGGGGGCGCGCCATAAGTGTGTCTTGCACCTTGGACGATATGGACCCTTTGCGCATCGAATGCGCCTTATGCCTTTGATTGTATGATATGAAATCAAATGATAATTATCTCTGATTGTATAAGTACTTAAGACACTACTTGCCTTTGCTTAGGTTCCCATTATTTATGGAACATGGTTGCTCCAAAAATTAGTGTCATTTCCATCTCGTGTCGAGTCTAACCGTATAAGATATGATAAAGAATGATTAAATCCGGGCCCAGCACATGCCAAAGCCCAAATCCACCCAGCCTACGCCCAGGCTGGCACAAGTGGAGCACAAACTCCCACATTTCTCCTCACTCCACTTGAGGCCTATAAATACTCCCTCCAATTTGCGAGGTATGTAAGAATTTACTCACAATCACTCCTAATTGCTTACCTCAAATCACGTGCCTTTCTAATTTAGCCATCAGAGGGGCACCCGACCGAGCTCCCTCGGTTTGTGTTTTTTCTTGCAGGATAGGAGCAGAAGATAAAGGTTGTTTCCACCGGTTCTCTGTCATGTGCATAAGGCAAATCACAAGCATGAGTCATATACAAAGCCTTGAACAATCGTAGAGCCTAGCCGACCAAGCATATACATATCCGAGAAACATATGTTGGTGCAATTCTTGCGTCAGAATACAACACAAACACTTCAAAATACACTAGGACATGCAAAATCCATTGCTTGTTCGTGTTTCTCCAAATCGTGTCATATCTTATTGGTGTTGATAAATAGATTACATTGGTGATTAAACTACATAATGTGGTAAAACCCAATAATCTAATCTACTCTACGGAAATCAGGCAATAACTTATTGAGGCCTTATATATGGCCAAGTCCAGAACAACATACCTCCCTCGGAGAGGACATGTGAATACAACTTGGACAAATGAAACAGGAATCCTGCTATCTCTCAACTCTCGAGGCACTCATACATCGAGCTCCGAAGTGATAAACGTATGCAATCAAATGATAACTACCATTTAAGTCATATAAGGTCTTAGAGACTGTTAGCTTCCTACTCTTAGGTTCTTAGCATTGATGCCTAAACAAGACAATGTGGTTAACTACAAAACATGGGCTCTCAAAACATAGGTGTCCTGTGCAGTAGGACACGTCACACATCAAAAATAACATTATAATGCATCAAAACATGTGCAGTGTCCATGTCGACCTATCCGTATCCTTAACAATTGGCAAAGACCAAGTCGGGAACAATATACCTCCCTAGGAGAGGACACTCCCCGGATCAGCCGCCGGATGGCGTACCTCAATGATGGCGCACAGTTCTCCAGGCCGTCGTCCTTCTCGGCCGCCTCCAACTGCGCCACCCCCTCCTCCTCCTCTTCCCCCTCTCTCTCCTTCCCCTTCTCCCCTCCAATCCTCTCATAGACCCTCTGGACCTCGATTAGCTCCTTCGCCAGCGCCTCCGCAGCCGCCTCCCGGACCGACGCCTCAGGCGACGAGAAGTCGTTGAAGACGCCAATGTGGAGGCCGGGCATGCTGCTGAACGAGGGCAAAGGCGCTTCATTTGCTTTCTTGGGTTCCTCCTCCATTTTGCTTTTGGAACCGCTGTTGTGTCGTTCCTTGTCCACGGCCTTCCTCTTCTTCCTCCTCTCCATGGGTTTCATGGACTGAGCTTCCTTTTGGCGTTCGCTGGGAGCTTCGGGTTCTTCAGTTGAAACGGATGGTCTCTTCTTGCCAGCCATTGGGGAGAAAATTTAGGGTTTCCACGTTGCTTGGGTTTTGGGAGGGAGGAAACTTCTTTTAGGGTTAGGGTTTGGATGATCGATTATAAATGATCCCGAGTTTCGGCTGGCAGCGGAGAGAAATGAACTGGGCGGTTGGGTGGGCCGGATCAACTCGGATCTCTACTGGGCCCGTGTACGCATCCATTGAATTTTTGGCTTCTTCTTCTTCTTTTTTCTTTTCCTCTTTTGGTTAAGCTTTTTTTAAAGTTAAAAAAATTGGAGATTCCCTGGATTCGCCATAGAGACCAGTTTGGAGTTAGTATTAAAATCCTAGAGGTGCCCCGTGGTGCTTACATATACAAAAAATTTAAATTGTCATGTTAATTGAACTTAATAAAAAGTCGTGATGAAATTATTAAAGTTGTCATGTTAATTAACTTTTTGGTAAAAAAATATACAAAAGAATAAGCTAAAAATATAGATAAAAAAGATTTTAAAAATATATAAAATATTTAGTAAAGATAAAATTCGAACTCATGTATCTCATTTAATAAACCAAAGTACTGGAGCCAACTTTTCATTTGTACATTGGAGGGTGAAACCAATATATATTTTAAAATTGTAAAAAAATATATATATAGTAATCAACATTTTTTTTAAATTTGAAGAGAGGAGGGGTTGAGGACATTGGCCCCTTGTGGACCCTTAATAAGTCCGACCTTGTTTGCTTGCCGCTTGCGGAAGATGCAAGATCATCAATAGTAATTCATTACAATTTCTAGATTCAGAATGTAATAGCTCATTCTGTAGAGTAAGGATCAATTGGAATCTCGTGATGGTTACATCCCATCCACAGAGTTATAGTTTTGACCTTAGAATTTCTACAAGTAATTCGATTTGTAGAATAGTAAAACTCAATTTATATATTTTATATTATTTTTTGAGGAAAAAAATAATAATGATGGCACATGGGTCTATATACATTCATCTCATTAGAACTTGAATATTTTTTATTTATTTACTATTTGAATACAAACCCAAATCAATTATACATTTTTTTTATTATGAATTTTGGCCTCATGATACATTTTCCAGCTCCATCTACTATTGACACTCTAATCAAATGGATAGACACCACATCCTAGCGGAACGTTATGCCATTTGGAAAAGATATTAGAAGTGAAAATGCTAACATGAGTAACGAAAAATCCTTTAAAAGAAATACAATTGCCTGTCAATGAAAATTTTCCTGAGTTCATTCAATCTACACAAAGTAAATCGGACCCTAAGGACCCCCCGAAAGGACCGATGAACCACAATTGGTGTTAATCCACCTTAAAGCATCTTTTGCGTCATTTTCTTATTTGACTTTGTTACCAAATTTTGCTTAATCGTTTTCATTTTGTACATTTGGTTAGAGAACCACCACTTACTCTCTACTTAAAAGAAAATTCTTATTCATGCCACTGCAACAACAACAAAATCCACTTCACCATAATAAGTAGACAATGTCGATTCCCATAATTTTTCCACTGCTTGTGGGCCTTCAATATGAGCTAAAGCTTTACATATAACCTTCCATTCACCATCATATCCACCATTCTATTATGTCCAAAAATCGACTACTGTGGGCAATGCAACCTGACATATCGATGTTCTGGTACTGGACAACATATCTTCTCCTTTAGAAGGAATCAAAACACCGACACAGAATATTAAAGCAAGAAAACATGAATCACATTATCCTCCGGACCCACCAGCTTCCTAATATTTCAACATTTGCACTACATTAACAGAGTTTTGGATTAATAATACAAAGCATACAAATTTGTTATTTCAAATTTGGCTGGTGTTGCAGCTGTGTACTATATATTTGTTCAAAAGTAATACAAAGCATTTACTGCCACATTTAAATCAGATGAACTGTTCTGTTGCTTCAATCAGATGCAAGGCTTTTACTGCCACATTTAAATCCACACAAGTCCTCAAAAGTAAAAGAGACCCATAAACAAACATAATAAAATTAAACCAGCAACAGATTAAAACTTCAAAACGTATTCCAGAACACACAAATTTAGGTGCGGCATAGCAACAACCCAGATACTACTCGTCAAAAACCAATTTATCCAACGTCTGATGCCCTGAATTACATAAAAACTTGTTCAACAGGCAACACTAAAATAAAAATGAACGCCCTGGTACGAAAAAGTCCAAATGCTTTTCTAGAGCTATAGATTAACTTTTGCCTTCAAAATTCTCATCAATAAGCACGAGAGATACCCCAGACTCTGATGGTGCCATCAGTATAACCTGTGAAAAGTGTGCTTCCGTCACAACTCCAGCTCAAGCTAGTGCAGTACAGCATCTGCAAGGTGAAGAAAACAGATTTTGTTGAAACAAAATGAGCTGAGTTGAGCAACTCATTCCAGTAAACTGAAGTAAACTTTATGACAGACTTGCAGTCAAAAATATTAATTAATACCGAGTAACAATGCAGGTTAGCTAGTTCAAATACAAATTGAGATCTTTCGAACCAATTCCTATGAGCACGTAGTTGTAGTGGTGGTTCCAATACTATATAAACCTGAAGCAAGCAAACAAACCAACCTTTTATTTTGAAAAGTTTATTCATCCGTTGACACCTATATTGCTAAAATCTATATATTTTCCAATACTATTATTTGCAAATATATTGGGATGAACGGCCTTGCACCTTATAAACTTGTAAATGTATATTTCTGATCAATCCTCAACCAATAATCTTTCCCAAAAAAATAGTTATAGACCAGGTTTAGGTTAAAATATAGTTAAATGAACCATATAACAAATAGTTTTATACCAAGAAATAACCTAGTAATATACACAATGATGCAAATTATTGTCAAATATTCGGACTAGTATAACTCTGTGCAAACATAACCAAAATAAAAAATAAAAACTTGTTCAAAAGATTGCCTGACCCCAAAACACAATTAAATGTTTGCCACGACAACCATATTGCAGTATTATTACAGTTTCAAAAACAAGCATTAAAGAATATAGTAATGATAATAAATATCACCGTAAATAACAAACTATCACACTACCAAATACAAAAACCAGCATTTTACCCAAAAATATACAATCAGCCTACTATCAGTACCAGGTTCAATTACAGTACACAACAATTCACACACATTTATTTCTAATGAATATAAGCAAAAGTGTAAAAAATATTATTACCTGGTTCTTGTTGCTAGGTGGATCGGGCTTAAGATCCTGCACAATTGACTTGCTCTCGAGATCCCAAATCTTGACACTGTCCTCAGTAGCAGCACAGAGCCAATACCTATTTGGACTAAAGCAAAGAGAGTGGATGATACTACCAGCATCCAATGAATAAAGCCTCTTCCCCTCTGCCAAGTCCCAAAGAAGGGTCACTCCATCTTTTCCTCCACTTGCGCAAAGAGAACCATCTGGACTCACTGCCACAGTGTTGACATAGCCTCCATGTCCAGAAAGAGTGCACCTCAGCTTACAGTTTGTAAGATTCCAAACTTTCACAGTGCGGTCCCATGATCCACTCACAATTGTGGGCTGAAGAATATTAGGGCTAAATCTAACACAGCTCACCCAGTTGTTATGCCCATCCACATCCTGGATAGTGTATTTGCACTCACCTGTGGAGTTCCATAGGTTGTTAAAAATCAAACATTATGTCATGGCAAATAACTAAAATGAAAAGATTTTCAGGAACTGTCACTTAAAAAACTAATCAGACTTTCATATAACAAAAAGTTCACTATATTAAAAGCACTCCAGTGAACAGCCAGTTGAATATAGCTTTGTTGCTTGCCTATCAAATAAAAATAAAAAAAAGACTTTATCTAAAAAATTTGGTATCTGTTGTTTGAATCCTCTCCATTCAGCTCTCTTTAAGGGCCATGTCCTCTATAGCAAAATATTTCATTATATTCAAAGCCCTTCATTGAACAGCCAGTTGAAAATAGCATTGTTAGCTTGTTGCTTGCCTATCTAATAAAAAACAAAGCCTTTATCCCAAAATTTTGGAATCAGCTGTTTGAATCCTTTCTTCCCAATTCAGCTCCCTTCAAGGGACATACCCTCTATAACACTAACAAAAGGCATACCCTCTTTAAAACCTTAATCTATGTTCATAGACCTACCTATCCTAGCAGCTCCCTTAACTACTATCTTATTGCTCCTTACTAGATCATCTATTGGCCTAGGTTGCAGGTGTCCAAATAACCTAATACGATTTTCTCTCATCCGGTCCTTGATTAGTGCCTACAAAATAAATCAAGTATCACACAGGAAATATCATTCAGATGTTGATTGTAGTATAAAAACTGCACGTTCCTACAACCGGAATTAAGCTAACTTAAAAACAAAGTCATTTAGTGATATTTACATCATCTGGAAAAATGACCACATATCCTAATATTCATACCAAGGTTCGCAATATCGGTATCGGAATCGGTATCGGACCCTTCTATGAATATCAGTATCGAAAGTTTTGGATTGGAGTATCGAATTTTTTTGATATCAGAAAGCAAATAGTTATTGATAAATTAATAGAATTTTAGAAAAAGTATTTTATACATTTAGGGATAATTTTAAGTATTTCATGTGTTGTTTCTTAGTAATTTTAGAATTGAACGAAAAAGTAGTTACCCTTGCCGATTGGATACCTACGATAGATAAGTTCTCTTTTTTTACATGTTTTTACAACCTTACAGAACCCTTGCTGATTGGTCTTTTTGTTCAATCTTCTTTGCCGAATTGACTGAAAAAGAGATCCTAAATATCGGTATCTATCGGTATTGGATCGAGACATGCCAAACCGTATTGGTATCGGCTGCATCAGATCGGAATCAACTGCAAACTATGAGTCATACACACCATCTGATCTGTGACTATAGAATATAGAAGACTATGTGTCAAGCAATGTAATTATGGTACAAAATCATTCCAAATAGTGACAAATGAAACATGTGAGCAATGTTTATTCATTGAGACCCTCAAACTAGATGCTTTAATTGATTATTATCCATCAACGTTAGGAATCAGTTTGACAAGCAGAGTACTATATGATTACATGAAACTAACATATCACTCATGAAGTTATGAGTTCTAAGGTAAGATAACATGAACATAAAATAAGTAAAAATAATTTACAAAGGACCAAACTTGGAATATAAATCAATGTACATCAACTATTCAACCAAGCACAAAGTATGAATGATTCTGCTTTAAGGGCAATGGCATCAAAATCAGTATTAATTGAATCCAAATTATTGTTCGTGACTTATTCTTTTTGAAGCCGAGGGTAGGGGTGAGCATTATTCGATTTTGGACTGAAAACCGAACCGAACCGAATTCGGTTTAAAAAAAATCGGTTCGGTTTCGGTTTTAAAAATACTAAAATTTCTTATTCGGTTTCGGTTTTGGTTTCGGTTTAAAACCAAAAACCGAATAAGGCAGCTAATACTCACCAGTCTCCCCTACTGGAAATGACTTCTATTAGTCCTCTGGCCCTCTACAGCAGTTGTGCAGCGGATAGTCACTGTGACACTGTTCAATGTTTACCGTTACTCAACAGTAACAATAAAAAGACATGCTGCAGCTGTAGAGTGATGTGACAGCTTTGGGAGACTTTGCATGTGACAGCTTTGGGAGACTTTGCATGATAAAAGTGCTGCAGTAGACTTACCATCAAACAGAGCCTAATGTTTTACTACTAGTCATTAACCTTCTTTACTTTGACTCTGCATAGTGCAGACTTGCCGGTGGCACTGCAAGCTAGCTAGCCTCGGATTTTGATCCCATTCTTTTTGCCCCCCCCCCCCCAAAATAAGGAGAAGCTCCCCATCCTTCCTATTCTCTGGGATAGTGCAGGCTCTTGGCAGCGCTGTCGTCGTCGAACAAAGGCGTCGCTTTGGTAGTTGTCGGCAATGATGGGGGTTGGGGTCTTCATCCCCCTCAGCAGCAGACCCCAGCAGAGAGGAGGAGGAGCTCATCGTCGTCCTCATCCCCCTCTTCCTCCTCAGTTGTCGCCTACGCCGCTGAGAGCGCCGTCGTAGCATACCCCGCCGTTGTTGTCATGCCTCGCCTTCTCCGGTGAGCTCCTCCTCTCTCCTCTCCCCGCATCGAGATCTGGTCAGCGTCGAGCTCACCGAGCACGGCTCGAGCACTGCCAACTGAGTCTCCCTCTACAGCGGCCCCTCGCCGGCGACCAATCTAAGCAGAATAAACCGAATAATCGAACAAATTATTTCGGTTCGGTTTATATCGGATTTAGGTATTTTCGATTCGGTTTTGAATTAATCTAAATTCGGTTTTATCGGTTCTTCAAAATTCGGTTTGGTTGAAACCGAAATAACCGAATACTCACCCCTAGCCGAGGGGCACGATCGCAGCTGACCGGGCTACCGGGGGATAATGCAACCAATACCACTTGAATGAACTGATAGGGTGCGGATTGTCTGATAAGCAGTCCAGGTTTACATATACTGCCTCACCTATACTGAACTTGACTTGAACTCGGTTGCGCATTCACAATATTTTTCAAGAAGAAATTAACTTGTGAAGTGTTTCCCAAACAATAAATCAATCCTAGGAAGCAAGATCACTCAAAATCTTGACTTGTATTGGATACAACTATGGACAGTAAAAAATACACTAGGACAGTAAAATAGGTGTCCTGTTATTCCCTTAATTTGCCGTGCAACATAAAACCTAACTATAACAAATTCAAATCATGTTCTATCCTAGCAACTAAATTTAATCCTAACTCGAACTGCAATGTACACAGAACAATAATCATAACACTAACCTAAAAAATAAACTTCATTTATTTTGGGATCACTTAATGAAAGAATCCATCACCAGAGTAGTTATGGTAGACGGTAAAATAATATGGAGTATTTAAAGAATTAATAGATAAAAAAGACTTGTAAATTGTAAGACAAATATTACAGCTTCAAAAAAACTAATGAATATGACGAATAAAACAATTAGGGTCCGTTGAGGTAGGCTTTCTGGAAAAAAAAATCTGAAAACAGTTTTCAGATAAGATGTTATGAAGTTTGTTTTTCTGAACATACAGATTCTGAATTTGAGTTTGGTTACTTTCATATGAAAAATAGTTTTCTAAATAAAAGATTAAAATATTGTTTGGTAAAATAATTTCTGAAAATATTTTTTTAATAACAATTTATTTTTAACCAGTTCGGCTCGTTGCCGGCAGGAGTGGGAGCTGCTGCCCGGGTCTTCAGAGGACGGTGGGTCACAGCAATCAAACTCGACTTCATCCCGATGACGTAAATTTTTTGGAGCGGCTCGATAGCACCGGAGCTTGAGGGGAAAAATTAGACAATCTTTTCTTGAGCGGCTCGACAGCGCCAGAGCCGATTTCCAACCCAGATCCCCAAATCGGCCGTCGTTGCCGGAGATTGACCGAGCTCTGCACTTAATTTATGGTTTCTCCGCCTCGTTGACCTCCTCCAAGCTTAGATCTGGCCGTCCGGCAAACACGGCTACACCAGAGCTCCACGCCCCTCGACACTCCTCTTCTTTTCTGCCGCTGACGTTGAGGTTCGTCCTCAGCTCGTCGTCGTCCACTGCCATATTCGACGTCGAGATTCGTCCCAAAGTTCACGTCGACGTTCGTCGTCAAGGTCGTTGTCCACTGCCACAGCCAACGTCGGGAGATGCGGGGAGAGAGAGAGAGAGAGATAGTTGCCGCCGTTCCCCGCCAACAAGCTCCCGTGCTCGGTCGACCCGTCGACCGAGACCGCAGCAGAGCATGAGCTCCTCAAGGAAGAACCAAACATTTATGCTTTTTGGAAAATGAGAAGGGGGAGAGAGTGCCAGGAGAGGAAAATGCATTGGGAAAACTGTTTTTTCCTTGTTTCCGAAAACAATGATTAAACAATGGTTTTTGGAAAAAAAAAATTGGGGAAGTTGAAATTGAGTTGCACAACCAAACGCTATTTGAGTGCGTTTTGAAGTTTTAAATCAAAACATACAAAAAAAACAGAGAACCAAACAGACCCTTAGCAACTCTAAGCCCAACAAATGATAAGTTTTATTATCAGGAACGATTTAGATCCATTATAAATGATTGTGTATAAAACAACACATTAACTGTAACATTGACATGTACTGAAAATTCCTTCTTTTCTTTAAGATTTAAACCTGTATTCTATACAGACCTAAACTCGTAAAACGGTTTGATGAATATTTACTGAATCGTCCAAAAACACAAATAAATTCACGACGACCCTACAAGACTACAATGCTGAAACGATCACTAAACAATACCAATATCTAGACCAAAATTACTTCAAGATCTCAATTATAATACCAGCATGAACCCTAAACTAAACCTCGATCAATCTACAAATCGGATGCTCACGACTTCAAGAGTTCAGATGTGGCCTCACCTAGGGTATTCCAGAGCTTGATGGTCTTGTCCCTTGAGGCCGACACGATCTGACGGTTGTCCACCGAGAACGCCACCGAGAGCACGTCCTTGGTGTGGCCGACGAACCTCCTGGTGGTCTCCCCGGTGTTGAGGTCCCACAGACGGAGCTCCCCGTCCCACGACCCCGACAGCGCGAACTGGCCGTCGGAGGAGAGCACGACGTCCTGCACGAAGTGGGAGTGGCCTGTGAGCCGGCGGCGGGGGACCCCGTAGATCGTGCCGGCGGCGGACTCGGCGGAGGCGGCGGACTCCTTGGTGAGGTTCCAGTAGAGGAGGGACTTGTCGCGGGAGGAGGAGACGATGGCGTCGGAATTGTCGATGGGGCAAGCGATGGCGGTCACGGCGCCGGAGTGGCCGACCATAACGCCCTTGAAGACTAGAGTCTCCGCCATGGTGAGATTAGGGTTGAGTTTTCTTTTTTCTTTTTTCTAGGGTTTGGGAGAGGAGGCGGAAAAGCGGGGGAGGGAGAGGATTTATAGTAGGAGTCGGGATTTAGGGTTATAGGTGACACGTGATTTGCACGTAGTGTATATATGATAGAGAGGCTCCCCGCTTAGATTAAAAATAAAATAAAATTTGTACCGGACAATATCACCCAATTTTGCAGTATATCGTTTGGTGTTTATATTTTTACACACTAATGTTATTTATAAGTACTTTAATGTTATTTATAAGTGATCAACTATAAGTTCAAATCTTAAGATTTTAATTTACCATTTATCTTATAAATGTAAAAGAAAATTTATTATAATTTTTGATAAACTAGTTATTACATAATATATCCAAACCACTCTAATCATTTATTCTCCTCGTTTACTTTAGCTTAAAAAAAAAAAAACTAAATTTACTTATCGAATACATTTTCATACAAAAATGGCTGTTGGCTTAAAAACTTACATTTAAATAATTTTGATATCAAGAAAAAAAATATCATTAAATAATTTTTTTATTTTATTGTTATTTGAAGTTGAACTTTAGAATAAAATACGTTATTGTGTTGATCAAAGTATTTGATGTTAAACTTATATTCTTTTTATATTGACTTTTTTAAAAAAATGGTGGCGATTCATATATTTATAACACTTTAAAGTTGTGGAAAAAAAAACACTTTTAAGTGCGCTTTATATTTATAAAAAACAAATAGCATGTGCACTTTAAAGTACTAACACTATATATGCTAGCAATATATAGTTACGAAGAAAGACAAACACCGCCTAAGTTATTAAAATTGAGTCGGCATCCAAGATTAAAGCATATTGTATCAAATTAAGTAAACTATGCACGGTAAACCTAATAGATAAAAGATGAATAACTAATCAATCTAGATGGTTGATCTTTGAAATATGATTAGTAACCAAAGCATATCTTTTATCTAATAAACACTGGTTCGTGAAAAAAAAATGTGTGAATGAAATATTAGGTACATGATTGTTTGTGCTAATATTTTTGAGGTACTTGTTTTGTAGCAACAACTTATAGTACTCTTTTGCAAAAAAAAATTTAAAATTTGTGGCAACTTTTGAAGTAGCTTTTAAACATATAAAGCTGATAGCTTAGAGCATCATTAATAAGGCTCATCCCAATTTATAGGTTTTGATTCAAAATATAGGAACTCATTCTGTAGAATAGTAAAGTCCAATTGAAGTCCATGATGGTCCCGTTCCAGCCACAGGAGCTATAGATTGGGCCTCTAAATTTCTACATTTACAATGTAGGAAGTCAATTTAGTGGAATAGTAAGGCTCAATTTAGAGCAAAAAAATAAAATTCTACATTTTATATTATTTTGTGGCCACAAATTTCTTTTTACCTATGCTACCATAGGTTAGCAAAGAGCAACGGATAATTTTTTATTTACCAAGTGAGTAAACATTGCCAGCAACGGTTATTAAACATGCAACGGATATATTTTACCGGGTGAGTAAATATTGCAACCAACCAGGGGCGGAGCCAGGATTTTGGAATAGGGTGGGCTAGCTAATAGTTACTATAAGATTCTAAAAGTTTATGCCAAAAAATCGGCAGTTCCCTTCGTAAATTCGATGATTCGACAAAGTTTCCTTTGCCATAGAAAAAATCATATAATTTACCTCACTTAAAAATATTAACCAACTCTCTTATTCAACATTTCTGAAAATATACGAAAATAATGAAACTTGATTCTCTTTTATGTTTTTACTGCATACAGAATGATGCTGAATTGTAACTGCAAAACATAAGGTACTAAAGTCTTTCTTATAATTTAGGTTCAATTGCAGAATGATTCTTCTAATTAATATCTAACTAATAAGTAAAAAGATCTAGGCCACACACACAGAATGCCTTCTAATTAATATCTAACTTATAATTTAGGTCGCACACACATAATGCCTTCTAACTAATAAATAAAAAGATTCTTCTAATTAATATCTAACTAATAAGTACAAATTGTTAGATTCAATTGCAGAATGATGTATAATCTTAACTTAGCAGAAGTATGAATAACATTAACTCTTAGCAGAAGTATGGATAACATTAACTCTTGGGAAGCAACCCAGCGTTTGGGATTATGATAAGAATTGAAATGCTCCTGATATCATAGCTTGGCTTGCAATAATATCAGCAGCTACAACAACTATAAATTTTGGCCAGAATAGTGGGCCTGCAATCCAGTTAAGAATATGCATGTAAATAGTGTATCTAAAAATGAGCTTTCTGAGTCTATATTAGAAATGATTTTCCCAAGCTCACACTAATAAACTTTTAGTAGATATTAATTACTTGGAATTGAGGAAGAGCTTGTGTGGTCTGAAGCAGGCTCCGAGGCAGTGGTACAGGAAGTTCAAGTCTTTTATGAGGGAGCATGGTTACGCATTGGCGACGTCGGACCACTGTATATTTGTGAGGTACTTTGCCGAGGATGATTTCATCATTTTACTGCTCTATGTTGATGATATGCTACTGGTGGGTCGGAATGACATTAGGATAGCGGAGTTGAAGCGCCAACTGGGCACAACCTTCTCTATGAAGGATTTGGGCGCAACGAAGACTATTCTTGGGATGAAGATCAGCCGAGAGAGATATTCCAAGCTGCTACACTTGTCCCAAAAGAAGTACATTTATCGGGTACTTTAGCGTTTCGGGATGGATGGGTCAAAGAAAGTGAGTAACCCCCTTGCGGCTCACTTTAAGTTCACTGAGGAGCAATATCCATCTACCGAGGACGAGAAGGAAGATATGGAGCGGGTTTATTATGCCTCAACAGTGGAGAGTCTTATATATGCTGTGGTATGTACGAGACCAGACATTGCTCATGCAGTTGGCGCAGTTAGCAGGTATACTTCCAATCATGGAAGGGTACATTGGAGTGGGGTAAGTGGATTCTACGATATCTTTAGGGCACTACCGATTGGAGACTCTTTTGGTGGTGATGAGCTGAAGCTGGTTGGGTATACCGACGTCACGCCCCAATCTCCCGCAAGCTCAATAGTCCCCGCTGAACGTGAAATTACCACGTTGCAGCTCTCCCGCGGGACAATCGTTCTCTTCGGGACGTGATGTCGTATGAGCCTGGAGTTGCGCTCGTACAAGGCGATGTTGTTAAACACCAAAGTTATCATCGAAACAACCAAGTTACAGTGGAAGCCAATTTGTGTACCAAGCACACATCAGAGTAATACGCAGCGAAGCTCACGATAGGGTCCAAATAAAATGCTCCGAAGGCAATGCCACAAAGGCGATACCACGGAGACGATGAAATGCTCTTGCTCTTTTCTCTAGCCCACAAAGGTACTTACAGTTCATACATCTTGTCCCGTATATCCAAGCAGCGCCACTACGCCTGCGTACCTGAAATATTGCCCACAAACATGAGTCAGTACACAGCCGTACTGGTGAGCGGGGTAACCCACTCGCCTAAGCCGACACTAAGTAAAATAGTGAATGTAACCAGTGATATGGTGATCTTTCTAGTTGAATCCTATATTCGTTTTATGGCATATGAATGACATGTCAAGGAAAGCTGTAAAGCAGTTTACGCATGCAATCATTCAATCTCAAACCAAACGACAAGCATTTATATATATCCGACCCGTCTTACTCAATGCCATCGCTTGCACGATAACATATCGAACCATCAGTCTTGCCTCAATATCCATCCTCAACCAAAGTTTATATATTCCAATCTCAAGTGCACACTCTTGCCGAGGCAAGGTGGCCGCGCCTACACGAAAGCCAAACCAACAAAAGAAAAGCAAGCCATCACTTATACTATATGAAGTCACTGGCCAAGCCATAAAGGACTTTGATCGGACTGATCAAATGCGGTTCTATTCGAAATAGTGCTAAGTAGCTAACCCACCTGGATCGCATCCAACCGCTGGCACCGCGCCCAAGACGCGTTACCCAGTTGTCTCCTCCATGGCCAAACGGTCCCGGTGCCCCGGAGCTCCCGTTCGAGGAGACCAAACCCTGTGCAATACAGGTTGTCCGTGACATGCAGACACCAAGTACGTATGACGAGAGGATCGAACATTCTCGCCCCACCAAGCGATCCTAGACTCGTTCAACCGATATCCAACCGAAATATCCATAACCATTCTTCCAACATATCCAACCAAGGAATCCAAATCTCGACCTCAATATATAGCCCAAGGCACCAAAATATCAAGTGTTTCATAGGCACAATGTGTCACGCCCCGAGGCGTCCCCCGAGTCGTGACCGCCGTGCGGGCCTGGGGTTGCGCCCGCACAAGACTTTAATGATTTGCATAGCAAGCACATATTCAGAGTACGCAGATAAATTGAAACACAGATTTGAAACATGGAAAAGTTCTCTTTATTGATAATGAACATCTATTACAAACTCCTGAACGAGTCAGCTAATATGCCGAACGACTTACAAAAGTGTTGACTCAAAATGAGATAGCAGTCCTGTACATTACATCCCTTTATAACTTCAAAATGTATAGAGACCTCCGGGCTGGAGGACGGCTTTGCCACGGAGCTGCATTGTGTATGAAGAGTACAAGCTCCTGGTTCAAAATGCTTCAAAAGGGCGCGGTGAAGATGCGCCAACAGCTGGACTGGATCGGGAAGATGACTTCGGCTCCTCGCTCGGTTCGCCTTGGTGCGGAGAACCTGTTTCAACGAGGGTCAGCATATCGAAACATGCTGGTGAAGGCGAGCTAGCCTGACTATCCCAATCAACACGTTGTTTTAATGAAGCATGCATAATTGTGGGTTTCTATCTTGCCTTAGTTCATTTTCAAGTAAGCAGCATATAGAATTTACTGAATGAACTTGCCACCATTCGGTGGATTTTACCTGCCCGCTGAATTACCTGCACAATACTTACCTTGCCTTCCCTGCCACTAAGACACAAGTTAGTATGCAACATGTTTAAATATACACGTTGAACACACGATGCATTGCAAGCCATATTCACACGATAAACACACGAGGCATTGCAAGCATATACACACGAGGATCACTGGCTTGATGCCATAATGGACTAGTCAAGGACAAGGATAGCATGCAACGGGGAAACACGAGGAGCTCAGAAAACACGATGCGTTGCAAGTTATCCCGTCCGCACACGATTGACTATAAACACGAAGTCTGCCCGGATCGGATCGGTGCCAGTGCCCCAGCGACCGTCCGCAGAACTTATTATCCTTGTGCATAAGTTGTCCGTGATCGAACACACGATGTTTAGTTAAATTATCACTTCATGCAGTTGAGGCAACACGAGTAATGCATGATTCATTTGCATAGCCTCTAGGAACAGTTATGCGCATACACGATATGATTCATAAATAGCACAATTTATAGAAGAAGATATATTCTAACTATAATTTATGCATATGATGAATATTCCGAACGAACTAGCATGCAAGTAAGTAACCGTTCACGAATTTGATTGACAAGCAGTATTAACCAAGTCTATTCTCTTTTATCTTGATTTCTTTTATTATTACTTGGTATCGTTTGATCGGGGCAAAGAAGAGTGCAGATTTTTATAGATGTGAAGCTTGGAAGCAGGGCTAGCTAATCGGGTTGGTAGCCACTCACTTAGATTATTGGAAGGGAGAAGGAAAGAGGCGCTTCACGACTCCGCTCGTAAGCCGCCTACTGCTCGTTCACCTGCACACGGACAGCTCGATTAATACTTCTTCCTCTCTTTCCAATCTCGGAATATAAGTGCAAGTCGATGAACGAAAATAATGAAAACCATCGAAACCGTTCAAGAAAAACAAGCAAATCCCAAAACCAACTCAAAGCACGAAAGCAACAAGCGACATCGAAAACCGAGGCAATAAAAGATAGCAGCGGAGAGGTCCCTCCTGACTCTGCCGCTAAGCCGATCCTTGGTGTCACGCCCCAGTCCCTAAATGTCGAGGGACTGGACACGTGGCAATGGCCAGCAGCACGCACCGATGGATAACCCAATTTAATGGAGCCATCAGGGCGTACTTAAGCTGTAAATAAGGTCTACTACACAAGTCACACTAATCTCATCCATAAAGATAAAGAAATAAACTGCATAATCAAATGGAAATAAGTAGCAACATCATCACAGCAAGTCAGTCGGAGAAACAATCCGACTTAAGTCTGAATAAACTGGCTCTATAGGCCAGGAACAAAAGATGTAAACATGAAATAAATACTGAGTACTGGAACAAGCACTCAGGAGAAGTCCTCGGCAGTCACCTCGTCTTCAGTGTTTGATTCAGCTCCAGCAATAGCTTCAGCTCCGGTCCCGTATACCTCGGGATACTGCTCCTCAGCTAAACCTGGGGACATCATCCATTCCAGGTCCTCAGTGGACATAGCAAGGCACAAGATAAAAACAAGCCAACTGAATAAGCAGTACAATAAATAAATGAACAGCAGGGTAAACTAAGTAACCATCTATGTGATATGCAAATGAGAGCAACACTAGTACTCAGGCTGAGACCGCTACAAGCTCTGTGTCGGGGAGCCGGTAGCAGTAATAACACGTAAAGGGTCTAGCTCTGCTGGAGAGTCTACAACCTCACAATAATAGTAGATATATATATAGAACAGCCTGTAGCCTGTGTGTCTCTCCCCACCCAATGTAATCACGCAAGCCATGACCATAACGTCTCATGTCCATGTTAGCGGGATTATAACTAATGCAACAAGTCATACTGTCTATAAATAAATAACTCTGTCAAGTCCTGTATCCTATTCAGAATCCCCACGAATAACTCAGGAAGATTCTGTCCATGATAGTGTCAAGTGTCCTGGGTTGTAGGGTACTTGATAGGTCAAGTACAAAATAAGGGGATCGTAAATCCATCTCTAAATGACGAACCCAACACCGCGTACGGTGTCAGTACCCGACTATGATCGGGCACTAGGTACGTCGTACGTTTCCTAGGTTTAAGCAGTTTAAAACAGTTTATATGAATTTCACAAGACATCCAGCAGAGTATTTTTATCAGAAAATATAAAAATAATGACTGCAAGATTGGCAAGGTGCACTTGCCTGAGGTTTGGATTCCACTTAGGTCCTGGTTTCGGAAATTCCCAGAGATGTCTCCGAAAGCTGAAATAAACAGTATCATCACGCTCAGAAGGTGTCAAACAGCTAAGATCGCCTGTCCTTGGGTCCAATTTGGAGACAAGGACAAAAACGGCAATTTCGGCCCAAAACGGGGTCCACCGGTGGGCCCGCTTTGCACCAAAAAACGTGTCAGGGTCAATGGTCTCCAAAATTTACCAAACTTAGTGTCAACAAGTCAGGAACGCTGATACGAACCCAACGGAACTTTCAGATTTGAATTCCGATGAGCCGATCACGAAATCGCCCGTCGAGCGGGGCCTGTGGGGCCTACGACACGCGATTTCGTCAACGTTCTCAGAATCGAACCAAACTTGACCCACAGGACCAGCGTATCGCTACGAGTCCGATGGCGCAAGTTTTGTCTCGATCTGATGTGTGTGCACGAAGTTAGGGTAAATTGCAGAAAAGTCAGATACGGGGCGATGTCCGCGGATACGCGTTAATTCCGGTGTGCACGCACACCCGAATCAGCTTCCGCGAAATCCCACACATCCGTATCGACGGGGCGCACGTATCTGTGAAGACCGCACGCGACCAAGTCATCCCGTTTGGCGGGGCGTACTCAGTTCCGGGGTAAAACAGGGTCTGGTTTTTCCTGTTTTTGGATCGCGGTGTGCGATCACCACAGGACGAGATGCCCCGAGCGGTTTGTCCGGGCACCGAGAGGGTCATACAGGCTTCGCGTAAAAATTTACGGAATCGAAAACAGAGATCCGAGGTGCAAGTTACGAGTACCTGAAGGGGACCCAAGAAACCGGGGTTTTTCGTGTCCTAATCGTGTCCTGGACACGTGTCCTCGGCTAGGGCTAGGGTTCAGGGCTGTGTCCGCGTGTCTCCTGTTGGCGGACACGGCGGAGGAGACTCCGGGCGGTGAGGGGCCGGCGAGGTCTCGGGCGGCGCGTGCTTCTCCGGCGGAGGGGAGAACAGCCGGCGCTGCTGGAGGAGCTGGGCGGCGCCGAGGGGGTCGGCCGGCGTCGGGGAGAGAGAGGGGAAGGGGGTTCTGGAGAGGGTTGGCCGGCGCTGGAGGTCACGGCGGGGAGGAGGACGGCGCAGGGGAGGTGGTTCGGCGGGGACAGCGGCTAGGGGAGGAGATCGGCCTAGGGTCGCCGGAGTTAGGGTGGTTGGGGTGGAGTTTTGGGGGAGAAGGGCCGGAGGGGGTAGGGTTTTTATAGGGGATCCTCGGGGGGGTCGTGGCCGGGCCAGGCGGGGATGGGGGAGGACGTGGGCGGCTCTCGCGGAGGGGAGGCGACGTGGCGGCGCATTTTCCGGCGCCGGCGGAGTCTGCGGGGGAAGACGGAGTCGTGGGTTGGGGGAAAGAGAAGCGGGTCGGGTCGGACGCGGATCCGGGTTGGCGGACCCGCCCGACCCGCTAGGATGGCTAGGCGGGCTGGGTTCAACGGGCTCGGCCCACTGGGCCAGGCCCAAAAACAGAAATAAAAAAAATAATAATAATAATAAACAATAATTAATTAATTTAATTTGGAAATTAGTTTTTAGGCTTTTAAAAATAGGTTCGAGGCCCAATAAAATCCTAGAAAATTACCCTAAGTCCGATTTTCTTACACCATAAAATCATATTTTTATTTCATTTTAATGTTATTTATTGGCAAATAAAAATTATAACTCACTACAGGGCCTATGTAAATTCCTGAAAAAATTGCATATTAATTCCAAAAATTGATTTTAAAAAAAATCTCTGAAAATTTAGGGTGTTTACACTTGGGGCGCGGTCCACTGAATATTGGAATCGATTCCGAAAAAACAAATCCATAACGAGAACGAGTTCTTAATTCAATCTATCCCGATCGAACGATACCGTCTTGTGTTTCTTAGCCGCGCTCTCCGCACCGGGAGAACGGGGCGCTACACAATGCCTCTTCTCAACACAGAGTCCGAATTGGTGCAACACCCATGCTCGAAACAATCCCATGGCACAATGTCGTTTCAGTGGCACAATGCCCCATTCGTGGCACGATCCCCCATCAAGCGGCACAACGCCCCGCCGATGCAGTTGTTCGGTTTCGAACCGCAACTGCTCGCTTTGCAAGACAAAGCGACCAAGTGATACTCGCGCACGGATGCACGTTCGCTCGCCCGAATTCCCGATATTCCCATTATTCCCATTGCCTCAATGTATCATTCTAACCATCCAAGTAAAATCCTAATTATCCAACCGACTGCCTCAAATGTATAATCCAACTATCGCTCCAACTATCCAACGCGTAAATCATTTCAAGCCACAATCCTACCAAGCCAACGACGTACACTCTATGCACGCCTCAGTGTAGTGATTCTTAATGTTCCAGCCCAAGTGTTCAAGCCTTTACGTGTTTCCATATTATTAGGCATGAAGGAGTAGAGGAGAAGGGAAAGAGCCCACTCACTATGTTTGATCCCGTTAGGCATCCTGTCATGCCAATACGGCCAATCCCTTGAACCCGTGGTCCGATGCAAGCGCGATCTACTCAACTGGTATGACCGTGCGAGCAGGCCGTGCTCTCCAAATCATCCGATCGATCGGACTAAGGAAGACGGCATTATCGCTTCCATCCAGCTATTCAGTACTGTTCTGAACGAACACTTGATTTCCATCGAACCCGCTAGCCATCTGCACATTGAAACCAACTAAATCAATCCTTCTTCCCAAAATCCAACATTTCAAATGTAACTAGCATTTGATTTATTCGATCCGACTCAGCGTAACGCTCCGAGCGGTTGCGGGGCGTTACATACCGACGCTGATATGATTGGAGATGTAGATATGAGATGATCGACTTCGGGCTATGTGATAATATTTGCTGGTGGAGCAGTATCGTGGCAGTCATGGTTGCAGAAGTGTGTTGCCTTGTCGACGACAGAGGCAGAGTACATTTCGACGACAGAGACTTGCAAGAAGTTGCTGTGGATGAAGAAGCTGTTGCAGGAAATTGGGTTAAAGCAAGAGTAGTATCATTTGCTTTACGATAGTCGGAGTGTTATTCACCTTGTGAAGAACCAAACATTTCATAGCCGGTCCAAGCACATTGAGATCCGGTATCATTGGATACGGGATATTGTGGAAAAGAAGGAAGCGACGCTTGAGAAGGTTCATACAGATGACAACGGAGCATACATGTTCACAAAGATTATTCCAAGGAAAAAGTTTGAGTACTGCAGGCGGATCGTCGGTATAATAACCCCCTCCACATAGTTGTAAAGGGAGAGATTTTTTGGAGTGGGTGGGGTTCCCAACCTATGTGGAGATTACCCCGGAGTGCGACGAACGCCATTCATGTATCAGAAAAGCTCAAAAAGTACATCGAGCGCCATGTATTGGAACATTTATGGTAAGCAAATATTATATTAGATTTTTTATCTTTGACTTTAATTATATATTTATGATTGGGTCTTTCATATATTAACTTTCCATATAATTGGATTTCCAATTTATGGTAAGCTAATTTATGATTTGATTTTCATTAAATATATGATTGAATGTAATTGGATTTCCATAAATATTTTTGACTTCCATATATAGATCTCTATATGGAAACCTTAATTCATGTAAGAGTTTATATAAAAGCTCATGTAATATACAACAAATGAGAAAAAATTAAGAGAGAGAAAGAAAGGTGACAAGAGTGTCATTGCAACTTTGGAGAAGAGAAAGAAGGATTGTAGGTCGTTTCGGAGAAGGAGATCAATTTGGGGTATTTCTCATTATTTTTTTTCTTCGTGGTTGTAATCTGTTTTCTGTTCCAAAGAGTTGCAGTGATCCGTGTTGGATCAGTGAGGAGCTTGTAAATGGTGTAATCTCTTTATTCCATTAGTGGAGGTTCTTCAGGATTGGACTTTTATCGTCCCGTGGTTTTTTTTCAACTGGATTTTCTACTTAAAAATCTCTGTTTTTGCGATTTGTGTTTTTTTTGTGCGATTTGCTCGGTTCTCTCGTAGGTACTCTCTGGTTTGGGGAACGGTTTTCGCGTTTCATTCCAAACATGTCCCTCCGATGATCCAATTCATGGACGTGACATAGATGGAGAAAGTTACCACAAGTGTATAGTTGTGGGCTACCACCGCCAACAGGTCGAGAAAAAGAGAGAATGGTGGAACCAGATGGTGGTGCAGAAAAAATGGTGGAGGAAATTCTTTGGCGGCCAGCCAAGTGAAGGAGAACGGTGGAGAGAAAAAAGGTAATGCACGAAGGAGAATGAGAATATGGGATGAAATGGGTATCAACTTTCTTATTTAGGTCTGAAACATAGTTTTTTACTATTCTTATGTAGACCCAACCCATTATACATTTACCTTTTTATTATAATTTTGGGTCTCAAGTTGCATTATAGAGTTCCAACTACTAATGATGCTCTGCTAAAACAAAACAAAGTAAAGGTCAAGATGTATAATGGGCTGGTCCGGGCCGACCCAAGATCCGATTTGACCGGGTTCTGGTTGGTCCGGGCCCAACCCGGTACAGAGTGTAACACCCCGTTCCGTTCTAGCGGATTGCCGACTCAAACGGCAATAGTGCAGCTGTCCCGACCCGCTTTGCCTCAAACAAGAAGCAAAGGATATCCAAACTTGTCCCTACAGGAATCCGGCTTAGGCTTTCAGAGGCTCGCTTGACGTATCGCTCTACTGAGGAGAATCATCGCTAAGGTGGGTGGCTACGGTGAACTTGTCTTTGCTTAGCCAGCACACATAAAATCTGGAATATTCATGCTAGTCGCTAGGTGAATCACCCCTGCATGCTAATAAATCCAACGCACCTAGCTAAGGAAATAATCTCAACTTGTATTGCTATGCTAGAACATGGAAAATGAAATACTGCTTATATATGTTCAGACCCTCGCATGCTAAGCCCCTAACGGTTTCATCTCTCGGCTTACCTTCGGGCCCGAGCAAACGTGTTGCTTATGTTCCTTAGAAACGCATGCTTGTCTGCTTGAATGTTGCCTTGTTTTCATCCAAATCCCGGAAGACTACCAAGTAGTCGATCCGTGCATGATTCAACCTGCAAGTGTTCGGGACCGTTGGGTCACCAAGCAGCCCCGAGCCAGGGGAATGCATCAAGGCAAGTTACTGTACAGAATCATGATTCAAGTATCCCGTGTACTCGTGTTCCCGTGCACTCGTGTTCTCGTGTTCTAGTGCACGCGTGTTCCCGTGTTCTCGTGTATCCCGTGATAATTGAAAGACCCGAAAGAAAGTGCATGTCGCGGACTAGTTCCACGGACGGTCACCAGGCACTGGGGCCGATCCGGTCCGGATGGAGCTCGTGTGTAGTCTCGTGTTCATGGAGGATAGCTTGTAACGCTTCGTGTTCGTGTGCCTCGTGTACTCGCGTAGCATGCTATCCTTGTCCTCGACTACGTCCATAAATGGCTACGCCAGTGACTCGTGTTCATATAGATAAGTCATCCTCGCTTAGCGGCTATCCGTGTGTGAGTCATTGCATCGCATCAAGAAACAACTAAACACCTGAACGATAATGTTAAAACGACCCTCGTGTTTGCATATGCTATGCCCCTGAATGCTTATACATGCCCGTGCTTGAATTAACAATGTTTGCCTCAATGTTTGCCTTGGACAGGGAAGGAGATGGTAAGTTGGTAAGTCTCGCCGTGTTTCCTCTCATGTTGCACGGCGCACTGCCCGACACGTTAGGCTATTCAATATTTGCATGAAACTGATCCTAAGGCAACTAGAAAGACAACTTAATAGTTGTGCACGGAACCTGTACTACGTGTTTGGATTTATCGAGCGGGCGAGTAGCTTCCCCACCAATGCATTTAATGTACTGATAATCCACCAGTTTGTATGCAGGGTGCGGGAGAACCTCGTGCGGATGCCTCCAACGTGCGTGCTTAGGCATAAAAATCACTCCGAAGCAACGGTGCGTCCGGAACTGAAGCACATATACAAGACATAATATTGTGAACATAGCCCGAACATCGCCTGTACAATCATTCCACAATTGTAGCCACTTGGCACGCTTTTACTGTTTCAGAGAGAGAGGCTTGAGCGACTTGTAATCTCGGCTATACGCCGCATGTAACACATGTTTATATCAATGAAAGAACTTGCTTTACTTCAACTTGTGTTTTAATGCTTCCGCTATATTATCGACTCAGTGAACCTGTTACCAAATCGCTATGCGTTCATAACTCCGCTGCACTCGGACAATCTGTGCGTCTCTGTGGCTTAGAACTCTTACCGCCAGCCAATGAATCACGGCCTTGCACGGGCGCGGTTCACGCTCGTGCAGCATCACGCCCGAATGGGTCAAGCGATCGTTCCGCGGGGGCGCTGGCGAGGGTGATTTCCGCCTAGCGGGAACGGCCGATTGCCTGCGGGAGATCGGGGCGTGACATAGTGGTATCAGAGCCTGGCTTCTACGCCTTTGGACTTCGATTCGATATCTCTGTTTCGAAAGCTCGTTCGTGGGTTATGTGCACGCTCTCTCTCAATGCCTCGATGGGATATTCCAACAATAAGTCTAAATACTTTCAAAATGCGTTTTGAATGATATGATTGCTTGTCTGGTAGTATGCTGCGAGTGGCCTTTGTGCCAACCTGTGCGGACCCTTGAGAGTATCGCTAGTAGCTTGTCCGATTTTCACTAACTCTAAGTTTGGTTGAATGCATCTATTCGAGGGACGCCTTGAACTAGTGCACCATCCAAGACTTAAGAAAAGGTGAACTCGAGTGCTGAGACTTCGCTATTACTAAGCTGGTTGACGTGCTCACACGAGAAATGCATGTCGAAGGTGCGCACGATCCAGTCTAAGCGATATACTAATTTCGACGCTTGTGCAAGTGAAGATCCAAATGAACAAGTACAACGACTTGTCTAGGATTGCCTCAACCCTAGATTACTGCTTGTCCTCAGTAAGTCTCGAGGACGAGACTTTTTCTGAGTTGGGTAGGATGTAACACCCCGTTCCGTTCTAGCGGATTGCCGACTCAAACGGCAATAGTGCAGCTGTCCCGACCCGCTTTGCCTCAAACAAGAAGCAAAGGATATCCAAACTTGTCCCTACAGGAATCCGGCTTAGGCTTTCAGAGGCTCGCTTGACGTATCGCTCTACTGAGGCGAATCATCGCTAAGGTAGGTGGCTACGGTGAACTTGTCTTTGCTTAGCCAGCACACATAAAATCTGGAATATTCATGCTAGTCGCTAGGTGAATCATCCCTGCATGCTAATAAATCCAACGCATCTAGCTAAGGGAATAATCTCAACTTGTATTGCTATGCTAGAACATGGAAAATGAAATACTGCTTATATATGTTCAGACCCTCGCATGCTAAGCCCCTAACGGTTTCATCTTTCGGCTTACCTTCGGGCCCGAGCAAACGTGTTGCTTATGTTCCTTAGAAACGCATGCTTGTCTGCTTGAATGTTGCCTTGTTTTCATCCAAACCCCGGAAGACTACCAAGTAGTCGATCCGTGCATGATTCAACCTGCAAGTGTTCGGGACCGTTGGGTCACCAGGCAGCCCCGAGCCAGGGGAATGCATCAAGACAAGTTACTGTACAGAATCATGATTCAAGTATCCCGTGTACTCGTATACTCGTGTTCCCGTACACTCGTGTTCTCGTGTTCTAGTGCACGCGTGTTCCCGTGTTCTTGTGTATCCCGTGATAATTGAAAGACCGAAAGAAAGTGCATGTCGCGGACTAGTTCCACGGACGGTCACCGGGGCACTGGGGCCGATCCGGTCCGGATGGAGCTCGTGTGTAGTCTCGTGTTCAGGGAGGATAGCTTGCAACGCTTCGTGTTCGTATGCCTCGTGTACTCACGTAGCATGCTATCCTTGTCCTCGACTACGTCCATAAATGGCTACGCCAGCGACTCGTGTTCATATAGATAAGTCATCCTCGCTTAGCGGCTATCCGTGTGCGAGTCATTGCATCGCATCAAGAAACAACTAAACACCTGAACGATCATGTTAAAACGACCCTCGTGTTTGCATATGCTATGCCCCTGAATGCTTATACATGTCCGTGCTTGAATTAACAATGTTTGCCTCAATGTTTGTCTTGGACAGGGAAGGAGATGGTAAGTTGGTAAGTCTCGCCGTGTTTCCTCTCATGTTGCACGGCGCACTGCCCGACACGTTAGGCTATTCAATATTTGCATGAAACTGATCCTAAGGCAACTAGAAAGACAACTTAATAGTTGTGCACGGAACCTGTACTACGTGTTTGGATTTGTCGAGCGGGCGAGTAGCTTCCCCACCAGTACATTCAATGTACTGATAATCCACCAGTTTGTATGCAGGGTGCGGGAGAACTTCGTGCGGTGCAGATGCCTCCAACGTGCGTGCTTAGGCGTAAAAATCACTCCGAAGCAACGGTGCGTCCGGAACTGAAGCACATATACAAGACATAATGTTGTGAACATAGCCCGAACATCGCCTGTACAATCATTCCATAATTGTAGCCACTTGGCACGCTTTTATTGTTTCAGAGAGAGAGGCTTGAGCGACTTGTAATCTCGGCTATACGCCGCATGTAACACATGTTTATATCAATGAAAGAGCTTGCTTTACTTCAACCTGTGTTTCAATGCTTCCGCTATATTATCGACTCAGTGAACCTGTTACCAAATCGCTATGCGTTCATAACTCCGCTGCACTCGGACAATCTGTGCGTCTCTGTGGCTTAGAACTCTTACCGCCAGCCAATGAATCACGGCCTTGCACGGGCGCGGTTCACGCTCGTGCGACATCACGCCCGGATGGGTCAAGCGATCGTTCCGCGGGAGCGCTGGCGAGGGTGATTCCCGCCTAGCGGGAACGACCGATTGCCTGCGGGAGATCGGGGCGTGACACAGAGAACGGATCGGGCCGGCCCGGTCGGATTCGCACCCAACCCAGCCCGGACCTGTGACCCGGTCCGCGGTGGACCGGGACGAATCGGTCTTGGTTCGGGCAGGTTCACGGTCGGGTCGGACCAGCCCATATATATATATATATATATATATATATATATATATATATATATATATATATATATATATATATATAAGTTAATAAATTAAAGTTAAAATTTATAGGTTTTTTGTTACTAAGTTATTTTTGTATAATTTGAAATTTATAAGTTATTTGTTAGATATTTTTTTTATAATTTATATTAAAGTTTATTTTTCATGATTATAGACTATTTACAGAAATTTTTTTGGGACAAATGACCAAAAAGACCCTAAAAAAGTTGTTATGATGGATATTTTGATCATTTTTAGTAAAATGACAAAAAAAACCCTAAAACGGTAAAAAAGCAACCGCTAAAATGAGGATATTTACCAAAATACCCCCAGCGGATATATTATAAAAAAAACTTAGCAAACCGGGCCAGAACCGGACCGACCGGGTCGACTGAATTGGATCTGATCCGAACAAAGACGAGAACGGGCCGGGCCGAGCTTACGGGTCGGATCCTCCGACCCAACTCGGACCCGTGGGGGAGGGAGGAGTGGTTCGGAGCAGGCCGGTCCGTTGACCGGATCCAGCCCGGTCTGGACTGGATTCCGGACCTCCTGTCCTTTTACACACTTTGAAGTAAAGCTAGATCAGTTTCGAAGTGATAGGCTGCTTCTGTTGGTTGTTTTCGAAAGCCAGTAAGTAACCCGAGAAGCAGGCCCAAGTAGTTGGGGGCCTGGGCTGGTCATGAAAGTCCAACAATTATATTCTATTTGGATTATAGCTAACTTTACTCTTCTTCTCCACTCACTCACCCAATTTACGCAGAGAGAGAGAGAGAGAGAGAGAGAGAGTGATGGCTGACAAGCCGAGCCGAGCGCTGGTGATATACGGAGATGGGATCGCGCCGGCGGTGTCCCCGTCCCATTACCACCTCCACTCTTTCGCCTCCCGCGCTTCCTGCGGCTTCCTCTCCCTCAGAAACTCCCCCTCCGATGGTACATAACTACAAATCCACCCCCTCCTTTCCTTTCCTTTCCTTTCCTTTTCGTACGCCGTATGATCGTATCCGTGTCCGCGTCGGACACGGACCGGACACGACTCGAACGTAGTTTGTAAGCGGTGAAAGCTGAGCGGATGCTCGTCTGTTTGAAGCGTTGTGTTCTAGAATGCACAGACACGAAACAGAATGAAGAGAAGAATAAAAGGTAGTAAAAAACCATGCTGTGCCCGCACCGTGTCGGACGTGTATCAGACACGGTACCGACACTTGAAAACACAGCAGGATACGTCGAATTAGGCGTGGAATCCATTTTTTGGCGTGTGTTTGGATTTCGTGCCGTGGTCGTGTGTTTGTGCAACAATTTGGTGTATTTGCACAATTATGTGTGAACCTGCCCCTAATGCCATTGTCAACTTGTAATCCAAGTTACGCGATTACCGATCTCATTTTGATTGAGATAGTTATGATTCGACGAGACAAGTTTTTTTCCAACAGAAAATTGTATAGGAAGTATCAAAGTTTCCGTTAATTGTGCAAAAGACACAAATTTTGAAAAAAATTGTGAATTCATCCCCAATATGCACTAAATTAAGAGGTAAAAACTAGTCATAACTTAGAATTGAGTTAAAAAATAATATCATCAATTTACACTCTATTTTAGGACGTAAATCTCAACATCAGTCAATTTACGCCATATTTTAGGCCGTAAAATTGCAAAACAGAAATGCTTGATGGGCGCTTGGTCCCGAAGTGGACGAGTGGCTGGTTGAGCACGGGGACTCGAGGTCGGTGTTCCTCGCGGGGGACAGCGTGGGCGCCAACCTCGCCCACTATGCAGCCACCGTCGCTTTGACGCGGGGGTTGCAGATCGAAGGGTTGGTCCTGGTGCACCCTTACTTCGGACTGAAAGGGGAGGTGGATCCGAACTTGGAGAAAGCGTGGGGAGCGATGAGCGAGATGGAGATGGAGGACCTGCGGTACTGTCCGATGGCGGACGGCGGGGAGGCGAAGATGGCGGGGTTGCGGTGCCGGAGGGTGATGGTGGTGGTGGCGGAGAAGGACGGGCTGAAGGGAAGGGGGGTCACGTACCGGGAGGCGCTGACGAGGAGCGGATGAGGAGGGGAGGGGGAGGTGGAGGTGGAGGTGGAGCTGGAGGTGGAGCTGGTGGAGGCGGAAGGGGAGGATCATGTGTTTCATCTAGTGAAGCCCGGGTGTGCTAAAGGCGAGGAGCTCATGGACAGGATTGCTGCTTTCATCAATGCCAAAAAAAACAAGGGAGTTAATTGAAGGGTGGTGAGTTTGCATTTAATTCCTACTGGAGAAACATGCATTTTATGCCCTAAAATATGGCGTAAATCAAAGAAACATGCATTTTACGTCCTAATATAGGACGTAAAAACCTAATACAATCCGATTACTACTTAGTATACCTCAACCGGAGGGGAAAATTAAAAAAAAAAAATTGCAATTTACGTCCTAAAATAGGACGTAAATCAACAAAATACAAATTACGTCCTAATTTAGTGCGTATTGGGACTGAATTCACAAATTTTCCAAAATTTGTGTCTTTTACACAATTGATGGAAACTTTGATGCTTCCTACACAATTTTCTGTTTTTCCTATTATTCAAGATGCAAACTGCCAATAATTTTCTTCTTCTTTTTTCTTAATTGGGTTCTCCGTCATTCAATTTCAGAAGCCGAAAATGATAGGGTGATCCGAGAATTAGCACAGCTATTGGATGCATATGATTTCGGTCTGTCAAGGGTGAGTTTGTGAGTTTGCCTTTGTTTCTTCTTCGAGTTGCATAATGTGTTCAAAAGCTCAATTACTATTTTATTTTATTTTCTCATATGAAATGTTCCCCCGAACTTCCAGATAGGAAAACATGGTGAAGCGGATGTTGTTGGAGATTCAAAGGAGATCTCATTGCCCTCAATATCAGAGAGGTAAAAATATGCTTCTTTTTAGCATTGCCATAAGATATGTTATCGTCTCTCAGGGTTACTTTGTTATTATTTATATGCTTCTTTCTCTAACTCAGGTTTATGGGTCTGAGAGCTGCTATATCCACCGGTTGCCCCATTGTTCGATCTTTTGCAAGAAGTCTTGGTTTCAATGTTCTGCATCTTGACGAGCACTTTGAGAAAGTCCCTGATAAGCCGATATCATCAGAATCTAAATTACTTTCACTTCTAGGATTTTCTGAAGGCAATGTTCAAGAGAAGTGTGAGTTTGATCTAGTGTTGTTGCACATCAAGGCTGGTGAAAACTCCAAAGACCCGAAAAAATTGATGGGCAGCACAATTGCCGATTGGCTCAATAGGTTGGTAGGTGGAATAATGGAAACAGCTCAGCCTGGGTCGCCTATTGCTTCTCGCCTACATTGTTCTATAGTGTTGAGCTATGGAACTATTTCCGAGGGTCTGGAACAATGCTCTTTGACTACGAGTTCTTCTGTGGATGCAAATTCTGATCTAGACTTGCTTCGTCCTCATCAGAGTTACACTATGAAAGGAGGAAACGTATTGAGTGACATTAGGTAAAGATAACAATCTACAAGTTTCATAATCTTGGCATAGGTAGCATGGCATAAAATCGATGGTCAATTCATACTCTGCAGGCATGACTATCCAATGTTAGTTGCTCAGTGGCAGGAGGGAGTAACCCGCAAGGATATGTCTAATGCATTTTCGTTTCAAGAATTTAAGGAGGTATGCATACATAACCTTTTTTCTTACTTTGTTGCAGCTGAATGCTGTTGAGCTAATGTGGACTTCACTGACATTTATATTCTCTCTTATTAAATTTGAAGCTTGCTTGATGTACAGCTTCACACTTCTTTAGATCTTGCAGAATCTTTTATTGTTAACAAAATTTGTGCATGATATTTATCAAGGTTGTAGGAAAGGACTAGTTGTTTGCACTATCCTGCGAGTGATCTTTTTAAACTACTTATAGACACTAAATGATGCCACTCCTTTCCACGTATTGGTATTTATGACCTAATTACTTATTCTTTGATACTTCAAATAGTAAGTGTGGCATGGATCTCAACTATTTGCTATCTACATTCGCCTCTTGACACAGAAATAATCCCAGAAACAATTTAAAATATATATATATATATATATATATATATATATATATATATATATATATATATATATATATATATATTATCATTTGGCATTTTTTCGTATTATGTGTAAATAATTTGCTAAAGTTCGTATTAATTTTAAAATTATTTGTGAAGATAGACCATGATGGTTGCAGGTCCCGTAATCTCTGTCAACTATGATTGTTCAACTTCTTGAATTATGAAATATGTCGCAACCAGATCTAAAGAGAAAGAATTTAGTTAGCACGGGATATCAAAATTGCACTTATATTGGCTATACTATTTTCCATGAATGTTTTTAGTTTTACTTTCTCACTATTATATCTAAAACTTGAGGATGTCATTTGACACATGCATCTTGGTGGATGCAGGGTTGAGTTGTGGTAGCTGCCAGTCCATTTACTGGATAACACGTTGCATACATCTCGACCCTCCTCCAATCGTGAATTAGCCCTCTTGGCATTGGAAATTCCATTTTACTATTATGTATGACTTTGAGACCTTACATCATTCATTATATTACTCAGATTTATTTCTTAGGCTAATTTGTTACTAAATACCATGATCATTCATACTTTTGCAGCTTTTCACCATGTTTTTTCGCATTTAGCTACCCTATGTTAGTTTTTACCTTTTACAACCCCCCCCCCCCCCCCCCCCACCCCCTCCCCCCCCCCCCCCCCCCCTCTTTCTTGCAGGGTTTCTTCCCTCCATTTACTCTTCTAGCCGTCTGTAACCCCCTTTCCCGCTCTTTGAGCCCTCCATCCCTCTGCAATCACCATGCCCACTCCCATTTGCAAGGTATGGCAGAACCTGAGAGCAAGTTGCAAAAGTGTGATCATCATTCATTCATGGTATTTAGTTGCAAGTTATTAGCCCATTTCTTAACGTCTTTTGACTTAGAATATCACCAATCAGATACACCCTCTCGCCGTGTGTAAATTAGAGCAGGAAGCATTCCAATTTGATTTCCGTGAATCATTTACTCGTCTTATTTTTCTTTTGGTTTGTAGCATGGGGGAAATCTTGCTATATTGGCGGATCGGTTTCTACATGAGGTGGCTTTTAAGCTGTGGAAGGCACCTAAATATGGAGCCTGATGGTATTCTTCCTGGAAAGGTTCTCTTTCTTGGATGCCAACTCCAATAATGTGACTACTGTCTAGTTTCCTCGCAAGGAAGCATCATCCCACCTCTCAGGAAGAAGTCTCCCTGTGGGGCTAATCTTAATCTTGTATTTGATGGTACAATAATTGACGATGTTCTGAAATGGTACGAAGACCGTACTGACTTCGAGCCTGGGAATTTTTTCCCCATGGAAATGTAACAATAAAAAGGATAAGTAGCATATTTTCATTCAAAGTACCGATATAAATCTCAGAATTCTGAACCATTTCTTGTGATGAAAGTTTTGAAAGCGAAAGAACTTTTGTAGTTATAGAAGTACACGATAACGCTTTAGAGATATAGAGTATCTAAATGTGTTGTATAATTTCTCCTCCACTTCCATCTATATCTTTGATGCATTCTTTCCTCTTAGTAAATGTCATATAGAAGCTTCATGGTGGATGCTTTCATTACCTATTAAGGAACTTTGGACGTTACTACTTCCCAATCATTCTTAGGAAATTGCCCAATAATTTCTCTTAGAATCAAAACTTGGCTACGCCCCTCACATCAAAGGTTGTATAAATACACAACCCCTCTCTTAAACTTCCCCATAGAATTCTTTGATTCATATCATTCCTTTCTGAAGTCTATTTCCCTTTTCCTAAACTAATGGAACTCATTTCCTCTTCAGTATTACTCCCAACTTCCTCTTCCGACTTCGGCAGCAGAATTACCATGCCGCACGTCCCGAACCAACCCCGGACTGTCCGATATCGACCCCGGGCATCCTCCAACAAGGACTCCTCCTTCGGCGGGGGGCTGGCCGATGAGAACATGATCGTGCTCCGAAAGCGGATTCACGAAGCAGGTGGCAAGGAGGAGGAGGAAGATGTGCTGTTGTCTGACTGCCCGGAGGGGGAGATGAGAAACTATGCCAAATACAAAGTCGAGGTTTGCGAATTCGTGGGGTTGATACAGACGCCGGCCAGTATGGCTATCGGTGCGGTGGTCCTGGTGGCGATATCCGTGCCAACGTCGGCCATCTTGGTGTCTCTCCATTTGATGGAGATGGCTAAGCTAGCAATACATTTTGGTTAGTTAGGTTCAAGGGTGGAGGTAGGATTTTAGTTTACTCCAGACTGAACATAAATCGTACTGATTTTTTTTTTAACGAAGCAAATGTTATGTCAATATGGTCATGTCCATATTTTATCATGTCCATACCGTACTATGTCTCGTCAATGTAGAACCGTATCCAACATACTAAAAAAGTAAAAACATGACAAAATATATATTTAGTTTATCAAGTAGACTCTTATAGGCATAAATTCGAACACTAAGAGTTTTTGGTATCATAAGAGTTTTTGGTATCATATTTTACCATCAACAGAGGATCCGTGATGTGGCGGAACTCGTCGAGTGTACGAAAGTTCGGACGGTAGAGAAGTTACAGGAAAACAAATTTACGTAACTTACCGCCTACAACAGCACATATCATTCTGATATTTCAGAACAATCCATCAGTAGTTACTCTGCATTGCGCGCACAGTGCCGTTTGATTGTCGCAATCATCTGCTCTAGATCCAATGTTCAAGTTCAATCAATCTTTCAATTATCCAGTTTGATACTTACGATCATCACAATATTCCAATTTTTCAGTTTGATACTTACGATTATCATAATCTACATTTTTCAGATGATACTAACAGTAGTCCACCCAACTCCTATCTCCTAATAAATTGGGTGGGCTGGAGTCCACCCTGTGTTATGTTTTAGGGTTATTCAACTCACTCGATGTATTAAAGAGTATATATGACTTGAAATTGTGAAATGTTATTCTTCTTGGTTCAGATTTTCCGCAGTTTGCAGTCGGTTGAAATACTTCTTTTAAAGGTTGGTGTTATACACAGTTGTAAAATGGACATATACAGACAACTTTATTATATATATTACAGCACATAACCGCGCCACTTTACAATAATTATTTTTAAAATTTTGTCTTTTTCCGTGTATTTTTGTGATTTTTTATATGTTTAGACAACCAATTTTTAAATAATATAAAATATTTTGAAGTAAATTTATTCTTCAATATTTATTAGAGTTGAAGTTTGTAATTATTAGTAGTTAATAATTATGTTGGTGGAGAGGTGTATAATTTACATGCTTTATCTTTAGTTAAGTATATATATGGTTGGAGAAGGACACTTCCGGAATATAAAAGTTTTATGGTGAAGCCTATAATTTTTTTCTATCATATATATACTACTCAGTATAGTTGAGCGATAGGGACTCGATCACTCGGAAGCTCATTGGCCCTGGTGGTGCCGCTAGAGGCAGAGGTGGTGGTGCGTTGTTGATCCGCCGGAGGAGTGGAGGATGAATGACGGAGTCCGGGGAAGATGGAGGAGAAGAAGACGGTGACCTGAGCCAACTTTCTATCTGTAAACACAACAACAATCATTTTCTGCAAAAGTAATTTCTATACATGTCGTTCACGAAGAAGAAAGAACCCCCATCGATCAGGTTCGAAGTCTGAGTACCTTCTTGCAAAATTTTCAACTTAGCAAGTATTATAGTCCTCCCTCGACAGCAATAAAATCGACTGCATCCCAGCTATACAAATGCAAACACAAAATTAGAATATATATAATAGAAAATTTGCTATACAGAAAATATTTTTAAACAAATTAACTAAAACAAAATAATTTGTCGAACATTTGAAATCACGAAAGTTTTCGCCATCAGAGGTGGCGAAAATATGAAATAATATTTTTTTTTTTATATTTGTCAAATTTTTGCCAACTAGGTTGGCGAAAATCTGACAATGATTTTTTTTGTTGTTTGTTTTTTATGTTTTTTTGTGTTGGTTTTTTAAAACAAACAAACGGGAGAGCCAACTCTTTTTTTTCCTAGTTTGTTTGTTTTTGTTCTTTTTTTTAATTTTTTGTTTGTTTAGTTTTACAGAAAATTTGTTGTACAGAAAATATTTTTAAACAAATTAACTAAAACAAAACAATTTTCAGAAAATTGAAATCACAAAAGCTTTCGCCATCTTTGATGGCGTAAATATGAAATAATAATTTTTTTATATTTGTCAAATTTTTGTCAATTGGGTTAGCGAAAATCTGACAATGTTTTTTTTTTTTTTCGTTTTTTTTAGTTTTTTTTGTGTTGGTTTTTTTTTAAAATTTTTGACAATACTAATTTGGTTTTTAAAAATTTTCTGTACAGAAAATATTTTGTCAGAAAATTTGTAGTACAATACTAATAAGAAAATTTGATGTACAGAAAATATTTTTAAACAAATTAACTAAAACGAAATAATTTGTCAAAAAATTGAAATCACAATACTAGTTTGTTTTTTTTAAATTTTCGACCTCCAAAAATTAGTATAGATAACTAAAACAAATAACAAACTAATTATCATTCATATTAGTATAGATTATAACAAATTAGTATAGATAATAAAAAAAATTTGAAAATAAAATTACCGAAAGTAAAATCGGTTTTTTTTAAATAAAGTAATAAATTTATATATAACTGCAAGAAAAGGGAGGGTTTGGTGAAATTACATGGAGGGGGAGAACTCGCCAACTGAGTTGGCGGGTTGTTTGGGACATGCAAGTGCCCGCCAACTGAGTTGGCGAGATACGTACAGGCCGACAACTCAGTTGGCAAGGGATTGTGAGTTGGAGGCTGTGCCCGCCAACTTGTTTGGCGAGTGAGGGTTTGGGGAAGCCGTTGCACTGTGCCCGCCAACTTATTTGGTGAGTAAGGGTCCGTTAAGGATTGGGGGAAGGATTATAGCCGTTGCACAACGGCTATTACATTCAACACTCTCACTCTATATATTTCCTATTTCAACCAAATCATCCAACACTCTCACTCTGTTTCCTCTCTTCCCTCTAGCAAAGTCCCCAACACTCTCTCTGCCTCTAGCAAAGCTTCAGTCAAAGTTCTACCTGCAGCTAAAGTTCATCTAAGTTTCTTGTAGCAAAAGTTCTCAACCGTCATGAATCGTAGCGTAAGAATTGTATGCTCGCACGGCGGTAAAGTAAATGGGTTAAATTACGAAGGAGGAGAAAGTATAATTTTTTCAACTTATCCGAATATTAGTTTTGAAAATATACGTAATCATATTTTATTGAACGTTGTTCTATTCATTATGATTTTATTCTGAAGTCTATTTTTTGTTCTAATTGTTTTTTGATAGATAGTGAAGATGCATGGAATTATATTCTTGAGATTAATTCACAATCACGGTATATAAAAATATATGTTATTAAAGTAGCAGCAACATTAGATAATAGAAATAATGAATATCTTTCTGAATGTCAGCATGTTAGTTCGGGTGCTAGTTCTTCTCAACAAATAGTTTCATTTATCCAAGAAGGTCATTCATCAGATGAATCTGACCATGATGATGATAGTGACAACGACGATGGAAATGGTGATGATTTAGTTGAAAATGTAGATTATACGGTAGATGATGATGTTGTAAAAGCTATCACTGATGAAGTATTTAAGGGACAATCATTTCCTAGTCATTCTCACTTTAGAAGCTTTATAAGTAATTTAGCAATTAAATATAATTTTAGTTGTTCAGCTAGTGTTATGAATAATGCTCGTGGAATTATATATAGTTGTGATCAACCGAATTGTAATTGGAAAGTATATGTCAAATCTATTGGAAATGGCGATATAGTTAAAGTTAGTACATTAGAAAATCGTCATTCTTGTTTAGGGAGACTTAGTATAGGACGTCATCTGTCACGCCCCAGTCCCAAAATATCGAGGGACTGGACACGTGGCAATGGCCAGCAACACGCACCGATGGACAATCCCAATTTAATGGATCCACCAGGGCGTACTTAAGCTGTAATACAACAGTCAGGGTTTACTAATCTCATCCACAAAATAAAGATAGCAATATCAGCAAAAGAAATAATAAACAACAACCAGTCAAAGTAAATAAAATCGGGGAACAACCCGATATTAAGTCTGTTACAAAGTCCTCAGCGATCACCTCGTCCTCAGGTTCAGGTACTGCTCCGAGTAGTGCTCATGTTCCGTACACCTCAGGGTAGATCTCGTCTGCTAAATCTGGGGACATAATCCATTCCAGGTCCTCAGGGGACATAGCAAGGTACAGAAAACACAAGCCAAAATATAATGCAGTGCAGAAATAAAGGAAACAACAGGGTAATTAAATAACCAGTTAAGTGATAATGCAAGTGAGAGTTCTAGTCATACTCAGGCTGAGACTACTACATGATCAGTGTCAAAGAAACCATAGCAGTATTTTCTCGAAGGGCCAGTACGGTACCAAAGCTCTGTGTCAGAGTCTAAGGCACTTCCATTAAGTTATTATATAGATATATATTCAGCCTTTTGTATGGTAATTCTCTCCCCACCCAATGTAATCTCACGTCACAGTTCCATGATATCTCATGTCCATGTTACGCAAAACCAGATCTAATGCAACAAGTCTGGATAAAAATTTAAGCATGTAAACTGTATATGTCATAAACCTGTATCCTATACAGAATCACCTTGAATATTCAGGAAGATTCTGTCTCATGATTTGTGTCAGGTGTCCTGGGTATAAAGTACTTGATAGGGCAAGTATAAGAAATATAAATGTCACAATATCCATCTCTAGATGACATTGCACAACCCCGCGTACGGTGTTGGCACCCGACTATTAATCGGAATCTAAGTAAGTCACACGGCCCTAGGGTTGAGCATTTACAACAGTCACAGGAAATAAAACAAGAGAACAAAATGAATCAATAAGCTGCAATTTATGGCAAGGTACACTTGCCTGGGTTTTCGGCTCCAATTGTCGCTCTGGCTTCAGCGGGGATTGCAGACAGTACTCCGGTTGCTGAAACAGACATCACCATCAGATCCAGAAAATATTAATCAGCTAGAAATGCCTGTCCTTGAGTCCAATTTGGAGACAAGGGCAAAAATGACATTTTCGGATCAAGGCGGGGTCCAGATATGGCCCGCTTTGCACCGAAAAATGCGTCAGGGTCAAAGGTCTCTAAAATAGTCCAACTTAGTGTCAACAGGTCAGGAACGATGATACGAACCCAACGAAACTTCCAGAATTGGATTCCGATGAGCCGTTCTCAGAATCGCCCGTCGAGTGGAGCCTGTGGGGCCCACGACACGCGATTTTGTCAACGTTCTCAGAATCGAACCAAACTTGGCTCACAGGACCAGCGTATTGCTACGAGTCCGATGCCGCAAGTTTCGTCTCGATCCGACACGTGTACACTAAGTTACAGCGAGATTTAGAAAAGTCGGATACGGGACGATGTCCGCGGATACGCACTGATTCCGGTGTGCACGCACATCCGAATCAGCTTCTGCGAAATTTCGCATGTCCGTATCAACGACGCGCACGTATCTGTGAAGACCGCACGCGACCAAGTCGTCCCGTTTGGCGGGACGTACTCGGTTCCGGGGTGAAACAGGGCATTGGTTTTTCCTATTTTTGGATCGCGGTTCACGATCACCACAGGACGCGATGCGCCGAGCGGGTTGCACGGGCACCGAGGGGGTCATGCAGGCTACACGATGCAACTGACGGAATCGAAAACAGAGCTACGAGCAAGAAATTACGGGTACCTGAACAGGGTCTGAAAAACCGAATTCCTTCGTGTCTGTCTCGTGTCCGACACGCCTACGGTTAGGGTTTAGGGCTGTGTCCGGGTCTGAGGATCCTGTGTCGGGTCCTTGCTGTATCCGTGTCTGAGGCTCGCCGGAGGAGGCTGGGGCGGCGCCGACGATGCTGGGCGGAGGCGGCGGCACGCGGCAGGCGGCGCTGGCCGGAGGCGGGCAGCGGGGAGCAGCTGTCGGGGTAGGGAGGAAGGTGGAGGAAGAAGAGAGTCGTCGGTGGCTGAGCTGGGAGGCGGGCACGGCGGGTGTGCGGTGGCGGCGTAGAGCTTCTGGAGGTGCGGCGGAGCAGGGTGGCCGGCGAGGAGGACGAATGCTAGGGGATCCGGCGGGGAGGCTAGGGCTATTTATAGACGGAGATGGGGAGAGGGAGCGGCGACCGGTGAGGGAAAGAGGAACCGGAGGGCTGGCGGCCGTTCGGGAAGCCGGAGCGGCGCTGGGAGGCCAGGCGGCGGCGGTTGGCCGGCCGGAGGGGAGACCAACGGTCGGGGTGAGCATTTTGGGGAAGATAGGTCTAGCGGGTCGGTTTGGGCGGACGGGTCGGGTCCTAGCGGATCCGGCCCGATCCGAAATCAAATAAGCGGGTCGGGTTTGGGTTAATGGGTTGGGTCTGGGTTGGACCCGGATCCGACCCAATAAGAATTGGTTCAATGAACCCGGTCCGGTTTGGTTCAATTTGGCTTGGTTTATTTAATATAAACCCGGTTTATTTTTGGTTTAATTATATAATTAGTTTTAGGGCTTTTAAAATCCATCCGGGGTCCAATAAATTTCCGGAAAATTATCCTATGTCTAGTTTTTCATTTTACACCATAAAATATTATTTTCATAATATTTTAATATTATTTATTATCAATTAAAAATCATTTAATAAATAAAACTCCTGAATTTAATTACAGAAAATTCCCAGAAAATTACAGAAAATTCAGAAAAATCCAAATTTATTAAATTTTGAAAATCAGGGGGATTACATCATCGACTAGCTACCGCTGCATGGATTAAGACCATGATAATTGACATTATTAGAGATAACCAGTCATACTGTCTATCATAAATTGTTAAAGATATATATAGGGAGCACCGTTTACAAGTTAGTTATTCCAAAGCCTGGAGAGCCCGAGAGCCAGCATTAGCTAAAATTAATGGTAGTTATGATGAGGCATACGCTAGTCTTGAGGAGTATTGTTATAGAATTATGGAGACAAATTCAGGTAGTACATGTTTTATTAAAACTGCCGAAAACAATAGCTTTCAACGAATATTTATTTGTTTTAAGTCATGTATTGATGGGTTTTTAAGGGGTTGTTTACCGGTTATTAGTACTGATGCTACATTTCTTTCGTCTAAATATCAAGGTATCTTATTTATTGCTTGTGCTCACGATCCTAACTATCAATTATATCCTATAGCTTATGCAAATATTGCTGTTTACGGGTTATTAGACGTGATTGTACTGGAGGCATTTCAGGTTCCCGTCTAATACCCAGATGATCAACACGAGTCACAAGTTCCTCCATAAGAAGTCGACTTTGTGGGGAAAGGTTTATCTCCGGTTGTTGCAAATATTGTTGGTATACACCACTCTGAAATACGAAACTTGTAAATTTTTTTTTTATCATATCTATGTATATGTAATTTTTAAAGTATAATGAAGTCATACCAAATCATGCATGCCATCGGCAAAAGCACGCAGAGTAGAATCATCTACGAATCTACTCTTGAACCTTTGCTCCTCATATTGGTATACTCGGTTGCTCATAAGAGGGCATCCCCACCATTGCCTATAGTCAAGGTTACCCATGTCTGCATAATGTAAACAAAATTTTAGCAAACTATTTACACTAAATCAATACGAATAATGAGTAACTTAGAACTTACATTCCTCAGCAGATCTTAGTCCGGGAGACATGTCCCTCACACTAGAATTCTCGAACCGATTATTCCAGTCAGCAACGAGACCAATGATTCGTTGTAATGCATTTGCTGCCTCATAACCGACTGTCGGTGGATCATCGGGAATTATTTGGCTCATTCTGAATTGTCGAAGAACACGGTCTGCCGAATGGTACATGGTGAACCGATCATATATAATATAATATCTGTGTAAAGTAAACGAATATGATGTCCTCTTGATTTCTGGAGCATCATCTTCACATGTGTAAGGTAACCAGATAACCTATTTAATGATATTGTATCAAATAGATGTGATATTTATCTACGATCAAAACTGTAATAATTTAAAGATATTTATCAGATATTTAAAAAATTATCTCATGATACTGCAGTGTATCAAATTGGCTACGATAAAGTGATACACTCCTGTATTGGTAGTGTTGATAATCCACTACATCTGTGGGCCATCGCATAGCAACCAGAAATACTCCAACATCACTGAGAATGCTAGTAACAGGCCTACCAATATAGAAGTGCTCGTAGGACCAGAACTATAAAACAAAAATATGACATTAGTACAAACAAAATTTGCGTATAAAATTACTCTAACTAATTTAGGTCTTTCATTCATACCTGAACCAGTGAAATACATCCACAAATACTCTTGCGATTGGATCTCACAAATTCTGTCAAATTTGCGTATAAAAAGGCTAGAGTAGCAGCTGTAACACCCCGTTCCGTTCTAGCGGACTGCCGACTCAAACGGCAAAAGTGCAACTGTCCCGACCCGCTTTGCCTCGATCAAGAAGCAAAGGATATCCAGACTTGCCCCTACAGGAATTCAGCTTAGGCTTTCAGAGGCTCGCTTGACGTATCGCTCTACCGAGGCGAATCATCGCTAAGGTGGGTGGCTACGGTGAACTTGTCTTTGCTTAGCCAGCACACATAAAATCTGAAATATTTATGCTAGTCGCTAGGTGATTCACCCCCTGCATGCTAATAAATCCAACGCACCTAGCTAAGGGAATAATCCCAACTCGTATTGCTATGCTAGAACATGGAAATTGAAATACTGCTTGTATTTAGACCCTCGTATGCTAAGTCCCTAACGGTTTCATCTCTCGGCTTACCTTCGGGCCCGAGCCAACGTGCTGCTTACGTTCCTTAGAAACGCATGCTTGTCTGCTTGTAATGATGCCGTGTTTTCATCCAAACCCCGGAAGACTACTACGTAGTCATTCCGTGCCTGAATAAACCTGCAAGTATTCGGGACCGCTAGGTCACTAAGGCAATCTCCGCCCAAGGAGAATTGCATCAAGGCAAAAGTCATTCACTGAACAACGAAACAGGCAATGCATCTTGTCTTGTACTATTGTTGCCTCAACAGCTTGCCTCTTGTCTTGTACTCTTGTTGCCCCAACCAAGGCCCCGTTCGATCATGGACAACCAGTGCACAGGGTAACGGTCTCGCGGGCGATGTTGGGGCACTGGCATCGACCCGGTCCGGGCGAGAAAATTGTTCTTAGTCTCTTGTTCGGCGGAATGGCTTGCAGCGCCTCTTGTACTTGTTGCACACCATTCTCGTCAAAGACTAAATAGTCTCTTGTTCGGCGGAGTGGTTTGCAGCGCCTCTTGTACTTCGTTGCAAACCATCTCGTCAAAGACTATACCGTCCATTATGGCTTACGCCAGTGATCGCCTTGTACTTAACTTGTTGCATGCTTGCTTGTAAACGAAAGAAAAACTTGTAAACGAAGGATAAACAATTCATCCTCGCTTAGCGGCTATCCGCGTGCGAGATACTGTATCGCATGAAACAATTAACTGAACACCTGAACGATCTTGAAATAAGTACTCCTGTTTGCATATGTTATGCCTCCTGAATGCTTATACATGCTTCTGCTTAAATTAACAATATTTGCCTTGGACAGGGAAGGAGATGGTAAGTTGGTAAGTCTCACCGTGTTTCCTCAAACATCGTACGACGCACTGCCCGACACGTTAGGCTATTCAATATTTGCATGAAACTGATCCTAAGGCAACTAGAAAGACAACTTAATAGTTGTGCACGGAACCTGTATTACGTGTTTGGATTTGTCGAGCGGGCGAGTAGCTTCCCCACCAGTGCATTCAATGTACTGATAATCCACCAGTTTGTATGCAGGGTGCGGGAGAACCTCGTTCGGTGCGGATGCCTCCAACGTGCGTGCTAAGGCGTGGACATCACTCCGAAGCAACGGTGCGTCCGGAACAGAAGCACATATACAAGACATAATGTTGTGAACATAGCTCGAACTCGCCTGAACATCGCCTGTACAATCATTCCACAGTTGTAGCCACTTGGCACGCTTTTACTGTTTCAGAGAGAGAGGCTTGAGCGACTTGTAATCTCGGCTATACGCCGCCTGTAACACTTGTTCATATCAATAAAAGAGTTGCTTTACTTCAAACTTGTGTTTCAATGCTTCCGCTATATTTGTCAACTCAGAGAACTTGTTACCGAATCGCTATGCGTTCATGACTCCGCTGCACTCGGATAATCTGTGCGACTCTGTGGCTTAGAACTCTTACCGCCAGCCAATGAATCACGGCCTTGCACGGGCGCGGTTCACGCTCGTGCGGCATCACGTTCGGATGGGTCAAGCGATCGTTCCGCGGGAGCGCTGGCGAGGGTGATTCCCGCCTAGCGGGAACGGCCGATTAGCCCGCGGGAGATCGGGGCGTGACAGCAGCTCCCCATGCATGCTGAGTAGGTTTTGTCAAATCATCCAAGAATGGTAGAAGCTGCACATTTACAATATTTTCCGATGCATCAGAAAATAGAATTGCACCACATAAACAGAGCAGATACGCTATAGTACAACGAATGACCTAAAAATATTAAGTGTTATATAGACACTAAATTAAGTCATAAACAAATATTACTAATTAAAATACATACCCGCATTTCATCTACATCAACCACCCCGTCAATAGTGTGATGTAGGTCCATGAAGTTGCCACGAAGCCATGTAAACTTCACAAAATTGCCATCTTTTATACCAGGTGGAGGGGTAACACCGAGATACCTCCTGATCAGATCAGATCCCTTTAAGTGCGGATCAAAATATATAACGTCACCTTTAATAGGTAACCCTAGTATATTTGCCACATCAAATAGGGTGATCGTCATCTCGCCGAATGGGAGTTGGAAAGTGTTGCGTTCATGCCACCAACGCTCCGCAAGACTTACAACTAAATGAAGTTCGTGGATTAAATATCTAACACGATATATATAGTGGAATCCAAAGGATTCCACCAAAGCCTTTTGGACAGAATTTAGCTCCCACGTACGATAATTTCTTTCGGTCTGCCAATGTACATGGATCCGGGTTCGTAAACCAAGATCATGGTCGTATAACTATAAAAAGTATATGTATTATATTTTGTGTGTAAATTACTTAACTTGGAAACTTATAATTTAAAAAATTACCTCGCCAGTAAATATTCGACTAGATATGTGGTCTTCACGTTGCTTAATAATAAGCTGGGTAGTCGGTCCACCAGGAATACGACCGTCATTTTGGTTAGCCATCTACAAAAAATATTATAGGAAGAAGGAGGATTGCTATGAGGAGGAGTGCTGTGAGGAGGAGGAGGAGGAGGAGAAGAAGTTGCTGTGAGGAGCAGGACGAGGAGAAGAAGTGCTGTGAGGAGCAGCAGGAGGAGGATAAGTTGCTGTGAGGAGGAGGAGGAGAAGTGCTGTGAGGAGCAGGAGGAGGAGGAGAAGTTGTTGTGAGGAGGAGGAGGAGGGGTTTATTTATAGGGAGGGGAGGGGGGAAAGTTGAGGGGAGGGGGGGGGGGGGGTCTCCGAGGAGAAGGGGAGAAGTCGGGCGGTCTCCGAGGCGGAAGGAATCCGAGGGGGGGGGGGGGGAGAGGGGCCCGCCAACTGAGTTGGCGAGCTTGCCCAGAGCCCGCCAACTGAGTTAGCGAGTTCTTCTCGAACTCTGGGCACCGCCAACTCAGTTGGCGAGTTCTCCCCCTCCCTGTAATTTCACCAAACTCCTCCCTTTTCTTGCAATTATATATATATTTATTACTTTATTTAAAAAAACCGAAGTAAAATTTGGAGGTCGAAACCTAATTTTTGAAGTCCGTAAAATGACGGTTTATCTCGTAGTACTTTTCGATACGGTCATTTTGGCACAAACTGGACCTTGTTTCGATCTCTCAGTCAAAAGTTATGATACTTTAAAGTTTTAAATTTTATATTTTTGCCTGTAACATGTGCTTCTTGCTTCGGATGAAATTTTTTTCTACACGAATTGTGTTACTCTCGTCGAAAACATACAAATCGACCTATTGTTTGACGAAAAACGATTTCAAAACAAATAGTTATGACTGTTCGAAGTCTGCTCGAGATAGTCGTAATATTCTTACGGCAGTTTATTTTATTTTATTTTTGGTTGTTCAAAGATAACATATTTTATTTTGTATGTTAAAAGATAACATATTTTATTTTGGATGTTAAATTTTTTTTTTTCTAATTTATTTAAAAAATTATTGTTATAACATTTTTTTAAAAGAACTAAACCTAAATAAAACTAAACAAAATGAAATTTTTAATAAAGAAAAAGAAAAACAAACTACCAGAAAAAAAAGCTGAGTTGGCTCCCCGTTTGTTTATTTTAAAAAAACTAACACAAAAAAACCTAAAAACAAACAAAAAAAAAAATCATTGTCAGATTTTTGCCAACTCGATTGGCGAAAATTTGGCAAATCCAATTTTTCGTCAACCCAGTTGGCCAAAATTCGACAAATATAAATTTTTTTTTATTATTTCATATTTTTTCCATCAAAGATGGCGAAACCTTTCGTGATTTCAAATTTTTGACAAATTGTTTCGTTTTAGTTAATTTGTTTAAAAATATTTTTTGTACAACAAATTTTCTGTATATATAATTTGATAACAAAATAGAATAAACTAAAAAACAGAATGACAGTCTTAATGTAGCTAGCTAGAGTGGTCTAATACCAAAACAGAAAATTTTATACAGAGAAAAGAAATTAATTCAATTTGTACGAAAGAGAATTAATTTGAAAAAAAATACATATAAAGGGATAAAATGTCACTGAAGATGGCGCATTGCAGAAAATGTTCTCTCTATTGTCGCCCTCTAACTGAGAAATGACGCATTCAATGGGACACAATTGCAGTTGGTGTCCCCTTATGAAATATAGGGTGTGGCCATGCCAATTCCAACGATGTCCCATTGGATTTTAAAAAAAAATTCAAACTATTTTTTTTTACTATTTTTTTAAAAACAATAATCCTTAAACAAGTCTCAACTCAACCTTAGGTGCACTATCTGGCCCGTGTATTTAATCAGATTGGAAATAAGGATTTGTTTGTTTTCCGAATCTTGAGGCATCCAACATTGATCTTTGTTGCCAACGACCGTATGCATATTACCATTTGATTTTAGAAAAAAAATTCCATTGGGACTCCACTGACGTACCACACCCATTTCATAGGGGACGCCAACTGCAATAACATCCCCACTGAATGCATCATTAGTAATGGCGTCCCATACTAAATTCGACTAGGGACGTTATTAGAGATGACGTTTTCTACAATACGTCATCTCCAGTGACGTGTCATCTCTGTATATTTAAAATTTTCAAGTTCAACCTCTTTCGTACAAATTGGATTAATTTTTCCCCCCTATATGAAATTTTTCGATACCAAAAACATCATTGACTGGACCATTGCGACCCAGTCGTCACGCATTTATATTCATTACCACTAAACATTTTTTTTTCTGGTTCAATTTCAGGCCAAAATTAACGAACTAGATTTTAAGTCTGTTACTATGGACGATCGTATTCGAGGAGGAGCAACTGAAAAATAAACTGACCTGAAAATTGAAGATTTGAAAAAACGGGCCAACCTAGACCCAAAAAAATGTAAATAAAATCTTTAATTTTATTTGTTCAATTTATCAAAGAATTTTTTTTTTATATCAAATTTTAAATTTATTCAAATGAATAAAATTTTCTTATTTTTTTCCTTTCATTTATTCTTAAGTTTTTTTTATTATAAATAACCGGGCCAACCCGGACTCGGTCCTGAACCGGTTCGAGACCAGTCCTCCCACTCTCTATTCGGATTCGAGTCCGAATTAGATTTGGATTTTCAAAACTCTGATCCGGTGCGGCCGACCGATCTTCTTTTTTTGACTTCTTTTTTTCTAATCCAGCCCAAGATCGGTCTAGAAGAAGAGAAAGAAGACACATTATAAAGTAAAAGAGTTCACATCGGACTTGATTTAAATATAATATTATTGGGTCTTTAAGTATTGAATCGATCGATACTTGTTAACCATATATGCATTAACTATCTCGACAATGTTAATAGCCAACTTGATATGCAAATTGCAAGTCATACTCGAGATCTATAATAATTACTCCGAAGAAATCGTTCTATATTATAATAAAGAAAGCAATACTAGATTAATGACTATTTGGTAATCAAGGGCCCTTATTCTAGAATATATTTATTTTTCATACATTGAACAAAGAGTCAAAGAGCAATAGTATTAATGTTTAATTTGTATTTGCTCAACCAAGTCTCGATTAGCCCACGTTTTTTCATAATCAAGATAATCTAAATTTTTTTTAATTGCCAAATTTGACCCTCTGTCATGTTAATTTTTTTTTTTTTTTTACTAAGAACAAAAATAATACAATTATACTTTGTTAATTCAAGACTTGGTCTAAAGACACCTGCGCAATAATAGACTTGGACTTTGTTTGTAACGAAGATGAGAAAAATTTGTACACTTTCACACATTATTTTATGTCAACAATATTATAAAACATGAAATTTTATAAAAATGGTCCTATGCAAAATTACACTTCTTCCAAACCCTATAAATAGGGACACTCGCTCCAAAACATACAAACCCAAATTTTTTTTTTTTTTTTCCATTCTTCATTTTCTCTACTTTGAAGCCAAACATAACTATGGAGGCAACTTCTTTCACCATGATCACTCATAATGTGACCCCTCGCCCGCTATTCGGACTATCGGAGCTCCGCATCCGCAAGACTCCGCTAATGCTTTGCTCCGCCAAGAAGCGGGACCGATACAGGCACGGATACGAACACGAACACGACTCCGCACGGAGTCGACTGGTGGACGAGAACATGATCGTGCTGCACAAGCGGATCGATGAGCTACGGGCTGCGGATCGGGCCGACCCGGATTCTCAGTTCGATTGGGGGGAGTGGGAGAGGGACTACTATGCGGGTCGCTACGGGTCGGATGTCAGCGGAGTCGTCGGGCTGGTCCGATTCGTCTTGATGAGCACGAGGCCAAGTGTGGCCATTGGTTTGGTTGCAATCCTCATTTTGGGCGTGCCAACTTCCATGACTCTGGTAGGGTTCCATTTGGTTGATGCCTTTAGGTCCATGTTCAATTGATTAAGGATATTGATATGTAGATTACTCTCTCTCTCTTATATGGAATTTTGCTTTTTTGGATATAAGATTTTTTTTTTGTATTTTGGATGTAAGCTAATTTTAGAAGTTTACTAATTATATCTGGTTGATAAATAAAAAGGGCTAATTAATGTTTAGACCCTAGATTTTATCTTAGTTTAGAGTTTTAAGTCATAGCATGTCCAATTGAAATTTTTTTGACCCTAATTTTTTTTTTCATTATATCCTAAACATGAGTACAGGACATCAACCAATATATGTTGGAAATAAGGGTATAATAGAAGGTATAATTTCTTTCCATTATACCTTTATAATAACCAAAACACGTTGGAAATGAGGGTACAGTGGGATTAAAAAAAAAAAAAAAACAGGATGCAAAATTTTTAATTGGACATATCAGAACTTAAACTCTAAGCTGTTATAAAATCCAGAATCTAAACACTAATTAGCCCAAATAAAAATTTATGATCCAAAATTTTCAATTAGACATATCAAGACTTTAACTCTAAGGTAGGAACACTAATTAGCCCATAATCTTTTTATTTTTAATGTAAGTCACTTACTAATAAGATACAATTACGTTCTCTTGCTGACAGACGAAGTAGAAAGTAAAGACCTGTAGAACCTGTGTGGTAGAAAATGCAACAACCACGAATATTTTTCGACACCGTGATTAACTCAATCCACAGCTACTCTGGCGAAAACCGAGGTTCAAGTATTTTTTAGTTGGTTTCGACATTCAACGCTCACAACCTGAGCCTTAGGACTCTTGATCATGTGCAGTAGATATCGGACACGACACGACACGGCACCATTCTTAATCAACATCCATAATTCAAATTGTAATGAGATCACAACCTATAGTCGTGCCTTTCAATATTTCATCTTTGACATATTGGACGACGACATGAATTTGATGCTTATAATTAATAATCAGTTGAAAACAGAGGACAGGCGGTGGCAGCCCTTCGCTGAGAGTGACTCAATCAAAATCTTAGTTTAATAATTCATTCCTTATTCTGTAAGTAATTATGGTTCGATCGTCCGCCTAATTAATTTATGAACAGCACAGTACTGTTATCGGGAAGGCTATGTATGTTTAATTTTTGATAGTATTATTTTACGTAAAGCTGTAGAAACATCAGACGGACACGGATACGAATTCGAATTCGAATACGGGTACGAAATCTTTTCTGTGATATAATATATACAAAAGATTTGGATGATCGCTCCATCATACTTTTAGTCGCACTGATTAATTTATATATCACGACGACTATTTGCATGCTCGCTAGCTGTGGACTTTTGAATGATTAATACGACGACAGTTTGCCGTGCGCTTTAAATCGTCTATACTCTTTCATCAATCTTCTCTACCCATCCATCGTTGTCCGTCCTCTCTCTTTCTCTCTCTATTATTATAATGCGGCTTGAAAATGACTCGAAAATAGTCGTCTAAACCGTTTGTATATGCTCCATTAATTAATAAAAATATTAATCTTTCTAACTACATGTATATCCTTCACATACAAAATTATAAAATTCTTATAATTACCTGAAAATATATCCAAATTTCTTCTTCTCTCTCTCTCTCTCTCTCTCTCTCTCTCTCTCTCTCTCTATATATATATATATATATATATATATATATATATATATATCCAAATTTAAATATATTCAATATTAAAATTATATTTAAACTAAAAGTATGATATTATTTGTGAACATATATCCAAAGTTTTACAAAGATACCTATAACAAATTTTAATTAAAATATATTCAAGTCATATTTAAATTATTTTAATATAATTTAAATTTATATCTAATTTGTCATATATATAAACTGTTTTTCAACAACATCATAAAAAAATATTTACGTCCGCACGTAAATTTATTATATATATATATATATATATATATATATATATATATATATATATATATATATGTGTGTGTGTGTGTGTGTGTGTGTGTGTATGTGTTTCTTGTACCTCTTGGAGGTAATTTAACAACATAATAAATTATAAAAAAAAATTATTTTCTTTTTTTGTTATTATCATTATGAATAACCTCAAACATTGTTAACGTTCTTTTTATTTATTTGTCTGGAACATCTATTTCATTTTTTGGAACATTTTCAGTTTTAAGTATTTTACTATGATATATATTATTTTGAATATTATATTTTGCTTATTGTTTTATTTCTTGAATTTTTAGTTGATAATACTATTGTATCATCGTCCATGAAAAAAATTATATGAACATTAAATTTTAAGGACAATACTTATAATTTTTGTCTCAGGTCTCAAAATCAAAATCTGGACCAAGTATGTATGACTACAATTCAACTCAGACACATGTTGGGAACATAGCTCGAAGCCTGTGAAGGTTGAACTAATCGTAGAAACATGTATGACTACAATTCAACCTTCATCTCCCCCAACTTCTCTCACTAATCAACTAATGGGTCACCACAACTCACAAAGAGATGAAAATGAATATAACTAAGAGTATAACAAAAATAGCGAATCCAAGAACTCGAAGACAAATCGATGTGGCCTCCCTGAATGATCTTCTATCAAACGGTCCGCAACATCTCTCCGGTCTCCTTTTTCTTCATGAAATTGCACACCTCCCTGTGAAATTCTCACACATTTATATTATGAAATTAAGTCATATATCCCTTCTCACTCAATCTCACGGATCAGATAAAGACACTCATTTTAAAATGTAATTTTCGTGCAACTCACACAAACCGACATATCGATGGTATGGCTGATGTGCACAAAAAATCACCAAAAATACTTGGACATATTTTGCACTTCGTGGCAAGACGATGTTATATTGTTTGTTTACCCGTGCCACTGATGTAGTTAATCTATTGTTTAGAATTTTTTTTTATTTTTTTTATTTACATGAGGATGTACATATGATTTATATTGCTAATTTTGAGTCATTTTTAAACCTCTTTATAATAGTAGAGATTACATAATCCAGGATTACATATGATTGCCACATATGTTTGTTGTATCTGATTTAGAGTTAATGCGGTCTTTAAAGGATATGTATCAGTATCCAAAGTTCAATTTTCTTATTTGGCCATACTAGAAAAAATCTAAAAAAAAACTTCAAGTTCATGGTAAAGATCGTTTGTATCAAATGCATTTACATTTAAATTAATAAAAATTGTGTGTTTGACATGTTATATTGTTAAACTTTCAATTTTTGTAGTCAGTTGAAGAAAACCCAAAACTTTGTGTTAAAAAAAAAAAAAATCAAAAATGCTATTTATCACAAAAAAGATAATTTGATGACGTCATCTCCTATTATATAGCTTCTGATATGTTAAAATTATCATTAAAATTAAAATTAACAATAAATAACATTAATTAAAAATTTAAATTAAAAAATGGGTGATTAATTTTTTAATTAAAATTTGTCATGTCAGATGTCACATAATGGGAGATAATATCATCCAAATTTTGTAGCTGACAAATAACATAATTGTAAAAAATTCACCAAAGATGAAAATATTATTTAGTGATGGATCATTGACCATTCTCAATTTAGTTGGAGTGCATCTAAAAAGAAAAAAAGTTGGAGTTATTATGTAATGGACTAGCAGGCTTGCCAGATCGAAAACCAAAAACCAACGTATGGTCCACTATGCAAAATGGCTCAGATCTCGCCTCTTATGCAAATGGGGAAATTGAAGTGAACTACAAATACTGCTTTATGCTGCAATTTTTATGGAGATTAATTAAGATTCTTAATTGTCAACATTTAATTGGTAATTAAATAATAACTAATATTAAAAGTGTACTAATCCTAAAATTATTTCAAGTAAAATGATTTTGTTGGCACATCTAAGAGCTGTTTGGATGTTGTGGATGCACATGAAAGTAGATAATTTGTTGAATTTGCAGCATTCTGACTTCATTTCGGTTTATGGAGTGTAAGTGGATACAATAATTGTCTCTTCACTTCACATTCGATGTCTGTTTCCTCCTCACTTTGAGCTTCCCCACATCCTTCTTTTTTGTTAGAATGTGGAAGGAAACTCCATGGAAGAAAAAAATAAAGATACTTAAGATTTTAAATTGTTAATTAAATATTAACTAATAATAAAAAAGGTACTAATCCTAATATTATTTCATGTAAAATGATAATTTCATGTATCCATCCGACATGATTAATCTTCATTTTATTTTATTTTTCAAATTAATACATAATGAATTAATGCATAATTTTTTTTATTTTGCTATATTATTTTCTAATAAGTGAAATAACTAATAATAGTACTTAATTATTAATTTAATTTAGTATTAATTTCGGATGGATTAGTCTAGACCGTGAAGTACAATTTTTTTAAAAACTTTACTGTGTCGGTTGATGCATAAAAAATATATATATTTATATTCTAATAATGCAACTATTGAAAATGGTCGATCGTGTCCCAATGTCCACGGTGACCAAAACAATATTGCTGTATACCATAAAGAAAAGAATAGAAAAACATTTTATTTGTTTTGGTATTTTTTTATAAGCAAAAAATATTAAAATATATCATCAAAATAAATAACTTTCTATCATATATCTATATTTTCTATTTGATTCTGTGAAAGTAATCACTGTAACTATTCTATACAAATGACAGAAAGAAATCCAAAACATGGCCAGCTGATTAATATAATGCACACGGATTTAAACTAACAGTCATGGTCCAAGCAATTTGTAACTTAAACCTAACTTATTCTGGTCATGCTAAGCCATTCATTTTAATTAGATTGCAATATTTAAATAAATTTTTATTTTTTTTTTTCTTCTCTTTATGATAAAATAACAGTCAAAGATGCATGGGATAATGGGGGTTACGTCAATTCTTTGGAAGCAGTGTCTGATAAAATATAAGATATGTGACAAAATATAATATAAAATATATGATATGTGACAAAACCTTGGAGCGTGAAATAAAGCGATTTTTGAACATGTGGGCAAAAAATTGTAATCATGGCTCTCAAGTCAGTTCACAAGAGGAGGGGGGAGTTATGCGTCTATAGGACCTCCTCTTCTCAATGTTCTCAACTATTTTAATTTTAAACTTAATATTTTAAAATATTTTTACTCGATAATTTAATATTATCAACTATTAAATATTTTTAATTTGATATAAAAAAAAAGACAAAATTATCATTCTTTTTTCAACTCAACTCTCATTCCTACCTTCCTGTCCCGGCTGCCCCCAACTACCCCTCCCCCCTCCCGAGCTGACTGCACCGTCGCCCCCCTCTTTCCTCACACGATAGTAGTGTTGGTTTTGGTTTTGCTTTTCTTGCAAAAGCTCAAGTCCCTCTTCCTTTCCTTAGTCCCACATCGGATGCACCAAAGCATTCATGTGTACATATATTAGTTTCTTTCCTTTGCTCTATTAAGTTGTTGTGTGGGGAACCCCTTGGGCCACACGCGCGCGCCGCCGCCGCCGCCCGGCTCGGCTCGGTTCGGCGCGCGTAACGGGTGCGGGTTCGCTCCCACATCTGCGGGCGCCGAATGCCGATCCGATTTTCTCTTCGGGTTCGGGCTGGGACCCTAAAATACTTTTTGCTCCTCTTTTTATTCTTCATTTATTTTCTGTACGTTGGAATTAATTTTCAAACGTTACAAATATTCAGACCGTTACATGTCCAGATTCATTCTTTTAATACTCCTGTGTAACGGCTGAATTAATCATAATTAATTCAGACCGTTACACATCAGTCTTATATATTGGTCTGTGTGTGTTTCTTTGTAAATCCCTCAGAAAATTATCTTTACGGAAAATCTCTGTCAACATTCTCTTCAATATTCATCGTCTCCAAGCTCTGGGCAGAGCTAAGTTCTGGTCGTTCTCTCCAAGTCGTGTGCGGCAACGAGATACCGGTAGTGCGGGGGTTTTACCACTAGGAGCTTCGGGAACGTCTGCACACAGATCCCGAATAAACTCTTAGGGCAGTGCTTCGTGCACGACTTCCCCAAAGGCCGGTAACATCTGTTAATTTTATTTTGTATTCTAAATTTTTCAGATAAAGAAAACATCAAATTCTAACAATCTAAGAGTTTATTATATTTGTTAGCAATTTGTTATTTGTTAGAATTCATTTCTCTAACATACTGTACAAATTTCTCATTGTCTACTGTTGTTCGTAGTCTTATGTGCCGCGACCACTTTACTGCTGATTCTGTTGCTTTGTTCAGTTTGGAACGTATACACGTAGTTGTGAGAGTAACGTAAACTTTTGAATTTATTTCTAAACATACTGTAGCAATTTATTTCTTACAATTCATTTCTAGAAATTTGTTATTTATTAAGAATTGATTTCTAAATATACTGTAGCAACGTACTAATTTTTTGGTTAGAATTGATTTCTAGAAATTGTTCACAATTTGTTTATAGCAATTTCTAAGTAGCTACTGTTACCTACTGTAAGTTAGAATTGTTACTGTAGCTTCTGTTACAAAATATTGTAGTAGCTACTGTAGCAAAATATTCTAAGTAGCTACTGTTAGAAAATATTATAATATTCTAGTAGAAAATCTTCTAGTAGACAAATTTTCTATACTGTAGCAATTTCTTAGAATTTATTTCTCTAAACATACTGTACCAATTTGTTACAATTTATTTCTTAAACATACTGTTACAATTCTGTATTGCTTCTGATTAAAAAGAATTTTCTAAAATATTGTTAATATACAATTGCTAGGAAAACTTCTACAAATTTTAATTTGCTTAATATTTACCATAGCAAATTTCTGATTAATTGTTTACTTATCAAGTTGCTTACTATATTGACAAATTGCAAATTTGCTTAAAGTGTTTTAAATATTGTTAGCACATTTGATAACTTTGTCAATTGCAATTTTTTATCACAATTTGCTTCATTTTAATCACTTAGTAATTTTTGAAAACAATCAAGGACAAAAAGAAAATAGTTTAGTAAAAGGAAATTGCAAATAAAATCTTGAATCTAAAGTTTCAAAGTAGAGACAAACTCGGGCACAAGCCGAAAGGGTCCTTCTGTCAACCGAGTGTAAACAACCCTAAGCGACACGGTATTTAAGAGTCTTCGGACCACCGCTAGCTGGGAACCGGCCCCTACAGCTAACCTGAGTTGATCAATACTTGAAAAACTAAAGATTTAAGATTGATTAGCAAAAACCACCTAAACTATTATCTTAGACATTGTTATTAAATAAATTTATATTTTCAGACTGCAATCATGACTGGTAAGGAGGAGTCCTCTACTGCAAAACCTGCTAAGTTTGATGGTTCATATTTCAAGAGATGGCAGAGCCAAATAAAATTTTGGCTCACGACCTTAAGACTTATTTCTGCAATTGATGGGTCCACACCCATCACAAATGATTCTGATGAAACTGAGTCTGACATAGGAGTATCCACCTCATCAAAACCTAAAACTCCAAAAGAGATAGACTTCCATTGTTTTCATAGAATTCTAAGCGCATTATCTGAATCCTTGTATGATATATTTTTTGAATACAAGAGCGCTAAAGAACTCTGGAAAGCCTTGGAAGATGAATACGGTTGTGATGATGCCGGAATAGAAAGGTTTAATTCTTCAACCTTTAATAGGTATTTCATGGTAGATAACAAGCCAATGAATGACCAGCTCCATGAATTCCAAGAATACCTTAGACATATTCAAGCCAAAAGGACATCTTTCTCCAATGAACATAAAATAGCATGCCTAATAGATAAGCTACCTCCCTCTTGGTCTGATATGGCTAAGGATCTTATCCATACACAAGGAGAACTTACCTACAATCAAGTCCTAAAGAAAATTAGAACCGAAGAACAAATTAGATTGAGGTCTAAGCCTAAGACTGAATCTAAAGCTAAGGTAAACCTTGTAGAAGGCCAAGGAAAAATCAAGTCTAATTTTTCTTATAAACCCAAAAAGAATTTCTTCAAGAAGAAGAAAAACTTTCAGCCTAACCATCATCACCAAAACCAAAAACCTAGAAACTTCAGTCAGACTCAGGATCAGAAGAGATTTTGTTTTGTGTGTGGTAAAACAAACCATATGGCCACCCACTGCTAACATAGGAAGAAGGAAGCTGTCCAGACCTCCTACAAAGAAAAGGTCTCAGTTAGATCAGAAGCGAACATGCTTCACAAAGGTTCTTCGAGTTCCTTCAGGTCTGTAAGCTTTCAACCCCTTATTAACCTCTCTTACCATTCTGATGATTGGTGGTTGAATTCTGGAGCTAATGTTCACGTTTCATTTGATTGCTCATGTTTTTCAAACTATCAGGAATCAAGTGGAGGAGGTGTGACCCTAGGAGATGGCTCAACGGCACAAATTATTGGAAGAGGAAAAGTTAACCTGAAGATGACATCAGAAAAAATTTTAACTCTTCATGATGTTCTTCATGTGCCGTCTGTCAGGAGAAACCTAGTTAGTGGATCCCTTCTTGTAGCCTCAGGGTACAAAATTGTAATGGAGGCAAATAAAGTAGTTTTTTCTAAGCATGACTCTTTTATAGGAAAAGGCTTTGTAAAAGATGGTCTTTTCATCTTAAGTACAATGAATAAAATGTCTGATGGTTCTCTCATTGTCTCTAATATAGAATCTTCAAATGTTTGGCATGGCAGACTAGGTCATGTGAACCTAGGTTCTATTAAAAGGATGATGACCTTAGATCTTATTCCCAAGACTCCAATAGATGACAAACACAAATGTGAGATTTGTGTTCAAGCCAAACACACTAGATTACCTTTCAAATCTGTAGAAAGAAATTCTGACCTTCTAGAACTTATCCATAGTGATGTATGTGACTCAAATAGGATTTTGACCAGAGGCGGTAGAAAATACTTTGTTACATTTATAGATGATTATTCAAAGTATTGTTATATCTACCTTCTCAAAACCAAAGATGAAGTTCTAGATAGATTTAAGGTCTACAAATCTGAAGCTGAGAATTAATTAGAAAGAAAGATTAAGATCCTTAGATCTGATCGTGGTGGAGAATATACCTCAAACGAAATGACTAACTTCTGTGAAGAACATGGAATAATTTATGAGGTAACTGCTCCATATTCACCTCAGTCTAACGGAGTTGCTGAACGCAAGAACCGCACTCTGTTAGATATGGTGAACGCCATGCTTCTCAGCTCTGGTGCTCCTGATAACTTGTGGGGAGAAGCTCTTTTAACTGCCTGTTACATTCTTAATAGGATTTCTAGTAAGACAAAAGATAAGACTCCCTATGAGCTGTGGAAAGGTAGAGCACCTAGGATTAATTACCTTAGAGTTTGGGGATGTCTTGCTAAAGTCGGAATTCCCGAACCTAAAAAGAGAAAGATTGGTCCCAAGACTGTAGACGCTGTTTTCATAGGATATGCCTTAGACAGCTATGCCAATAGATTTCTAGTGACTCACTCAGAAGTAAATGAAATCTCTAACAATACTATTATAGAAGCAAGAGATGCAGTTTACTTTGAAAACATATTTCCCTTTAAGGATAGAAGTTCAATCTCTTCCTCCATACCCTCTACTAGTTCTCAAGTACAAATGCCTATCTCTCAATCTGAACAAGACTTAGAACCAAGACGGAGTAAAAGGAATATGATTGAGAAAAATTTAGGAGAAGGATTCTTCACCTTTTTGATAGAGGGTGATCCCTCAACTTATGAAGAAGCAATGTCGTCTCCTGATGCTCCCTTCTAGAAAGAAGCCATTAACAGTGAATACAACTCCATCATGGAGAATAACACTTGGTTTCTAACAGATCTACCTTTAGGGAATAAACCAATAGGTTGCAAGTGGATTTTCAAGAAGAAACTCAGAGCCGATGGTACTATAGAGAAATACAAAGCTAGATTAGTAGCTAAGGGTTTTACCCAGAAGAAAGGATTAGATTATTTTGATACCTACTCTCCTGTAGCTAGGATCACATCCATTAGAACTCTCTTGGCCTTAGCATCCATTCATGATATGCTAATCCATCAAATGGATGTAAAGACAGCATTTTTGAATGGAGATCTAGAGGAAGAACTTTATATGGACCAACCTGAAGGTTTCATTGCTAAAGGTCAAGAAAATAAAGTCTGCAGATTAGTAAAATCCCTCTATGGTTTGAAACAAGCTCCCAAACAATGGCACAATAAATTTGACAAAGTCATTTGTGAATATGGTTTCTTGTCAAATGAGTATGACAAATGCATATACTCTAAAGGTACATGTAAAAGTTGTGTCATTTTATGCTTATATGTAGATGACATTCTTATCCTAGGTTCATCACTGGAATTGATAAATACTACAAAGAACTATTTATCTAGCCAGTTTGATATGAAAGACCTAGGAGAAGCCAACTTAATTTTAGGAATGCAAGTGACCAAAGGCAAAGAGGGTTATACTCTATCTTTAGCACATTCAATTGAAAAAATGCTAAAAAGATTTGAGTTATTTGATAAGAAACCTGTCCTTACTCCTTATGACAACAGTATTGTACTGAAAAAGAATGAAGGATCACCTTTGGAACAACACAAATACTCACAGATGATAGGCTCCCTTATGTATATAACAAACAGGACAAGACCTGATATTGCATTTGCTATTGGGAGACTAAGTAGATATACCAGTAACCCAAATTAGTCACATTGGACTGCCTTGGATAGGGTATTTAGATATCTCAAGGGCACCCTAGATTACAAACTTTATTTTACTAGGCACCCTGATATCATAGAAGGTTATTCAGATGCAAACTGGGTAACTGACTCACATGATATAAAATCTACTACTGGATATGTATTTACTCTAGGAGGAGCTGCGATCTCCTGGAGCTCTTGTAAGCAAACTATCATAGCTAGGAGTACAATGGACTCTGAAATGATAGCTTTAGATACAACTTGCACAGAAGCTGAATGGCTTAAAAATCTTATTATGCATATACCTGTTTCTCTTAGTCCTGTTCCTGCAATTTCTATAAATTATGATAATAAATATGTTATTGAACTACTAAAGCATGATTCTGTGAATGCTAAGATGAACATGCACCTGCAGCTGCGGTTCAAGTCAATCAAAAGCCTACTAGGCAAATATATGGTTCTTGACTATATAAAGTCAGAAAAGAACCTTGCAGATCACTTGACGAAGGGTCTGTCTAGGACTTTGATCCTAGAATCATCGAGGGGGATGGGGTTAAGCCCATAAGTTAGTCACCAGCAGTGGCAACCCAACCGAGTCTGACTGGAGATCCCAAGAAGCCGGTTCAATGGGTAGAAACAAGCTGAACTTAGGTGACTTTATGGAACACTGACTCGAGATTAAAAGTCTCATTAAAATAAAGCCCAAGCGGCTGTACATGTGTACAATGACTCCCCATCCCTATGGTGACAGTGTTCATGTGTGATATGGTTAGGATGAGTTTAAACTCTTAATAGGTCCAAGCTGTAATGCTGGGTTGATTCATATCACAACCATTAAGGACTTACCTATATGAGAGGTCGTGAAGGCCGCGACTATGGGACAGGGCGATCTCAGACAACTCTCATGAATGTAGAAAGTGCGCATGGCCATTTAAAAGCGCCACCCGATAGACCAAGGACCTCTAGCGTACTATGTGTGCTATTTTCTAAATCTGGTTCAAGAAGTCTGATTCAAGGCATAGTCCATCAAGCACTTCTTCAGATTAAGGCAATAGTCACTACGTGAGATTCAAGGCTGTAGTCCATCTCATCTATGCATAGTATTTTACTGTCCAGATGCTCTCTCTCTCTTTTTTTTACTTCACTCTTATCTCTGTTTCGGAACTTGACCTTTTGGGGGGGGGGATTGTTGGTTTTGGTTTTGCTTTTCTTGCAAAAGCTCAAGTCCCTCTTCCTTTCTTTAGTCCCACATCGGATGCACCAAAGCATTCATGTGTACATATATTAGTTTCTTTCCTTTGCTCTATTAAGTTGTTGTGTGGGGAACCCCTTGGGCCACACGCGCGCGCCGCAGCCCGGCCCGGCTCGGCTCGGTTCGGTTCGGCGCGCGTAACGGGTACGGGTACTCGCCCACATCTGCGGGCGCCGAATGCCGATCCGATTTTCTCTTCGGGTTCGGGCTGGGACCCTAAAATACTTTTTATTCTTCATTTATTTTCTGTACGTTGGAATTAATTTTCAAACGTTACAAATATTCAGACCGTTACATGTCCAGATTCATTCTTTTAATACTCCTGTGTAACGGCTGAATTAATCAGAATTAATTCAGACCGTTACACATCAGTCTTATATATTGGTCTGTGTGTGTTTCTTTGTAAATTCCTCAGAAAATTATCTTTACGGAAAATCTCTGTCAACATTCTCTTCAATATTCATCGTCTCCAAGCTCTGGGCAGAGCTAAGTTCTGGTCGTTCTCTCCAAGTCGTGTGCGGCAACGAGATACCGGTAGTGCGGGGGTTTTACCACTAGGAGCTTCGGGAACGTCTGCACACAGATCCCGAATAAACTCTTAGGGCAGTGCTTCGTGCACGACTTTCCCAAAGGCCGGTAACATCTGTTAATTTTATTTTGTATTCTAAATTTTTCAGATAAAGAAAACATCAAATTCTAACAAGTAGCGACGACAGCAGCGGCCTGCGCAGAGAGGAAGGAAGGAAGGAGAGGGGGGAAGGTCAGATGGAACAACCACAAGGGAGAGTACCCGTGTAATTAGTTTCAAAATAAAAATACCTCGTGTAATAAATATAAAACATAAAAATAGCTATAAATATTTTTTGTAATACCCATATCAAGTAACATCGTGCATACGTCAATTTGTATGTTTGATAACTCAAATTTCAAGTGATAAAACATTTTTTTTTAAAAGTAAGAAGATTATATGTTCTAGAACTTTAAGCGTCAGGTATGGGAGTTGGAGGTTTACGTTTTTCTTTCGAGAGGAAATGGTTTATGTATTTTTATTAGAACATATGCACACACGTTTAATGTCCGGTTGAGAGATGGATTTAGGAAGCAATGTATGGGAATTTTTTTTTTCCTTAATATAAAAAAGGTTGCATCAAAGGATATTTAAATTTGGTTTGCTAATTTGATAGCATAAATATATATTGAAGCCAGATCAGGATGTTAAAACTTCTGAAAACTCTTAAATTTTGATGAGATTTACAGATTATGGATGTATTCATGCTATTCTATAATTAAATAACTTCAACATTTTTGAACAACTAAAAATATATATGTTCTTATTATTAGATCTTTAACTTATAATGTACGTAAGTTGGTAAGTCTCGTCGTGTTTTCTCTTATATCGCACGGCGTACTGCCACAAGAGTGCTATGTCTGACCCAAACTGATGGACGCTAGTCGGTAGATCGAATAGATCGTGCTTAACGGTAGTGCAACTGTTTGGTTGGAATGGAAATAACTTGGATTTGATTGACCCTGTCGGAAGTATCCTTGTGATTCATAAAAACGAGAACCCTTGAGATTTTCGCAAGTAGCTTGTCCGATTTCACTATCTCTAAGTCATCATTCCTATCAGTTAAGGTTTATTGAATCTGGTCATTAGTGACAGCGTCCACCATTTTATGTTGTTTTTATGTGTGTGTATTTTGGTATTTGAACTATCATTTATTGGCTTGTACACATCAGTCATGTTAGCTCAAGTGCTTAGTATGGTGGAAAATTTCTAGCAGACAATGTTTAACCCCAAACACAAGCATTTTTTTGTCATCAGTTTCTTGAATAAAACCATTTGGAGTTTGGATGTTGACGCAAATATGGACAAATGACGCAAAATGATGCTTTAATGCCACATTTTGCACGTACGCAGAACGCGGTGCATCAGTGGTGCGGTTATGCGAAGCTGCTGTGGCGCGGTTCCTCGAAGCTACAGTTCCGCGGAGCTGTAGGGCCACAAAATTGTTGTTTTGTCTTAGCACCGCGATTTTTCTGCTCTTGTGGCATTTCAGTTTGTAACTGTTTTATTCATTAGAGGTTACTGTTGGTAACTGTCTCACTTATTAGGGAGTTATTCCTCGCTCTTTCGCATACGTCTTTAGTGGAAGGTTATCACTTTCAGGAGATTGTTCCTCCATTTAAGTTGTTACTCTGGTCTGAACAGAGCACGAAAATTCTGAGAGAAGCAGAAGAGTATTCTTACTCTATTGAAGCCGAACCTTTTACATCAACGCAATAACACTAGTCTGAGAGTCCAGTAGCACGTCTGTGCCTCTCCACGAATGAAGATGACAAATAGCTTTCCAGAAGTTCTTCCAAACTTATAATTGGTTCATAGGAACAGATCAACGGAGACGTTCAAATTTCGTTTTGAGTAACGATGATCTTGATGACTCTGAACAACAATGATTTTCACCAACCCAGCAGACGATTATGCTAATATTTTAGCAAATTTCAGTAGTCCTTACTGCTATCTTCTCATAGACCTCTGCTTTTATTTTGTTGCTATCTTTTCAGCAGTAGCTATTAGTGGTGGAAAAAAAAGAGGATGCCTGACTTGAAGAAAAAAGAGAACTAAGTTACTATTTTTAAATGCAGACTAAAACTTGTTGCTTGGTAACAATATATCGTTTCTGCTTGATAAGCTAGCTTTTGAAAGCAAGAGGGGAACTTTTTTTTCAATATTTCTGTTTTGAGAAAAAAGTCGGTGTCTTCATTTTTTGTGTGTAGTGCCACATCTTCTCTCCCATCATCAAAGTGGGTCTGCTCATAAGGCTGCAGCTGAGGCGGACCACTAACTCCATTAGATGCCAAGCTACTCTCTGACCTAAACTCACATGCAACCACATGCACATCTCCACTGCCCATTACTCAAAAACATGTAGCATTGGATCTACAATAATATTACACACAATTGTCCTCCTCACAAGAAATTAACATTTCTCAATATTCCACACCTTTTCTCTTCACTCAGGGATGTCCCTTAGTACAGAACAGAAGGATAAAAAAAATTAAAATGGACATCAACATAGTTATATCTAAAATATCGAACACGAGTGACCTTGTGGTTATCAAGAAGAGGCATAAGACCTCGACTGCAGGACCGACCATGAGTTCATGGAAACCCTAGACGAACTTTCAAAATGGAACTCCCATATAAACTGCAATAAAAGTAAATTTAAAAAAAGTGATTCTAACAAGGGTTTAACTTTGAACTTCTTTTATGAAAGTTAAACATAGCAACCACTACATCACAACTATTTGTTGTTAAAAGAGATCCATGATATATACTACTTCTATTTTCGATACAAAATTATTAGTATATATATATATATATATATATATATATATATATATATATATATATATATATATTGATTTTTTTTTTCTCCTGGTTCGTTGGTTCTGGACGGTTGTCCTGGCTGTCCGGGACAGGGTAAGGTCAGTGGATCGAGCCACAGTAGCGTATTATTCCTTTCATTTATTTGGTGGGAGTTGGAGACAGTGGGCCAAAAAACATACAATGCAGCGTATATAAAGTCCCGAACGTTGCATCAGACATCTAAAAAAATATATATCTAAAATAAAATTAGTATGTATCATTTGCGACTTTTATTGAAAATATTTGTTGTGTAATAGTTTTCATGATAGATTTGCATTTTAGAGGTTCTTAGTTTTCGATTTTTTTGTTTGCAACAATATTTTATAAATTTTAGTTTTAAATTTTTATATAATTTCTTTTTTTACATTATTCCATTTTAAAAAAAAAATTCGGACTCCCATAAGCTCAGAGCCAATCCTGGCTTCACTATAAGTTGGTATTTCTCCCATGATAAAGATCTAAAAAAATGAGAAATTATTCGGTTAGCTAAAATTATCAAAGTGCCATTGGTGAAACTCGATTCTCATCAAATAGTACATTGCTATATCATTTTTTTTTTTGTTTTTTTCTCTATAATTTATTCTTATTGATATGACAATGTATTATTGGAAGAGAATTAATGCCAACTCAACATTGGCACTGGCACTAGCACGTGATGAATCGGACACACAGAATATTTTTTCCTAAATAAGCTACCTATTAATAAAGGCTCTTGATAAAGATACTACAAAAATGACTTTGGACTAGTCCAGTATTGGTGCTAGTTGAGTTAGGAAGAATTTTTATTCAGACTAGTTCAAATTTTACTACGGCTGTCCACCCTCTTCACCTCCCTCCTCCTACTCCTTCCCCAACCTCACCCCCCTCCGGCCTCTCCTCCTCCCTCCTCTCGCAATTTTTCATCTCTTCATGTCGTCGACCTCCCCATCGACGTTGTTGTTGCCGCCGAGCCGCACCTCAAGCACCTTTCCGTCGGCTCAGTCACAAAGGCGATGAAGAAGACGATAAAGAAGAAGCAGCGTGCAGAGGACTGCGCGCAGCGGAGGCACGCGCTCGTGGGAGGCTGCGGCTACGTCTTGTGCCGGCGGCGGCAACAACAGCAACAGCGGAGACAAGCGCGTGCGTCTATACCTCGTCGTCGCCACTGCGCGCGCGCCTCCTCTCCTCCCCGGCCTTCCGCCAGCGCCGCCTGCTCCTCCAGCTCCTCCGCCTCGTCGCGCCCACCCTTCCGACCTCCACGCATCGTCCTCCCCACCCTTCCGGCCTCCACGCAGTCCCGTTCTCGTGTCACCTTGCGTAGCCCTCCCTCAGGACTGTTAAAATTTTGACAGTCCTACCAATTGGAAGGACTGTCAAAATTTTAACAGTCCTAAAAAATTAACATATTTTTTTAGAACTGTCAAAAATTTGACAGTACTACAAATTTTTATGACTGTTGACAGTCGTTTCAATTGGTAGGACTTGAAAGTCCTGATTATAAAAAAAATCAACTGAAAGTGGACGGTGAGTAATTTTTGGATGTGATAAACTTATAATTAATAACAGAAAATTGACTGTAGCAAAATAAATTTATATTAAATTCATTCAAACAAAACAAATTTGTAAAATTTTGATATAGAGACAGAGTCCGCCAACAGTGTTGGCGAAAAATACAACAGACGTACACATAGGCAGAAAAATTAAAAAAAATAAAGTGGACCCCACAAGCTAATTTTTGCCAACACCGTTGGCTGAAATTGGTGGGGGGCCAATTTCAGCCAACTGATTGGATGTGGGGGCCCACGTGTTGGGTTTGGTTGGTTTGATTGGTTTTGTTTGTTTGGTTTGATTTGTTTGATTAGTTTGTTTTAATTAGTTATGTTTTGATTTTATTTATTTAGTTTTGTTTTGTAATTAGATCTAAGAAAATTTATTTTAACGAAATAAAATTAAAATAAATTAATTGTAAAGAAAAATTTAGAATTTTTTTTCCAGAAATTTGCATCCAGAGCATCAATTTTTTTAAAAATTTCATCTAAAGCATCAAAGTTTAAAAAATTACGAAAAAAGCATCAAAACGTACTTTGGACGTTTATATTTTTTAATATTATATTGTTATCGTTAATTTTCTTGCCGTTAACAGGCGTTAAAATAATAATAAGAATAAAAATCTGTCGTAAGAATATTACGTCTACCGTCGAGCAGACTTCGAACGGCCATAACTATTTGTTTTGAAATCGTTTTTTGTTAAACAATAAGTCGATTTGTATGTTTTCGATGAGAGTAACACAAATCGTGTAGAAAATTTTTTTATCCGAAGCAAGACGCACATGTTACATAAAAAAATATAAAATTTAAAACTTTAAAGTATCATAACTTTTGACTGAGAGATCGAAACAAGGTCCAGTTTGTGCCAAAATGACCGTATCAAAAAGTACTACGAGATAAAGAGTTTCATCGTTTGACGGACTTATAAAATTTTTATAATGGCAAAAAAACGATGTTTCGACCTCCAAATTTTACTTTCGGTAATTTTATTTTTGAATATTTAAAATTTACTGTAGCGAAATTAATTTATATTGAGTGTGGGGGTCCACGGATTTAAAACGATGTTTCGACCTCAAAAAAAAATTTATCAAAAAAATTAAAAGAAAAAATTTAAATTAATTGTTTTAAATCCGTGAGGCAAAAATAGTGGACATGTGCGAAAAAAATATTTCTAAATATTTTTTTACAATTAATTTATTTTAATTTTATTTTGTTAAAATATATTTTCTTAAATCAAATTCAAAAACTAAACTAAAAAAAAAAAAACCAAAACATAACTAATTAAAGCAAACTAATAAAATAAATCAAACAAACCAAACCAAACCAACCAAATAAAACCCAACCACCCAAACCATTACGCGGGTCCAACAAAGTCAAATTCCGCCAACAGTGTGTTGGCGGAATTTGAACTTGTGGGATTCACTTTTGATTTTTTTGCCTACGTATTTGTTTTTTTTTTTCGTCAACATTGTTGGCGAACTCTGCCTCTATTTCAAAATTATTCAAACTTGTTTCTTTTGCATAAATTTAATATTTTTTTTTTCACTACAATAAATTTTTTGAATTATTAATTATTAAATTTTAACTGTTCTGAGTTATATTTGTAGTGCCATTGTCAATAGCTTTAATAAAAGGCAAAAGAGAGAGTTAGTGCAACCTACCACCTTTCTCATCCCTTAAACGATTATAGGCATGCACTCCGTAAAAGCTACGTTGCCTCTTCCTCCCTGTCTTATGCTACAATTTACTTGCTCCTCTCATACACCTGACCCAAGCAAAAGTTTAGGAAAAGTAATCAAGGAATTATTTTGAGGGGGTGGGGATGTGTTTACTGGATTTTTTTTATTGTCATTCGTGACCTAATTATACTATTCTATTTTGAAGCAAATATCTTTTATTTATTGACTTTTATATATATATATATATATATATATTTTATTTTGTAAGAGTTACTGTGTTACAAATTTCTGATCCAAAGGACTACAAAATCGATTCGAAAGTTCACCATATTTCGATTCAAAGGTTCCATACATCTTGACTGAAAAAAAAAAAAATATTTTTGACCGGGACTACAGTCCGGTCGTGTCCAAGACCTCAGCCACTGACTACATTATGCAGTCTCTTTAGTCTATAATTTTTCTATTCATTAAGGAGTTGTTGATAGTTAAAATATAACATGCACTACACTCTGTATATATTAGTACCAATCACTTTAACTTAAACACCAATCACTTTGATTAGTTAATAGCCACGATTAGTCGCTTTCTTGAGTTTGAGTGGGTGTGAGGGAGCTTAGTTTCGGGTTATATATATATATATATATATAAATATAAAAGTTCTTGTTCACTACATACTAAGTAAAATTGATTTATTATTATTATTATTTATGTTAATATTTGCGGACTTTGTCAAATGATCCATTGACATGGTTGTTCTTCAAAATAATTATGGCCTAGTTTGATTCTGATCTAAAATTGAACATTTGTTGTTGTTACAACGAAAAGTATTGTTTGTAGGAAATTTTTTGTCTCTTTTGACAGAATTTTTTAAATTTGCGTGTTAAATTTTTTAAGAAAAAAATGCATACAAAAGAACATATCGTCAAGTGAGTTGGATGGGAGAGAGGGACCGCTAACCTCTCTTCCACCCAACTCACTTGACGAGATTTTTCTTTGTATGCAATTAATAAAAAAAAAATTTCTAACGCACAAATTTAAGAAAATTCGTCCCTTTGGACTTGTTTGTAGTTTACGATATTTTATTTTTTATATAAATAACCTAATCGTAACCGTATTTACAAAAAGACTACTTACCCACTCGTCTTCGAAGTTTATGTATCTATCCGTGTCACTCCAGTCACCATCAACAAATTGAATAACAAGAAATGACATTCCAATACTTATTTTTTCTATTTGTTGTCCTTTTTAGTCCAAGGGTCTGTAAATTCGAGACAACTGATAAATTTGATCAAATCTTAAGCTAATGTATTAATAAAGTGCCACACGAACGAGTCTACAGGTAAGAGTACATTTGGTTTAAGAAATAAAGTATATAGGCAGAAATTCTATATTTTATGAAATTAAATATTCTTTTTTCATATTTAGTAAATATATAAATATTTTTAGGAATATATAGTTCATATTCAAAAATCTAACTTTTGATTGATGAATAAATATATCTAATAGTTGGTGCTCTTTGTTTTTAATTCTTTTCCATAGCTTAGTTGGTTGTTATGTATTCAAGAGAACACAATTCAAATCCTATCAACATAATAAATATACTTATAAATTATTTTTTACGATTGGATCCTTACTGAACAATATATAAAGAGGGAAAAATGATGAAAAAAATAAAATAATTTAACAATTTTTTGAAAGACAGAAAGTAAGATAAAAGACAAATAAAAGAAAAAAAAAGAACTTTAGAAAAAGAATAGGAAGAAAAGCTATTCTCTTTAAAAATGAATTTTTAAAAAAAATATGCTTATAAACAAATAAAATAATTTTAAAAAAACTAAAAAAGAAGAAGACAAGCATTTTGAAAAAAATTTCTCTTAAAATGAAAAGAAATTATATAAAAAAAATCTTAACACAAATGAAAAAGAGGAAAAAAAACCAAAAGAAGAAAGTTTTTTCAAAACACTTCTTTTAAAAAATTAAAAAGTTCTAAAAAAGAAACATTAAAAAAATAGAAAAAAAAGTAAATTTTTTTTACAAAAAGTTTATTTTTTGAAAGAAAAATTTAGTAATGGCAACCTGGATTTGATGTACGAACGATCCGAACTTGAATTTTTTTTAGAAACTGTTTGATTGTATATAAATGAGAGTCCATACACCAAATATTGCAACAATTATAACATTATTTACGTGTCCATCTTCAATTACAATAATATTTGTTGAAGTAGATTCCGTTACAAACAACAAAACATTCTTTAAATAAATAAGAACTAATATATATATACATATATATATATATATATATATATATATACAGAGAAATTATTTTATTGATTCTTCCTCTCCCATCGTACCCCCCACGTGATCTTACTTGCACTCCCTCACTCTCCTTTCTAACTTTCTCGCTCCCGCCGATATAATGCTCTCTCGCGGGGTTTCTTCTCCCTCCATCGAAACCCTAAACCTAATTTCTCTCTCCCCCTCTCAATGTGGTGCTTCCACTGCCAGATCCGGCGATGATGTCATCCCTCCTCCGTCGGTCCCTCGCGATCGGACTCCTCTTCATCGCCTCCGCATCGGCGTCCGTCTTCGGGTTCTCCGTGGCGGATCCGGCTATCGTCGGCGGACGGAGGGATCTGGGGGTCCGGTCACCTCTAGGTCGGTGAGATCGCTCGTTACTCTCTCGGTTTCTTTCCCATTGTGGGTTTTTTTAGTGGGTCTGGTGGTCCGGTCACCTCCGGCGAGATGTTGATATTGTTTTTCTCTTTAACTGGCATTCGGCAGTGACGCTTTCCTGTTTATGGAAAATTTTACTAATTTAACGTTTCTTTTTCGATCTGGTAACGCTGGCATGCAAAAACCCTTCCTTTCTTGGAACCTTACGGAGGAATTATCGAGCTGGATTTTTTTTTCTTCTTCTTCCTATTGTGGCGATTAAACACTTTTTTACGTATATTTGTTGTAAAATAGTCTGGAATCTGGATCCTAATTTTAATTCGGGAATCTCCCTTACTGAAATTTGTTGCTGAAACAGAGTTCTAAGTTTAATTTATGGAAATATTTTCGCATATATATATATATATATATATATATATATTGAAGATTAGTTTATAATATTATTATTTTGAAGAGGGAGTCAGTAATTTAGGCTGCGATTCTTTATTGATATTGGAAATTCAGCAAATTTTTTGTTTTCAATTTAGGATGTTCAGATTTTATCTATTCATTATTTATGGTTAATCTGATTTCAATTTTGATTATTTTTCTGTTGGGGAAATTGAAGCTGCTGAGAATTTCGCCCCACTAGAGAATGGGCTACTGAAGTTTGCTCCAGCAGAGTCAGGCCCAGTTCCTATGGCACCTGACGTCAAATTCGCCCTTGTTCTGGCAGCAAAGAGGACACGGAGGCCGGACATACTAAGAAAGTTCAAGCTTTATAGTGGAGGTTGGGATATCACCAACAAGCACTATTGGGTGGTGAGTTTCTCGAGATTGCTCTTTCTTCTCTTTTCTTTTCGACAAAATAATTTAATTAATCAACTAATACTGTGACCTGTGATCGGGATTCGGAATGGTCACGATGCAAAATTTCAAGAAGATCATGAGGTATATTATACTTCATGACAAACACATCTTCTTTTACTTCAGCAAAACCGATAGCCCATTGGACGACCTTATTTCCCTCTCTATAGATATTAGATACAAAAACAGTAATTTTTATAAGATGCCCTCGAATGTCCGAAGTGAGTGTTGTGATGCTCCACGGTATTCCTTTGAATGTGGTTATGAAGTCAACAAGTTCTCGAGTATCCGTCTCTACATGAAAATAGTCGATCTTTTCATCAATGGTTGCTGTCAGCCTGTTTTTTGTTGCTAAAGCCTCGTTCTACAAGGCATTTTTGTTGTATGTGTTGACACCTCTATTTTGCAAGGGTAGCCATTTCTGCCCCAAATTATATAACCAGTCCCGGCCTTGCCATCACTGCAGTTAAAATCCCCATCTGCATTTAATTTAAATTTTAAACAAGTATGAAAATTTAGGAACTTACCAAGATAATTAGTACGTTTCCTTCATCCCTTAGAATTTGTGGGTTTATAATCAACAATGGCGTAGGCAAAGGCATGATGGAATATATGTGCTGGCATGATGTTCCCACCTTTAAAGATCCGATCATTTATGGCATTCTATATAGACCAAAGTATAGTAGCTATCGTAGACTTAAGAAACTTCTTAGCATTGGGTTGGCGGGAATTTCTCTCTTGAAACCATTTACCATCAGTCCAAGTATGATTCAGATCGAGCCTGCTGATTCTCAGTTCGGGGAGGGTTGACATTGGAGGAATTTTTTGTGTTCGAGGGATTCGAGGGTGGAGAATGATTCAGATCGAGCTGGGAGGGGGCCTGTTTAGAAGAAGACGACTTTGAAGGACATGAGTTCGGCCATCGTATCCCCCCCCCCCCCCCCCCCCCCCCCACCTGCTAGGGCCCACCCAAGCCAGGGAAGCCAATGGCTGGCCGCCACGTGGCTGCGGGCTGGCGCGGGCACCCCCCGGGCGGGCAACATAGCAGTGTTGTTGCATCAATGGAACTGAGAGATCAATCTCGATGCAAACACGCACATATTGAGTGCGATCGAGCGTCTTGTAGCAATTGTCAACTTTGACAAGGCATTTGAGCATGTACACCATGTCTGTGATTGTTACATCATTCCAAAATTCCAGTGGCAGTCCAGGAAATTTGGCTCAGACAGGAACAATGGTGATATTGGCTAACATAGGCGAAAAGTGAGATTTCCATGCAAAAAGATTTAGTACTTCACTTCTGAAGTTCCATGGCCCTTCTGTCACGATGTGAAGAACATCATCCTCAATGGAGAAAAATACCCATTCTCCATGTCGGAGGTGATAGGTGTTGGAACAAAAGCCACTTTTTGGCTTTGTCTGCTCTGAGAGAGGTAAGAGGAGGACACCTCAGAAATTTCCCAATCAACCATCTTCGCCATGGCTCTCTCCATAGATCAAGTTGTTCTTGACCGTATACCAGCTTCTTCTTGGTTTTGGCTTTAAGCCTCTCCAGAATTGGTAGGGAAACAGGCATAGAGGACTCCCGATGTTGTTCACTTAGAATTTAAGACCATGAAGGAGTTTGAACCTAAGGGAATAGTGGAGGCTGCTGAATGAGGTTTACTAGTAGTGAGTTGAGGAGGCTGGAGGTGGATGGATGGAGGTCTGGGGGGTGATGGCTGTCGTGGGGTGAGTGCTAAGACCCACCCCGCCATGGGGAAGAAGGGAAGAAGAAGAAGAAGAGAGCTCTAGAGTGGAGAGAAGGGAAGCTATCATTTAGGCTTCTATCTTGATTGGAGACATAGCGAGTGTCAGTAAAAGGTCGAATTTGTTCTTTCTCAATGCTTCATCTTTATTGAGCATTAAATCAAAATGAATGTAGTAGTGATGTTGGGTAATTTACCCATACAGTTGCAGAAGCATAAAATGATGGATTTTAGTCAGGCTATGAAAAGCTACTTTCCTCCAAGCTACGATAGTAATTTGTTTCTGGTAACGAGGAGGCTGGACCCACGTAGGTTCTAGCTTTCATTGAGGTTATAAATTAAGAAATGAATACGATAGTAATTTGACCTTTCCTTTGAGAGAAAGGATGGGATCAAGGAGATCCTGGCCAATGTTTTTTAGATGTGAAGCAAATAGAGAGCATATATGTAACAATATGTCAAATGCATAAACATCATATTCTATAATGTAATTTATATAGAATGAACACGCCTGACCATTCATGTGATTGGTGCTGATATCGAGATAATTCAACATTATAGAGGAGAACTCAACAGACCAAATGATTACCGGAATCTTCATTAGGCAATGCCGCAATCCCAACTCCCAAACTTCAATCGTTCATCTAATAGTAATTTGACCTTCTTGCAATTGTATTATGGTCTTTTACGTTCTATGGCATGCTTGTGATGTTATGATGTGATACCGTCATTCAATAAAAGATGTTTAGGGGGAGGCACAGCAATACAGGAACTGCCTTCGGGGCATTACTTTGTAAAAGTTGAAATTCTCAACTTTTAGATCTCACATTGACATTTTTTTTAGTAGAAGGAAATATTCAAACTTTTGGAGTCAATATATGTAATATCGTAAAGATATAATTAGAGAAATACTCTAACAAGTTAAGAATATAAATCAATAAATGTAAACTCATAGGTTCAGTATGAAGTTACACATACCAAATCTATACATCTAGACCAAATCTTTGACTAATGTAATTGACTCGAACAATCAACAATCCTAAATTAGACCTAAAACATACCATATTCTTCTACAATGTCTTTGCTAGTAGTAATAATAACATCAGCAACAATAGCAATTACGGAACAACAACAATTACTATATAAATGATAAAAAAATACTAACAGTTACTACAGTAAAAATAAGGTTTAGACCACTTATCCTTGTCGGAATGCCATTTGTTCTTGAACTTAGAATTGCATGGACCAACATCTTACAAGTCATTTGTTGAGAAAATAAAATAGCTTGCAAGAAGTATATGACAATTGTGGTCGTTACCTTACTAGAGTCTAATGGTAGAAAAAGATACCCATAGTCTCCCAAAATGTGTGAGTTTTTTCTTTTTCTTTTTCATGTTTGCTAAGATGCTATATCATTTATTTGAGATCCTCTGATGCCCCTTTGAACTTTATGTTAAACAATAAGGACCTTTTTTAGACTAACCTTTTCTTGAAAATTATTGCGTGAAGCTAAGTTGATACTTTTCTTACTCAGTAACTTGTCTTGCAGTCTGTTGGTTTCACTGGAGTTACTGGATTCGTTCTTGCACTATTATGGTTTATTTCTTTCGGATTAGCTTTAGGAGCACATCATTGCTGTAAATGGAGGATTGGCACCAAAGACAATGGCTCATATCGTTCTCAGCGTATTTGTCTTGCCTTGTTGCTGTTATTCACAACTGCTGCATCGTAATGTTCTTAAATCTTTGGTCAATTCTATTTTATTACCACGCATCTTCCATTACATCCATAAATTTTGTGTCTCATCATAAAATTTCTTGACCTTTGGTCAATTATACTTCATTACAAGAATCGATATTTTGCTTGCTTACATACATATACATATTTTGCATACATACTTATACACATTACTCGTCGATTGCACGCACACACACACACACACACACACACATATATATATATATATATATATATATATATATATATAGTCATACATACATGTAAAGCTAGGTCATGAATAATATGTTATCTTCATGATTATCTTCCTTTTTTTAATCCTGATTTGTGTGCATGAAAGTATGGCTGGAATTAGTTATGGAGGTTGTGAAATCATTACGGTTTTGCTACGTCATTGAAAAAATTCTCACGTTCTATTAGAGATTATACTAATCTTAATCTCTCTCTCCCCATTTTTGTGCCGGTCTGTGTTACTTGTTTGTTGATGTACATCGTGTGGGCACTTATAGCATTTTATAGTTTTATTCCATAGGAAGTTGAGATACAGATGCTAGGAAGCACGGACACTCGAAAAATCTGAGCCATGTCATGTCATGTCAGTCTCGTATCAGACACACCCCGAGCACTCCAAAATACAGTAGGACACACCAAAATAGGTGTCGTGTCTGTTTCACCGTGTCCTTCCCACGTAATATCCTGTGCAGACAACATAATAGATTTACATTTTATGTTATAGTTGTTGAATCATGAAGTTTCTTATGCGAAATTGAGAGGCTTGCATACTGAAGTATTTTCAGGATACTATTTTCTAGTGAAATTAGTTAAAAGTTGAAAAGCGAGTGTATTTCTGATAGTCAAAGTTTGGTATCTGTTATTACTAGAACTTCAACTGTGGCATTTACATATCCTAATATACTGTATTGCAATATATATATATATATATATATATATATATATATATATATATATATATATATACCGGCATGAGATGCTACATGTTTTATGCTACTCATTTTGTCCTATCTATTTACAGTTCTCAATAGTTATTTCCTTGTCATTTCTGCCAGAACTGGATGCATTCTTCTATCTGTTGGGCAGGATGAGTTCCATGACGATGTGCTGGATACCTTAAATTTTGTAGTAAATCAGTCAGATTTTACTGTTCAGATTCTAAGGAATGTCACAGGTTTTCTATCATTTGCAAAGACGCTAGATGTAGAAGAGGTTTATCTTCCATTAGATGTTCAGAATGAAATTGACAAGTTGAATCGAGACTTGAATAGTGCAGCTAGCACCTTATCAGAGAAAACAGATGAAAATTCTGGAAAAATCAGAAGAGTCATCAACAATGTGTACGAGTCGGCATCTTATAATCTCTTTACATGGTTGTGTTCATTCTTGCACTGCACTTATGCCTTTTCCTCTTCTGTTAGGCGGAGTGCATTGATTACGGTAGCAGCGGTCATGCTCTTACTTGCCATAATAGGTTTTTGTATGTATTCTTATTCACTTAGTATTGATGCATTGGTGTTCTCTTTTTGTCCCTTTATCTTAATTATTTATTTTACCCTTGTGCAGTACTCTCAATTTTGGGGCACAAACATGCAATCCACATGTAAGCAAAGATTCCGTATATATGGTTGTGTTCGTTGCTTTAATTTGTAGAATAGCCTTTATAAGGTTCTTTTTTCTTCTTTCAGGTTTATTATGAGTGGGTGGCTACTTGTGGCAGTTACATTTCTTCTCTGTGGCGTTTTTGTTATCATCAACAAGTGAGTTTTCATCCCAGTTGACTTGCATGAAATATGAACTCTTGATATCGACTATATATGAGTATGTATACCGGCAGTTTCAGATCGACAACATCGGATTTTGGCATCAGTATGACATACTAATTGTTCTTAAATGACTTGGTAGATCACATGTACTCATACGCTGGATTTGTTGCGGGCAAATCACCTCTTGAAAGTGTTGAACCTTTATGTTTTGATGAACTTTCTCCTCTGGCCAGATTTGGATTCTCATTATATTTTTTGAGCCCACTTTTATTATTTCTGCAGTATGTGCGGGGTCTCTTTCTTTTTGTGTTGTTATATTACACGATAGTGCTAACATTTTGATTTTATGCTAGCTCTTGGGTATAATTCCATAGAGGAAAAATGCTCACAATAATTTAGTACTAGCTCTAGGGAGACTCACTATTTTTCTTCATCTCCCAGTGCTGTAGGTGATACATGTACCTCAATGGATGAATGGGTCCGCTATCCACAGGCCGAGACTGCCCTCAGTAACATTCTCCCATGTTTAGACGAACAAACTACTAATCAGACACTCTACCAGAGTAAAGACGTGATTCGACAGCTTGTGAATATGGTCAACACAGCAATATTTTCAACTGCCAATTCAAACAGCCCGCCTCAGAATAGCAATTCTTTTTTTTACAGCCAGTCTGGAACCCTGATGCCTTCCCTATGTTCTCCGTATAATTCTAGTCTGCTTAGTCAGCAGTGTCAACCTCAGGAAGTGTCATTTGAAAATGCATCAATGGTGAGTATAAATTTTTCTTGGAATTTTAAATTTTTCCTTCTCATTTTAATTTTTTTCTTTATGATCATAAAGTTATATTATAGTTTTTATGTATGTATTAGAAATTATATGTTATTTTGGCTAGTCTATGTTCATTTGTTGGTTATGCAACTCATTTAACTTAGTGTTCCATTGGAAACATATTCTTCTGCCTTGATGTGTTATTACTTCTTTGCTCCAATGAACTCCCATAACCTTACTCTTGTTCTCTTCCAGATGCTTCTTCAATCTAGTTCCTTGTTAGTACTTGCATGAAAAGTTATGATAGATTATCTTGTATTGTTTATGGAGGTTCTGTTCTTCATAGTTGACCCCAATTTGATAGGAGAATACTTCATTCTTTCTATACATACCCGTGTCAGTTGAGCCCTTTTTGGAGGTTTTCTTTTTCTAAACTTTTCCCAACTTCCACTTCCTGAATCCTGATGCACACGTAGTGCTTTCTAGATATAGACCCTTCATATGCCTTTTTGTCTTGGCTACTTTCCTATACCAGACAACTACAGAGGATTAAAAAAATCTAAAAAAAAAAAAAGCCCACATAACCCCCTGATGTGCTGCCTTTGGCAATTAATAACTACTTTATGCAATCATTTTGCTGCAATCAAACAAAGTTGTTTATTAACTATCTACCAGGGACTGCTGGCAACCCAAGTCTTTGGTAGGGGAAAGGGAGATCCTAAGGTAACTGGTCCTTATATTCTCAAGATACGTATAGAACAATGTAATGAAGAAAAAGAGAGTTAGAAAAATATTTGACCCATTTAGACATAATCTTATGTCTTAAATTTCTCATTTCCTGTTAATTTTGAATGGAATAATATTCAAAACTGCTAATTATTCACCCACAAGAGAGATTGTTCTTTTATTTGATTTTAGACAAAGTTCCCCCTAATAAATAGTTTGAATGGAGTAATATTAAGATGTATGAATGTATAGTAAATAATTCGACAAATGGTAATGGTTGCATTTTGACGATAACTTTTTTTATCAACACATTGTAGCATGGTGATCTTTGGGACAATCGAATCATTGTGTCAACACTTTTTTCCCCGTACATTTTTTTTCCATGTTGAGAGACGATCTAGGTTTCGGTTGGTGTGTGTGTGTGTGTGTGTGTGTGTGTGTTTGTTTGTTGAGTATTGATATGATATTGGCGATACATATCGGTATTGGCCAGTTCTGTGAACCTTTCTTAGATGGCCATGAATTCTCTTCCTGTCCACCTTTATCAGTTGCCTTTCTTCCCTTTGCTATTTTTTTCTTGGTGTTGCACGTTGGAAACAAGATATGTTCTTTTAATAACGATTAGGTACATATCCTATTCAACATATAAGAGCTCACTTTTCAGTTCCATCCAACAATTGTTGATAGGTCATATATCCTAGCTTTTTTTTTTGGGTGGTATCTAGTCGTGTCATTAGTGAAGATTTTGCTGTAACTCTAGTGTCTGAAGTGGAAACTATTCTTCTAATTCTGAGATTAATAAATCCTGATGCTCTTGCTTTCTTCTACTTGAGGTTGGCTTAATGTTTTATAGTTTTGCTATAATTTTATTCTAGATCTGATTTCTGTCCAGAATTTGTTTTCTGGAACCCTAGAATCGCTCTCTAGAATGTAAGTTAATCAACTATGATTGCAGGTTAACCTCCTTGGAACTTAGAAAGTCATTTTCCTGTGATAAAGAGGAGTATTTGTTTCCAGACTTTAGGGTTTCTTCTACTCGATGGAACTTTTCCAATAGTTATTTAGTATTACACTATAATTACTTGTAAGCTAGCAGTTGTGTATCTCATATGACCAAGATCAGCATTGTTTATTAACTAATCACTCAATTGTTCAAAATTTCAGGTCTGGAAGAACTATACATGTGAAGTTTCAGAATCAGGATCCTGTATAACTCCAGGAAGAATCACGCCAGATATATACACCCAACTGGTGGCTGCCGTGAACGTGAGCTATGCCCTCGATCATTACACACCCTTGCTTCTCAGCCTTAGAGACTGCCAATTTGTTCGTGAGACCTTCCACTCTATCACCACAATGTACTGCCCTGATCTGGATCATGCACTTCGGTTGGTGAATGCTGGGTTGGCCTTCATCTCTGCTGGAGTCATGCTCTGCCTCATCTTGTGGATCATCTACAAAGACCACCCCCAAATAGAGGAGGTGTTTGTTACAACAGAGTCTGAATTGAAGGTTTCTGGCGAAAAGAGATAAATTTGTCTTTTCTTAGTGTATATATATATATATATATATATATATAGTGAAGGTAGTTAAATTTTCATGTTCTAACTACTATATCGGTGGTAGCCAAATGGCGCGAAGCACCATTTGAGGAGAATTGAGTTCCAATGTAGTATGTATTAGGGAACTTGTAAAGAAGATTTGATGTTCATATTGTTGGTGTTTTTGTTTTTGGACTAAGAAAAATAGTTTCACATTGGCTACACCACAAAGTGGGTATTTCAATATAATACTTTGTATGAGTTGAGGTGTGCACATGGGATTTGGTGGGGCACATGGATGCAATGTGGGGGTGTTTTTTTAGGAGAAAAAAAATGATTTAACTCCTCATGAAATTATTTATGTTTTTTGTCATGCTCTTGGAATTATTTTCATAGGAGCTGAGCCCCATAGGGATTTAGCGAATCGGGCTCAATGGCTCAAAGTGGCTCTTTGTTGGCGCACTTTGCATGGCGCATGAGCGGCTGCATGTGGGTCAGCTGCTATCGGATAGATTTAATGAGTTATGGAAAGATTGAGTCATTAATTTAAATCCGATATTTGTGGGATTTGAATTTAATTTATTCCAATAATGTTGGATTTAAATTAATCATGTGGGATTTGAATTTAATTTATTTCAATCATGCATGATTTATATATAATCATGTGAGATTTGAATTTAATTCAAATCAATCATATGTGATTTAAATTTAATTCATTCCAATCTTGTGGGATATGAATTAAATTTATTTCAATCTTTTTGTAATTGATGGACGGCCAGGATTAGGATTAGCGATTCCTTCCTATGCCTATAAATACTCTCTTCAAATTCCATTTGAGGACTACTTCGAAAATAAGGAGACGAAGAGAGTTGCTGCTGCCGCTGCCATTGGAGTCCAGGAAGTTCGTGCGAGTCCATGTAAAGAGGTGACATCGAGCGTTCCAGAAGTTCTACGTGAACTTGCTGGTTCCTGGGAGCAGATCGTGTGGGGCGAATCTTGTTTTGAGCAATGGTGATTTTTATTACCCCAGCAAGCAGATTTCCTTTTTCTCCTTTATCTTTTCTTCTAGTTGTAATTATGTTCTGTCCGTCTGCAACTGCGAGTGCAAGAAAGAACGTGAAGTTTATTTTTTTCTGATTACTTTGTATCTTGAAAGCAAGTTATAATCAGAATCCTTATATAGTTCTTCGTGGAAATCGAGAATAGTCAGAGTGAGAACTTTTGTGTGAACCTCTGATCTCCTCCACGCGTTCTTCCATCTTTGGTTAAGCCTCGGGACTAACAATCTCAAAGCAAGATCCGAAGAAAGATTGAGAACTTTCGATCAAATCTTCTCGGCAATAACTTTTTACAAACTTAGAAGATTGACGGAATTCACTTCGAACATTTGGATGAAGGAATGAGTCTTTTGTCAAATGTTGAAAGTGACTTGTCGGAACCTACCATTCCCGAGGATGGAGGCGAACACGTCTGAAGGACGCGTATTCCAGTTGGAAGGAAGATTACAAGATGACCAAGGATTGCTGAGTATGAGCACAAGGGGCAGACCTTGGCGTATAGCAAGACTTGGCGCATGGCAGCGCATTGAAGGTCTGAGCGCATTGGAAGTCTTAGCGTATGGTAGAGCTGGGCACATAGTGTCTCAATGCGCATGCATGACGCGCATGGTGGTCTCTGCGCATGCAGGAAGCGCATGGTGGCTTATGCACATGGATTGGCGCATGGAAGCTTATGCGCATAGATTGGTGCATGGTGGCCTATGCACATGAAGGTCACTGCACTATACAGGATTTGATGCATGGCTGAAATTGGAACTTGACAGTAGAACCAATCCGAACCAAAATAGTAAGGTATAACTAAACTTGATTTCTTTGATTACTTAACTTGGTTGCTATGATTGTGCAGGTTAAGTCATATGGCGTGGTTGCTGACCAGTGGATGAAAACTAGTACATCTAGCCCCATGTGCTTTAGGAAGAGCTGTTGATCAAGGTCAAACCTTTTAGTAGTGAAGGTCTTGATGGCAAACAAGGATCAAGCAGAGGATCTGGGGATTGGGACAATGGTTCTAAACTTCGAGAAGTTACAGTTAAAGGAATGCGTGTATCAACGTACCAGTGATTACCAAGGACCTAATCACAGAAAGTCTGTTGCAGACTTGAAAGTGAAAATCCATAGTTGCCAGATGATGATATCTTGGCAGGAGACATATTTTGGAACAAGCTTTCAGTATCAAATGGATGTTCGAGCTTCTATATATAAGAAAAGTCTCATTGTAAGAGTTGTGGAACCACAGACTAGGATATGTACTTCATACTGCCAAATGTCTAGTCTAGAGTTTATCTCCAAATGTGGGAGTAAGGAGATGGAGAAGTGTAAGGTCTGTGCGCAGAAAAAGATCACAAAAAATCCGTTCAAACGGGTAAACTGAAGTACAAATCTTCTGGAGTTGGTTCACTCAGATATCTGTGACTTCAAGCAGTTCTCTACAAAGGCCAAGGGAAAGTACTTCATTACTTTCATCGACGACTACTCGAAGTACGCATTTGTCTATCTGCTCAAGTTAAAAGATGAAGCATTCGAGACGTTCAAGAAGTTTAGGGTTGAGGCTGAACTTCAAATGGGGCAACGACTCAAGAAACTCAGAAGTGATCGAGACGGAGAGTATAGGTCTATTGAATTCGCATCATTCTGCAAAGAACATAGAATTTTCAATGAGACAACTGCTCTGTATTCTCCTCAATTAAATGTAGTAGCTGAAAGAAAGAACATGACGTTGACAGAGATGATGAACCCAATACTATTGACTACGGGTCTTCCAAACAACTTCTGGGGAGAAGTTGTGCTGACGGCTGCGTTCATTCTGAACAGAGTGCCATACGCAACTTCCGATGTCACTCCTCAGGAACTATGGTTCAGAGTTAGACCCAACTTGAACGTCATTCGAGTGTGGGGGTATCTGGCATCTGTGAAGCTTCCGGAATTAAAGATTCAGAAGCTGGAATCGAGGACTACGAAGACAATCTTTTAGGGTGATACTGAGAAGAGTAATGCTCGAAGATTTCTTGATCTCGAATTAAATCATATTATTGAATCTCGCGACGCAGAACTCCTTGGAGATAAATTTGCAAGGCACAAGAACATTGTTATCGCGGATATTCCGAAAAATAGTGTAGGTGCACAAGAGGATGAAGCTTCCAATGAAGATGTAGTCCAAGAAAAAGTTGTCATCCCAACGACAACTACCGAACCAGAACTCGCAGAGCCGGTGTCTAAGTGAGTGAGGAGAGTGAAGGATTTCGGAGAAGATTTCGTCACCTATCATGTAGAAGCAGATCCGCTTACCTATGATGAGGCGATGAAGACCAGAGATTCTATTTTCTGGAGGGAGCTATAAATAATGAGTATGACTCAATAACCTCCAACCACAATTGGGTGTTGGTCAATCTTCCTGAAGGAGCTAAACCAATCAGATGCTTATCAGATCTTCAAGTCGATGAAGATGAAAGCAGACATAACAGTTGAGTTCAAGACAAGGCTATTTGCCTAGGGGTTTTCTCATACAATAGAGGATTGAGTTCTTTGGCACCTAGATAAGGGTGTCATAGATCATGATGATAATTTTCGTAGCTGCTAATCACAAGCTGATTATTTATCAGATGATGGAAAGACAACAAGTCTTGGATGAAGACATACATGAGAGATTTACAGACAACAGTCAAAATTATTGTCATTCAGGATTGAAGACAGTATGCGAGTTGGTGATATCTCGATACGTCCTGAAGCAATTCCCAGGATCTGGCAGCAGTAGTTTGACAAGTCATCTAATCAAAGTTATCGCAAGATTAGTGAGACGGACAAGTGTGTGTACACGAAGTTCGCTAATAATGGATGAGTCATCGTTTGTATATGTGTGGACGACTTGCTAGTCCCAGTTGTGGACATAGAAGTGTCACTAAAACAAAGCTGTCCTTTTTGTCCAAACTCGGGACATGGAATTGCAGATGTCATCTTGAGGATATAAGATAATCCGAATGCCATGTGGGCTTGCTTAGTCACAAGCTCTCAGCATGAAATATTGATCACACGCTTTGGGTATCAGGGACGATACTCCTCATGTGTGACATGAATATGAAGCCAAATACAAGGAAAAGCGTCAGACACTTGGTGTACTCAAGCATTATCAGGTGAATGATTCAAGATGTGTGTACCACTAGGCCCGACATAGCTTTTGCTATAGGGATGCTGAGTCAGTTCACAAGCAATATATGTGTTGAACACTGAAAGCTGTGAAGAGTGTTATCAGAATTCTTAAAAGAACTCAGTAGTATATCCTGTGCTACAACAGTTATCCAGATATGAAGGAAGGTTGTCACGCTCCAGTCCTAAAATACGTAGGACCAGGCCACGTGGCAATGACCAGCTACGCATTCAACCAAACTCTTGTCCGACTCGAATACGTATAAGTTGTCCTAATCAGGTAATATGTCCACAATCATATATAACATCCACAACGATAGCTATATACTATGAACCAGGAACAAACTAACTGTGATAGAAATATAAGAAGGCATCAACAAACGATACCTGAATTCCCGAATAAGTCCCCAATCCTATGTCAGCACTCAGCAATAACCTGGCAAGGAACCAAGTTCTCAGAGGGACGTAACAAGATACATAAAAATACATGCCAAATGAAATACAGTAAATAACATGCAAATAAGTAGACATGGGTCTATGTACAACTATCAACAACCAATCTAACTCATCTATGTGATATGCAAATGAGGACAACGTTCGACGCGAGGGCTTTCTAAAAATAAATTCATAGCGCCAAACACAGAGACACACATGGTACATATCCCTACCTCCGAGCACAGAGACACACAGTAAATATAGTCGTAGCTCCGAGCACAGAAACACACGATAAATGTAGTCGTAGCTCCGAGCACAGAGACACACGATACATATGAGAGGCCTGTAACTCCAGATACGAGATCTCTCAATAAAATAGTGATAAGTAAATAGTGATATATGCGTAGTAGCCCTCACACCTAGTAACTGTCCTCTCCACCCAATGCTCATGTCCGTGTCGCAGCCATGACACGTCAAGTCAGACTCTAACATGTATACGCCAGTCTATCAAGTATACAGGTAACTCGATCGAGAAGAAAATAAAATAATGATCATGTAAGCTATTCTATATGCCATGCAATACGAATCTGTATATCATATCTATGTGACAACAAGTAATCATGATAGTACACTGGTAATAAGCACGAGAAGCAGTTAATAGCATATCCAGAATGAACGACAGATGAAAAAAAAAGTATGTAAATACTGTAAACAAATAGGCAATGTATACTTGTCCGTGGTTTATCCAATGTTGTGCTGAGACCGAGGTACCCAGGTCTGATCCAACCATGGTAATGGTGTTATGGCCCACATAAAAATCTATTCACCAAACAAACAACCAAGAATTACATTTCCACACATATTTCTAAAACAAGTCCTTAGTAGGTTTACTAGAAAAAGAAACTCATAACCCCTTTTATATATATATATATATATATATATATATATATATATATATATATATATGATAGACAAGATCCTTATTGGCCTATTAAGAAAATAGTTTAATGGTACATATAAGTATTCCTTTAAATGCATATCTATATAACGTATTGGTCTAAAGAGGTTTTATCATATACTAATATATATAACTTATATAATAAATGCCTTTAACATATATAATGTATTTAAAATAAATATGTCATACATATCTGTCATAATATAAATAATATATTACTACATAAATGTAATAGTCTAACAATTATGTATCAAAAAAAAATGTAAAACTTTTTGATTACTTATAAATATATATAATTATATATGAACACTTTTATATATGTGCAGCTACACCCAGAGTGTTGTATATAGGCCTACAATAAATATATCAATCAGAAAATTTACTGTACCGATAATAATTTTATATCAATTAAATATAACGATAGATATTTTAAAAAAATTGAAATTACGATACATATCGCCAACCCAGATAGCAAAATTTTGGAGAACTTGATTTTTGCCAACTGGGTTGGCGAAAATCCAAATTTTGGACGGGAATACACGGATTTTTGCCAACTGAGTTGGCGAAAATATGGTCTCTTGGTTTAAATATTGGCTCCCCGGTTTAAATGGGTTTAAATGTGGTTGGTTGTGGTGTATTGGTTTGTGTATTATGTTTAGTCAATGGTGGTTTAAATGTGGGTAGTTGGTTTAATAAGTTAGTTGGTTTAATAAGGTTGGTGGGTGTTGGTGTGTTAGTATTATAAGGAGAGGGAGGGAGGAAGAAATGATGCAGGAAGTGAAGAAGAAGCAGAGAAGAAGAATAAGCAGAGAAGAGAAGAGAATGAGGAAGTAAGCAGAGAAGAGAAGAGAAGAGAAGAGAAGGAGAACACCAAGAAATGTTTGTAATATTTTTAATTATAATTTTAATCATGTAATTCTAGTTACTATTTTAACTATTATAATTATAATCCTCGTGATAGTAGCCATGCTAACACTAGATATTTGATTACATATTTTAACACTAAATATTAAATATTGTAGATGGATACTCAAAACGATGGACGTATTTAGGGAGGGCCTACCACAGATATGATTATCCAGCTACGTGAGTCGCACATTTCTAATCTACTATTTTCTGGACAGGTATATTAAAATTAAATTATTTTAGTCAATATAATTTATATTTTTTACATGTATAATAATAACATTATTTATATATGTCATATATAGCAATACGATTATCCTGATATGTTTCGAGCACGAGAGCATGTCGCATGACGTTATGAGGACGACGTTGGGTACTGGATGTTGACTGAAGAACAACATGGTATAGTGAACGTATTTTATTTTGATCATATTGATCAGATACATTTTCTACGTGTAAATTCCCTGATTTTTCAAGATTTTTAAAACTGGATTTTTCAGAATTTTCTGGGATATTTCGAGAATTTTTACTAATTAAAAACTAAAGTATTTTGGCATTAAATAAAATTAAATGTTTTTAAAATATATTAAAATATTATGAAAATAATATTTTTGGGTGTAAAATAAAATACTGGACTTAGGATAATTTCCTGGAAATTTATTGGACCCCGAAAATATTTTTAAAGGCCCTAAAACTATTTTTAAAATAAAAAAATAATAATAAACCGGACTGAACCGGGTTCAAACCGGGCTGAACCGGTCTGAACCCGGTCCAGCTGAACCCGAATGAACCGGACCGCCCTAGCGGGTCGGGTCGGGTCCGCCCGACCGAACCCGCACCCGCAAACCCGCACCCGCCCGAACCCGTTTCCTCAGCCCCTTCTCCCACGACCCGCACTCCGCTCGGCCGCCCGCTTCCTCCGCCGCGTGTCCCGGCTGCCCCGCCCGCCTCGTCCGGCCACGCGCCCCCGCGAGCCCCGCGACCTCCGCCACGTCCCCCGCCTCGCTCGGCCTCCCCTCTCCCTCTCCCCAGCCTATATAATCCTCCTTTCTCCCCCTCCGGCCACTCGAATCCCCCGCCGACCACCTCGCCGCGACGCCACCACCACCTCCCGCCCAGCTCCACCGGCGACGCCGCAGCCCCGAGCCTCGGCCTCCTTCCTCCTCCTTCCTCCCCCGACCCAGCAAGGCCCCGCAGCCCCCTCCGACCCACAGCCCAGCCGCCGGCCGCCTGCGCCGCCTCCTAGCGCGCCGCCGCACCGCCCTCTGTCACGACCCGATTCCTTTGAATCGTTGGGGCGTCCCCCGAATCGTGATGCCGTGCGGGCCTGGGGTTGCGCCCGCACAAGGCTAAAATATTTTGCATAGCAAGCACATATTCAGAGTACGCAGATAAATTGAAACAGATTTGAAATATGAAAAAGTTCTCTTTATTGATAATGAACATCTATTACAAACTCTTGAACGAGTCAGCTAATATGCCGAACGGCTTACAAAAGAGTTGACTCAAAATGAGATAGCAGTCCTGTACATTATATCCCTTTACTAAACTTCAAAAGATATAGACCTCCAGGCTGGAGGACGGCTTTGCCACGAAGCTGCATTTGTGTATGAAGAGTTGCAAGCTTCTGGCTTCAAAAGGCTTCAAAGGGGCGCGGTGAAGATGCGCCAACAGCTGGACTGGATCGGGAAGACGACTTCGGCTCCTCGCTCGGTTCGCCTTGGTGCGGAGAACCTGTTTCAACGAGGGTCAGCATGTCGAAACATACTGGTGAAGGCGAGCTAACCGAACTATACCAATCAACACGTTATTTTAATGAAGCATGCATATTTGTGGGTTTCTATCTTGCCTTAGTTCATTTACAAGTAAGCAGCATATAGAAATTTACTGAAATGAACGTGCCACCGTTCGGTGGATTTTTACCTGCCCGTTTGAATTACCTGCACAATATTTACCATGCCTTCCCTGCCACGAAGACACAAGTTAGTATGCAACAGGTTTAAATATACACGTTGGGATCACTGGCTGGGAGCCATTAAGGACAATAGTCATTGACGAGGATGTTTGCAACGAAAGCACGTGGTGCGCTGCAAGCATCCCGTCAATCACGTGAGACTAAACGTTGGGTTCCGCCCGGACCGGATCGGTGCCAGTGCCCCAGCGACCGTCCGCGGAACCATTTACCTTGTGCACAAGTTGTCCGTGATCGATCGTTCATAACACGTTAAACATTTATGCAGTTGAGGCAGCACGTTGTACAAGACAAGTAACATTGCATGATTCATTTTGCATAGCCTCCTTGAATAATTTGTGCTTGACTCAATTATAGAAGAAGATGAATTCTAACTAAAATTGAAGCATATATAGAACATTCCAAGCGAACAAGCATGCAAGTGAGTAACCGTTCACGAGTTTTGATTGACAAGCAGTATTAACCAAGTCTATTCTCTTTTATCTTGGTTTCTTTTATTATTACTTGGTATCGTTTGATCGGGGCAAAGAAGATTGCAGATTTATTAGATGTGAAGCTTGGAAGCAGGGCTAGCTAATCGGGTTTGTAACCACTCACTTTGATTTTGGAAGGGAGAAGGAAAGAGGCGCTTCACGACTCCGCTCGCAAGCCGCCTACTGCTCGTTCACCTGCACACGAACAGCTCGATTAATACTTCTTCCTCACTTTCCAATCTCGGAATAGAAGTGCAGTTCAATGAACGAAAACAATGAAAACCATCGAAACCGTTCAAGGAAAACAAGCAAATCCCAAAACAAACTCAAAGCATGAAAGCAACAAGCGACATCGAAAACCGAGGCAATAAAAGGTAGCAGCGGAGAGGTCACTCCTGACTCTGCCGCTAAGCCTATCCTTGGGACGCAGTCCACTGAATATGAGAATCGATTCCGAAGAAACAAATCCATAACGAGAACGAGTTCTTAATTCAATCTATCCCGATCGAACGATACCGTCTTGTGTTTCTTTGCCGCGCTCTCCGCACCGGGAGAACGGGGCGCTACCCCCTCTCTCTCTCTCTCTCTCTCTCTTTGGTGTGATTGTATCTTTGCCTATGTTTCAATTGTATTTGAATTTTGAGTATGGGTAAGGCTGACTGTTCAGAAATCAATGGTTGTTTAACTGTTGAAATGCTGAAAACTGAAAGCATAAGAGCAGATTTGGGTTGGACTACAGCTTTTATATGTAAAACCAATGGTAAATTCCATTGATTAATTGGGAAGATTGTATTGCTAAATCATACAATGACTTTTGTACAAATCCTTTGTGCTGTGCATAATGTTTTATAACTTTGCCGTTGGTCCTGACTCTGGATAATGGAGGTTTCCTTTGGGTAGCTGAGTCAGTAGATATCATTGTTGGATCCCTATGAAATAAAAATAAATAAATGAATAAATTTTACACACTTGTGACTGGTGTTTGTTTTTTTATAACTGTATATGCTAGCACTATAATGCAAATGATGTTTGTTTTTCAAAACTAAATATTACTCTTTTATTGTTTGTTTTTTAATCATTTTAAAGTGTATTCTAAATGTATGAATTGATTATTTTTTCTCAAATATTATAATACCATTTAAAACACAAATTTAGTAGTACAAATGGGAAAAAAAAAATCATAAGTTTATCCTCGAATATTTTTACGAATACAATATAAAACTATTTCATCCTCAAGTTCTCTTTCAAATAACACTAAAATTAGAAATTATTAATAATTTAAAAATTAGACCTTTCTTTTTTGTCACTGGAAATTATTTAACTATTAATTTCTGAGCCATATGTCTATTTTGTACAGCAAAAAATATTTTATATTTTGGAAAATTTGAAACGACCTTTTATTTTATTTTATTTTATTTTATTTTATTTTATTTTATTTTAAGAACTAAAAAAATAAAATAAAAAAGGGATTATGATTGTTTGGACATATTTTGTATAATTAAATTTGTTGAAGGTAATAATAATGTTTGTTTGTACTTATAAATTAAGTGGTAAATTATAAGTTTAAGATTTGAACTTATAATTTATCACTTATAAATGAAATTACTGTATAAGTAATATTAAAGTAAAAAAAACAACAATAAATACTTAAATTATTGTATATTCGTGTAAAATTAGTCTTTGTAGTTGGTAGGTAACGGCCCCCTATTTATAACATTATTTGCACTCAGAGTCAGACAATCGCAATATCATGTCGTAATGGTGGGCCCCACCTGAGTTCCCCAATCAATCACCTATCTAGGCAGTGAGGGTTGAGTCTTGGCTTAGGCTCTTACTTTTTGACACAAGGAACATGATAATGATAATGATAACGATGTAAAGTAAAGATTAAACGATTGAACTTACTGGCTTTTGTTGTTAAGTAAGAAAAGATATAAATTTTTTTGCTAGACAGATAATTTTGGAATCAAATTATAAAAAATATGTGAAATAATGGGTTCAAATGACATACAATACAACATATTTGTCGTTCCGTATGTACCGTACGACTTAAAAAATAAAAAAATAATAATAATCTCAATTCTCAAAGAAAATTATAGGAACTACCCTAACATTCTCAGTTTTCTCGACTTTTCTACTATTGTCACTTTCACACAGTAATGCTAAGTTTACTACCAAATGCTTACCACCTTTTTATAATCATTTCTTTCTCATGCTATGCAAGCCACACCCGGTCCCACCTCTCCCTCCAATGAACGGCTGTCATATGGCGTTTCTGCCACGTGGCGGCTACCCGGACAGCCATTGGGTCCCACCTCTCTCCTCTCCTTCAATGGACGGCCGTCACGTGACAGCCACGTGGACGCCACATGGCGATTGTAAAAGAGTTTGAAGTACGGTTACATTTCATTCTAATTGGTCCAATAATTACATATTCGAAAAATAGTCATTTATAATAAAAGATAGCTTGATTTTATTTGGTACTAAATAAAGTTACGGATAAAAGTAAGTACAATAAAAAATAATATAATATATTTAGAAAGATTTAAAATTATAATGGATATTTTTAAAGTTTCATAAAGACAAATGTTAAGGACACTAAAAAAATTATAAAGGGATAATACATTTTTGACAGTCATAGAATTACTACAATTTTAATAATCTATTGCCAATATTTTGACATCTATAAATAGGATTGTCAAAATTTTAATAGTCCTAAAATAGCAAAGCCGAAATTTTTTTTTTTTTTTTTTGCATTTTGTTATATGCACATAACCGTCAAGTTTATTGCCTATAGTAATTTTTTTTAGTACCCTTAAATAATCATTAGACCATCCCCATTATTGTTAGGGCAATGCTATGCGTACAACATTCTTACAACCGCTACGTGACGTCTGTCCATTGGAGGAGGGGGGGAGGTGGGGTCCGGTGGATGTCCGGTTGGCCGCCATGTGGCAGGAAGGCCACGTGACAGTCGTTCGTTAGGGGAGAGGTGGGGCCGGGTGTGGGCCACATAGCGGGGTGGGGGGGGGGGGGGTATAGAGGGTTGTAATAAGGTTGTATGTATTTGGTAGTAAACTTAGCATTATTGCTATTGTTACTAGTAAATGCACGTGAGTTGCGCGTAAAATAAATATTTTAATATTATTATAAAATAGTTTAAATATATTTTAATTATAATTAGTTATCGATATATCTCTACTCTTAAATTTTTTTTTTAAATGCTAGTCGTCTAAGCTATACATATATCCTCACGTAATTAAAAATTTAAAATAAATAAATAAATTTTAACTACATAATATTATATAAGTATATCCAAATAGTTCTTCTAGCTCGTGTGGTTAATGTCGGAGACATTCTTCTTGGTTGGTCACGTTCGATTTTTTATGATGTTATTAAAATAAATTTAACTTTTTTACAACAATTTTTTTTATATAATATTAATTTTTTAACTAAATCGTAGAGAATTTATAAACGGTTTAGACGTCTCATTTTTAAGCAGTTTTGAAGTTCCATTATAAGAATAAAGATGAATCTTAGTTATGTTATTTTATAAAATAGAAGAAAAGAAAGAAACTTTGTTATTTTAGTTAAACTGGATCCGACTGGCATGCAAACGAAGAAAGTTCGGGTTTGGTTCATTGACCCGATAGCAGGAAAGAAAAGAACAGAATGTGAGGAATACGAAGCGGCTAGAGTTGGTCGTGTCAAGCTTGTGTCCATTCAATACATTCACAAGTCAGAATGTGAGGAATACGAAGCGGCTATGAAAATATTTTAGTGTGACTTGTATTTTCTTTCCCTTCTAAATATTGTAAACACATTATCAGGTGCATTGTATAGAACTCGACAACTAACTTCACAATGTCTTTTATAATTTTTGTCACGTATGCTTGATAATTTACTTGACAATTACATTTTAAAAAATTAATAAAAAAATGTCATTCCTACATGGCAACATTTTTTTTTTTCCAAAGTCACAATAGGGCTAGAGATGCTCTAATATGAGTATGCTTTTTCCTAGTAACTAATTACATACACAAAATAGGGACATTAAATTGAAACATATTATGGAAGTGGTTAAAATTTATAAAGAGTTCATGTTGTTTATCCACCAAATTCAACTTGGATAATGTTTAGCATTATATTCAAAGGTTGTCACTTGTCAACCCCAAACTACTATTGTCATTATTATAAGATGATAAAAATTAAATTAAAGATAAAAGTAATTTTATGTTGACACGTGACAACTTATGAATTGTATGATGAACATCATCCAAGTTTTACTGGATGAACAAAAATGGAGTCAACGTATAAATATGGACATAATCTTTTGGTATAGTATTAAAGATTTTAATTTGGTATTTGATGTTACAACAATCTAAGTTCAAATCTTTGGTGTGTATTTTAGACAATTAAATTTTCTGGTTCATGGATACAAGTTTTTTTTTAGATTAATGTTATTTATCCCTCCAAAGTATTCCTGCAAACCATTTCTCCAAAGTATTCCAATCTAACAAGTATTTACTTTAAGGCTTCTTTTGATTTGCAGAAAGGAAAGAAAATTATTTTCTTGTTTTTTCATTTCCTTTGATAAATTGTAATTTTTATCGAATGTTTTTTGGGTGTTTAAAAATGTCGGAGAAATTGGAAGAAAAAATAAATACTTAAGGTGACAAAATAAATTTTTGGGTGGGTGGAGGAAACCATTTTTCTCCAAATTTTTCTTTCCATTATAAATCACTTTCCTTTTCTCCTTTTCTTTCGCATCCAAACATAGAAAATGAATGATTTTCCTTTCCTAACGTCATGATTATGCGAACCAAACAAACATAGCTGCAAAATCCAATTCTAAGCACAAAAACACCGGAATGGACTTAAACATAAATTTGTAAATACTTCTATACGAAGCAAGCTATTTTAGGTCAACTAAGTATAAATTTTTGTATGTTAATTTTTTCATACAAATTAATAGTTTTAGCACTTTTATTACCTTTACAGGGGTAATTCGAAGGTAATGTTTGGTTCAAGTTTTGGAGGCTTGGAAATAAATTTTGGGTTCCTCTATCTATGTTTGGTAAGCCTGGTATTAGAAATTTAGGAGGGGGATATGGGGGCCAAGACCTCCTGAAAATATATTTTTTCTTCTTAAAATGTTGGTTTGGTACATTTATCACAATTTTTTTAAACAGTAATATCCTCAATGATACCAGCTGAATTTGAGTAACAATAGAATCATGAAATTAATAAAAGAATATTTGTGAAAAATTAAACAAATTAATATTCATATTTTTGTCTAAACCAAATATGAGAATGAAAAAAATTAAAATTTCTGGTTGCATATTCACAACCTAACCAAACATGTGTATAAAATTGTTGAATTCCTGAGATTTGTGAAATGTCCGATCTTTGCTATTTGACAATTCTTCTTCTTAAGAAACTTTTTTTCCGCTAGCTAGTGGACCAAAACAATCTTGGGCTCTAGGAGGGGTCACTACTAAAATACTCTACTCTCTCTCTCTCTCTCTCTCTCTCTCTCTCTCACACACACACACACACACACACACACAACACACACACACAGATATTCTAGAAATACCGGATATTTATCCAAACACCACCTCAATGTTACTTCTTGACAATCTCCCCTTTTAGAGCATCTCCAACGCTAATGTTAGTTTGGAAAAAAAAGGTTCTTGCCAAATAGGAATACCAAAATTTTATTGAAAAATTAATTCTCTAATGCAAATGTGAAATAAATTATAAATGTGACATGACATGACATGACAAAGACATTGTGAAGTTAGTTGTCTTGGAAGAAGAGAAAAAAAAAAGAAAAAAAAAAGTTGTCTTGGAAGTTGAAAACATGTTATTTTTATTTTTTAATACTTTTGCATTGGAAAACTCTTTCCTATCTCATTAACTTGTGTAAATATAATCTTGTTACCTATAAAAAATATTATCTTGTGCCTCATGCTATATAGAAAACACACTACATAACAAGACAATAGGTTTGGAGATGCTCTTAAAGGAAGACAAAAACAAGTAAGAAAAATAAACTAACATGACAATTTCATTGGGAGGCTAAAGTTGAGATGAGAAAAACAAAAGATAGGCAAAGCATGGATTAAGGTATAATGCGTACATGTACATAATAACTATATATGAATTAAACTCATTAGAGCATTTTCAGTCCTATTGTCTTATTTTGTGTTGTGATGCCTATGTGGCATGAGGCACAAGACAATATTTTTTCTATATGACAAGATTATATTCACACAAGACAATAAGATAGAAAAGTATTATCCAATACAAAAGTATTGAGAAGACAATAAAAACTATTTTTTTCAACTTCCAAAAAACTTTCCACTTCTTTCTATTTTTTATAAATATTTTTATTCATAATTGATGATCTAGACAACCAATTTCACATTATTTTTGTCATGTCATTATCGTGTCAACTTTTCAACCAACTTTATATTTGCATATGAGAATTTTTTAAAAATAATATGTTATGATTACTATGTGACAATTATTTTTTTCAAACTCACAAAAAGGCTGTAGATGCTCTTAGTTATAAAACAACAAACAAATATTAATGTATTTATGGACAAACCTTTCTTGTAAATTCCAGCCTATAGCAAACATCCACTCCATCTCTTGCTTCCTTCTCAACCTCCTTCCTCTCTTACTTCACTTCACCTATCCAAACCCCACTTCCAAGTAAAGGCCAAAGGAAGTGCTCCAAACTCCCCATAAGAAAGCTCGCCATATTTTCAAATCTTTGGTAACCTTCCTCCTTTTGTTTTGGTGGGTCTTTCTTTCTATGGTTGAACTATTCCTTTTCTAAAGTTCTTTATGGTCCAATGTTTGATAGTTGTATCTATTAGTTCTTTTACTTACTCTGCTGACTTGATTTCTTAACAATTCCTTATTCTTTTATTCACATCATAAAATTTACGATTATATATAGTCAAGGAGGTGGAGACATGCGAGTTTCCTGTTTGGGTGAGTTCCATCTTTAGGGGGAGGTCTCTGATGGTGCCAGAGGGTTTCCCAATATATATGTTTGTTCTTTTTAACTGCAGTTTGATTGTTGTTATTGTTATTCCTGGTGAGTAGTTACTGTAACTAACTACTGTTACTCCCTAGACGGATCAAAGATGGTAGAACATGGCCATGTGCAGAGCTACTAGCGAGACTCGAAAGTTCGCTCTCTACAGGAACCCAAGTTGTCGTCGGGATCAGAGATTCACACAAGAGTTCCTCATCGGATATTCTCGATTCCAACGAAACACGAACCAAGAACATGTTACAAACAAATTACGAAGAAAATAAAGATTACAACAAGCAACAAGAAAAAACTTTCTTCTCTTTACGTTCGCAGACGCTACAATGAGAATGAACGAGCAACGGAAAAGCTGAAGAAAAGTTCATTGCTGGGGTGGTCAAAACTACTGTTGCTCAAAGCAAGATCCGCCGTACAGACGATCTGTTCCCAGGAATCAGCAAGTTCACAAATGGAACTTATGGAACGCTCAATGTCACATTCGAAAACACTTGAAAACACCATATGAGAGGGGGACACTCTGGGCCGCAGATGCGATATGGTGTCCTCGGTTTTTCCATCTGTATTTTCTCTCTCTTCAAATGAAAGAAGATGTCCTCTATATATATAGAGGAAAACATCACCTATGCGGTCTGAGGAAACTCCTGACAACATATGCGCTGACCGACCAAATCCCCCAAAATCTGGGTGTCAGAGCCACAGGCGCCGCATGCGTCGCCTCCGCCGCCGGTCACGCTGTACTGCATGAGGCAGACAACGCCGCCAACGCCGAAGCAGCCGCTTGCGCATAGTTTAAAGTATCGGCCGATACCGATCCGATACGGCCGATACCGATACAGTTTGGCATGTCCCGATCCGATACCGACCGATACCCGATACTGACCGATACCGACATTAGAGGTCTCTTTTCCAGTCAATTCGGCAAAAAATTTGAATTAAAAAGACTAATTAGAAAGGATGTAAAAGCATAGTAAGGTTGTAAAAACATATAAAAGAGGAAAACTTATCTATCGCATATAAATCAATCGACAAGGATGACTATTATTTCATTCAATATCAAAAATACTAAGAAACAATACTGAAAATACTTTAAATTATGCATAAATGTATAAAATATATTCTCTAAAATGTTAATAATTTACTAATAGTTGTTTGCTTTCCGATACCAAAAAATCCGATACTCCGATCCGAAACCGCCGATACTACCGATACTGCCGATCCCGATACTCATAGGAATGGTCCGATACCGATTCCGATACCGATACTTTGAACCTTGCGCTTGCGCCGCATGAGCCTTCCCAGAGGTGGTGACAAAAAAAGATTGTCATAATGAAGTTCACACTTAATCCCTCTAGGAAAGTCAACCCATATGGGCCACCACCCCATGCACATATACCAATACTAAGCATATTTATATATTGAGATGTACACATTGGTGGTTTTTCAATGTGGGACTAAACTCCCAAAGCTAAGTGGAAAACACCAACAACTACTTTCCCCGCCACTTCTCATCTTTCAATTTTGTTCTTAAGCATGTATATTGTTCTGTGTTTCATAGATGGTTAATTTCCAATTCAAGTGCTGTGCTATTTACTATTCATTTTCTTGAATTTCTTACATCAGTTTAATCTACTTGTTCTTCTTGGTGAGAGGTAAAGGTAACTAACACCTTACTCTACTTTTTTCATCTCTTTCTTCCATTTCTATACAACAGTTGCAAAAGGAGTCAATTATGTTAACAGTGCTTTTGATTTCTTTAGGATCTTCATCAGATTGTGTTCTTGTGATGGGGGACCATCTCGCACTATTGGTGGACCGCCTGCTCACTGAGTCGACGCTGGAGGCCACCATCGAGTGCCGGAAGCGGGCTCAGACCGCGCTCCGTGTGGAATCTCCGGCGGTCCCCAAAGTCGATGTAAATGACGAAGGGGTGGGGAAGTTGTTGGAGTGCAGAATCTGCCAAGAAGACGATGAGGGTTCCAACATGGAGAGCCCATGCTCATGTAATGGGAGCTTGAAGGTAAATTAAAAATCCGAAGATTAGTCTTAATCTTTCTTAGCTTACCTTTTTCTTAAAGTCTAATTGTATACTTTTCTTACTTGTGGTTAATGGACATTACCGTTGCTCTTTATCTTGACATAATGTTGCATGAAAAATGATGTAGCATAAGAACCCTACACCTTTGGCGGAATTGGCATGGAGGCGAATTCATCGAAGTTGGCGCACCGAAACATCATTGGATGGAGATAATTGGTGCCGAATCCACGAGGATAGACAGCTCCTTTTACAGGAAAATTATTATTTCATTGATGATTTTCAAATGATTCCGTTATAGGCTATATATAGCCTTACAAATCAAATCTAGTCTTAGCTAATGATACAATAGAAATCTCAACAAAGAGAAAAAAAAAACTAATCCTAACTATGGGTAAAATAATTATTTTTTACTTTGATAATTATTTTATCTTATTAAAAAAAATCATATGGAGCAAACTTAATCCAAAATAAGCAAACAATTGTCAATTCCTCTTCAGTTGCTTCTCGATTGTGATACTTGATACGGAGGTGTCCCTGTTCGCCATTAAATTCGAAAGTTATAAAAAGAGTTTGATTTAACTAACAAACAGAAGAAAGTACAAAGAGGTCCTGGACGGACAATCTAAGTACAATATTTTTTTTTGATATAGGGTGTGGCGATGGACGAGGAGTGCTATGACGTCTCCTTTACTCCGTGGACGATCCGATGCAGGGTGAGGAAGCTTACGTTCTCTCTTTGCTTGTCTTGGTATGCTCTCTCTCTGTATTGGCCGGGGGTGGTATTCTCTCTCTGAAGCAGAAGAAAAAATTCAGCCCCTAGAACGTTCAAGTTGCTCCTATTTATAGCCATCGTGCTGATGGGCTATGGGTGCCGCATATGCCTATGTTTGGTGGCCGAATAAGGCTCCTTCAACAGAATGCGGTTGCAACTGTCGCTACATGCCATTGGCCGATTGCCACGTGGTCTTGGTTGAGATATGTTGTTGAAGAGATCTCGGGGTTGTTACCAACCCGTTGTGTGCGTGACTTGGTCAGCTGGACACGTAGTCAGCACCAACTGTGCGAAGATCTCTGCAGTTGTAACGGAAAGATCTTGTGAGCTGGAGGCCGCATAGCATCTTGGCCGCATGATGGCGAGGCCACATGGGTCTTGTAGCCGCATACATTCTCTCGTTTGGGCCTTGGTCGAATGGACACTCTCGCCGCATGGTGGCGAGGCCGCATGGGTCTTGTAGCCGCATACGTGCTCTCGTTTGGCCTTGGTCGGATGGACACTCTGGCCGTATGTTTGCGAGACCGCATAGGGCGTATCCACATACGAGGGAACACGTGGCATGACACGTTTGTCGAAGCATTTAATGCATTGATGTGACTTGTCTTTTTTTGAGCCGTCGTCTTCATGAGTCTCGAAGCGTCTCAGAGTGATGAGGAATGCGTCAGAGCTTCTGACAGACATCGGAATCTGTGTCAGGGGGTGCTTATGCGGCCTCCCTGCTCTGTGGTCGTTCAGGCCGCATATAGTATACTATGCGACTTTCTGTGATTTGCTTGATTAGGCCGCATGTGGCTCTTCTGCGGCTTGACTGTTCAGGCCGCATGTGGCTTTTCTGCAGTTTGACTGTTCAGGCCGCATGTGACTTCTCTGCGGCTTGTTGAGGGGACATGACCTTTATGCGACATGCATGATTTTTTCATGCTTCTACAATTCCAACATCAAATACTAACACAAATATCGATAAGCACACGATAAGTTTATAGGATAGGGGATACTGACATTTCCAAATTGGTACATATGTAGTTCCTTATATTGCACGAACACGAACCAAGGTTTGTAGTATCGTTATCGAAATCGGTATTATTAGATTATTCCTATGAGTATCAGGATCGACGGTATCGACATGATGTCGGTTTCAGATCGGAGTATTGCAATTTTTGGTATCAAAAAGCAAATAATTATTAACATTTTAGAAAAAAATAATTTATACATTTATGCATAATTTTAGGTATTTCATGTGTCATTTCTTAGTAGTTTTGAAATTAAATGAAATAATAGTCACCATTGCCGATAGATAAATTTTCTTCTTTTACATGCTTTTACAACCTTATTATGCTTTTACTCCCTTGTTGATTGGCATTTTCCGTTCAATTTTCTTTACTGAATTGACTGAAAAAGAGAACTCAAATGTTGGTAACGGTTAGTATCGACCAGTATCAATTATCAGTCGGTATCGAATCGGTACATGCCAAACCACATCGGTATAAGCCGATACTGCAAATTATGACACGAACACATATACCCTAACAGACAATAAGGATACAGTCACCATTATCCTGCTTTCGTACAACATAGATCTTGACCCTATCAAGATACTGCATTAGCGAGGGCACGGGAGACTTGTTGCATTGAACCCCCATTTTTACCTAATTTCAGTCGAGCTAAGTAGTTACTAAGTTTCGAGATTGGCTTCTCTATTTATCTATTTTTTTTCAAAATTACATTGTTAATCTAATGTTAATTATTTAAAGAATATTGATATAAATGACACCACATCCCTTTGTACTGTGTTACTATTATTAACAGATTGCTACATCTTTCTTCGGTTTAGAGTATTTTATCTCTTTTTTCATTTGTGGGATTTATATACTTGTCTTCTTTTCCTCTTTGTAGTATGCTCACAGGAAATGTGTCCAGAGGTGGTGCAATGAGAAGGGTGACACCATGTGTGAGATATGCCTTCAGGTGATTTTTTCTTATTTTTTCCAGACTAAAGTGGGTAGATATTGTCAAGGATCACCTAACAATCACCCAACCATACTTTCATTAATAACTACTATCAAAATTCTTTACACTTATTTTTAGGTTTATAGTGTCCGATCCTTAATTTTTGCCTGCATTCTCTTCATGATCCTATGTCAGCAATTCGAGCCTGGTTATACCGCTCCGCCCCCATTGTTTCACTATGGGGGTATCCCGATGAACTTCAGGTAACCCTTTCCTGCGTTCGTATAAGGTTTTACACATATACGAGTATGTAGTAATGTATGCATTTGTGTGCTTGTGTGTGTGTCCAACTGTTCGTGTACACTATAGCATGCATAACCGAGTATAAAGATGGTAACTAGAGTTAGGTGTGTATTTGTTGGTTTGATAGTTGGTACTAAGGTATGCTCTGCATTATGGTTTGAAACTAGTACTGTTATGTGTTAATATATACCTATTTTGCACCGACACGGGTACTACACACAGGTATGACATGACACAGTAAGGAGGCTTGTGACATGGACACGACATCTTTTTTGGTGTGTCTTAATTTTGGAGTGTTCGGGTCGTATCCAATACATAATACATGTCATACAGGACAAGGTACCCATTTTGGAGTGTCCGGGTTCTGTCCATTACGTATCCGACACAACACGACCACATTTTTTGGAGTGTTTCCTAGATATATACAAATATGAAGGAGCGAGGGTGGTATTTTGAGTCAGGTCTGCACAAATATATATGGGTATGCGCTGTATCCGTGCTTGGAAACTAGTACAGCTGTGTTTATGTATGCAATCGTGTATGTATCTTGCCTGCTTCACTGTGCATCGTTCCAAATATACATGAACTGGAAATTTTTTGTACGTGGTCCATTTATTCCCGTATTCGATTCAGTAATCTCTTTATACGGTGATTAATAGGGGAAGTTGGGAGATATCAAGTAGGGACTTCCACGATTCTCAAATCATAACCATGGTTCCTTCCGACCGTGGTGTCATGGGCTCATCCGACGACGGGTACAATTCTTTTTCAACTACTCGAAGAACAGTATGTTGTCGAGCAGTGGCTATAATCGTGAGTTGCTTCATAGATGGAAAGTTTTCATTCCCTAGATATTTTTTCTTACATTAATGAATAAGCAATAATTAGTTCATCTCTTTCTGCACTATTTCCAGTTCACGACTCTCTGGGTCCTTCGAAACTATCTTCCGCTCATGCTCAGTGGAGACGAGGATTATTCCCTTACATTGTTCTCGGTAATACATTAAGAACCAAAAGTCAATCTATTACAAAAACTGATTACCTTTAAATTCAATATGTATCTACTTCACAACTTGAGACCTCTAACCATTCATTTACCAACTAACCGAATTGACAAAGCATTCCATCATGTTTTTTTCTTCTTCATATAAATATTAGTAAAGGACATTACAAGTAAATATGTATTGCTTGCACACGAAAATCTGGGGATCTCGAAATGATTATTTGCTTACCTCTACTTTGATATATGTTTTTGAGGACTGCTGGAATTCTGGTACCTATGGTAGTTATTGCAAGAGTTCTAACCATGTTTACCAACTAACAAACTTGACAAGAATGTTGGAGTGGATTCCCAACCTATGTGAAAAATATTCCGGAGTTGGATTGAGTATTCCTACGTATAGTAGTAGTACCTCAATATATTTGGATTGGGTATTCCTACATATAATAGGAATATGTCAATAGATTTAGATTTGGATTGGATATTCCTACATATAATAGGAATATGTCAATTTGATTTGGATTTGGATTGGGTATTCCTATATATAATAGGAATACTAGTTGTGGGTTTGAGACTATATATATTAGGTGTCTTCTAGCCCTAAAATATATCTCATATCTCAAAAATATTGCAAAAGGAGGCAAGAGTGCTTTTACAACATTGGAAGGAGAGGAAGAGATTGAAGGCTATTTCGAAGTGTCGATCGGTTTCGGATAATTCTTTTCTCGTCGTCTCCGTTTTTCGTTTTTCTGTGATCTATTTTCTATTCCAAAGAGTTGTAGTGATCCGTTTGGATCGGTGAGAAGTTTGTAAGGAGTCGGTGTATTTCTTATTCCAATAGTGGAGGCTTTTTCAGGGTTGGACTCCGATCGTCCAGTGGTTTTTTTCCGCAAGGGTTTTCCACGTAAAAATTTCCGTATCTGCGATTTGTGTTTGGCATTTTTGGTTTGTGTGCTTTTGCTTGGTTCTCTCTCAGGTACTCTCTGCTTTGGGGAACGATTTTCGCGCTTTCGTTCCTAACAAAGTGGTATCAGAGTCAGGTTCTGGAGTTAAGAGAGGTCAGGAGTTGACAGGCAAACTAGGGAGGGGAGATGGGCGCGAAGCCGGTGCGCATGGTAAATCTGAACGGTACCAACTATCATTATTGGTGGAGCAAGATGAAGGATTTGATGTTCGTCAAGATGCTGCATCTTCCAGTATTTGTGTCCGAGAATTCCAGTGACAAATCAGAAGAGGACTCGAAGTTCGAACATATACAGGTGTGTGGATATATTAGGCAGCTAGTTGACGAAAACGTGTACAATCACTTGCCAATATTGAGCATACGAAGACGCTGTAGGATAAGCTGGAATCTTTGTATGCGAAGAAGACGGGTAAACAAGTTGTTCCTGATCCGAACGATGATGGGCCTACGGTACAAAGATGGTGCGTCTATTACGGATCACTTGAGTGAGTTCCAGGGCGTGTTTAACCAGCTATCCTCAATGTGAGTCAAGTTCGACGACGAATTACAGGGACTATAGTTGTTGTGTACATTTTTCGACTCGGGGGAAATCGTACAAGTGTCTATGATCGCTTCTGCTCCGGAAGATGTGGTCAGTCTGGAGTTTGCCAAGAGCGGGGTACTGAATGAAGAGAAGCGGAGACGTTCTCAGGGCACTTCATCTACATCCAACTCAGAGGCGCTGGTTTCAGAGAGTCGCGGAAGGAGCAAGAGCAGTGGTCCAGGTGGTGGCAAAGATAAGAGCATGGACAAGTCCAAGGGTCGGTACAAGGACTCAAAGTGTTACCATTGTGGCAAGAAGGGCAACATCAAGTAGAAATGTTTCGCTTGGAAGAGGGAGAAGGACGACAAGGGGAAGCAAAGTGAGAACACTACGGCGGCGACCTCGACATATGGAGGCGATCTGATCATTGTAGGTGATGAGGTAGTTATGAACCTCGCCTGCGATGACAACTCTTGGCTGGTGGACTCAGGTGCTTCAGTGCACGTATCTCACAACATGACACTATTTGCTACTTACACAACATGCGACCGTGGAGTGTTGAAGATGGGCAACTGAGATGTGTCGAAATTTGTTGTTTTTGGAGATGTGCATTTGAGGACAAAGACAGATGCAGTTCTTGTTCTCAAAGATGTCCGTCATGTCCCTGATATTCGTTTCAACCTGGTGTCGGTTGGAAGGTTGGATGAAGAGAGTTTCTTCAACCTCTTTGGGAACGTCAGTGGAAGCTTTCCATAGGTTCGATGATGATTGCCAGAGGAAGCAAGAAGTCCGGACTCTATTATATGGAAGGGAGCGCACATGGGGCACATGAGGTGAACGCAGCTACTGATGCGTCTACTGAGTTGTGGCACAGGCGGCTCAGCCATATCAGCGAGAAGGGGATGAGCTACTTGGTGAACAAGAAGGTGATTCCAGGGCTGAAGTCTACAAAATTGGAGAGATGTACACACTGTTTAGCGGAGAAACAAAATAGTCTTTCTAAAGTCACCCAAGTTCAAAGAAGCCGACGTTGCTCGAGTTGATTCATTCGGATGTTTGCGGTCCTATGAAGGTAAAATTCATTGGTGGTGCTTCTTATTTTGTAACATTTATTGATGACTGTTTCATGAAGGTTTGTGTCTATGCCATAAAGACTAAGGATCAGGTACTGCTAACTTTCAATGAGTTTCAGGCCTCTGTTGAAAGGGAGACGGGCAAGAAGCTGCTATGTGTTCGGTCGGACAATGACGGCGAGTATATCGGTCCCTTTGATGCTTATTGCAGAGAGCAAGGAATACGACACTAGAAGACTCCACCAAAGACACCGCAGCTCAACGATGTAGCGGAGCGCATAGACAGGACGTTGATGGAGAGGGCGCGGTATTTGCTGTCAGAAGCAAACTTGCCGGACAGCTATTGGGGTGAGACACTTTACACAGCTGCTTATGTTATTAATTTATCTCCTAGTGCTCCTTTGTAGGGTAATGTGCCTGACAAAGTATGGTACAACAAAGAGCCGTCATACAATCACCTGCGAGTGTTTGGTTGCAAGGCCTTCGTGCATGTACCGAAGGATGAAAGATCAAATTTGAGCCGAAGACGAGGCGGTTTGTCTTTCTCGGTTACGGTCGGGATGAGTTTGGCTATAGACTCTACGATCCAGTGGAAAGAAAGCTCTGCAGAAGCTGTGCCGTGGTTTTCGTCGAGGATCAGACTGTCACGCCCCAGTCCCATCAAACAATACGCCAGCATTATCCTCACCTATTCGAAGATGCATGTATGACCTAAGAACTACCTATAGCTTACCATGATTATTTTTAAATTTCTTAGTAGTTAATTTTTAATTGCGATGACGCAATTCTTTTAAGGTGGGTAGATTGTAAACTTAGTTAATTATAATAAATGTTCGTTCATGGATTTATATTTTTGTGTATTAAATTAATTATTAAAATAGTGCAAAAATTATATTTTTGGGTGTATAATTAATAATAGAATATTGTGTAATTTTTCTGGAATTTATTAGGGTCTAAAACTATTTTTTTTATATAACTAAATGTATTGTTTTAAATAAATCAACCCAAACAAACCCAAAACGAACCAAACCAACTCAACCAAACAAAACCGAACCCGGATCCTACCCAAACCCAAACCCGCAGACCCGAAAACCGACCCGCCCCTTCACCTTCAGAAACCCCCACCGACCGAACACTTCCCCTCCCCCAACCGGCCGCCGACTGAACACTTTCCCTCCCTGTAACAACCCACCCTCCACCCTATAAAACCTCCAGCATAGCCGAACCTCACCACCAACAACTCTTCTCTCATTTTCGACCATCGCCACCACCGTCAGCCGCCGGACCGCCGCGCACCACCGCCGCGAAGACAGGCCGCCCAACATCCCGAGCATAGCAGTAACGAGGTACTCTACTTCCCACCCTCGTATCTTCCTGCACATTAATCCAAATGTTGACCCGTCGAATCCTATGTGAAGACCACATGACCCTCTTGAACCCTGTATAATTAGTTTTGTGTATCTTGTTCTGTGTCAGTAGCAATTCGCGACGCAAAACAGGAAAAAAGACCCAATTTGTAGTTCAGAAAACTGTCACAAGCACCCATGTTCATTGTCGTTTTTCTTCCAACCTAGTTAATATTTTTAAATTTACTTGAACAGTAATTTAGACAACATAACCGAGATTTAATCCCTTAAATTAGTTTATTTTAATTTGTTGTATGCTGTGATTTATTCGTGGTTGAAATTGACCAAAAACTTGATTTTCTAAAACCAAAATTTTCCAAACCGGGGTGTTCTACTAAACGAGGCGATTTCGTCGTGTGCAAATTGCATCGAAAGGCGCGTATCGTCAACACGGACGTGTGGAATTTCGCAAAAGTTGATTTGGATGTGCGTGCACACCGAAATCAACGCGTATCAGTCAAAAAGCTCCGTCCAAACACCCATGTTCATGGCCGTTTTTTTTCCAACCTACTTAATATTTTTAAATTTCACTTGAACAGTAATTTAGACAACATAACCGAGATTCAATCACTTAAATTAGTTTATTTTAATTTGTTGTATGCTGTGATTTATTCGTACCTCAAGCTAGGTCCCACTGAAATCTCAGAATGATCGACTACATGACTTTGGTCAGTCACGTACCTCCTCAGCTGTGAGACATGGAATACATCATGCACTCCCTCTAGAGATGGGGGTAATGCAAGACGATACGCCACCTCACCCAAAATATCAAATGGCCCAATGTACCTCGGGCTCAGCTTGCCTCTGCTCCTAAATCGAATAGTACCTCGAGTAGGTGAGATCCTCAAGAATACATGTTCTTCTTCCTTGAACTCCAAAGATCGGCGGTGTGTGTCAGCCCAATGCTTTTGTCTGTCCTGAGTTGCACGAAGATGACTCTGAATTTGCTTCACCTTCTCAATTGTCTGCATCACTAACTCCGGACCGAGTATCTGACGCTCGCCAATTTCACTCCAACATATCGGTGACCTGCACTTCCTGCCGTACAGTGCCTCGAAAGGTGCCATCTGGATGCTCGTCTGGTAGCTGTTATTGTAAGAGAACTCCACCAAGTGCAAATGGTCTTCCCAAGAACCTCCGAAATCTAACATACACGACCTCAGCATATCCTCCAGGATCTGAATCGTGCGCTCCGACTGACCTTCTGTCTGTGGATGGTAAGCAGTACTGAACTTGAGTTGGGTGCCAAGACTCTTCTGCATACTTCGCCAAAAATGGGATGTGAATCTTGAGTCACGATCAGACATAATACTAACCGGTACTCCATGTAACCTTACGATCTGTCGTATATACATGTCGGCTAGAATCTCCGTGGACTTGCCAACTCTGAACGGCAAAAATTATGCCGATTTGGTGAGTCGATCCACAATAACCCAGACTGCATCCTTCCCACTGGGGCTTCTTGGAAATCCTGTAACGAAATTCATAGTGATATGTTCCCACTTCCATTCGGATATGGGAAGCGGCTGTAACATACCAGCGGTTCTCTGATGCTCGGCCTTAACTTGCTGACAGACCAAACATTTTGCCACAAATCGTGCAATCTCTCTTCATCCCATGCCACCAATAGTACTGCCTCAAATCTCGGTACATATTCGTACCTCCCGGATGAATAGAGTACATGGAGCTATGTGCTTCAGACATCAACTCATGTCTCAACTTCCCATTCGGAACATATAGGCGATTTCCGCATCTTAACGTCCCGTCCTCATGGATTCAAAGTCCCGTCTGCATTCCGACTTCCGTCTTCTCTTTAAGTCTCCGGAACCTAGCATCTGTGGGTAATGCCGCCTTAATCCTCTCCACTAGTGATGACTTAACTTCAAGATCCACCAACAGCCTACTCTACCTTGGCAAAATAACCTCTATTTCGAGCTCCTGTAGATCCTCTAATAGCTGGGGCTGCATCGTCAAAAAATAAGCTGTGGGCTTCCTGCTGAGTGCGTCTGCTACGACATTCGCCTTGCCCGAATGGTACTGCAAATCTATATCAAAATCGACCATCAACTCTAGCTAACGTCTCTGTCTCATATTGAGCTCTTTCTGAGTATAGACATACTTCAGACTTTTGTGATCAGTGAAGATTTCCTTCTCTTTATAAAGATAGTGCCTTCATATCTTTAATGCAAATATTACTGCAGCTAGCTTAAGATCGTGCGTCGGGTAGTTCTTCTCATGAACCTTCAGCTGTTTCGATGCATAAGCGATAACTTTGCCATGTTGCATCAAAACACATCATAGTCTACTGCCTGACGCATCACTATAAACAACGAATCCTCTCGATCCTGAAGGAAGAGTCAAGACCGGTGCTGTCGTCAATCGTCTCTTCAACTCCTCAAAGGCCTTCTGGCAATCTTTCGTCCATGCAAACTCCTGGTTCTTACGTGTCAACCGCGTCATAGGCTCCACAGTCCTTGAAAAATTCTCCACGAACCTCCGATAGTATCCAGCAAGTCCGAGAAAACTTTTCACTTCCGCAACTGATGTAGGTGTAGGCCAAGTTTCTATTGCAGCAACCTTCTCCGGATCAACTGAAAGTCCTTCTCCTGAGATGATATGTCCCAGGAAAGGCACCATATCCAGACAAAACTCACATTTACTGAGTTTAGCGTACAACTTCTCCTGCCTCAGCGTCTCCAGCACGATTCTGAGATGCTCCTCGTGCTCTTCGTGGCTCTTGGAATATATCAAAATGTCATCAATAAACACAACAACGAACTTGTCCAAGTACTGATGAAAAACTCTCTTCATCAAACTCATGAACACAGCTGGCGCGTTGGTTAAACCAAACGGCATAACCAAGAACTCATAGTGTCCATACTTGGTCCTGAAGGCTGTCTTCGATATATCCTCTTTCCGCACTCTAATCTGATGATAACCGGATCTAAGATCGATCTTTGAGAATACACTAGCACCACTCAACTGATCAAACAGATCGTCAATGCGTGGTAAGGGATACCGATTCTTGATGGTTACAACGTTCAGTGCCCTGTAGTCAATACACAGGCGTACCGTCCCATCCTTCTTCGGCACAAATAGTATGGGTGTTCCCCCATGGTGAAACACTGGGCCGCATAAAACCCTTCTCCAGAAGATCTTCAACTTGCTTCTTCAATTCCACCAACTCCTTAGGTGCTAGCCGGTACACTGATGAAGTGATAGGCTCCGCTCCTGGAATCAAGTCTATTGTGAATTCTATTTTCCGATCAGGTGGTAAGCCTGGAAGATCATCGGAAAATACATCCACAAACTCAAATACAACCTTTGGGTACTCGGGCTCCCCTTCTGCAGAGAGTGCCTTAAGTGCCTTAAGTGTAGGCTGAACTCCTTGCTCTTTGGCTCCCCGAAGAAACTCAAACTCCGGATGTCCAGGTGGTCTAAATATAACCCGTCCAAGCCGGCAATCTAGAGTCGCATGGTACTGACTCATCCAGTCCATACCAAGTACAACATCATAATCCGGCATGGAAAAGATCAAGAATTGAGCTCGCATCTCTCCCACAAACTACTACCGAATAAGATCTACAAATGTCACTAACTGAGATAATTCCGCCTCCCGTAAGAATTCTCAGTCTTCGGAAGGGGTGCGGTAGCTACTCTATGTGTGGCTACGAAGCTAACAGCTATGAATGAATGTGATGCTCCAGAATCGAATAAAGCTACAGCAGGTAATGAAGCTACTAATATAGTACCTGCTATGACCTCTCCTGCAGTAGCTTCCTCTTCAATAGCCAATGCAAATGCCTGTCCTCGTCCCTGAGCTGGTCCTCTCTGCTGCCGAGCCTGCTGGAATAGTGCTGCCTGTGGTGCCAAAGGTGGCCTCGGCTGATACCCTCATGGAGCTGGTGGTCTGACTCCTTCAACTCCCGTCTGTGGTGCTCCCAATGCTGGATAAACTGGCCTAGGTGGCTGCTGGGCTGGTCTCGGTGCTGGTAAAGCTGGTTGGTCTACCATCTGTGCTCCCTTTCGACGCTCACGGCAGTCCTTGGCTGGATGTTGGTTGGATCCGCAAATCAAGCATAATCCCAACTTGCGTCTGCACTCCCTCTCAACATGGCCTACCTTGCCATAGTAGTGACAAGTAGGAAGGGATGGGGCTCTTGATGCTGCTCTCTGCAGTGAATTCCTCTGGGGTCGCTTTGCAGACTCCCCGTGTGGTGCTCTGGCTGGTGCTGATGTGAACGACCGTTTCAGGTTGGACTCTCTCCTGGTGACGCGCTCCATGCGTCGTGCTGCAGCAAGGTCATCCGTGTATGAAGTAGGTGCAACGAATCCGATCAATCTCTGTAACTTAAAGCCAAGTCCATCAAAGAACTTCTCCGTCTTCTCCTCTTCTGTCGGAATCAGAGTAGGGGCGAAGCGACTCAAACGGATGAACTCTGCATTGTACTCTTCTACCGTTATGTTTCCTTGAATGAGGTGGTTAAACTTATCTCTAAGTTCCGCTCTGGCAATGGCTGGAATATACATCTCCTGGAAGAGTCTAGAGAACTCCTCTCAAGTGACTCGGTCTGGTCCGAGCCGTCTCTCCTTAGATAGCCACCAATGATGTGCATTGCCCGTCAACTGCATCCTGACGGCAGTCATCTAACGCTCCCTCTTCCAACTGGTGTTGAGTGTTTGTGAGCACAACACCTTGTGGTGTACCTACTGGAGTCTCGTCGCCGGCTCGTTGATCAATTACTCGACATACAAAGTAAACTAAGAGAATCACACAGAGAAATCAAGACATGATGCAAGTCAAGAAATTATTTTGAAATCGATATAGAGGTCAAGAATAGATCAACAAGTGGATGGGATCCTATAACTTATCCTAATCGCAGGCTTGCTCAGTCCCTTAGTTGAAACCGAAGCAATATAGTCGTTGACCTGCATGGGCCACCACAAAAACCATGTCACGCCCCAGTCCCAAAATACCGAGGGACTAGCCACGTGGCAATAGCCATCAACACAACTCCAATGACAAACCCAATTTAATGGACCCGTTAGAGTGCACTTAAGCTGTAAAACAAACACAATGTCTACGATACATGTCACAGTCTAATTCTAATCTCACCCATAGAAAATAAACATAATTCATTATGATAGACTAATTAAGATAATAGTAAAAAGAAGTATAGTCCATCAACAAGTCCAAATAAAAAGTGCCTCGGGGAACAACCCGATAATAAGTTAATACATAAATCTAAGAGTCAAGATATGAAATAACTGGAAGCAGAAATAACTGAGTATGTGACAAATACTCAAGAGAAATCCTCTGGCACAACCTTGTCCTCTGGTGCCAGTACTGCTCCAGCGTCAGCTCATGTCCCGTATATCTCGGGTATTCCTCTTCTGCTGTACCTGGGGACATAATCCGAATCCAGGTCCTCAGGGGACATAGCAAGGTAAAAGAATAACTCAAGCCAAATGAATGCAGTATATATAACAATAGATCCCCAGGGCAAGCTATATAACCAGCTATGTGAAATGCAAATGAGAGTATCACTAGTACTCAGGCTGAGACCACTACAAGCTCTGTGTCGTGGAGCCGGTAGCAGTAATATTAAGTAATGAGCCAAGCTCTGGAGCATAGACTAAAGCACCACAATAATAAAATATATATGTATGTAATCAGCCTGTAGCCTGTGTGTCTCTCCCCACCCAATGTAATCACACGTCTCATGTCCACGACGTCTCATGTCCATAATACGCAAGATCATGACCTCTAGCTAGTACAACGAGTCATAATGATATCTATGTATATGCAAGTCTTATGTCACGAATCCTGTAGCTTATACATAATCAGCATGAATAATTCAGGAAAGATTCTGTCATATGAATAGTGTCAAGTGTCCTATGGTATGACGTACTTGAATAAGCAAGCACGTAAAAATATATAGGATCGTGGTATCAACTCTCTAAGTGACGTTACACAACTCCGTGTACGGCGTCGACACCCGAATCTTGTTCGGATGCTAAGCAACGTCTCACGGTCCTAGGTTGAACAGGTACATCATAAAAAATAACTCAAGCAAATAATATCAAAGGTACACTTGCTTGGGTTCTGAACTCCTTCAGTTGCTCCTGTAAAAGTGAAATCTCCAGGTACGCCTCCGGATGCTGAAACAAACATTATCATCGCTCTCAGAATACATGAAATAACTAGGATTGACTACCCATAAGTCCAATTTGGACACAGGGGCAGAATTAACAGTTTTTGGTTAAAGCGGGGTCCACATGTGACCTACTTTGTACTAAAAATGTGCCAGAGAAAGTTCTCCAAATTCATCAAACTTAGTGTCTACGTGTCCAGAACTATGATACGAACCCAATGGAACGTCCATAACTGGATTCCGATGAGCCTGTCACGAAATCGTCCGTCAAGTGGAACCGTGGGGCCCACGAAACGGTGTTTCGTCAACGTTCTCAGAATCGAACAAAACTTGGGTCACAAGATTCGCAGCGTAACGCTGCGAATCCGATGGCGCAAGTTTCGTTGCGAAACGATAAGCACACACGAAATTATGACGAGTGTCAGAACAGGCCGATACAGGGCTTTTTGACGGATACGCGTTGATTCCGGTGTGCACGCACATCCAAATCAACTTTTGCGCGACGAAGTCTCGTTTAGTGGGACGCACCCCGTTTCGAAAAATTTTGGTTTTAGAAAACCAAGTTTTTGGTCAACTTCAATCATGAATAAATCACAGCATACAACAAATTAAAATAAACTAATTTAAGGGATTAAATTTCGGTTATGTTGTCTAAATTATTGTTCAAGTAGAATTTAAAAATATTAACTATGTTGGAAGAAAAACGACCATGAACATGGGTGTTTGGGACAATTTTTTGAACCACAAATTGGGTCTTTTTTCCTGTTTTGCGTCACAAATTGCGACTGACACAAGACACGATGCACATAATAATTATACATGGTTCAAGAGGGTCATGTGGTATTCGCATAGGATTCGACGGGTCAACATTTGGATTAATGTGCAGGGAGATACGAGGGTGGAAAGTAGAGTACCTTGTTACTGCTGTGCTCGGGATGTTGGGCGGCCTGTCTTCGCGACGGTGGTGCGCGGCGGTCCGGCGGCTGACGGCGGCGGCGATAGTCGGGAGTGAGAGAGGGGTTGTTGGTGGTGAGGTTCGGCTATGCTGGGGTTTCTATCGGGTGGAGGGTGGGCGGTTATGTCACGCCCCGGTCCCGCAGGGCCGTTCGTCCTCGCTTTAGTCCCTACGAAACCGATCGTCCTCGCACGGACGTGATGCCGTGCAAGCCTAAAGTGCGCTTGCACAAGGCCAAAGCTTGATACAAGGGCAAGTAAGCTATTTAATACTGAAGCAGCGGCACACATATTGCAGAAAAGTGAAGATCACAATGGCATATCAAAATAAGCTCTTTTATTGATATCGAAATTGTTACAAGCGGCGCATGGCCGAGGTTACAGATCGCTCAAGCACTCTTCTCTCGATTACAATGATACCGTTCCATACATCATGTCCCTCTATATAAAAGCAGCTCAAAGCAGGCACATCTCGATGCGGCTCCAGGCATCGTCTCCAGATGTTCGGCTCCTTGGGATGAGGCACGGCTATCGCTTCCTCGCACGAACGACACCTGAGAACAAGCAAACTGTTGGTGGGTCAGCACTTTATGCAAGTACTGGTGAGATAAAACAACTGAACAGAAGCTACACCCCCTGAGACCCATACTAAGTAGACTTGTGGCAAAATATTGCATTTCTAGTGATCTTGCTAGTTTTACCTAAGTTCGTTTCATGCAGTTCTAGCAGAGTCATATTACATCTTTTTGAAACATAACTTTGAAACAGTTTTGCATACTCGATACTCAAGCATCCAAGCAACGCCCCAATCTCCCGCAAGCTCAATTGTCCCTGCTGAACGTGAATCACCACGTTGCAGCTCTCCCGCAGGACAATCGTTCTCATCGGGACGTGCGCAACATGCATTGTGTATCATAATCTAACTCTTTTGGGGCAAAGCTTATTTAGCAGACTGAGCATATCGAATTGAGGCAAACATATCAAGTGGACTGTCATATCTTCAAGCATTTAAGGCAACATATCTATATACATGAAGTACTAACAGAAACTCAACGGTGCAGACTAAATGAATAAGCAGGCTTATGTATAAACTCATATTTCTTACCCACGGCCGAACAGTTATCCCTGCAGCAGACACACAAGTTAGCAACAATTTTCATAACATAAAGTATACAGTTCTCTAGTTTCCTGTTCGTCCCTGCATCAAACAGTTAGGTATGCAAGAAGGCTAGCCTAGCATGCGCCCTAACTACATGATGGTCCCCTCCACGGGATTAGCAGTTGGGACGTACAAGCCCATCATACTAATAGACGAGTCGCGGCTACCCTCCCGTAAGTAAGGTGTGTTAAGCCTCAGGGTATCTAGATCTCTCCTAGGCCGAACGATCCCCAGTGCCCCAGGGACCGCCCGAGAGATAATCCTTGTGCACAAGTTGTCCTGACCAAATGCATGAATGCAAGCCCTATCAGAAAATATGCTATCATGCAACTGATGAACAATGCACACACAAGTCTATCTCTTCTTTTCTCTTTTCTCTTTTCTCGATACACATTGCCTAATAGCCACACCCTCCCGTAAGTAAGGTGTGTTAAGCCTCAGGGTGGACTATTAGTCTAGATCACAAGTTCACGCCATTCACCAAGTTCCATCTCATGACAAGCAATCAATGAAGCATGTTCAAGCAAAGCTAACTCATTAAATAAGTAACAAGCAAGAACAGTTCTTATAACTCTAGCATGCAAATTCTATCTCTTGTGGACAAGCATTTAAGTATTCCAGTCTAGCATACGATATTAAGAATAAGTGCAAGCAATCCTTTTAACTCTTGTTCTTAGCAGGCAAGGTTCTATCTCATTTAGACAAGCATTCATATTCTCTAGTTAGGCAGCGGATTCGTTTCAATGACAAGCTATGTGAGTTCTCTTATTAGCATACTGAGTCGATTCTATCATTCTTCTTAGGAAACAATCTTATTAAGCAACAAGCATTCAAAAACTCAGATTCATTATTAAGGCATGCGAGAATCAGAGAATGCAGTTCTGCCCACTCACTTTGATTAATCGGTCGGGAACTCTCCGAGAAGACTTCCGTTCGAGCAAGCAAGGCGATCTCACTTGTACATAGTGCCTACGTGGAGCGGGGCACTACAGGTTACAGGGAGGGAATGTGTTCGGTCGGCGGCCGGTTAGGGGAGGGGAAGTTTTCGGTCGGTGGGGGTTTCTGAAGATGAAGGGGCGGGTCGGGTTTCGGGTCTGCGAGTTTGGGTTTAATTAGGATCTGGGTTCGGTTTTGTTTGGGTTGAGTTGGTTTAGTTCGGTTTGGTTCGTTTTGGGTTGGCTTGGGTTGGTTTATTTAAAATAATGCATTTAGCTATCAAAAAAAAATTGTTTTTGACCCCAATAAATTCCGAAAAATTACACAATATTCTATTATTAATTATACACCAAAAAATATATTTTTTGCACTATTTTAACAATTAATTTAATACACAAAAATATAAATCCATGAACGAACATTTATTATAATTAACTAAAAAATAATGAAATTTTTTCTACAATAATAAAATTTTAAATTAAATTCTAAAAATTAGGGTGTTTACACAGACCATGACCAACACTCAGGATTCCGAGTTCTGAAGCTGAGGAATTGCTTGAGTTAAAGTCATTTCGCTTCGAGCTGTTTCTAGAGGACATCGCAGAGGATCCAGTTACGGGGGAGCCAGTACATGGAGTTGCTTCCAACCTTGATCATCAGTCTGCTGATGGTGGTCAGGGCGACCCTCAGGAGGATGAGCATGCCGAGAAGGTAGTTCCTGAAGGGGAGGAGGCTGTTGATATACAACCAGCACCAGTGGTTCTGTTGAGGAGCGATAGAGAGAGTTGACCATCTACAAGATACTCACTGGGTGAGTATGTTCTACTGACTAACGGGGGACAGCCGGAAAGTTTTGCAGAGACTATGGAAGACGAACACATGCAGGAGTGGATGGAGACTATGCAGGAGGAGATGGGTTCCTTACAGGACAACTTCACTTATGATCTGGTGTGGTTGCCAAAGGCCAAGAAGGCTTTGAAAAATCAATGGATGTTCTGAGTGAAGCAGCCAGATGATGTTACTCGCCCTCAATACAAAGCGAGGCTGGTAGTTAAAGGCTACGCTCAGCGGAAGGACGTGGATTATGATGAGTTATTTTTGCCAATCGTCAAGCAGTCGTCTATTCGGGTAGTGTTAGCATTGGCAGCTAGTTTCGACTTGGAGGTCGAGCAGATGGACGTGAAGATGGCATTCCTCCACGGTGTTCTTGATGAGGAGTTGTACATGGAGCAGCCAGAGGGATTCTGTGAGAAGGGTAAGTCACACTTGGTATGCCGGTTGAGGAAGAGCTTGTATAGTCTAAAGCAGGCTCCTAGGCAGTGGTATAGGAAGTTCGAGTCATTTATGGGAGAACATGGTTATGCACGGACGACGTCGGACCACTGTGTATTTGTGAGGTACTTTGCCAAGGATGATTTTATCATTTTACTGCTCTATGTTGATTATATGCTACTGGTGGGTCGGAATGCCACTAGGATAGCGGAGTTGAAGCGCCAACTAGACGCAGCCTTCTCTATGAAGGATTTGGACGCAACAAAAACTATTCTTGGGATGAAGATCAGCCGAGAGAGAGAGAGAGAGAGAGAGAGAGAGAGAATCCAAGCTGCTAGACTTGTCCCAAATGAAGTACATTCACCGGGTACTTCAGTGTTTCGGGATGGTCGGGTGGAAGAAAGTAACCCCCTTGCGGCTCACTTTAAGTTCACTGAGGAGCAATTCCCATCTACCGAGGACGAGAAGGAAGATATGGAGCGGGTTCCATATGCCTCAGCTGTGGGGAGTCTCATGTATGCTATGGTGTGTACGAGATCTGATATCGCTCACGCAGTTGACACAGCAGGTATACTTCCAATCCTGGAAGGGTACATTGGAGTACGGTTAAGTGGATTCTACGATACCTTCAGGGCACTACCGATTGGAGACTTTTTTTTGGTGGTGACGAGCCGAAGCTGGTTGGGTATACCGATGCTGATATGGTTGGAGATGTAGGCACGAGGCGATCGACTTTGGGCTATGTGATGAAGTTTGCTGGTGGAGCGGTATCGTGGTAGTCGCGGTTGCAGAAGTGTGTTGCATTGTCGACTACAGAGGCATAGTACATTGCGGCGACAGGCTTGCAAGGAGTTGCTGTGGATGAAGAAACTGCTGCAGGAAATAGGGCTAAAGCAAGAGCAGTATCCTTTGCTTTGCGATAGCCAGAGTACAATTCACCTTGTGAAGAACCATACATTTTATTGCCGGTCCAAGCACATTGATACACGATATCATTGGATACGAGATGTGGTTGAAAAGAAGAAAGCAGCGCTTGAGAAGGTTCATACGGATGACAACGAAGCAGACATGTTCACAAAAATTCTTCCAAGGAAAAAGTTTGAGTACTGCAAACGGATCGTCGGGATGACGATGTAACGCCCCGTTCCGCTCAAGCGGACTGCCGCCTCAAACGGCAATAGTGCAGCTGTCCCGACTCTCTTTGCCTCAACAAAAAGCAAAGGATATCCAGACTTGTCCCTACAGGAATCCGGCTTAGGCTTTCAGAGGCTCGCTTGACGTATCGCTCTACCGAGGCGAATCATCGCTAAGGTGGGTGGCTACGGTGAACTTGTCTTTGCTTAGCCAGCACACATAAAATCTGGAATATTCATGCTAGTCGCTAGGTGATTCACCCCCTGCATGCTAATAAATTAAACGCACCTAGCTAAGGGAATAATCCCAACTTGTATTGCTATGCTAGAACATGGAAAATGAAATACTGCTTATATATGTTCAGACCCTCGCATGCTAAGTCCCTAACGGTTTCATCTCTCGGCTTACCTTCGGGCCCGAGCAAACGTGTTTACTTATGCCCTTAGAAACGCATGCTTGTCTGCTTGAATGTTGCCTTGTTTTCATCCAAACCTCGGAAGACTACCAAGTAGTCGTCCCGTGCATGATTGTACCTGCAAGTATCCAAGACTGTTGGGTCACCAGGCAGCCCCGAGCCAGGGGAATGCATCAAGGCAAGTTACTGTACAGAATCATGATTCAAGTATCTCGTGTACTCGTGTTCTTGTGTGCACTCGTGTTCTCTTGTTCTAGTGCACTATTGTTCTCGTGTATCCCGTGATAATTGAAAGACCCAACGATTGCATGTCGCGGACAACTCGGAAACGAGGTATAGTTCCACGGACGGTCACCGGGGCACTGGGACCGATCCGATCCGGATGGAACTCACGTTATTGTACGTTATTGTACAGTCCATTGTGCTGGACGAGATGGCATGCAACGCTCCTTGTTCTTTCGCTGCATACCATTCTCTCCAGTGACTGAACCGTATTGTATAGTCCATTGTGCTGGACGGAATGGCATGTAGCGTCCCTTGTACTTTTGCTGCATACCATTACCGCCAGTGACTATTGTCCTAAATGGCTATGCCAGCGACTCGTGTTCATATAGATAAGTCATCCTCGCTTAGCGGCTATCCGCGTGCGGCTATTGTCCTAAATGGCTATACCATTCTCTCCAGTGACCGAACAGTGCTAGCTGGTTGGACAGGGGCTGGTACTGGGGCAGCTGTTTTCTCCAGAACCGTCATTAGGCATTGTCTCAGGACTTCATTCTGTTGCCACTGAGCCTGCAATATGGCTTGGAACATCTGAGATTGTTCCTCAAGTTGTGGCATCAGGGCTGCGAGAACTGGAGGTGGAGGCAAAGGTATCTCCGCCTGCAGTGTTGGAACCTGAGAAGGTTGCCCTTCTTGCTGGACTGGTGTTGCTTCCTGGGTCGGATCTTGGTGAAGGTACGAGGTTGTTGGATTGACCAGCATCCTTCTCGGAGATTGGTCTCTCGGGATTGGTGTCCCTTGGACATCTGGCGAGAGGTCTGATGCTTGGTCAGTTCCATCAATCGCAGTTTCCCCGGGTATGTCCATATTTCTGAAAAGAATTGAAAAATTTAGTAAAGTACGAAGGACTTAATAGATGATAATCAAGCAGGATGCAAAATTTATGGATGGAGTCAGTGTGGATGAGACCTAGTATTCCTATCCTATTGCAGGTTTGCTGAACATGATATCATGTTACTAGCAATTAACTCGACCTGCATGGGCCACCACTAAAACCGTGTCACGCCCCAGTCCCAAGAATATACGGAACTAGGCCACGTGTCACTGGCCAGCTGACACGTCACTAAGGGATTACCCAATTTTAATGGACCCAAAGTGATGTGCTACGCTGTCCTAAAATACTACAAGTCTAAATACAGGTAAATCTATCTCATCCACAAGAATAACAGGGAAAATGCTGAATATATAGATGCTATATCTGAAATGTCATATACAACCCATATAAAGTCAGGTGGGAACAATCCCACTACAAAAAGTAAGCAGGAGTGAAATAAGATAAACTAGCACAACATCCTCAAAAATATGTAGCTCCAACTCCAGGTGCACTCAGGTAGACTCTGACGGCATCTTCTCTAACTCCATCTCAAGTGCATGTCCAGACTCCAGTCCAGGTCCAGGTACTGTGGGGTGGAATGTCTCAGCTAAACCTGGTCAGGGAACCAGGTCCTCAGAGGGACGTAACAAGATACAAGAAAATAACATGCCAAGTATGTAAATACTGAATAGAAATTTCTGAATAAAATAAATACAGGGTGCTAACCATCTATGTGAAATGCAATTTGAGACAACCTAGTACGTATGGGAAATGTGTGGCTAGACATATGCTGACGTAATTCACCAATCTGTAGTGACAGGCTAGTATATGCCACATATGCCCCCGTTCAAGGGCACTATACAATTTTCCATCTACGATGAGAATGGTCACATGAATACATATCTATATCATCCGTATCACTCCGTCGAGTGCGGCACATGGTAAAGAGGTGGGTGTCCCAAACGTATTTTAGTTGTTCTCCCCTCCCAATGTAACTAAATGTCAAGTCGTATATTTCCTGCATTATTCTAATCCGTGATGCGGGTCACACGTATTGGTAGCAAATCAAATACGTAGCTCGCATCCCAATATGCATTGCAACCATGTTGCGTGTTCCCGTGATAGGGTCTAGGAGAATATTAGAATATTCTCATAATTGTTGGTGAGTCTGTAATATGATTTTAAATGTCAACATATCAATTGACTGTACCCAAGGCAGTCTCAGGTAATCATGGTATATGAAATACAGAAATAAGAGCATATACAATATTGAGAATTTAAACAGTACTTGGCAAGGTATACTTGCCTACTCCCTGATAGTGTTGATAACCTGATCTTGCAGTCAGGTTTAAGGTTGCTGGTGACAGGGGGTCACTGGCTGTGCTGAAGGTGGTTTCTGTTAAAATAGACAGGGTTCGTGAATAACAAGGCTGTAATAATAAGCATATATATATATATATATATATATATATATATACTTATATACCCATATATAATATATATATAGTATATATATAGATATAATATAATATATATAGCAGTATATGAAGAACAGACCAATGCAGGTATATAGTAGCAGGGTATATCCACTGTGTTATATAATATAAATAAATAAAAGACAGGGCAGAAAAGTAAATACATATGTATATTTATGTACTGTATAGTATTGTATATATATAGATAATATATATATAAAAAGAAAATAACATTGCAGGAATTTAAATATAAATATAAGTGCTGTAATATCCAGCACTATTACCAGGGTCTATATGTGACCACTGTTAAATATAATAATATATAATAAAGTGCAATATATAAATAGGCTGTAATATCCAGCACAATATATAATATTATAGATATAATTAATTGAATGACTTTGCAGGAATTGAAAATATATAATATATATATATGCTGTATTATCCAGCTGAATAATATTTATAGATAATATATATAGGTATATTTATACATATATATAGTGCAGGAAATAAAATGCAGTAATAAAAGGAAAAAAAATGCATAGTATACATATATACATTATAGTAGTAATTATATAACATATATAAATATGTTATATATATATGATATATATATATAGTATACATATTATATATATATAAATATATGTACATATATATATACTATAGATATATATATATAAACAGAATAAATAATATTATCTAATAGTATGTAGTACACATACATACATATATGTATATAATGATAGATATATATATACATATATTTAGTATATATATAATACTAGTATATACAGTATTATTATACTGTATAATAGTATTTATATATTATAAAATAAATTACATATAAATATATATACAATACTCTAATATATATTTACATAATATGTAAATATATATATATAATTAGATTTATATACTTAATATACATATATATATAAATATATATGTATAATTATGTATAGATATATATTTATATGTATATATATACATAAATATATACATACATATATGATAAGATTATAATAATAATAATAATAATTATACATATATATACTATATTTATAGTATTTATATAATATATATTATATAATATATAAATAAACACATACATATATATTAATATACATATATATATACATATATATATACATATATATACATATACATATACTTATACATATATACATACACATATACGTATTTAAATACGTAGAGAGAGAGAGATCACCTGCCACGTCAGGGGGGGGGACCCGCGTCGTCGCCGGTGGAGCTCCGGCGAGGCTACGGCGGCTGCTGGCCGGAGCTGCAACTGCAGCAGTAGCTGCAGTCAGCAGTAGCAGTGGCAGCTGCAGCAGCTTGTGGCGGCGGAGCAGCGGTGGAGACGGCCGGCCAGGCGGAGGGATCGAAGGAGGACGTCGGGGCGGAGAGGTCTGGGGCGGTGGCGGAGGTCGGAGGCTGTCGGAGGGGCGGTGGGGGACTGTCGGGGTAGTTCGGGGAAGGTGACAGGGCGAGGGTGGTGGAGGTTTGCGGGGGAGCTGCCGGCGGCGGAGGCCGTCGTGGGGCGGTGGGGGTAGGTCAGGGCGGTGGAGAAGGAGATGGCGAGGTGTTTGGTGGTGGTGGCGGTGGTCCACGGTGGTCGGGGTGGCCGTGAGGGGCGTCGGGGAGAGGAGGAGTTGCTGTCGGGCAGGGAGGGGAGGGGTGCTGCGGTGGCTTGCCACGGCGGAGGCGGTGGCCGGAGAGGGTGGCGATGGACGGGGAGGTAGCCGGGGGAGGGGCGAAGGGGTTGGCGGTGGTCCGGCGGTGGGCGGTCGCCGGAGCTGGCCGAGGGGAGTCGGGAATGAGAGAGAGGGGGGGTGTTTAGGGTTTATATAGGATTTAGGGTAATGGCAATTTCGTAAATAAGTAGAAGTTTTGGGTATTTTAGTAATTTGTAATTTAGGATATTTTCTAATAGATTTTTCTGGATAATAATGCCACATGTAGGTGTTAGGTTGTCTAGCCAATGAGGTTAGGCCACCTCACATACATTTTTGCATAAAAACCCTAATCTTTTCATAAATTGCATAAAAGTCCAACAATTGGAAAATTGCGCAATTATGAAATTTGTCTGGAAAATCACCTGGTTCTAAAAATTACTAAAATTCACAGAATTGAGGGAAATTGCTGGGGAAATGTCCTGGGCTGTGGGGATGAGCCTGGGCAGGGTCAGGGTCTGATTCTGCAGGTGATACGGGTCACCGTATTTATTATTTAATAAATACTGCGCACGGTGTTCACTAATATTTCAGGGGCAGTTAGGGTCATAATTTTTCTACGGTGTCAATACGATAATTGTAATACAATTAGTGTAGAATATTATCGTATTTTTGGTTGGGCAAAACAGGTGCCTACTGGTCCTCAAATCTCTAGGGTACAGAGGTTGGAAAAGAGCAGAAAATTAAATAGGAATTAAATACGTACGTTTGTAACGATATTTGTGCGACTAAAACGAAGCACAAAACGAGGTTTCTGGGAGTTGCTAAAAATACGGAAAATGTAGTCTAGCAAGTCTAGGGCAGGGATGAGAAATTAGTTTAGGGTTAACAGCTAGTGTGAGGTCCTAATTAATTGTGTAATGAACAGGTGCACAATCAATAGAATATATTAATAATAAAATTTTAAAAAGTTACACTAATTCTAATTAACTAGAAATAATATTAAAATACTGAAATCTGGTCGAGGGAGTTTACAATCTACCCTCCTTAGAATATTTCGTCCTCGAAATAAAAACACACATATAATGAGAACGAAAGATTGATTGATTCGAAATATGAGGACATAGATAGCTGAAGTTTGATTTGAAATATTTTGGACATACCCTGATCTGGAAATAGATGGGGGAAACATTATCGAATATCCTCTTCCCGATCCTGGTGCATGATGTTTTCATGCAATATGAACTAGAGGAACGTAATACAACGTATGGTAGGTAACGGAAGTCATTCTAAGAAAATAAGAACAGTGTTAAACTGCAATCTAATCTATTAATAGGGTTTGGTAATTCTCCAAGAAACTATATAAATGGCTATGGAAACAATACACTTCATATTTATACTATATACGAGGTTTCTTCTTTCCGAAATAAGGAAAGACGGAAAACAGTAATCAAGAGTTCAAGGGGGTAATGGATTAAAAGTATGGAGATTCAAGGCGTTTAAAGAATCCAATGGGAATTGCCAAGGCAATTGTGGATGGAAATGCTATTTTGGTAATCCCTATTTACATATTCGTATTAGCACAGTTATGTAGCTGATATGATATGCGCAGAGGGTAAGTACATCTGTCTACCAATCATTATATCTCAATCCACTTAAAGTAGTTATGCGAAGGTGAATCAAGTGCATTATGGTTGATCAGACCGTCATACACTGATTCTGAAATGTATTAGTGTAGTACTCCAATAATACATAATTAATGAACAAGCTTGGTAAAGAATAAGCTTGCAAAACTAGGCTATAATAGCAGAGCATAATTTAAGGTATAAGTACGCTAGATTATGATGTGAGAAGTACAAAACAATACAAATTCACAAATAGACAAGATTCTATAATCTCTAACTTCTTGTCTAGGTTGGTAGTTGACCCAAAAAAGGTATGGTTTCTAAGTTCTACAACCTTAATATACACTATAGGTTGTCTGCATTTAAGCACATGACTTGTATCCAGAGCGTACCTCCTTAATTAGGATACGTGGGAGATGTCATGTACTCCTTCCAATGTCTGAGGTAATGCTATCTTGTAAACAACTTCTTTGATGCGTTCCAACACATCGAAGGGTATGACGTACCTCGAGCTTAGTTTTCCACTTCTTCCAAGTCTGATAGTTTCTCGGGTAGGTGAAAACACAAGATTAGAAGTTACTGACTATCCTAATAAGTCATGTATATCAAATCTAATTGGGAAACTACCTGTAGTATTCAGCTATTCCTACATTCACATGTTTTGAGCCTAACAATCAACGTCTAGCAATCTACCTAGATGTGTTTGCTTTAATCCTGATATCCGAATGGGTAACTTGGTGGTCTAAGGATGACGCTTCTCTTCCCGTAGTCTAGGATAGTATTTGTACTGGCTTAGTCAGTCCATGTCTAAGATAACGTCGAAGTTTGGTATTGAAAGTACCGGGAATCGCGTCCTCATTACGCTACTATACATGACTACTAGCATGCTTTAGTAATGTTGGTAACTGGAACAATGCCTTTTTCGGTAAACCTGGCTATTTGCATGGGTACGAAACTACTAGATGTAAAAGACAGTGTAACTCTAGAATCAAATAATGCGGTTTGCTGGTAATAATGCGACTATAATGATACCTGAAATGGTTTCACCTTCCGGTTCTTCTGTAACTGCAGCTAGTGCAAAGGCCTGCTCGTGCCTTTGTCTACCGATTTGTTGTCTGGCTAGGTAATACTGCATGTCTTGGGTGGCTAAGGGTGGTCCCCTTTGAAATCTTCCAGATGCTGGGGAATGCTGACCTCTAGTAGGGGGTTGCATTTTCTGGGCTGGTGCTGCTGGTCCTTGCCCAGTCCGAAGTGTTGCTTCTCTGTGTTGTGGGCAGTCTCTGGCCCTATGTTGATTATCTCCACATATCAAGCATAGTCTATACTTCCTTCGGCAGTTTTTGGCATAATGTCCTTTCCTGCCACAATAGTGACAAGTCGGAAGTTCCTTGTATTGATATGGCCCTGTCTTGTGTTGTGCCTGATTTCCCAGGTGACGGATTGGTCCTCCTGCTCCTGTCTGGTCTATGGCTGATATGGTTGGATTTGAGCATCTTGCTTCTCGGCCAATGGCTTCTTGTATCCTTGCCTCTGAAAGAACTTCTTCGTATGAAGTACTCGACTGTGCCGTAGTATACCCTTGGAGTTCGGGGGTAAGGCCGTGATGGAACTTTAGGGCTTTCTTCAGCTTGGTTGGTATTAGGATGGCACCGAATTGACTTAGTCGACTGAATTCTGCATCATAGGCGTCGACGGTCATATTCCCTTGTTCCAAATGCAGGAACTGGGAGTACAGATCATCTCTGACCATGGCTGGGAAATATTTTGCATTAAAATATTCCAGAAATTGTTCCCAAGTATAGTTCTTGCCGGTGCTGCGCTCGATAGATTCCCACCAGTGATGGGCGTTACCGAGGAGAAGGGTCCTTACTGCGGTTATCCATAGATCGGGGTGAAGTTGGGAACCTTCTAGCAGTATTTCCGTGTTGGAGATCCAGTCTGAGATCTCTTCCGGAGTTTCATTGCCCTTAAAGGTTCTCGGGCTCATCCGGCTAAAGCCTCGAACAGTGCTAGCTGGTTGGACAGGGGCTGGTACTGGGGCAGCTGTTTTCTCCAGAACCGTCATTAGGCATTGTCTCAGGACTTCATTCTGTTGCCACTGAGCCTGCAATATGGCTTGGAACATCTGAGATTGTTCCTCAAGTTGTGGCATCAGGGCTGCGAGAACTGGAGGTGGAGGCAAAGGTATCTCCGCCTGCAGTGTTGGAACCTGAGAAGGTTGCCCTTCTTGCTGGACTGGTGTTGCTTCCTGGGTCGGATCTTGGTGAAGGTACGAGGTTGTTGGATTGACCAGCATCCTTCTCGGAGATTGGTCTCTCGGGATTGGTGTCCCTTGGACATCTGGCGAGAGGTCTGATGCTTGGTCAGTTCCATCAATCGCAGTTTCCCCGGGTATGTCCATATTTCTGAAAAGAATTGAAAAATTTAGTAAAGTACGAAGGACTTAATAGATGATAATCAAGCAGGATGCAAAATTTATGGATGGAGTCAGTGTGGATGAGACCTAGTATTCCTATCCTATTGCAGGTTTGCTGAACATGATATCATGTTACTAGCAATTAACTCGACCTGCATGGGCCACCACTAAAACCGTGTCACGCCCCAGTCCCAAGAATATACGGAACTAGGCCACGTGTCACTGGCCAGCTGACACGTCACTAAGGGATTACCCAATTTTAATGGACCCAAAGTGATGTGCTACGCTGTCCTAAAATACTACAAGTCTAAATACAGGTAAATCTATCTCATCCACAAGAATAACAGGGAAAATGCTGAATATATAGATGCTATATCTGAAATGTCATATACAACCCATATAAAGTCAGGTGGGAACAATCCCACTACAAAAAGTAAGCAGGAGTGAAATAAGATAAACTAGCACAACATCCTCAAAAATATGTAGCTCCAACTCCAGGTGCACTCAGGTAGACTCTGACGGCATCTTCTCTAACTCCATCTCAAGTGCATGTCCAGACTCCAGTCCAGGTCCAGGTACTGTGGGGTGGAATGTCTCAGCTAAACCTGGTCAGGGAACCAGGTCCTCAGAGGGACGTAACAAGATACAAGAAAATAACATGCCAAGTATGTAAATACTGAATAGAAATTTCTGAATAAAATAAATACAGGGTGCTAACCATCTATGTGAAATGCAATTTGAGACAACCTAGTACGTATGGGAAATGTGTGGCTAGACATATGCTGACGTAATTCACCAATCTGTAGTGACAGGCTAGTATATGCCACATATGCCCCCGTTCAAGGGCACTATACAATTTTCCATCTACGATGAGAATGGTCACATGAATACATATCTATATCATCCGTATCACTCCGTCGAGTGCGGCACATGGTAAAGAGGTGGGTGTCCCATACGTATTTTAGTTGTTCTCCCCTCCCAATGTAACTAAATGTCAAGTCGTATATTTCCTGCATTATTCTAATCCGTGATGCGGGTCACACGTATTGGTAGCAAATCAAATACGTAGCTCGCATCCCAATATGCATTGCAACCATGTTGCGTGTTCCCGTGATAGGGTCTAGGAGAATATTAGAATATTCTCATAATTGTTGGTGAGTCTGTAATATGATTTTAAATGTCAACATATCAATTGACTGTACCCAAGGCAGTCTCAGGTAATCATGGTATATGAAATACAGAAATAAGAGCATATACAATATTGAGAATTTAAACAGTACTTGGCAAGGTATACTTGCCTACTCCCTGATAGTGTTGATAACCTGATCTTGCAGTCAGGTTTAAGGTTGCTGGTGACAGGGGGTCACTGGCTGTGCTGAAGGTGGTTTCTGTTAAAATAGACAGGGTTCGTGAATAACAAGGCTGTAATAATAAGCATATATATATATATATATATATATATATACTTATATACCCATATATAATATATATATATAGTATATATATAGATATAATATAATATATATAGCAGTATATGAAGAACAGACCAATGCAGGTATATAGTAGCAGGGTATATCCACTGTGTTATATAATATAAATAAATAAAAGACAGGGCAGAAAAGTAAATACATATGTATATTTATGTACTGTATAGTATTGTATATATATAGATAATATATATATAAAAAGAAAATAACATTGCAGGAATTTAAATATAAATATAAGTGCTGTAATATCCAGCACTATTACCAGGGTCTATATGTGACCACTGTTAAATATAATAATATATAATAAAGTGCAATATATAAATAGGCTGTAATATCCAGCACAATATATAATATTATAGATATAATTAATTGAATGACTTTGCAGGAATTGAAAATATATAATATATATATATGCTGTATTATCCAGCTGAATAATATTTATAGATAATATATATAGGTATATTTATACATATATATAGTGCAGGAAATAAAATGCAGTAATAAAAGGAAAAAAAATGCATAGTATACATATATACATTATAGTAGTAATTATATAACATATATAAATATGTTATATATATATGATATATATATATAGTATACATATTATATATATATAAATATATGTACATATATATATACTATAGATATATATATATAAACAGAATAAATAATATTATCTAATAGTATGTAGTACACATACATACATATATGTATATAATGATAGATATATATATACATATATTTAGTATATATATAATACTAGTATATACAGTATTATTATACTGTATAATAGTATTTATATATTATAAAATAAATTACATATAAATATATATACAATACTCTAATATATATTTACATAATATGTAAATATATATATATAATTAGATTTATATACTTAATATACATATATATAAATATATATGTATAATTATGTATAGATATATATTTATATGTATATATATACATAAATATATACATACATATATGATAAGATTATAATAATAATAATAATAATTATACATATATATACTGTATTTATAGTATTTATATAATATATATTATATAATATATAAATAAACACATACATATATATTAATATACATATATATATACATATATATACATATACATATACTTATACATATATACATACACATATACGTATTTAAATACGTAGAGAGAGAGAGATCACCTGCCACGTCAGGGGGGGGGGGGGGACCCGCGTCGTCGCCGGTGGAGCTCCGGCGAGGCTACGGCGGCTGCTGGCCGGAGCTGCAACTGCAGCAGTAGCTGCAGTCAGCAGTAGCAGTGGCAGCTGCAGCAGCTTGTGGCGGCGGAGCAGCGGTGGAGACGGCCGGCCAGGCGGAGGGATCGAAGGAGGACGTCGGGGCGGAGAGGTCTGGGGCGGTGGCGGAGGTCGGAGGCTGTCGGAGGGGCGGTGGGGGACTGTCGGGGTAGTTCGGGGAAGGTGACAGGGCGAGGGTGGTGGAGGTTTGCGGGGGAGCTGCCGGCGGCGGAGGCCGTCGTGGGGCGGTGGGGGTAGGTCAGGGCGGTGGAGAAGGAGATGGCGAGGTGTTTGGTGGTGGTGGCGGTGGTCCACGGTGGTCGGGGTGGCCGTGAGGGGCGTCGGGGAGAGGAGGAGTTGCTGTCGGGCAGGGAGGGGAGGGGTGCTGCGGTGGCTTGCCACGGCGGAGGCGGTGGCCGGAGAGGGCGATGGACGGGGAGGTAGCCGGGGGAGGGGCGAAGGGGTTGGCGGTGGTCCGGCGGTGGGCGGTCGCCGGAGCTGGCCGAGGGGAGTCGGGAATGAGAGAGAGGGGGGGTGTTTAGGGTTTATATAGGATTTAGGGTAATGGCAATTTCGTAAATAAGTAGAAGTTTTGGGTATTTTAGTAATTTGTAATTTAGGATATTTTCTAATAGATTTTTCTGGATAATAATGCCACATGTAGGTGTTAGGTTGTCTAGCCAATGAGGTTAGGCCACCTCACATACATTTTTGCATAAAAACCCTAATCTTTTCATAAATTGCATAAAAGTCCAACAATTGAAAAATTGCGCAATTATGAAATTTGTCTGGAAAATTACCTGGTTCTAAAAATTACTAAAATTCACAGAATTGAGGGAAATTGCTGGGGAAATGTCCTGGGCTGTGGGGATGAGCCTGGGCAGGGTCAGGGTCTGATTCTGCAGGTGATACGGGTCACCGTATTTATTATTTAATAAATACTGCGCACGGTGTTCACTAATATTTCAGGGGCAGTTAGGGTCATAATTTTTCTACGGTGTCAATACGATAATTGTAATACAATTAGTGTAGAATATTATCGTATTTTTGGTTGGGCAAAACAGGTGCCTACTGGTCCTCAAATCTCTAGGGTACAGAGGTTGGAAAAGAGCAGAAAATTAAATAGGAATTAAATACGTACGTTTGTAACGATATTTGTGCGACTAAAACGAAGCACAAAACGAGGTTTCTGGGAGTTGCTAAAAATACGGAAAATGTAGTCTAGCAAGTCTAGGGCAGGGATGAGAAATTAGTTTAGGGTTAACAGCTAGTGTGAGGTCCTAATTAATTGTGTAATGAACAGGTGCACAATCAATAGAATATATTAATAATAAAATTTTAAAAAGTTACACTAATTCTAATTAACTAGAAATAATATTAAAATACTGAAATCTGGTCGAGGGAGTTTACAAGATTTGTTGGAGTAGATGGGGTTCCCAACCTATGTGGAAAATACCCCGGAGTTGGATTGAGTATTCCTACATATAGTAGGAATTGTAAACTCCCTCACCCAAAATAGGTATTTTGTGTATATTTTATATTATTATATTTATTATAGATGTTGAATTTATTTAGAGTATTCTCTTAGTTAATTAGAAAATAATTTTTTTTAGTATATTTACTTATATAAATATTTATTTAGAATTATTTTTAGGCTATTTTAGATTATTGAGATTTTTTCATAAATTTTAGTTAATTAAAAACTAGTAACACTAATTTTCTAGGACTTTGAAGAATTTATTTTATGTTCAAAATTAATTAAAAATATTCCAAAATTTTATTTTAGGTTCTAAATAGTCAAATATATTTTCTAGAATTTTCTGGGAATTTTCTGAATACTTTTAGTATTTATTGGGAGTTATTTAGACTAATAACTAATTTTTAGGACTTGTAGAATTTATTGTGCAAGCCCAGGAATATAGAATGGACCCACATTATTTTCTAGGATTTATAATATTATTATATATTTTCTGGAATTATTTCAGAATTTTTGGAATAATGTTAGTATTTATTTTTAGTTAAATGGATAAAACTAATGTTTAGAGCTTCTCCTAATTATAGTAGTAAACTTATGAATATAAAATTGTCCCAAATATTTTTTTAGGGTTTATAGGTTCAAAATATATTTTATGTAATTTTTCCAAATTTTTATGATTATTTTTAATATTTATTTGGAGTTATTTAGATTTAAAATGACTTAAATAATGTTTTGATAAAGTCAAATAAAAAACAAATAATATAACAAAAACCATCCAATCAGATTCTGACATCTGTCAGCCTATAAATATCCATTCAGCCGCAGGTACATCCCTATATATATATATATATATATTATTATAACCCTAATTATCCCATTATTTTAGAGAGAGAGAGATTTTGGAGAATTGCCATCTAGGGTTCCTTCATCTTCTATAAGCCATTGCGCATAGCTCCGGACTCCAAACGAGGCCTAGTTTCTTGCGTTAGAAAGATATTGAGGTTAGATTTCTTATTATGTAATTTATTTTACGAAATTATGAGTATTAAATTCTGAAAAATTCGTAGAGCACAGCATGTCCGAAAATAGACGTGTTTCAATATTTTCGCGATTTCGGGAGAACCTGGAATCAGAATCATGAACCGTTTAAAGTTTTGGAAAGCTAATATCGAGATAATTGACATATATTTTTTCCAGAATTTAATTCGAAGTATTTATATACTGTTAATTCTGTAGTACTTTTAGGTTAGAATTTAACCATCGGTGCACAATACAAAATTTGTATGTGCCATAATTCCCAAACGAATTTGAATTCGGACGAGCCGTAAATTCTATCATATTTTTGACGCTGAAATCTACAGGAAATCATGCATGAAAGTTGAGTTTGTGTTGGTTGACTTTTCGGTCAACAGATCGTTTCGATTTGCGTGCCATGAGTCTCGAGTTGATAAAATTCAGTTTCTTTGGACAAAATTTAGGAATTAACATAAAAATCAGAATAATAAGATTAAAATAGGATTTTAGAGTAATTATTCCAGAATTAAATAAATTAAAATAAATTATCTTTTGACGTGATAAATTTGTAATACATAGGCTATTTGGACTCTGACTTGGACTCTGATTCATACCAGCAGCATTATCCCAGGCAAGATATCTTGCCAAATTGCTTACAGTATTTTGCATGCTTAGTATATTTCTGTATATTTATTGCATTTCTGTTTATTCTTGCATGTGTAGTTTTCTTTCAGTCATTACTATGTATTAGATATGTTGACACACACATGGCACTTAGTATCATAGAGGACAATCATTAGGCGTATGGGCTTTTAACCACTCTGGTAACACCGTAGTCACTAGCACGCACTATGGTGGGTCGTGTCCGATGGTCGCTACCCCCGCGGTATGTCGGCTGATGATGTCCACTGACGAGCGTGAGGTTGTGAGGATTAGATCGAGTAGCCTACCCTTGCCCATACGTCGAAAAGTTGTCCTCATTTGCATTCATATAGATTGTCCTATACAGCGTACTTATCTATTTTCAAATATGATGCATGTTTACTGTATTCAAATTGGCTCGTATTTTCTGTATCTTGTTACGTCCCTCTGAGGACCTGGTCCTCTGCAAGGTGTATCTGTTCTTGAGTAATTGTAGGAGCGCAAATTTGGATGATTACTTGTGTTGCGAGGATGTCTTCTCTTCGAGCCCATGGTCGTTAGCTGGTATTCCTATATTGTATTTGTTGTGTTGTACTTTTTTATTCGAGTTGGTAGTGGATTTGTTTCCATCCAACTATCATCCTTAGATATTTATGTTGAGATCTAGTTATATAGATGCTAGTTATTATTTATATCTGATTTTCGCGGATGAGATTTAGATTATACCCTGTGACTTGTGATACATTTTATACCACTTGTGGACTTGATATTCATATTACAGCGTACGTGTGGATTTGGTTTCCATATATTGGAGTTGCCATATCCATGCGGCTGGCATGCTTACGTGTCCTAGTCCTACGTATTTTTGGGATTGGGGCGTGACATGTTTTTGTGGTGGCCCATGCAGGTCGAGAGCATATTGTCTCGGTTACGTTACTGTACCGAACAAGCCTGCACCTAGGACTAGAGTATAGGATCTCATCCACAATTGACTATGACTTATCTTTCTTCTATTCTATTCTATTTGAATAATTGCATCATGCTTGATTCCTGTACTCCCATAATAGTTCCTTTAGTATAGTCTCTCCTAGAATATAGAAGTTCCTGTTGTTAGATGATAAGTAGGGTAACCTTCCTATTAAGAGTACAACTAGAGTGCTGACACACCACTAAGTTTAGGATGTCTAGTGAATCCTAGAATTCCTTATCTCTAGAATTGGTTTACCATTACCCCCTGATGTGTTATGAGGACTTGAGAGTAGTATAGACACTACTAGAGTTAGTTAGAAGTTTACCATTATGGTTGCCCCTAGCATTGAGAAACCAATAGAAAACCAAAGTGAATATTAGGACTGAACCTAACCCACGCCGTTAGATGAGTATTGGAGAACCATAAATTTAGATTCTTGTCTTGAGATAAGCAGACAGTACCTTAGAAAGCCAAGAGCAATGCATAGAATATTTTTCTAATCATACCTCAAACACAGAGACTAGCATACCCCTTTCCCTTGGAAAACCATGATGCTATCTAGAGCCCCTCTATTTTCATATATTGTTCCCCTGCGACCATAGCGTTCGCTAATTGTGCGACGACCAAAATTACGTTCTTCTTTTCTTTATCTTTCAACTCGTGCCACCTGACACTTCTGATAGTAGGCTGTAAACCCCCTGAATTTTCAAAATTTTAAAAACTGGATTTTTCACAATTTTCTGGAATTTTCTGGGAATTTTCTGTAATTTAAAAACTGGGTTTTAATTATTCAATAATTTTTAATTGATATTAAACAGTATTAAAATATTATGAAAATAATATTTTTGGATGTAAAATGAAAAACTGGACTTAGGACAATTTTTCTGGAATTTATCGGACCCCGGACCTATTTTTAAAACACCTAAATTTAATTATTTATTTAATTATTTAATTATTAAATAATTACTGATTTTATTATTATTATTATTATTTTATTTTATTTTTAAACCCGAGCCCGGCCCGGCCCATTGGGCTGAAACCGGGCCCAGCTCCGCCCGGCCCAGACCCTGCCCAGCGGGTCGGGTCGGATCCTCCGCCGCCCGACCCGCGACCCGCCGACCCGTCTTCACCCACGAACCCCAGCCCCCCCCCCCCCCGCGTTCTCCGGCGACGCCCGCGTCCGGCGCCGCTCCACCCGCCACGCGTCGCCCAGCCCGCCACCCTCGCCCACGACCCCGGCCACCTCGCCCACGTCCTCCGCCATCTCCGGCCGCCCAGAACCCCTCTCCGCCCTATTTAAACCCCTCTTTCCCCCTCTCGGCCTCGCTCCACCACCGCCGTGACCACCACACGCCTCCGCCTCCGGCGACCCGCTGCCAGCAGCCGCCCTCCGCCTCGCCTCCACCGCTGCACCCTCCGTCGGCCAGCCCCCTCTTCCCCCCTCCCCGCTCGACAACAGCCGCAGCCAGCCCCTCCAGGCCGCTCGCCTCCGCCTCCGGCGACCCGCTGCCGGCACCGCCCTGCCCCGAGCCCCCTGCGACGCCACCCGCAGCCACCCAGCTCCCTCCGGCCGCCGCAGAGCCGCTGTCCCCGCCGTGTACACCGGAAACCCTAATCCCCAATTCCCCCGCGTGTCGGACACAGGACACGTGTCCTGTGTCGTGTCGGACACGATTCGCCCCTGGTTTTCGGGTCCCCTTCAGGTGCGTGTATCTTTTTATTCGTAGCTCCGTTTTTGATTCCGCAAATTGCGTTGCGAAGCCTGTTTGACCCTCTCGGTGTCCGGACAAACTGTTCGGGGCATCGCGTCCTGTGGTGATCACACACCGCGATCCAAAAACAGGAAAAACCCAGACCCTGTTTCACCCCGGAACTGGGTACGCCCCGCCAAACGGGACGACTTGGTCGCGCGCGGTCTTCACAGATACGTGCGCATCGTCGATACGGACGTGTGGGATTTCGCGGAAGCTGATTCGGGTGTGCATGCACACCGGAATCAACGCGTATCCGCGGACATCGCCCCGTATCCGTACTTTCTGGAACGCGCCCTAACTTTGTGTACACACGTCGGATCGAGACGAAACTTGCGCCATCGGACTCGTAGCGATACGCTGGTCCTGTGGGTCAAGTTTGGTTCGATTCTGAGAACGTTGACGAAATCGCGTGTCGTGGGCCCCACAGGCCCCGTTCGACGGGCGATTTTGTGATCGGCTCATCGGAATCCAATTCTGGAAGTTCCGTTGGGTTCGTATCATCGTTCCTGACCTGTTGACACTAAGTTTGGTGAATTTGGAGACCTTTGACCCGGACACGTTTTTCGGTGCAAAGCGGGCCCACATGTGGACCCCGTTTTGACCCGAAACTGCCGTTTCTGCCCTTGTCTCCAAATTGGACCCAAGGACAGGCGTTTCTAGCTGATTGATATTTTCTGGATCTGATGGTGATGTTTGTTTCAGCAACCGGAGTACCGCCTGCAATTCCAACTGAAGTCAGAGCCGAAAATAGAGCCGGAACCACAGACAAGTGTACCTCGCCAAAACTTGCAGTCTTTGCTAAATATTCCTTGGTTTAGTTATATATCAGAGGGCAAGTTTACCTTGCCAACTTTACAGTCTTGTTGCATATTTCCTTGTTTTAGTTATAACTTGTTTTAACTGCTTAACCTAGGAAACGTGTGACGTACCGAGTGTCCGATCATAGTCGGGTGCCAACACCGTACGCGGTGTTGGGTACGTCATTTAGAGATGGATATTCGATACCCTTACTCTTGGTACTTGTCCTATCAAGTACAACAAAACCCAGGACACTTGACACTATCATGGACAGAATCTTCTTGAGATATTCACAATGATTCTGCATAGGATACAGGTATGACATGGACAGTTTATTCCTAGACATTATATGACTGCTGCATTAGTTATGATCTTGCGTGTCATGGACATGAGACGTGGATTACATTGGGTGGGGAGAGACACACAGGCTACAGGCTGTTTTCATATATATATATATTATTAGTGTGAGGTCGTAGACTCTCCAGCAGAGCTAGACCCTTTACGTGTTATTACTGCTACCGGCTCCCCGACACAGAGCTTGTAGCGGTCTCAGCCTGAGTTCTAGTGATGCTCTCAACTTGCATTTATCACTTAGCTGGTTACATAGTTTACCCTGCTGTTTCATTTAATTCTGCTGCACTGCTTATATTTTGGCTTGTATTATCTGTACCTTGTTATGTCCCCTGAGGACCTGGAATGGACTATGTCCCCAGGTATAGCTGAAGAGATCCATCCAGAGATACCCCGTACCAGAGCACTTCCAGGAGCTGTACCAGGACCTGAAGACGAGCTCGCACCAGAGGACTTCTCCTGAGCATTGGCCGTATATAGTCAGTTATTTCTGTTTCTATTTCCAGTTCCTTTATTTCCTGTTTATTGGCATTGATGTAACAGACATAATCTCGGATTGTGCACCGAGATATTTAGTGAGATTGATAGTTATTCTATTCCATTATTTCTGGCATTTAATCTGTGATTATCTGTTGTGGATGAGATTAGATTAGTCTGTGACCTGTAACATTGGATCTATTTCCTGCTAGACTACAGCTTAAGCATGTCCTGGTGGATCCATTAAATTGGGTTGTCCATCGGTGCGTGCTGCTGGCCATTACCACGCTTCTCTAGTCCCTCGGCATTTTTGGGACTGGGGCGTGACATGGTTTTTGTGGTGGCCCATGCAGGTCTCAACGACTAATTTGTTCGATTTCAACTCAGGGATCGAACAGGCCTGCAATAAAGCTAGGATAAGTTTTAGGTTCTCATCCACTTGCTTGAATCGTTCTTGATATCTATTCGAATTAATTTATTGGCTTGCATCCTGCCTTGATTCCTGTGCGCCTCTTATCGTTTGTATTTGATACAGGGAAATGAACCCACATGCCAGCAACGAGGCTCATGAAGAAACACCACAACCCGTTGTGGTTACCCAAGAAGACGATGTGATACCAGTCGGTGAAGGCCAATCATCACAAGGCAGTCAAGCAAGTCAGCCTGCCTCAATAATCCATCAAGATAGCGTTCCACCCTCAACGCAGCCTACTCCACCGATGCCTTCCTTCCCACTGGGACCGCCTATGGACGAACAGCAGATGTTTCGCATGTTCTACATAATGATGCAAGCCTATCAAAGGGTGCAACAAGAAGCTCAACAAAACCAACCGGAGAACTCCATCGGTAGAACCAGCTCAGAGTCATTGAGGCCAAACAGTTCCAATGCAACCGCCTTCGACGAGGACGTCCTTACTGCAGCAAGACCCGTGGAGTGCACCACAAGGATCGAGTCCAGCCAAAAGCGGCCGTATGCGTCAGCACCGAACCAATCACAACAAGAAAGAGCTGCAAAGCGGCCACAGATACATCCACTACCAAGAACAGCATCAGGAGCCTCATTCCTTCCTACTTGTCACTACTGTGGCAAGGTAGGCCATATCGCTAAAGAATGCCGACGCAGACTGGGACAATGTCTATCTTGTGGATCCCAGAAGCATTCGGTAAGGGATTGCCCAGAACGTCGAGAGAAACCAGTGGTGATTCACCAACCAGCCACATCAACACCCGCCGGAACACCACAGGAAGGAACTCCAAAGAAGTCTCAGCTGCACCAGCCACCCGAAGCATCTCCGCAAGTACTGCCTACCTGTCCACATTGTCACAAACAAGGCCACATTGAGAGCGGGTGCAGACGTAAGTTGGGATTATGCCTGATTTGCGGAACCAATGAACACTTGGCCAAGGATTGTCCTCAGCATCGGGAGAAAGCAGTGACGAATCTTCAACCCGCCTCATCAGCCCCAGCTGTAGTACCACAGGCAGAAATCGCAAGGAAGTCTCACCTACACCAGCCACCAGAAGCATCTCCATCGGCAATACCTGTCTGTCCATATTGTCGCAAGCGAGGCCACACCGAGGACGAATGCAGAAGAAAGAAGAGATTATGCATAGCTTGCGGATCCAGTCTGCATTCATTCAAAGAATGCCCTGAGCGTCGAGACAGAGTACCAACAGGTAACCAACAAGTGTTACCAGCACCACGGTCAGCCTCTCCAGCATTGCAAGCTTCACCAATACCGAGGCCACCCTTGGTAACCCAGGCAACACTCTTCCGGCAGACTCAACAGCAGCAGAGGAAGCAACTGCAAGGACCCGGACAAGCTCCAGCGAAGATCATGGAGAACGCTCCGATTCGTGGAATAGCTGATGCGCGTAAGTGATTTATAGTTATCTGTTTCTAGTCTTGTTTTAGCTCGTGCCCATTGGTTCGTGACCTCAGCTCCAACCTAGTAAATTGTAACTTGTTAATAACAACCTGGTTTTCATAAAAGTTGTAGACTTTTGCTTTAACTAGATTTCCTGGAAAGTGTAAACTTTCAATTTTTAGGGAAACGGTATTTCCCTGAAGTCTCTTGTGATGTGTTTTCAAACGATGCTTGCGACCGCGTCATCTCTGTTGACCGGTTATTCTTTGATTGCGAGGACGCAATCCTCTTAAGGGGGGTAGATTGTAAACCCCCTGAATTTTCAAAATTTTAAAAACTAGATTTTTCACAATTTTCTGGAATTTTTTGGGAATTTTCTGTAATTTAAAAACTGGGTTTTAATTATTCAATAATTTTTAATTGATATTAAACAGTATTAAAATATTATGAAAATAATATTTTTGGATGTAAAATGAAAAACTGGACTTAGGACAATTTTTCTGGAATTTATCGGACCCCGGACCTATTTTTAAAACACCTAAATTTAATTATTTAATTAATTATTTAATTATTAAATAATTACTGATTTTATTACTATTATTATTATTATTATTATTATTATTATTTTTTTTTTTTTTTTTTTTTTAAACCCGAGCCCGGCCCGGCCCATTGGGCCGAAACCGGGCCCAGCCCCGCCCGGCCCAGACCCTGCCCAGCGGGTCGGGTCGGATCCTCCGCCGCCCGACCCGCGACCCGCCGACCCGTCTTCACCCACGAACCCCAGCCCCCCCCCCCGGGTTCTCCGGCGGCTCCCGCGACCGGCGCCGCTCCATCCGCCACGCGTCGCCCAGCCCGCCACCCTCGCCCACGACCCCGGCCACCTCGCCCACGTCCTCCGCCATCTCCGGCCGCCCAGAACCCCTCTCCGCCCTATTTAAACCCCTCTTTCCCCCTCTCGGCCTCGCTCCACCACCGCCGTGACCACCACACGCCTCCGCCTCCGGCGACCCGCTGCCAGCAGCCGCCCTCCGCCTCGCCTCCACCGCTGCACCCTCCGTCGGCCAGCCCCCTCTTCCCCCCTCCCCGCTCGACAACAGCCGCAGCCAGCCCCTCCAGGCCGCTCGCCTCCGCCTCCGGCGACCCGCTGCCGGCACCGCTCTGCCCCGAGCCCCCTGCGACGCCACCCGCAGCCACCCAGCTCCCTCCGGCCGCCGCAGAGCCGCTGTCCCCGCCGTGTACACCGGAAACCCTAATCCCCAATTCCCCCGCGTGTCGGACACAGGACACGTGTCCTGTGTCGTGTCGGACACGATTCGTCCCTGGTTTTCGGGTCCCCTTCAGGTGCGTGTATCTTTTTATTCGTAGCTCCGTTTTTTATTCCGCAAATTGCGTTGCGAAGCCTGTTTGACCCTCTCGGTGTCCGGACAAACTGTTCGGGGCATCGCGTCCTGTGGTGATCACACACCGCGATCCAAAAACAGGAAAAACCCAGACCCTGTTTCACCCCGGAACTGGGTACGCCCCGCCAAACAGGACGACTTGGTCGCGCGCGGTCTTCACAGATACGTGCGCATCGTCGATACGGACGTGTGGGATTTCGCGGAAGCTGATTCGGGTGTGCATGCACACCGGAATCAACGCGTATCCGCGGACATCGTCCCGTATCCGTACTTTCTGGAACGCGCCCTAACTTTGTGTACACACGTCGGATCGAGACGAAACTTGCGCCATCGGACTCGTAGCGATACGCTGGTCCTGTGGGTCAAGTTTGGTTCGATTCTGAGAACGTTGACGAAATCGCGTGTCGTGGGCCCCACAGGTCCCGCTCGACGGGCGATTTTGTGATCGGCTCATCGGAATTCAATTCTGGAAGTTCCGTTGGGTTCGTATCATCGTTCCTGACCTGTTGACACTAATTTTGGTGAATTTGGAGACCTTTGACCCGGACACATTTTTCGGTGCAAAGCGGGCCCACATGTGGACCCCGTTTTGACCCGAAACTGTCGTTTCTGCCCTTGTCTCCAAATTGGACCCAAGGACAGGCGTTTCTAGCTGATTGATATTTTCTGGATCTGATGGTGATGTTTGTTTCAGCAACCGGAGTACCGTCTGCAATTCCAACTGAAGTCAGAGCCGAAAACAGAGCCGGAACCACAGGCAAGTGTACCTCGCCAAAACTTGCAGTCTTTGCTAAATATTCCTTGGTTTAGTTATATATCAGAGGGCAAGTATACCTTGCCAACTTTACAGTCTTGTTGCATATTTCCTTGTTTTAGTTATAACTTGTTTTAACTGCTTAACCTAGGAAACGTGTGACGTACCGAGTGTCCGATCATTGTCGGGTGCCAACACCGTACGCGGTGTTGGGTACGTCATTTAGAGATGGATATTCGATACCCTTACTCTTGGTACTTGTCCTATCAAGTACAACAAAACCCAGGACACTTGACACTATCATGGACAGAATCTTCTTGAGATATTCACGATGATTCTGCATAGGATACAGGTATGACATGGACAGTTTATTCCTAGATATTATATGACTGCTGCATTAGTTATGATCTTGCGTGTCATGGACATGAGACGTGGATTACATTGGGTGGGGAGAGACACACAGGCTACAGACTGTTTTCATATATATATATTATTAGTGTGAGGTCGTAGACTCTCCAGCAGAGCTAGACCCTTTACGTGTTATTACTGCTACCGGCTCCCCGACACAGAGCTTGTAGCGGTCTCAGCCTGAGTTCTAGTGATGCTCTCAACTTGCATTTATCACTTAGCTGGTTACATAGTTTACCCTGCTGTTTCATTTAATTTTGCTGCACTGCTTATATTTTGGCTTGTATTATCTGTACCTTGTTATGTCCCCTGAGGACCTGGAATGGACTATGTCTCCAGGTATAGCTGAAGAGATCCATCCAGAGATACCCCGTACCAGAGCACTTCCAGGAGCTGTACCAGGACCTGAAGACGAGCTCGCACCAGAGGACTTCTCCTGAGCATTGGTCGTATATAGTCAGTTATTTCTGTTTCTATTTCCAGTTCCTTTATTTCCTGTTTATTGGCATTGATGTAACAGACATAATCTCGGATTGTGCACCGAGATATTTAGTGAGATTGATAGTTATTCTATTCCATTATTTCTGGCATTTAATCTGTGATTATCTGTTGTGGATGAGATTAGATTAGTCTGTGACCTGTAACATTGGATCTATTTCCTGCTAGACTACAGCTTAAGCATGCCCTGGTGGATCCATTAAATTGGGTTGTCCATCGGTGCGTGCTGCTGGCCATTGCCACGCTTCTCTAGTCCCTCGGCATTTTTGGGACTGGGGCGTGACATAGGCCAAGTAATTTATTTCTTTGTTAAGGACACATAGTTTGCTAGGATTATAGTTGTAATCTTGAATTTTGAAATTGTGTGCTTAGTAGTTAGAACTTGATAGTTAAGTTATTCTTGTAGATTGAGACATGGTGCTTATCCCTTAGTTTTAAATTGCGTAACTTGTACCACACCTCAATACGAGTTATATTCCCTTTCCCTTGAGGCTAGTAACTGTCACATTCATACTATTGACACTTGTACTATGACTAAGAGTTAAGACGACCATGACCTATGTAATATAAAAGGATACCCTAACAAGTACCAAGACCCCTTCTCGAAGACCTTAACAGGAGCTTCTACAGTACCCTTAAGACTGTCACAGTATTAGTTTATTATTTTAAGTTGGGTAGTATACCTCACAACCTAGTATCACATAGTCTTTTGACCTATTATTGAAGTGTGATTGAACAACATTAATTGTATACTAGCATAAGACGACAGTGGTTATTCAGACAATAGAAGTTAGAGGTCCTTGCCCACATTTGGTCGACTAGCGACATAGACAAGGAGGTTGTATGATAACTGTAGGGATTGTAGAGTCTTTTATTATTGTTGCTTAGTTGTTTTGTTTTGTGAACTTGAATTAATTTGTACCTCCTTTCATCATCATCTAGCGTACTTATATTTGCTGCACTACCTTGACTTATGCTGCTATTATAGCCTAGTTTTGCAAGCTTACTCTTTTATCGAGCTTGATCATGAGATATGTATTATTGGGGACGCCTGCTAATACATTTCAGAATCAGTGTATTAAGGTCTAGCTAACCTTAGTGCGCTTGATTCGCCCTTCGTAATACTATTTTACGTGGATTGAGATATGTAGTGATTGGTAGACGAATATACTTGCCCCTAGATATGTCTGAGCGGATCGTATCGGTTACATAACTGTACTAATACGAGCATGCGAACAAAGAATTACCAAAATAGGATTTCAATCCACAATTGCTTTGACAATTCCCATTTGAATTCCTTAAACTCCTTGATCCCGATACTTCTATTCTATTACCTCATCCTTGAACTCTTTATTATTGGTCTCCGTCTTCCCTTATTTCGGAAAGACCAAACCTCGTGCTTAGTATAAGTTTAATACACAGAGAGTACTAGATATACCCCGTAGGCTGATCACTTACTTGAGGATTATTCTTTTGTAATTAAGGACATATCATATATGATATAATCGGCGTTGAAGTTTTGAGGATTGAATGACATGAGTAAATAAATTAAGGAATATTTTTCTTAAAGTATATAGCCTTCTGTGATAGATGGGTAAATTCTAAGTTGGGTAGCAGTGCATTGCCAACTTGAGAGGAATTTTTTTTAGATTGTGATCAAGTAAGATTAGATTGGGAGATTCAAGTCATTTTAATTTTAAGAAATTTTAAAAGAAGGATTAAGATAATGAGGATTTAACGAATTTTAAAATCTTGATATTTCGGACCAAATATTTATACTTTGAGCACATGATTTAAATTTTGAATATTGAAGGATGAATCATCGATTTAAATTTTGAGGATAAATATAGAATTTTAGACTTGAACAATTGGTGAATTAGATTTAAATTTTACAATTTGATGATTTGAATTAAAAGTTCAATTTTGATTGTTGGGTCACCTATTTGAAATATTGAGGATGTAAATTGAGTTTAAATATTTGAAGAGTACAAAATTCTTAATTTGAGAATAGAAATAAGATTTGATTAGAATTATTTATTGTTCAAAGTCTAGAGGAGATTATGATAGTTGGAAATGGTGATATAAATTTTGATGTGGGATGTCATATAGACTTGAGTTAGATTTGAATGTTGATTATTTAAAAAAAAATCGAGAAGAGATTACGACAGGTTGAATTTTGATTTAAACAGTGGTTACCTTAATTTTGAAGTGATCGCGATAGATTTGAATAGATTTTGTTATTTAAATTTTTGGAAGAGATTGCGATTGACGTTGTAAGCCCCTGATTTTTTTCAAAATATTAAAATTGGGATTTTTCACAATTTTCTGGAATTTTCTGGGAATTTTCTGTAATTAAAATCAAGCTTTTCAATTAATAAATAATTTTTAATTAGCAATAAATAATATTAAAATATTATGAAAATAATATTTTTGGGTGTAAAATGGAAAACTGGACTTAGGACAATTTTTCTGGAATTTATTGGGCCCTGGACCTATTTTTAAAACACCTAAAACTATTTATGTAATTATTTATTTAATTATTAATTAATTTATTATTATTATTATTATTATTATTATTATTATTACTATTATTATTTTTTCCCTTATTTCAGCCCGGCCCGTTTCCCTGGCCCAGCCCACGGCCCAATACCCTGGCCCGGCCCACGGCTTACCGGGTCGGGTCGGGTCCACCCGAACCCGACCCGCCGCCCGGAGACCCGCTCTCCCCCCCACGAAGCTTCTCCCCGCGTCCGGCGCGCTGCCCGCGTCTGCCGCCGAGACCGCCGCGGCCGCGCACCCCCGCCCGCGGCCACGTCCCCGCCTTCCTCGCTCCCCTCCGCCTCACCCGCCGCCATTCCCGGCCGGCCTACCCCTTTAAAACCCGCCCCCTTCTTCTCCTCCTCCGCCTCAGATCCCTCCGCCTCCCTCGCCGTTAGCCACCCGACGCCGCCACCACCCTAGCCCCGAGACCCCCGCCGACGGCCAGACCCGCATCGCCCCCCCCCCCCCGTCGCAGACCTCTTTCCCCGTCGACGGTCCCGCCAGCAACAGCCGCAGCAGACAGCAGCAACTCCAGCGCCACCGCAAGCCGGCCGCGCCGCCTCGCCGTGCCGCTCTTGCCGGCGCCGCCCAGCCCCGGCCGGCCTCCCCGCAGCGGCGCCGCCCATCCTCCGGCCGGACCGCCGCCGGCAGCCCCAAACCAGTACGAAACCCTAACCCTAATTTGAATTTCGTGTCGGCGTGTCGGACACGACACGGACACGGTTTCTTCGGTTTTTCGGGTCCCCTTCAGGTGCGTGTAACTTTTGCCTCGTAGCTCCGTTTTCAATTCCGCAAATTGCGTTGTGAAGCCTGTATGACCCTCTCGGTGTCCGGACAAACTGTTCGGGACACCGCGTCCTGTGGTGATCGCACACCGCGATCCAAAAACAGGAAAAACCAGACCCTGTTTCACCCCGGAACCGAGTACGCCCCGCCAAACGGGACGACTTGGTCGCGTGCGGTCTTCACAGATACGTGCGCAGCGTCGATACGGACGTGTGAGTCTTCGTGGAAGCTGATTCGGGTGTGCGTGCACACCGGAATCAACGCGTATCCGCGGACATCGCTCCGTATCCGCCTTTTCGGCAATTTCGTCCTAACTTCGTGCACACTCGTCGGATCGAGACGAAACTTGCGCCATCGGACTTGTAGCGATACGCTGGTCCTGTGGGTCAAGTTTGGTTCGATTCTGAGAACGTTGACGAAATCGCGTGTCGTGGGCCCCACAGGCCCCGCTCGACGGGCGATTTTGTGTTCGGCTCATCGGAATCCAAATCTGGAAGTTCCGTTGGGTTCGTATCAGCGTTCCTGACCTGTTGACACTAAGTTTGGTAAATTTGGAGACTTTTGACCCGGACACGTTTTTCGGTGCAAAGCGGGCCCAACGGCGGACCCCGTTTTGACCAGAAACTGCCGTTTTTGTCCTTGTCTCCAAATTGGACCCAAGGACAGGCGTTTCTAGCTATTTGACATCTTCTGAGCATGATGGTAATGTCTGTTTTAGCTTTTGGACTCATCTGTGGAAATTTCTCCCAAGAACCTAATTAATCAGATCCAAACAACAGGCAAGTACCTGCACTTCAAGTTAATCTTTATATATTGTGATAATTAATTCCCTGCTATACATGTACTCTTGATGTTTACACCTAGTGTTAGAAATGTTGAATTTCATGTCTTGAATATTGGCAGTTCCTGTCTTGTTTTACATGTCGGGTGGGAGAATACTAAGGAGGCATGTAGTTTACCCTTTCCCCTGGATTGTCTAATAGCTGTTGGTACACGACTGTCCATCAGCCGGATCTCGATTGTAATGTCTAATAGCCGTTCATGACGGCCGGATTAGCCTTATAAACCCCTACATGCCAACTATGTATTCTAAAAACAAACACAAGTACGCACATATAGTTTCTGGTTATTTCTTGCTGGCTATTGTAGGTTCATTTCCTGTTTCATTTATTTCTGTCTTTCATATTCCTGTTTGCAGTTAACTCTGAGATGATAATGTTCTGTTAATGCTGTTTCTCAACATGATAGCCAATATTTAATTGTCATAAAATATTTAGTTTAACCTTGTTGTGCACTGTGTACTTTGCTCCTTTCCTGACTGGATCTGTTGTTTAGGCGATGATGAGAACCTTGCCCCCACCTATTATGGCCCCTATGAGGCAGCAGGTGATACAGTTGCAGAGCCGGTTCCCACCCAGGAGGCTACTCCTGCAGAGTAGTTAGCATTAGTTGTCTATTTCCTTTCATCTTAATAATCGGGTTTGTCCCCGATATAATCTATGGTTCTGTAATAAACTCCGGATCTGATTATCATATTCTGGTTATAAAAATCTTAGCATTCTTTTCCTGCTATTTTCTTGCCTATTTAATTATTGTGAATGAGCTAGATTTATTACTTGTGGTCATGCCCTAGACAGCGTACTACCGCCGACACTGCGGCGTAGGCTGGACGTACCCACGCACTCGTGTCCGAATTTCCGGGTGCGGGTCGTGACACGTTTTAGTGGTGGCCCATGCAGGTCAAACGACTAAATTGTTCGGTTCCAACTTAGGGACCGAACAGGCCTGCAACAAGATTGAGGATTCTAGGAAAAGCTCATTCACAGTATAACGTCCTTATTTCAATTCTTGATATCATTACTGCTCAATTTTTCCTATCGCCTTTGATTTCCAAGTAATCTATTCTGAACTCCCTACCCCTTCATCTTTCAGAATGGTCCAGACCAGGAACACAGTAGGAGGCACATCAGAACCAGCTGAGCAGAATGTGCCCGAGACCCTTGCACTCCCGCCCCCTCCATCTGTTCCGGCAGTTACTCTGGATGGAGCACAGCTACTTGGAGTGTTCCAGGGATTGGTGGAATCCCAGAAAGAGCAGACTGCACTTCTGCGGACCAGCCTCTCAGAAGCTCTTAGGTCCCAGGAGTCGCCACAAAAGAGGCCAGGAAGTGCCAAAGATTTCAAGAACCTAAGACCCCTGGAATTCTACGGAACTGAAGGCATTCTCTATGCCGATGAATGGATAGAGAACGTAGAGAGACTCCTGAAGACTGCTCGGGTTCCTGATGATCTCAAAGTGGAGTCCGCAAGCCTGCAACTGTTCGACATTGCTCGAACCTGGTTCAGAGATGAACCCCAACAAAGTGGAGTCCGCAAGCCTGCAACTGTTCGATTTTGGAGAATTGCCATCTAGGGTTCCTTCATCTTCCACAAGCCATTGCGCATAGCTCCGGACTCCAAACGAGGCCTAGTTTCTTGCGTTAGAAAGATATTGAGGTTAGATTTCTTATTATGTAATTTATTTTACGAAATTATGAGTATTAAATTCTGAAAAATTCGTAGAGCACAGCATGTCCGAAAATAGACGTGTTTCAATATTTTCGCGATTTCGGGAGAACCAGGAATCAGAATCATGAACCGTTTAAAGTTTTGGAAAGCTAATATCGAGATAATTGACATATATTTTTCCCAGAATTTAATTCGAAGTATTTATATACTGTTAATTCTGTAGAACTTTTAGGTTAGAATTTAACCATCGGTGCACAATACAAAATTTGTATGTGCCATAATTCCCAAACGAATTTGAATTCGGACGAGCCGTAAATTCTATCATATTTTTGACGCTGAAATCTACAGGAAATCATGCATGAAAGTTGAGTTTGTGTTGGTTGACTTTTCGGTCAACAGATCGTCTCGATTTGCGTGCCATGAGTCTCGAGTTGATAAAATTCAGTTTCTTTGGACAAAATTTAGGAATTAACATAAAAATCAGAATAATAAGATTAAAATAGGATTTTAGAGTAATTATTCCAGAATTAAATAAATTAAAATAAATTATCTTTTGACGTGATAAATTTGTAATACATAGGCTATTTGGACTGTGACTTGGACTCTGATTCATACCTGCAGCATTACCCCAGGCAAGATATCTTGCCAAATTGCTTACAGTATTTTGCATGCTTAGTATATTTCTGTATATTTATTGCATTTCTGTTTATTCTTGCATGTGTAGTTTTCTTTCAGTCATTACTATGTATTAGATATGTTGACACACACATGGCACTTAGTATCATAGAGGACAATCATTAGGCGTATGGGCTTTTAACCACTCTGGTAACACCGTAGTCACTAGCACGCACTATGGTGGGTCGTGTCCGATGGTCGCTACCCCCGCGGTATGTCGATTGATGGAGTCCGAGGGTCGCTACCCCCGCGGTATGTCGGCTGATGATGTCCACTGACGAGCGTGAGGTTGTGAGGATTAGATCGAGTAGCCTACCCTTGCCCATACGTCGAAAAGTTGTCCTCATTTGCATTCATATAGATTGTCCTGTACAGCGTACTTATCTATTTTCAAATATGATGCATGTTTACTGTATTCAAATTGGCTCGTATTTTCTGTATCTTGTTACGTCCCTCTGAGGACCTGGTCCTCTGCCAGGTGTATCTGTTCTTGAGTAATTGTAGGAGCGCAGATTTGGATGATTACTTGTGTTGCGAGGATGTCTTCTCTTCGAGCCCATGGTCGTTAGCTGGTATTCCTATATTGTATTTGTTGTGTTGTACTTTTTTATTCGAGTTGGTAGTGGATTTGTTTCCATCCAACTATCATCCTTACATATTTATGTTGAGATCTAATTATATAGATGCTAGTTATTATTTATATCTGATTTTCGCGGATGAGATTTAGATTATACCCTGTGACTTGTGATACATTTTATACCACTTGTGGACTTGATATTCATATTACAGCGTACGTGTGGATTTGGTTTCCATATATTGGAGTTGCCATATCCATGCGGCTGGCATGCTTACGTGTCCTAGTCCTACGTATTTTTGGGACTGGGGCGTGACAGGAATACCTCAATATATTTGGATTGGGTGTTCCTACATATAATATGAATATGTCAATGGATTTGGATTGGGTATTCCAATATATAATAGGAATACTAGTTGTGGGTTTGAGGCTATATATATTAGGTGTCTCATAGCCCTAAAATATATCTCATATCTCAAAAATATTGCAAAATGAGGCAAAAGTACTTTTACAACATTGGAAGGAGAGGAAGAGATTGAAGGCTATTTCGAAGTGGAGATCGGTTTCGAGTATTTTTTTTTCTCTTCGTCTCCATTCTTCGTTTGTCTGTGATATATTTTCTATTCCAAAGAGTTGTGGCGATCCGTTTGGATCGGTGAGAAGTCCGTAAGGAATCGGTGTATTTCTTATTCTATTAGTGGAGCCTTTTCATGGTTGGACTCCGATCGTCCCGTAGTTTTTTTTCTGCAAGATTTTTCTACCTAAAATCTGTGTCTGCGATTTGTGTTTGGCATTTTTGGTTTGCATGTTTTTGCTCGCTTCTCTCGCATGTACTCTCTGGTTTGGAGATCGGTTTTCGTGCTTTCGTTTCCAACAAAGAATTCCATCATATTTTTTTCTTGTTCTTCTTCATATAAATGTAAGTAAATAACATTACAAGTAAATATGTATTGATTGCAACCGAAAATCGGGGATCTTGAAATGATTGTTTGCTTACCTCTACTTTGATATACATGGACTCAGCTGCTGTTTTTGAGGACTGCCGGAATTCTGGTACCTATGATGGTTATTGCAAGAGTTCTAACTATGTTCCACCGCAGACGAAGTCAACAGGTATCCTTCTGTTTCCCATGTGGTCAGACTAATATTGGAATTGTTAGTAATTTTGTTTAAACCATCTTATCTGTCCCTTTCACTTGTATCTGATATTATCTTGGATGCAATATCAGGTAGGGCGCAACATACCTATTTCAGGGTCTCGCCCTATCTCTCAGTCTCAACCTCATCTTGTTCGCAGCCACCAATTAAGCTGGTGAAGTCGAAGAATGAAGAGTGAAAAAGAAAAGAATGATGCTATGTAATGTAATCGACCTTTATGCACTGTATATATAACATATACTAAGAGTTTTCCGATCCTCGGAATGATGCTACTCTCTCTTCAAAATGGGAAGGAGATGAAGTGGTTCTATACTAAAGTAATGGTGTTATGTAAATACAATGAGAAGGTTAAAGAGTTGAATGCAGTGATGAAACAGAGTTTTCCTGTCGGATCTTGTTTCTGGTTCTTTTAAGAGAAACAGACTTGACATTTCTGTTTTCCTTTTTTGAGAGAATATCAATCAACATACAAGGAAAATTTGGTAGCTAGATCATATTTGTTTCAATGACAATTTAGTAACTGCAAATTGCGGTTCTAATATCACTGCCCTTGTATGATTCATTTGTCATATTTGACTTTGTTGTACTGTTCTATACATATTTTTGAGTGTAATCTGCATTGGATTGAAGCCAATAATCTTTAGCCCAAGTGGCTGAGTTGGAAGATATCTGGACAGCAGGAATTATTATTCTTTCTATTCAATAAATGATGGGAGTGATATCTTTCATATTTGGATTATGTAGATTTTTAGATAAAATTATATTTATGTTTAGATAATAGGGTCATTTACACCCACTAATTAAAAAATTGATTGCAACCTCCTCCTTTCTCTTAGGATGAAGTCACCTTCCCTTTCTCTCTTTTGTAATATTCTTTTTACTCAACATAAGTTTTTTTTGGATATATTTTTATTACTGTTTTGATATCAAACCATATTATTCTACAAAATATCTTCCAATAATATACTCTCTTCTCTTCTCTTCTCTTCTGCTTTGTGTTCTGCAGCATTCTTAGTAGGAAACACAAGGAGGAAAGAAGAGGAAAACAAGTTTTTCAAACTTCTATAACTTCAGTTCGATTCATCTCTCTTACTTGCATTAATTTTTTTACATAGAACATCAAAGTAATTTAGCTTTATTTACCTATACCATCCTTTTCTATAACTTCAGTTCCGCTGAAGTCCCGTCCCCCTTAACCATTGGATCGGGGGAGCCGTGTGGGGGCCACGCATGGTGCCCCCGCAATCCAACGATTGGAAGCGGGCGGGGCTCCGGGAGCGGAACTCCGGATATATATATATATATATATATATATAGGGAAGGGGAACAATGGTCCTTGGTAATTAATCTCTTCCACTCCCCCACTAGGACTAGACTATCCGACCATCCGGACCGTATGACTCTCCACTAACCACCAGGCTAGAGGGTCATTGACTATATATATATATATCGTAAAATATGTATATCTTAATAAAAAGTTTGATTATTAGATAAAGCTATTTTCAATTTTTTGTATCGGTGTGTTTTTGCTCCCCCCTTCTTGCATACTTATGAGTAAAAAAAGTAGGCTAGTATTGGCATCCTTGTTTAGATCTTAGTTCCATTCATTTTATATATTAATTGTGCGCAAATCTTTTCCTGTTTCCTATCAAATGCTTTTTTTTTCGTTGGATGTAAATATATTTTTGTCATAAGAGTTATATAAATTTTTTTCTTTGCAAATATACTTTTAACACAAAAAACGTTTCCAAAGGGAAGTTAGTGGGATAAAACGTTTCCAAAGGGAAGTTAGTGGGATAACAAGAGCTTAATTCACATAGGCAAAAACACATTTTTTTGTTGCAGTATATATACACACACAAATAAATAAAAATATATATACACACACTATAACAGCTAATTTTATTTTTATGTCGTTTCTATTGTTGGAAACTTTGGGATACGCTGTTGGATTAGGACTAATATGTCTTAAAAGAAAATTCTTACATTAATTGTTAACCAATTTCAATTATCTACCTTTTATAATTTCATCCTTTAATCGATGTAGGACTAAACTATCAACTCCACAGTCATCACTTTTGAGCGCTTTCAGAGATACCATCCAACACCTATATACTACCAGCTACCAAAAAAACATATTACACATTATAGCGTTCTAAATTTCCACAGGTACACACTTCATACTACAAGCAAGCTGGATACCAAAGAGCAGAGAGACATTAGACCAACTTCAAACTACAAGCATACTTGATAGCAAAGACCAACTACACTAGTACTAGTATAGGTGGATTGGAGAAGCCTTGATTTCATTTGCCACCTGCACCCTGCCCCTGCCCCTGACCCTGACCCTGACCCTGATGAAGACCTTGGAAGTAACCCTGAGGGTTGCTTTCGAATCCTTCCCTCGATATCTGACCTTGCCCCCCCCGGAGCTTTCATCATGCCACCACCTGAACCGCCACCGCCGCCAGCAGCAGCTTTACTTCCGCCGCTGCCGGCTTTCCCCCCACCACCTTTCCCACCTCCGCCACCCTTGCCACCGCCCTTGCCGCCGGCCATATATTATTCTTCTATGCTCAAGAGTTGTATGCTACATATTTATTTATAGCAAAAGTGTACAAATCTCTTCTTCTTCAGAACACCCTGGAACATATATTAATTTTCGAGTTGGTGGATCCAGTACCGCTTCGGCAACCAATGGGGTGATCCCTCCCTTGCATCTCATCTTCATCTTGTTAATTTATGAGGAGATCTTATGTTTACGTAGCTCCATAAGCTTAATTTGTTTATACTTGACTTGATCCATACAACTCTAGATACTGCGTTAAGATCATGTAACACCGGCCCCAAAGTAAGTAACAAAATATCAGCACCATTCCTGATGTCCCCATTCCTCTTATCCATGCAGCTTAGCCGGTTGAATCCTGACGACACGTACGTTATGTGGGTCTGAATTTGGTAAATTTTGGAATCCAAATACGATCAAAAATTTGATTTGATATATTTTGAAAAACTATATTAAATATAAGATTTGATTATATTTCACATTTCTATCAAATATTTAATCTGACTATATTTGAACGTCCATAATTGATGTTGGATTATTTTAGTTGTAATATGATTCTCATTTTAAGGTTTCCTATTTAGTAAATCCTATTATGACCTAAAATAGAATTTCTTATCCTCTAAGTATAGGAGGAGGGTGGAGGCACAAAGTTGAAATTCGGGAGCTTGTCCACAAGAAAATTTAAGAGAAAGTACGTGTTTTGTTCTTAGGGTTCTTCTCCATACAAGACAGAAGGAAGAAAAGATCTAATCGAGGAGTAGTCGTTAGGAAAATTGTTACGGGTTGGTGAGTGATTTCAATTGTAATATTTGTCGTTCCTTCTTGAGGGGGTTGAACCTATTAGGACAAAGGGTTCAACATTAGTCTTTTGCAATCTTATTATTTCATCTAAGTTATAAAGGTTAAGATTTGTCCAGGTGACGTAGTCGATTACCGCTATATAATTGTATTCATCCGTGCTTGGTGTCCGTAGATTGATTGGTTATCTCAGACGGATTGACAACGCTTTCGCGACGCGCCCAATACGTTAGTGATCTGCTTCACTTGGACCAGGTAGGTTCAGATAAGACCATCTCCAAGTCTACTGTCTTGTATTGTAATGTGATTCCTACTTGCAACGAGACAGAGAGACAATATATATGGTAAGACTATATTTACAAAAAAATATATAAAAAAGTTCTTCTTCAATATAAAGAGTATTGATATTTTTTTTTCCAACTTTAAAGACGATTTCTCATCTTTTTTTTCTAAATATTTTTTTATTCATAATTGATGACATGGAGGTAAAGACATTATCAAATGCATAGACAACAAATTTTACAATATTTTTTATAATTTTGTCACGTAAGCTTTACAATTTATTTGACAATTGCAATAGAGAATTCTTTTAAAATAAAGATGATAATTTACTTAGCAATTGTCATTCCTATGTGGCAACAACTGTTTTCCAGAGAGTCGAGTTGGAGAGTTCTTACGCTTGTCAAATATACGTACTCCATGCAGAAGCAGATATATTAGAAGGACTATGCTATGACTACAACCAAATGCCTACAACCCTCATACAACGACTACATGACGGTGATGTGGCGGCCGTCTATTGGAGGAGGGAGGAGAGGTGGGACCCGATGGCTGTCCGGGTGGCCACCAAGTGACAAAAATATCACGTGACAGTCGTTCATTGGAAGAAAAGATGGAACCGAATGTGGCCCATATAGCAGGGAAGAGAAGATTGTAAGAATATTGGAAGAATGTTGCATTTGGTAGTAAACTTAGCATTATTGTATATTAGAATCAATTTTAGGATTGATATATAGGTTTGGTTAAAGGAAAGAAGACCCGTGTTAGTAAATTTAGCTCCATATACACATCATTTAAAAGGGAAAACAAACAAACTTGAATCAATTATGGAGAAATGCAACGGTGGCTACCAATGTTTTAAAAACCAGACCGATGATTGAACCGAAAATCTTTGGTATAGATCGGATCGAAATTCAACCGACATTCAACCGGAGTCCCATTACTAAAACCAAATCATATAATATATTCATATTTACTTCTTGGTTTGGCTTGATTTGATTCTTGGTATGTATAGTTTGGTTTGATTTTACAACTAAGGTCTCTCAAAACCAAATCAAGTACCAAATAGTCCAAATTTTACATGATAAACTTTTTTGAGTTTAAAAAAAATAAATCAAAATGGCATGTTCAATATTGAACCGGTTCGACCGGTTCACTGGTTAAATCCCGATTTAGGGGAAAAAATCATCGGTCCTTTAAAAACCCAGTTCAGATTAGGCCAGATCGATTTTTTGGTCTGATCTGGTTCAACTGTCAGTCTGGTCCGATTTTGACAACATGAGTGGCTACACGAGAACCATGCATCGAATACCATGCTAAGATATATATCTTGATCTAGTTACTGGAAAATAAGTGGCAGGCTCGGTTTAATTAGTTCATGAGCTCTTAAGCTTCCTCTGGTTAAAACTCAAGGTGTGTAAAAGGACGGACAGTCCAAAATTCGGTCCGGTCAAATCATGTCCGGATTGGTCCAGACTCGGTTAACGGACCGGTCTGTTCCGGCCCACTCCCTCCACCGGTCCGATTCTGACCCGGTTCATATATATATATATATATATATATATATATATATATATATATATATATATAGTAGGGGGTCGGGAGTCCCGTTTTAGGAGTCCCGTCGAAGCCCCGTTCTCCCCAACCGTTGCATCGAGCGGGATCCCGTGCGGGCCTTACGATCCGATGCGCGAGGGGGGGGGGGGGGGGTGCTCCCATGGCGGGACTTTTGATCCATCTCCTCTCTCTCTCTCTCTCTCTCTCTCTCTCTATATATATATATATATATATATATATATATATATATATATATATATAAAGTTAAATTTAAAAAATATATATATATATATTTTATAAGTTATTAAAAAGAAATTAAAAATAAATTTCAACTTCTAAATATTTAGATTTTAATTTGTACTTAAAGTTATATAAATATTGATATAAAGAAATCAAATAAAATGAGGGTGGAGTATAAAACCACCAGTATAAAATAAGGTGATGATAGAAGTGTATCAGCGAAGCGATCCCCCTCTAGAGATAATCAATGATGCTCAGAAGGTAAAATCTCCCCGAAAGAGATAAGTGGTAAGTCCTGATCCGTGCTCCTGAGAATAGTCATGAACATCTACACCTGGAAAGGGACCAGGTCCTCAGAGGGAAGTAACAAGATACATAGAAACATGCCAATTTGAATACAGTAAACATGCATAATAGGTAAAAAAAATATGTAAGTACATTGTACAAGACAATCTATATGAAATGCATAATGAGGACAACTTTTCGACGTATGGGCATGGGTAGGCTACTCGATCTAAATCTCACAACTCACACACACGTCAGGAACATCAACAGCCGTCATACCGCGGGGGTAGCGACCATCGTGACACCATCAGCCGACATACCATGGGGGTAGCGACCATCGGACACGACTACCATAGTGCGTGCTAGTTACTACGGTTTACCAGAGTGGTTGTAGCCCATACGCCTACTGATTGTCCTCCCCTCCCATGATACTATGTGTCAAGTGTGTGTCAACATATATATAGTATATAAATATGACTGAAAAAAATACTCATGCAATGAACAAATAAAAATATAATAAGCATGCAAAGTACTGTAAGCAATTTGACAAGGTATCTTACCTGGCAAGGAAGCTGCAAAGTGTGACGTCCAGGAGTCAAGCACACGGGATCAGAAACTACGGCCTCAGAATGAACGTCTCCAGATGCTGAAATAAACATCACCAACGTTCCTAGAATAAGCGAGATAGCTAGAAAATACTACCCTTTCGTCCAATTTGAACACATGGGCAAAACGATAATTTTGGATCAAAGTGGGGACCACATGTGGTCCACTTTGCACCGAAAAGTGTGCCAGGGGTAAAGGTCTCTAAAAGAGGCAAATTATAGGTCAAACCAATTTTAAACGTCAATACGAACTCAACGGTACGTCTAATTTTAGATTCCGGTGAGCCGAACACAAATTTGCCCAAAAAGTCGACCGTGGGACCCGCAAATAAGTGGCTTGGTCAACTGTCTCAGAATTGCGTGAAAGTTGGGTCACAGGACCAGCGTGATATCACGAGTCCAATGACGTAAGTTTTGTCACATTCTGACGAACGTACACTAAATGGTACGGTATTTTACGAAAGTCGCAATACAGGAACTTTTTGCGGATACGGTTTGATTTCGACGCGCACACGCGTCCGAATCAGTTTCTGCAAAAGATCACACGTCTGGATATACCATACACGTCTTTCGATGCAATTGGTACGCGACGAGGCGGTCCCGTTTGGCGGAGCGCGCTCCGTATCACAAGTTTTAGAAGTTAGAAAAACAGGTTTTTTAGTAATTTTTAATCCGATTTAACTCAGCATATAGCAATAATTAAAATATTGTAATTAAAAAAATTAATCTCGGTTAGGTGGTATTCGCATACCAAAAAGAAAAACTAAATTCGGATCTCTGTGGTGGAAGATACGAGTCCTTAAACATGGGTGGTTACCGTAGTTTTCTGCGATTGAAAGTCGTCTTTTTTGCCAACTTTGGCTCGGTTTTTGCCTAGGGTTACGCGTTGTACGATGAAAACTAATATACGAAATTTAGAGAAGGATAGGTCGTGAACATACCAGTGAAGACGAATCCGGATTTGGTTGAGCGAGGAGGCGGGAATCAACGCGTGAAGTTGGGTATGTCGCTGTAGTTTCTGCGCGGTCTGCTCGCGGGTGACGCGGATGTGCGGCCGACCGGCGATGGCTGTTGCGGTGGTCACGGCGGCGGCTCCGGCGGGTGACGCGGCACTCGCGTGGGGGGTGAGCGGCAAGTTAGGGTTAGAATTTTGGGTGGTATATATATATATATATATATATATATATATATATATATATATATATATAGGGATCGAGTGAGAGAGTGAGAGGGAGAGGGTTCGCGTGGGTCACAGCCGCGGGTCTGGGAAAAATAGCAGCGGGTGGGAAGGATTTAGGTTTTAGTTTTTTTCTTTTTCTTTTTCTTTTCTATTTCATATTCTTTTTCTTTTCTATTTCTTATTATTACTACTATAGTTATTATTAATACTATTACACTATTTATTATTATTATTATTATAAAATATATTACGATTATTATTACACTATTATTATTATTATTATTATTTATTATTATTATTATAACTATTACTTAATACTTAATACTTATTATTATTATGCTATTTATTTATTTGCATATATATATATATATATATATATATATATATATATATATAATAATAAGTATATAAAAAAATACGTTTGTACCCAAATTATATTCTAAAAAATATCTATCCTTCTTTAAATATTCCTAAAATAAAATAGTAGTTTTTATGCAATAATTCTAAATGATTAATTATTCTAGGTAATTAAATCGATAAATCATATTTCTAATTAACTACAAAATAATATAATTAAATTCAATAACTAATTAATTAAATAATATTTAAAAATATAGGATTTTACATTATCTAGGCCAATTTACCAAACTATCCCTAGTTGGAAAAGTGAGGGTGACAATCCTACCAACCTTAGAAAAAAATTTGTCATCGAAATTAAGAAAGAATTAACTACCAATAGCAATCAATACAAGCAAGAAAGAATTATACCTCACGGCTCAAACAGATAAGGATATCGCTTGCGCATCTCGGCCTCTCGCTCCCAGGTACTCTCTCCTGGCGAGTGATGCCTACACGCGACACGTACCAAAAAATCGTCGGGTTCCGCAGCATCTTCTCCCTACGATCCAGAATATCCACGGGCTGCTCTGGGTAGCTGAGAGTCGGACAAACCTCGATCTATGAGTGACCTTTTACATGGCTAGGATCTGCCATGTACAGTCTCAGCTGCGACACGTGGAACACGTTATGCACTCCTTCTAATGCAGGCGGTAAGTCTAGTCTGTAGGTCGCTGTACCGACCCTCTCAAGAACACCGAAGGATCCGATGTACCGTGGACTAAACTTCATGCCTCCACCAAAGCGAATCGTGTCCCGTGTCAGAAAAATCCTCAAGAACACCAGATCGCCACCTAGCACTAAATACAACCTTAGCACTCTAACTAAAACAAGCAATCACAAGCAATACAAAATAAAATCTATACCTCAAACTCCAATGGTCTTCGGTGGCTATCGGCCCAATGTCGTTGTCTGTCCTGCGCCACTCGAAGCATATTCATGATAAGCTTCACCTTCTCAGCTGCATCCACGACCATCTCTGGTCCCAATAAGGCTCTCTCACCAATAACATACCATGATAACGGCCTCCAAAATACTGGCCTGGTAGCTGTTGTTATAAGCAAACTCTATCAAGTGAAGGTGATCCTCCCAAGAGCCTCCAAAATCCAAAACACAAGTGCGTAGCATATCCTCGAGTGTCTAGATAGTCCTCTCTGACTGTCCGTCTGTCTAAGGGTGATATGCGATACTAAACTTGAGCTGGGTGCCCAAGCTAGCCTGCAAACTTCTCCAAAAATGAGATATGAAGCGACTATCCTGATCTGAGACTATGCACACAGGAACTCCATGCAATCTGACTATCTGACGCACATACATCTCTGCGAGCTTCTCCATAGACGTACCCACTTTGAATAGCAGAAAGTGGGCCAATTTTGTCAACCTATCCAAGATGACCCAAATCACGTCTTTCCCTCCTGGAGAACGCGAAAGTCCTAAAACAAAGTCCATTGTCACATGCTCAAACTTTCACTCTGGAATGGATAAAGGCGAAAGCAATTCACCTCGCCTCTGTCTCTCTACCTTTACTTGCTAGCATACCAAACATCTGGATACGAAGTTAGCTACTTCTCACTTCATACCATACTACCAAACATGCTTTCTCATGTCTCTATACATCTTGTTGGCACCTAGATGCATAGAGTACTGAGATCGATGCACCTCCTGAAGAACATTCTCGTATAACGCTCCACTAGGCACACACAATCTGGTATCATGCCGCAATGATCCATCATCTGCAGTACTGAAGTCCTCTGCCAATTCCATCCGGACTTGCGCTCTGATGCTCCTCAGAGATTCATCCTCGAACTAAGCGGCTCTCATCCGGTACATCAACTCTGACTGTACCTGAAGTCCCTATATCTGTGTTGCATCTCCAGGAACTAACACCTCAATACCCAAGCTATCAAGATCGGCCAATAAATGTTGTCCCTCGTCAAGTACATAGCCACTGGATACCTTCTCAATGTATCAGTGACTACGTTGGTCTTCCCTAGATGATACTGCAACGAGATATCGAAGTCCTTCATCAACTCCAACCACTGGCTCTGCCTCATGTTGAGCTCCTTTTGTGTGAACACATATTTCAAGCTCTTGTGATCTGTAAAAATCTATACCTGCTCTTCATACAAGTAGTGCTTCCAAAGTTTAAGAGCAAAAAATAACTGCTGCCAACTCCAAGTCATGGGTGGGGTAATTTTTTTTATGCAGGCGTAATTGCATGGAAGCATAGGCAATCATCTTCCCGTTTTGCTGCAACACACATCCCAAGCCCTTACCCGATGCATCACTATATATAGAAAACTCTCTTGTCCCTGATGGTAATGTCAACACTGGAGCTGTAGTCAACCTCTTCTTTAGCTCCTCAAAAGCAGCCTGACAATCCTCAGTCCAGACGAACTCTACGTCCTTTCTGGTTAGTCTAGTCATCGGCTCTGCAATCCTGAAAAAATTTTGAACAAATCTCCAACAATAGTCTGCCAATCCAAAAAAACTCATGATTTCCACCACTGAACTCGGGGTAGACCACGACTCGACTGCTGATATTTTCTTCGGGTCTACTGAGATTTCGTCTCCTGTAATCATATGTCTGAGGAATTCAACCTTATCAAGGAAGAACTCACACTTCAAAAGCTTGCCATAAAGCTTCTCCTTCCTGAGGGTCTCCAGAACTATCCTCAGGTGTTTCTCATGCTCCTCCGGGGTCTTCGAATAAATCAATATATCATCAATGAATACCTCCACAAACTGATCCAAGTACTGATGAAACACCTTATTCATCAGGTTCATGAATACCACCGGGGCATTGGTCAACCCAAACGGTATCACCAAGAACTCAAATTGCCCATACCGAGTCATGAAAACTGTCTTTGAAATGTCTTCCTTCTTCACTTTCACCTGGTGGTACCCCGACCTCAAGTCTATCTTCGAAAATACTTGTGCTCCGCTCAACTGATTAAATAAATCGTCAATCCGCGGCAACGGATATTTGTTCTTGATAGTGAGGTTGTTGAGTGCCCTGTAGTCGATAAACATGCGTACCGACCCATTCTTCTTCGGTACAAATAATACCGGAGTACCCCACGGTGATGAACTGGAGCGGATGAAGCCCTTGTCCTGCAACTCATCAACCTGCTTCTTCAACTCTACAAGTTCATTGTTGTTCACTCTATAGACGTGCTGTGATATTGGCTCTACGCTTGGCACTAAGTCTATAGAGAACTCCACATCTCTGTCTGGTGGTAACCCCGGCAACTCCTCCGAAAAGATGTCCATATACTCTGAAATTAATGGATGTGGCGTCTCATGCTCTTCCACCAAATCTCCACAGAAATCTCTCTCACTCTGCTCTGATGCTCCTCTGACTAACTCAAACTCTGGCTCTCATAGCGCCTGAAATAAAACTATGCCTCCACGATAATCAATACTAGCATTGTGCCTACTCAACCAACCCATCTCGAGTACTATACCGTAGCTCGAAAGTGTCATTACGAGTAGACATACGCTCAACTCTAGGCCTCCCAAAGAAACTCTTCGTTCCTTGCAAACATCACTGACCAGGATAATGCCATCCCCGGTCGTTATCTTGCAATTTCTCGCCAACGTTTCAGTCTCAAGGTGATGTTTCAGAGCAAAAGATACAGATACGAAACTATGTGAAGCATCGAAATCAAATAAAGCATGAGCTGAAAAATAATCAAGATAGACTGAACCTGAAATAACATCACCGACTGGCTCCTCCTCCTCGACGGTCAAGGCGAATGTTCGCCCCTGTCGCTGGACACCTCTCTGTTGTTGCTGGTGCTGAGCGAACTATTGCTGTTGTGGTGGTAGAGGAGGTCCTCTCTGCTGTCCCGATGGGAGAGGAGCAGGAGGAGGGAGGTGAAGAGGGTGGACAGCCCTAGTAAAATTTAAAGCAGCCTGATTAAAAATTATTTCTAACTGGACTAGCACCAATACTGGACTAGTCCCGAGTCATTTTTGTAGTACCTTTGTCAAGAGCCCAACCAAATTATATAGACACCTCCAATACATCCTATAAGTACATAAACAATGATGTCTTTCGGCTGTTCATTTTAATAATTTAATTTGAAACGTAAAAGAAAAAAGAAAGAAAAAAATTTACTGTTTTTTTTTCAAAAAACATGTTAGAATACTAAAGTGCCTGTATGAATTAGAATAAATTTGTTCATGTTCAACAACAAACCATCATCTTCCTTCAAACTCAAGCACATTACACACTCCCACCACAAGCAAATCAATGTACAAAAAATGGGAAGTTTCTCCACTTTATTCCTCAAACTAAAAAGCAATCAAAGTTAGATAGGGCCGTCTCAATATATAATTATACACTACAATAAAATTCCTTGTAAGTAGTAGGGAAGAAAAACCACAACAACAACAACAAACGCCAATAGTACTAGCTTGTCACTCCATCATGCATGGAGCCTCCTCGATCGTGTCCAGCGACGGCCTCCACGTCCTCTGCCTCGACACCTCGTAATCATCGTCGTCGACTGCGGCGGTGTCGGCCCTCCAGGCGTTCTCCTCCTCCACGACGAGCACCTTCTTGGCCTCGGAAGGGATCAAGCAGAACTCACTCAATACAGGAACAATCTTCCTGCTAATATAATTACTACTCGTAGACGACGACGACGCTGCGGAACTACTCCTCCTCCTCCTACTCCTACTCCTCCTCCCCTTGCAAGTGAAGGAAGCCATCTCCTCCTCGGTGAGCACCGAGTAGAGCAGGTCCATCGGGAGGAGGAAGTAGAGGCGGCTCGGCTTGAGCTCCTCGTCGTCCGCGAGCCCTGGGATGCGGCAGCCGACTTCGAGCCGGCTCGAGTCGGACACGAAGTGCCCAGGGCTGCCCGCCGCGAGCTCGGCAGCCGAGAGCGGCCGATGCCGCCGCGAGTACTCGCGCAGCCTGCCGTTGGCGTCGACCACCCTCACTGTCGGACCGGAGCCATAAGTGTTGCCCATATTGATATATTATGGGTAGGAGAGCTAGTTAAGAATGGTTTGTGTGGTTGCTATTTTATATAAACATACATATAACATATTGTTGACAGCAAGTAAGTTGAGATTTGGCGAGGGGTCGCTTTTGGGAGTGGTTTTTTTAAGGGGGGTGGGGCACATGGTTATGGGTTAGGGTTAGGTGCAGTACAGCATGGACGCGCGCGCGCGCGGACAAACGAATGGCATGGCATGGATATGCGAATGCCAATAGAGAAGGAAGAGAAGAATATTAAGCAAATAATTCATTTTGGTTGGCCACGCCAAGTAGCTCTTTACCAAACGCTCTTGCATGCCTAACTAGCTACAACACAGGGTGGTGTCGTTCTTCTATTTTTTTTTTTTTTTTTTTTCCTATCTCATTGTAGCAACTACGGTCGTAAAGAGAAAAATGTATTTCAGTTTTTAAAGTCAGTTTGTACTTTTATCTACAAAGAAGCTTAGTTGTAATTTTCGTCTTTTGAGTCCATCTTTGTAACCAGACAACAACACTATTTCAGACAACATATGAGATGCTTAAGAGCAGAAATTTCGATCCCTCGTCTATAATCTGAAACTTAGTTTCCATAACCTCTGGTTGATTTGTCGATATGACTATTAGCAACATTATCTTTCCTCCATCCTCCATCATTTCCTCTCGGCAAAATTTTATTAAGATTAAGCATAATGAGATAAAACATCGGATACAAGCGGATATTACAAGGTATGCATGTACGGCTGAGGGTACCAATGTCGAATTTAATACAAATGTAACAGTACTATACTAAGTTCTGTAAGGTTTTGAGAAAGAACTTGTACGTATGACTCCAAATGTAGATGATAAATCGAATGTATCTCTACCATAAGCACAGATAAACGTAAAAAAATAAATTCTCTGCAAGCGTAAGAAATGTTATATTTTTCGGGTGCGGATACGCAAAGGCGGATTCAGAAATTGAAGATGGAATAGACTACAATGGATTGGAGTGGACTAGCGATGGACTAATCCATATAAAAAAAAGGTATATATATATCCATTCCTGCAAATACGAATACAAATACGGATACGAATACGAATACGGAGCTGATGACACAATAAAGAGGATGTTGTAGGATCTGTCCCTGCTAGGGACACCCATACATGTATTACTTTCATTTGTTAGGCTGGCAGTATCATAACACTCACCAGCTTCTCTTCTCTTGGCACTGTCACCCAAATTTGAGGAGTTTCATTTGTTAGGCACTGTCACGGAAGAGTTGTGTCCAGCTTGCTTCCATATAACAACATTAGAAGCATCAACAACCCCTGTCCTGATAGAGACCACAGATTGAAAGTATGACACTTGTCCTCTTTAGCTCTTGTACTTATTACTTGTTTAATCTGCTAATTAGGATATGACCCTAAATTTATGCCTTAAGCTCATGTTGTCAATTGCATATAATGATGATTCTCAAAGTTGGCAGCAGTGCTGCAGTAAGCAGCAGAATTAATGATTGGAGAATAGAAATATGAATGAATCAAGATGTTGACAGACATACGCTCCTTAATCATCAATCTTTGTGGTTGGTGGAGTACAAATAGGATCAGCATATATAATCAATCGTATTGTAGATGCAGTCCATAATCATCATCGATAGTGCAGTCCATAATCATCATCAATATAAGGGCTATGGATATCAATCATCTTGCTGCTATTTCTAAATGAAAATTTTTGAGTTGTATCTTATTTTATTTATCATAATTCAAGATGTATCTTATTGAATGACCATAATACATGACATCTAAAATTTATGATCAAAATATCTTCATCCCTTTTCTCTCTCCTCCCCTTCTCTTTCTCCGACAAATCTCTCCTATTACTCCGACGTCGACAGCCGAAAGGGAGACGCACAGCAGCATTGCCGAGCAGCGACAGCAGAAGAAGCAGCAGTTGCGGCGTGCGGCGAGCAGGAGCAGCTGGCTGAGGCAACAAAAGCAACAGCAGCCGGATGGGACGTGCGGTGGGCCGGGAGGAGACAACGCGACTCGGCGGGCAGCGGCAGAGAGGGGGTGCAGGACGTGGACAGGGGCGGCGAGGCACACTGGAGAAAGGGAGGAGGAGGAGAGAGAAGGAGAGAATATTTTGGTCATAAATTTTAGTTGACCGTTAGTTATTGACTAATTCGGTAAGATATACCTTGAATTGTGGTAAAAAATTAAAATGCAACTCAAAATTCCTCAATCTAAATTCCAACTTTTTGTTGGGAGGCGAATTTGAAGATTCATCAAAGCAAAGATTAAGAATGAGATTCTTCCATGAGGTAAAATGCAGCTCTTCAAAAAAAAAAAAAAAAAATGCGATGAGGCTACATCTTGCATACGTATGCGAATGATCAAAAGATACAGAGCAACCTTGTACTCTTACATATACAGAGTATTTCTATGACTTAAACTTTTTCTTTTTTTTCTTTTTTTTAGATATCCGACTATACATACGAAACTTTTGTGCGCGTTTATTTTATAAGTCATTTGGATCCATTGTTCCATATTTTTTTTCGATTTGATTTCGAACGAACTTGCAATAGATGTATGATTGTAATGAAAGAACACCTAATTGAGCCCTTAGGACTAGAAATACCTAACCAAATATTGCCTAAAGTTTTAAGTAACGATACAATTCTTATTAGTGTTAGAGACTGCATGGTCCTTAACATAGATGGATGAAAGAAAAAAATTCAAACAATCAAACCAAAATATTTAACATAAATGAATGGCAGAAAGTATTAAAAAAGTCGCCCCAAAAATAAAATATTGAAACATTCGACCTAAAATTTAAGGCTCTTGATAAAGGCACTACAAAAATGACTCGGAACTAGTCCAATATTAGTGTTAGTTCAGTTAGAATTTTTTTTTTACTTAGGTTAGTCCAAATTTTACTAGAACTGTCCATCCTCTTCATCTTCCTCCTCCTGCTCCTCCCCCACCCCCACCCTCCTCCGGCCTCTCCTTCTCCCTCCTCTCGCGATTTTTTGCCTCTCCGCGTCATCGACCGCGTTGCCGCCGCCGAGCCGCACCTCAAGCACCTTCCCGTCGGCTCCGTCATGAAGAAGAAGAAGAAGAAGAAGAAGAAGAAGAAGCGTGCGGGAGGCTGCGCACGGCGGAGGCATGCGCTCGTGGGGGGCTGCGACTACGCCTCGCGCTGGCGGCGACGGCGGCAACAGCAGCGAAGGCGAGCGTGTGCGTGTGCGCCTACGCCTACGCCTCCTCACCCGCTCCTCCGCCTCCCACCACCGCCTGCTCCTCCTCCTCCCGCTCTTCCGCCTCGTCTCCCCCTTCCGGCCTCTACACAGCCCCGCCCTCGTGTCACCTCGCGTAGTCCTTCCCTCCGAACTGTCAAAATTTTGACAGTTCTACCAATTGGAAGGACTGTCAAAATTTTGACAGTCCTAAAACATTAATATATTTTTTTAAGACTGTCAAAATTTTGACAGTCCTTTCAATTTGTAGGACTGTCAAAATTTTAAAAAATTTTATTATAAAAAATATTAATTAAAAATGAACAGTCCGATGAGTAATTTTTGAAAGGAACAAACTTGTAATTATCAATCATAAAAACCTAGACCGTTGTTAGTCATTTTTGTAGTTTATCAGAGCCAAATTTAAGGATCAAAGGTGTTGTCGTCCTCCTCCTTCTTCTTCTTCTTGTGACTAGATACATGATTATTTAGTTTGTCTTTTGTGTGCTTGAAATTTAGTGCATGAATTCCAACTTTGTCCTAGTACCCAAATTGCGGAAGTTGTCAAATTGGTACAAATACAAAACTATGGTCGGCAATATTGGTACATACTAGGATAATTCAAGGGTGGAATCGAAAATTTGAGCTTAGATGGGTTGGAGTGGACTACGATAGACTATGTATAGGCTAACTCAAATAAATTTTTTTTTTTTTTTATATATATGAAAGAAAAAAAAAAATTTGAAGTAGATTGGAGTGGGCACGGATGAACCAGGTATAGGCCGACTCACATAAAAAAAAAAAACCAAAAAATATATATATATATATGAAAGAAGAAACAACTTCCTTTTTTTTGTGGAGTGGAGACAGCCCAGCCCTCTGTATACGTCCGTCGTCGAGAATATTACATATCTCTACATGGTTAAATTTGAGAATGAATAATCTTGCACACAGACCCCTATTATGTATCTATGCTTACAGAATATCCCGAAAGAGGTACCAAATTTTTATCTAAAGCAAAGTATTTTCCAGCAACCAACTACACAATGGCATAATCAGCTAGGAACAGAGGTGGACTCCAACCCACCCAAATAAGAGCAATGTTATGCCTACAACCTTCTTACAACCGCCACGTGGCGGCCACGTGACGGCCGTCCATTGGAAGAGGGAGAAGAGGTGGGATCCGGTGGCTGTCCGGTTGGCCGTCACGTGGCAGGAACGTCACGTGGCAACCGTTCGTTGGCGGAGAGGTGGGACCGGATGTGGTCCACATAGCGGGGGTAGAGAGGGTTGTAAGAAGGTTATAAGTAGAGGGTTAAATAGCGTGGAAGGTGGGACCGGATGTGGCCGTCCATTTTTTTTTTCCCGCTTGAAACTGATATAGTGCTTAAATAGCGTGGAAGGTGGCACATTTGTGCAAATACATAACCCGATATGCATTATTGGGATAGCTTTACAGGCTATGCAGCAGAGGGTTGTCTCTGGCCGAGAAGTGCACGAAGAGCCGTTTTCTCCAAATATTGTACACATCTCTAAGCAAAAAAAAAAAAAAAAAAACAACTTAAAAGCTGAATATAAAAGATTTTATGAACACAGGAATGATAACTTCACCAACCATTGCCTAACCAATTTTTAATTTGCAAATTAAGCTCATCCAACCGGGATCAACGCGTTGAAATCTCCCTCGTGTAGAAGAAACCTTTGACAAAGAGCGAAAATAATAAATTTACGAAGGAAGGGGAGGAGGTCCACTTGTAACACACTGGCTGTATTCATCTGTATCAAAGTTTTATTCAAATCATTGGTCTCATGTAGAATCATTTATATAAGATCTAAGTTTCATTTTTTGTACTGTTTGCCCTCTATCAGCAATGTTTGCTAATGGCTAACACAAACTGATGTCAGTGTTGTGACGAGCTTTCCGCATCATACACTAATGAAATCCGGCATCTCTTCTAGAGCGGATCTGTTGTTCCAAATATTTTGTACCAATTATGTCGTATGTTTTCAGAATGTGACACATGTTCTCAACTTCTATAATTATAAATACCAAAAGTAGGATATGTCACATGCTGAAAACATGTGACAAAATTGATACAGAATATCAGAAACAACGAATTCGCTCTCTCTATTATCTTATCCCAAAAAGGGAGTACACGAAAGCAACTCTTCTCCAAATGAGCGAATCTCTGGAGAATGGAGCTAAGGTTGCTAAGCTAAATCTTGAAATCCGTACTCAGGAGAATCTAACGCGTAACATGATAACCATGAACAAAGAGCTCTTCCCTTCTTCCCAAATCCAAATATGCATCCAATTATGTTCGGATTTATTTGAATTGAATATTAGTGATTCCGTGTTACTATTATTCTATTTTAATATTTCAGCATTTATTTATTGACTTGTATAAATGAGATGCGTTAACTCAAGAGATCAGAATGGTAAAAATTTTACTAGTGTTATTACAACTCGTAATGTTTAAATTCTACGACAAAATAATAAATATTTGTCGTCTGTTCTTGGAAGAACTCGGACTAAGAAACAATGTGATATTTTTATAGTTTATTTTGTACGTACACATCAGACATAGACTTGACGTGTTCTTGCACATCGGACACGGAGTTTGTGCGGGGATTGTGAATGGCATGGAGCTACGTCGCTATGGAGAAAAAAGGTTGCAATGCAATGGCGCTACGAAACAACTGAAACTGCAGTGTCACGAAGCAGCAGGGCTGCAATGGCATGGTACAATGTCATTATGGTGCAGCGAGACTACTCAGGAAGCGCCGTTGAGCTCACTGCCTTGTGTTAGTGCCACGGTTTTATTAGCCACATTACTGCAATTGCAGGTTGTTCAGTTCGTAATTGTCCTATTTATTAGAGAGTTATCGTTTGTAACTTCCCAATTGATTACGAAGTTACTCGCTAGTAATTCGTCCATGCCTTTAGTAGACGATTGTAACTGATCAAAGGATTGCTCCCATGTATATTAGTGCTCCAGCATTTAGAAGAAGGAAATACAACATTAGAAAAAGTATAGAGTAGTCAGGAAGAGAGCTCTTTAAAAGTCTTTAGCCTTTTTGTAACAACAAACTCAAGCGCTTGTTCGAGTGATTCATCAGCACATCAACATTGTCCAAGTAGTCCAAGGAAATGAGGTGACAAAGAACATCCCAAAAATTCTTGAAGATCTTAATCAAGCGAATTTGCTGTTTTTTCTAGATGGACTGCTCTCTTTTCATGAGTAGATCCTCAATTTCGGTCAGGAGATTAGTGGTGAAAACGATTGAGAACGGAAACAATAACTAATAGAAGCAAACGTAGTGGTGAAAGTACAAACTACCTTCCTACAAATGTACTAAATGATGAGCATTCTTGCTGGACAGCAAGGTTGTCTGCAGTTTCAACTATGTTAAAATCATGACAAAGACGAGGCTACATACATTCTTTCTAGATGTCATAGTTGAACGATGCGCAAATGAATAACCAGGAGAACAGTGGTAAAATAATTCAACTGAAATGAATGGAATCCACACTCAAGAAATTCAACAAATATCCGCATAATTATTAGGCACAAAAAAAGAGCCTGGCAAAACAGGCGATGCTCTTTTTCTCATAACCTACACAAATCCTGACACAGCATGAACAGAAAGATGACTGGAAAAAATTGAATCTCCATTTGGACGCAAAAACAACTACATCCTTCAGATTATTACAACAGTTAAACAAACTTTTGGTCAAGCAGCAGATTCCTTTGCAATCTTTTCAGCCTTGGCAATGACTTCCTCAATCCCGCCAACCATGTAAAATGACTGCTCCGAAAGGTCGTCATACTTCCCATCCAAAACACCCTACATACCATTACTATAACCATAAATACTTGGAATAAATAGTAATGATTTAAATGACATTGATGATGTGTTGAAGAGAGAATAAACCAGAAAGGGTGGCTGGCCTTCACCATTACCATAACCATAAAAACTTAGAAATAGTAACAATTCAAATGACATAGCTAAGTGTTGAAGAGATGATAAATCAGAAAGGGCGGCAGGTACAAAAAAGAGAACAAACTGAAGTTCAGATTGGTTAGGGTTCATATTTGCACATGTCATCAGATAACCACAACACTATTACCCTATCTTACCAAAATAATTCAGCCTTTTCAATTAAAGTAGTTTTCTATCCATTCGTCTAATGCCCCACCCCCCCTCTCAAATCTTACTCTTTTTCATGGGAATTGGATTCCCGAAGGGATCTTGCTTGAAGCTTGAAAATACCTTGGGAAACATGAAGAACTTGGGAAACATCATGAAAGAGGGAGACCCACCAACTCCTATAAATATGCACTCCCACCACATCACTAAAACTATTGCCATTAAATTGAGCCTCGTTATCAACGTTTGTATTTTTAAAGGTAGTGCTATTCTCTATTCCCATCAGCTGACACAATGAAAATTCTACGTGCAACTTCAGTCAAGTTACAACATATATAAGACATCAATATGATGACATGTAGACCAAATTTGTTTGACATAAATTCTAGAACCTTTGGTTGTGTTCTCGACAATAACTGTATGAAGTTGTTTTACTAAGTTATGAAGCTTTTTCACCAAGTAACTCAGAGGATGACATTTGCACCAATAACAATATTGCATTTTCAAGATAGGATACTAAAACTTGGTGTGTTACAGCTCATAAGCTACATTAACTCACTCCAGAACCTGTGGTTGTGAAGTTATGAAGTTGTTTCAGCAAGTAACCCAGACTTTGACATTTTGCACAAATAACCAAATTGCATTTTAAGATGAGATACTAAAACTTAGTTGGTATCTTACAGCTCATAGGCTGTACATTTACTCATGTATGTTATCGAGGTCTTCGCATAAACCTTGAAATTTGGTCATTTTGACATACATATGCATCTGCTACATTCTGCTAGCATGAAATATCTATAGTACTATATAATAGGAAAATTTGGGCTTCACTGTTGAAGTTTTCGTTCCAAATATGCCCTTGCTCAAGATTTACTAATTAAAATGGTCATTAAAATTAAGAGGGACGGCTACGTAATTTCACCATGAAAGTTTTTTGGCTGCATGTAACTAAAGATTTACTAGAAACAAAACTAAATCTTAGCTGTTTAGATTACTGTGTAACGTTACTTTACTTGCACATAATACCAGCCAACTGAAAACATTTAAACATTTAATATTTAATCGGACGCGTATATTGGCTTTAATTTGCCATTAGTCAACAATAATAAGAAGAATATCTGCGTTATCTATCATAGTAGATTTACAACAATGCTTAAACCCAGTGACAATACTTTTTTTATAAAAATAATAGATGGAAATAATAGATGGAGGATATAATGCATCTCTTTCAAAACAGATTTCTTACCTGGAAACTGTTTACACTTTCTTTCAACTCGACATACTTCCCAGGTGCACCCGTGAACACTTCAGCAACATGGAAAGGTTGGCTCAAGAATCGCTGGATCTTACGAGCACGAGCCACAGTCAATTTATCATCTTCGCTAAGCTCATCCATTCCCAAAATTGCAATAATATCTTGAAGATTCTTGTAGTTCTGGAGAACCTTCTGAACACCACGAGCAGTGTTGTAGTGATCTTCTCCCAACACATGAGGGGAAAGCATTCTAGACGTAGAATCAAGAGGATCCACCGCAGGATAGATACCCAATTCGGAGATCTAATAATAAATAACAAGACAAAATTACAAGGAAAATAGACAGGCAAACTACAGAAGCTCAATACTAGAAAAAAAATACAGGTCTATAAGTAGACAAACAAACCTGCCGTGACAACACGGTTGTAGCATCAAGATGGGCAAATGTAGTTGCAGGTGCGGGATCTGTCAAGTCATCAGCAGGCACATAAATAGCTTGTACAGAGGTGATGGAACCTTTCTTTGTCGTCGTAATACGTTCTTGAAGTCCTCCAAGATCAGTAGCCAGAGTTGGTTGGTAACCGACAGCAGATGGGATACGCCCAAGTAAAGCTGACACTTCAGAGTTAGCCTGTAAATACAATCAAATATACGACCATATACAATCAAATATATGACGGTATACAAAAATGATGGAGTTGAAATCATACAGACCATTCATGTACAGTCATACCTGGGTGAAACGGAAAATGTTATCAATGAAGAGAAGCACATCTTGCCCTTCAGCATCTCTGAAGTGCTCAGCCACAGTCAACCCGGTCAATCCAACACGAGCACGAGCACCAGGAGGTTCATTCATTTGCCCGTAAACAAGAGCACATTTGCTCTCACTCTATCCAAACAAAACCACTGTGAGATGACTAAAATATAAATATGACCCAAGTTGAACAAAACCAATACCAAAGGAACATGACCCAAGTTGAACAAAACCAATACCAAAGGAACATGACCCAAGTTGAACAAAACCAATATCACAGACCTGCTTTTCACCTAGCTTAATCACACCACTTTCAATCATTTCCCTGTACAAGTCATTGCCTTCACGAGTTCGCTCTCCAACTCCAGCAAAAACAGAGAAACCACCTGATAGGAAATCAGAAATGCGTAAACCATTAGGACCTTCCCTCAAAAAAATATATTAAGGTCACGGGATCGCAGTGACCTAATTCTCTAGATAGCCTACCATGAGCTTTTGCAACATTATTGATTAGCTCCATAATGAGCACGGTTTTTCCGACACCAGCTCCACCAAACAGACCGATCTTTCCACCTCTCTGGTAGGGTGCAAGAAGGTCCACAACCTGGAAATAAAGCAGACAAGATGAGTGAAAAGCTAGTAGCAAGGACCTTGGAAAAAAGCACAAAATAATAATTATGACGATCATTCAACATTGATAGAAGTAATCTTGTGTTCATCCATAAATCTAGGAACCATTAAAGATAAGAATTAAATTCCCAAAATTCTTAATTATTTCTTAACAAATGCAACTCTTTGTTCACCTAAAAATACCCAAATTGAAATAAAAAATTCAACGATACAAAAATTATGATAGAAGTTCAGAAAGAACTCAGAAAAAAATTGCTTGTAAAACCAAGAGAGGCTATAAAACAGGGCTCTTAATTAGAGAGCACACAGTAATATGTATGAAGACATTATAAAAAAAATTGTATGGATTCCATCTGTTTGTAGATAACTAATGATTAGGAGATACTTGCACATTTCAGAAATCATATGCAATGATGTGAACGAGTTTCTAACTAATGATTAGGAGATACTTGAGGATTTTTGGAAATCATATTGCAATGATGTGACGAGTTTCATGAGAATAAATGGCAAACATGTAAACATGGTACCTTAATTCCAGTAACAAGAATCTGTTGTTCAGTTGCCTGCTCAACAAAAGCAGGGGCTTCACGATGGATGGGAAGGAAATGACTGGTCTCTGTTGATGATGTAACACAATAATAATGAGAGATGCAAGTTAGGGAGCTATATCAATATTCAAGCACCTTCATCAAACTTACTGATATCGCCCTTCTCGTCAATGGGCTCTCCAATGACATTTATGATACGTCCCAGTGTAGCCCTCCCAACGGGGACCTAACAGTTAACCAAATATAATTAACCATGTGATTGAGTACAAATACAACAATAGCAAAATTAAACAAAAACCAAAGTATATATAGACATTACCCAACCTAAAATAAAGAATGGAAGATATAATACACCCGAGAGAAATACAAATTACCTATATCAACATGTAAAACTTATACCAAGACAAAATATAAAAAACATACATTCTAGCAAGAAAAGAACAATTGTCAAAAATAAGTAGATATCACATTTATGAAGAATGATATACAAAGAAATAGAGTATGTTCGGAAAAGAAAGTGCAAACGTCAAGAAGTGACACATCCATTGCAGGCAGGCTAGCTATTGCACAACATTTGGAAAAACTCGATAAATCTCTTGCAGCAGAACACTAAATCGATTTTGTATCTTTCTTCTACCAAATTGGTACACCTGCTAGCATCTCTTTCAACCCACCACGCAGAAGAAAAAAAGCTTGTCACATGAACATGAATACAACACGACATAATATGTACATGGAAGCGTTTTTGGCATACCCGCGTGCATTTTGGAGTGTCCATGTTGCTATGTTGTGAAAAGCGCGCTTAAGCAAGATTTGGCATTTGGGCCCCTCGCTTAACGATTTTTCGCCTCGGAACAAAATTCAGTGCTTAAGCGTCGCTTAGTAGCGCCTCGTCTCGCCTTAAGCCGCCAAGCTTAACGAATTTTTTTATTTTTTATTTTTTTTTATAAACCGAGCCGAAGCTTTTGTTATTTACATAGTTAGATAGTTGAAAAACTTTAAGTATGGACTTTAGAGACTTAACTTTTATGTTTGATGGTATTTTGATGACTATGTATAATGTATGGATTGTGTGCCTTGTAGTTTACATTTTGATTCTAGTATTTATATTGTTACTTTGCTTGATTGATGATTGGTATTGTTATTCATACATATACTAGTAGGATTGTATGAAAAAAATTTAATTTTTTTGTGTATATAGAGTATTTTACATGTATGAGGAAGAAAAAAAATTGAGGCACCAACTAAGCACCGTTTAAGCGCTATTAAGCGACACGACGGCGTCATCGCCTCGCCCCACGCTTAATATAACATAGCCATGTTGTGGCCAATATATGACTTGACAAGGAAACCATTTAGGAGTGTACAATACTTCGTAGTAAAAAAACTCATAAGAAACTTATTTTGGGCTATTACTCATAATTTTTCGTGTATAACGCTATCATCTTTTTAAACCATTTTCTGCAGAGTATATGATGAACTAAAACAAAACAAAAAAGCAATAAATTTAATGAATAAAACTTGTTGGCATCAAACTAACTCCACCTGATCCAATTACAAAGTCAATCCAGCCACACTTAATGAACAAAAAATCAGAATTTTCTAGTTGTGTAAATAAATAATAGACGGTATTATACGTTATAAAGCAATGAGGAGCACAAATATAATTACAAAATTTCCCAAAAAAATCCCTATTTTTATATTATTATACTCATGGGTTCAACCAAATAGAATACCGATATTATCGGTAGACAAATTTTCAGACTGGAGACAGAAAATCTTACAGTGATTGGAGATCCGGTGTTGAGAACCCTCTGTCCCCTCACCAGCCCCTCGGTTCCGTCCATGGCGATGGTCCTTACCATCTTCTCCCCGAGATGCTGCGCCACCTCCAGCACCAGCCGGATCGAGTTGTCCATCACCTCCAGCGCCGTCAGGATCGGCGGGAGCCCCTCGTCGAACCTCACATCGACGACGGCACCGATGACCTGGCACACCTGCCCAATCGCGCCGGCGCCGGTGAAATCGTCTGTGATCTTCCCTTTGGCGCCGGTGGGTGAGGCCGGGGGCTTGGCCGGGGCCGCCGCGACGGCCGAGGTGGAGTACTCGGCGACGCGGGAGAGGAGAAAGCCGGTGGGATTGGGGCGGGAGATCGGGGATCTGGGGTTCGGGAGGGGGGATTTGGCGGAGGGGGATCGACGGACGGCGGAACGGAGGAGGGAGGAGAGGACGCGGCGTGAAGCCATGGAATTTTCTAGGGTTAGGGATTAGGTGGAGACTTTTTTAGGGTTAGGGTTTTTTTCTCTCAATGCGACATTTTTTTGGGAAGGAGAAGATGAGAGAGTGGTACATGAAAATGATGCGGACGTGGATGGGTTTATATGCTGGAGTTCATAGGAGGGTTTGGAGTCCGGGTTCGTTGGAACTGTAGATGAAATAGGGATTCGTATTGGGCCGGACCGGGCCGAACCGGACCGGACTGTTCAGTCCCATAAAATACGGGCTCGGACGGAGTTATAGTCGGACTCTTTTTTTCCTATTGAAATTTGTCGGGTCGGATTTATTTATTATCTATAAAGTCCAAATCCGCTCATAAGGATAGTACTTTTCGGACCAAATCATATCGGACCGGATTATCTTTTAAAAAAAAAATTCAAGTTGGACCTTCTAGGACTTGTGTTTTTGATGATATTTATTTGCAACTTTTAGTGTAATAATTTTAATCTTTGCTATATTTCACAATTTTAGCTGCAGAAAGATCTAATGGCTATTTACTAAGACTATTTCTAAAGCCACTAAATTTTTTATTTAGGCTAATCTAAAATTTTCTTTTTAGTTATTTACAAGTTTTTATCGAAAAAAATTGTTCCAGGTTGTCCAAAAAAAAAATCCATGACTGTCACAATGGAAGGACTGTCACTATGTTGACAATCCTAAGAAGAAGAAGAACAAGCAGATGCGTGGGCGGAAGGCGACGGCGGGATGTGTGGGTGGGCGGCGGGGTACGGGGGCGGAAGGCGGCGAGAGCGGGCCGGCGAGCGGCAGCAGCAACAGCAGCGGGGGCGGCGGCGGGAACGGACGGCATGAGACAGCGGAGACCCCCTCCTCCTCCAGTCTCTGCCTCCGCCTCCGCCTCCGCCTCCTCCGTTCTCTTCCTCAATCTCCTCTTCTGACGGGTGAAATTGGGGTTAGAATTATGCTGTCCTGAGTAAAATTTGAACTGTTTTGAATAAAATTTATAAAAATATAATTTTTTCTGATGTAATTGACTATCCTAAGTAAAATATGAAATGCTTTTAGAATTAGCCTTTACTAATTGCTATAAGTGGAGGACTGAACCAACAAAGAATAGGGGTACAATTTTCTACTTTTCCTCCCTATTCTATTAGTCCTAAGTAAACAACATATCTCGATGGATTCGAATTAAGAGGCATCTTAGAGCTTTTAATTTTATTTGTGTACTTAATTATATACTCGTTCAGGAAAGCACCAGGATATATTTGATATTATGGCCAGAAAATCTATACTATGAATACATTTAAAACTGACATGGCTGATGGCTTAAGACTGCTTTGGTTTTAAATAGCCTGAAAATTAATAAGTACGGACTCAGCAGGTCCATATATTTCTGGAAAATTTCAATAAGAGCATTATAATATAATAAAAAAATCAAAAAAGTATTAAAATTTTAAAATTTACAAACAGAGCATCAAAACGTCCTTTCCAATGTATTCATAGTATTGATTGGAAATATATGGACCTGCTGAGATCATTATAATATATGGACCTGCCTGAAAAAATATATATATATAAGAAAAGTTGGTTTCACCGTATTTTTTTTTTCTTTCAAATATGACCTTATCTAACTTTAGTAATTAAAATTGTTCATTAAATATAACGAGGGCAACTAGCTAATTTCGTATAGAAAAGCAAAACACTTAGTTTGTTATTTTGATGCCTTTTGTTCTTCCCAAGTATAGATAAAGTTAATTAAAAAAATGCTAAAATATGAATAATGTGCGTGCATGTATATATATATATATATATATATATATATATATATATATATATATATATATAATTAATTAATTACTATATAATAATAAAAGTTAGACTTTACCGTAGAATTTTTATTCCAAAAATATCTTTACCGATGTTTACTAATAAAAATTGTTTCTCTATCTCTACTCTTATAATTATGAGGCTGAAATCGGCTCAAAATTGAGCTGTTTAAGTCATATGTAAATACTCCACTAACAACTTTTTTAAAAATAACTAATTATTTAACTACCTAATATTATTTACTTACAACTAAATATTTCTAACTCAAGTGATTAAGGTGGAAAATATTTTTATAATAATTTAAATAAAAATTCTTACGAACGATAGTATTTATAATAATTTTATATTTAATTTTTTTAATAATATTTTTATGTACATGCAATGCACGTGCACGATATTAGTTAAATTTAAGAGTGATGCTTGGAGGTTCCTTGATATCGAATCTAATCATATCATAGAATCTCGCGACGTGGAATTCTTTGAAGACTAAGTTTGCTCGGCACAAGAATGTTGTTCTCGCGGATGTCCCAGAGAATGCTGCTAGCACAGACGAGGCAAGTACCTCTCAGAGAGAAATAGTCCAAGAAGCAGTTGTCGTTGATGGAACAACATTTAAACCAGAATCCGCTGAGCCGAGAGCAAAGCGAGTGAGGATGCCGAAGGATTTCAGAGAAGTCTTTGTTACCTATTATGTGGAAGCTGATTCGCTTACCTATGATAAGGCAATGAAGATCAGAGATGCTATTTTCTGGAAAGAAGCTATCCATGACGAGTTTGACTCGATAACTTCTAATAATACTTGAAACTTAGTCGATCTGCCTGAAGGAGCTAAACCCATAGGATGCAAGTGGATCTTTAAGAAGAAGATGAAAGCAGACGGAACTGTTGACAAGTTCAAGGCCATGCTAGTTGTCAAGGGGTTTTCTCATATACAAGGGGTTGACTACTTCGACACCTATTCTCCCGTTGCACGGATGACTACTATCAGGATGCTGATTGCTCTAGGTGTTATTCACAGAATGATGATTCATCAGATGGACGTCAAGACAACATTTCTGAATGGTGAACTGACTGAGGAGATTTACATGCAGCAGCCAGAAGGATTTGTCGTCAAAGGTATTGAAGACAAAGTATGCAAACTGGTGAAATCTCTGTATGGTCTGAAGCAAGCTCTCAAATTGTGGCACGAGAAATTTGACAAAGTTATCAGATCAAATGGTTACAAGGTCAGTGAAACTGGTAAATATGTGTACACGAAGTTCGTTGGCGATAGAGGTATCACCGTTTGTCTTTATGTGGACAACATGCTAATCCTAGGCACGGATGAAGAATGTGTCACTAGAACAAAGATGTTCCTCTCGTCTAAATTCAGTATGAAGGACATGGAAGATGCATATGTCATCCTTGGGATTAAGATAATCCGGACAAAAGCTGGACTTGCCCTATCACAAGCTCACTACGTGGAGAAGATGCTCACACGCTATGGATATTCCATATAGGTGTGACAAGAAACTGAAGCCTAACCCAAAAAAAAAAGTCAAACAGTTGGAGTATTTTAGCGTCATCGGGAGCTTGATGTATGCTATAAATGCCACTAGGCCTGACATTTCTTTTGCCGTGGGGATGCTGAGTAGATTCACGAGTAACCCAGGTGTTGAACAATGGAAAGTTGTGAAGAGGGTGATGAGATACCTCAAGAAGACTCAAAAGTTTACACTTTACTATAGCGGAGATCCAGCAGTGGTAGAAGGCTTCAGTGATGCTAGCTGGTGCTCAGAAGAAGAGAGCGAGAGATTCACAGGAGGATATGTTTTCTCAATGGTGGAGTTGCTATATCGTGGAAGTCGAAGAAGCAGACTATGCTCATCAACGGAGTCTGAGTTCTATGCACTTGCAGCAGATGAAGCAAAATGGCTTCGGGAGCTCATGTACGATCTTCCAATGGTTGGTGCACAGATTTCTGCTGTACCGATATACTGTGACAACTAGGCAGCTGCAGTAGTAGCATCTAACAATCTCTTCAATGGTAAGAAGATGACTGTGCGACTTCGACACAGTACACTGAACAATCTCATCAAGACTGGTGTCATTGAAGTGGTGGATGTTCGGAGTCAGGAGAACCTGGCGGATCCGTTCACTAAAGGTCTCAGGCGCTAGCTAGTCGAAGACAAAACAGGTAAAATGGGCTTGAAGGACCTATGATATTGTGTCTTTGTAATCCTACCATTAAGTTTTATGCTATTAGTTCAAAGAGAAATCTACTAGGCATCTAGCTTTTGGTTCAAGGGAGGACCACTGATTGAAAAAATATCAGGTATAGTGGGTACTCCTTATGGACAATGTGGGATACGTACCCGGAACCACTGTAGTCTACTATTTTGTTCTAAGGACAATTCCTGTGTAAGGTTGGCTTCGACGCCTTAATGAGTTCTCGGGCAGAGTGAATGTCCGGTGTGCACTGCAGGAAGCACGTGTAGTTCAGTACTACAAGGGACTTGTATCCCATAATACAGTGGTGTGACACCAGGATGAGGTAAAAGATGTAAAGTCTCGGTTGCGAGCTATTTCACAGCGGCAGTAGCACCATAAATAGGCAGGTAGTCTAATGCTGAAAATATAGAGAGTTGTAACACATCACTATGAAGAGGCCGGTGACCTCATGCTCAAGGTTCAAAGTATCGGTATCGGAATCGGTATCGGACCATTCCTATGAGTATCGGGATCGGCGGTATCGGTAGTATCGGCGGTTTCGGATCAGAGTATCGAATTTTTTGGTATCGGAAAGCAAACAACTATTAGTAAATTATTAACATTTTAGAGAATATATTTTATACATTTATGCATATTTTAAAGTATTTTCAGTATTGTTTCTTAGTATTTTTGATATTGAATGAAATAGTAGTCATCCTTGTCGATTGATTTATATGCGATAGATAAGTTTTCCTCTTTTATATGTTTTTACAGCCTTACTATGCTTTTACATCCTTTCTAATTGGTCTTTTTAATTCAAATTTTTTTGCCGAATTGACTGAAAAAGAGACCTCTAATGTTGGTATTGGTCAGTATCGGGTATCGGTCGGTATCGGATCGGGACATGCCAAACTGTATCGGTATCGGCCGTATCGGATCGGTATCGGTCGATACTTTAAACTATGCTCATGCTACAGTGGGTGACACCACATGAGGTAGTCAACCTCGGCTGCGAGCCATGTCACAACGCGTAGTACCGCACGGGAGCGCAAGGCTTCATGCTGGAATGTAGTACAGAACTACTAAGAGGCTAGTGACCTCATGCTACAGTGGGTGACACCACAAGAGATAGTTAACCTCGACTGCGAGCCATGTCACAGCGGCGTAGCACTGCACAGAAGCGCAAGGCTTCATGCTGGAAAAAGTTAAACTCTCTTAAAAGAACTCACCTAAGTGTATGGACAGAGATATAGGCTGTCTCTTGAGGGTAAACTTGTAGACACCCAAGAAACACACCGATACCAGGTCAGCAAAGGGCGATATGCGGCCAGCAAATTAGCTTGAGCGAGTCGAGTGTGCAGGGGACAGGGACTGCTGTTGACGGCTCGGTGCGGCTCAGGCGTCGCGTGGCTCTCTGTGCCACGCGACTGTAGCTGTCGGCGCCTGACGGCGCTGTCTGCTCTATGCAGTACAGCGCACAGGCGGCTCATGGCTCTCTATGCCACGCGACTGCAACTTTCGACGCCTGACGGCGATGTCTGCTCTGTGCAGTACAACGGCGCAAGCGGTGCATGCGGCCTGAGTTTTTTCCTAGGTCGCATGGCAGCTGAAATCCTCTTTAAATAGAGGCTCTCATCTTTCATTTAGTTGTTGGAAAATTTAAAAGAGAGAGGAAAACCGAGAGCACCAGCAGGACCTGCGACAACAATTAGTATTCTCCAAAAGAGTTTTTCGAGTGATCCGAAGGTGACTAAGAGCGTTCCAAAAGTTCTCGTGTGGACTTGCCGGATCCTGGGATTAGATCGTTGTATAGGGCGAATCTTGCCTTGAACTCTGGTGGTTTTGATCACCCCAGCAGGAGTTTCCTTCTTTGTATTTCTGTTTTTGTTCCCGTTCTTCACGGTGTAGCTTCTGCGAACGTAAAGAGAAGAACGATTTTCTGATTCTTGTTGTATCTGCATTTTCTTTGGATTGTCAGTTTATAACATGTTTCTGGTTTAGTGCTTCTGTGGGGTTTTGTGTCACTGTAGAGAAACTCTTGTGTAAATCTCAGTGCACCAACTTCTCTTCTGGAGTTTGTAGAGACGAACTATTGTGTGAGTATCTACTTTGTGGCTACCTCTTCTTCTTTGATCTGACTTCGGGACTAACACAATTCTCATACTTAGTCCAACTCTACAAGTGTAGTTGGAAGTGTCCACTGCCCTACGTGTAGTAAGTTGTATTTGAAGGGACACAAGTTTCATATATAGGATAGCCCAAGTTTTGAAGGCATCAATTTTGTTGGTTTCACTGGCTCATTAACTCCAAGTTGGACAAGTAGAATCCAACTCTTATATTACATAGTTTGCTAATTGTCGTAAGCCGTAAGTGTGACTCCTTTTGTTTGCTGTTCGCTATATGTAATACTGTATACCCTAGTTTCCAGAGTTTCAGTGGGAGCTGGCTTCACATGGTTTTGCCAAGTTTTAGGACTTCTTTGCCAGTAATAGGCATACTAATACAATACCTAAAGGGTAAATTCCTATTACAAGTTGAAAATATTATGTATTGGATGGTTTTGACATGTCTAAATTGGTACATGTAGTTAAGAGAGTAGATGACAACATTGAAAGGTATGTATGCTCTACCAAGAGCTAGGAACTTTTGTGATACAATAGATTCAGAAGAGTTATTGAACTTCGCAAGAAATATCTGACTTGCTTGATACAAAACCAAGCATGAAAGTTTTCCAACTTATGCTCATGGACAGATATATGGAATACCCTAATGAAAATTTTGATCCTTCTATTTTCACATATTAGCAACTGGACAAAAGGTAAAGAAATACAGTAAGTTGGTTATTGTAAGGCCTTGACAACTAATGTATTATCCTGTTCCTTGATCAATATCTCATGTTTGTTAACTTCTGTTACTGTTTTCTCGTACTTCAAAATCTTGGTCTATTACCAGTAACCTAGATTCATGATGGTCCAACTACTTATCAATATTCCATTTATTATTCTTTAATCTTTTGCTTTATTTGTCTGAGAATAAAATTGAGTACCAGAGTGGGTACTAGACTATGTTGTTAGTATCTTATGATACACGAAATGTATCTTACGATACTACGAAATGTATCTTACGATACTACACAATATACTACCTTGTTGTTACGTATCGATTTATCTTAATACGATACATATGGGCTGATGGGTAATATCAATTTTTTACTTGAGTTATGTAATGTATACATAAGAACATGGATTATGGAACTAGATAGACATGTAAAGACGAAATAAATAAAAAATTATGAGAAAATTATATTAAAGCATATTCCTATATGTATTTAGAAGTATAAACCTAAACTTTTAGAGTTATTGTATCATACGACGCGATACAATACACAATACACGATATGATACACAAGCAAATCGATACATTTGATACACGAGTTGACAACCTTGGTAGTAGACCCTTTTCATTGATTGATCAGTGAGTTACGGGTTGACACTTTCTGTTTTTACTGATTGTTCATGCTGGAGATCAGGCTCTCTATTCTCCTCCCATTTTGGGTTCTTTTTTCTTTCCCTCATGGTGCTTTTATGCAATTGCTTCTTGAGAAATCCTTGAGGCTTAGTTCCTCAACTCCAAAAATAAAGAAAGTTGAAGAAAAAGAAGTTGAGCTAGTAGACTGACCGACATCGTACATTGTCTAGTTGTTCATGAGAGAGAAGATATGTACGTACCATATCACTATTGCGTCCATGTTGTCAACATTTTCAGATGCTCTTTCTTTAGTTAATTAGTATCAAATCTCTGTTTCCTACTACCACATTCTCTGAGCTATCAGTAATCAAACTCGTTCATCCCATCACAGATTTGGAATGGAAGCTCATCTATGTGGGATCTGCAGAGGATGAGACTTATGATCAAGTCCTTGAAAGTGTTTTTGTAGGCCCTGTCAATGTTGGAAACTATCGCTTCGTTTTTGAGGTATTTTTTCTTTAAACTAGAATGTACATTTGTTAGCTTTCCTTTCCGATATACTTCTCCAAATACCCATCTTTTGTCTATTCAGGCCGATCCACCAGATCCTGCAAAGATTCGAGAGGAAGATATTATTGGTGTGACCGTTCTACTTTTGACCTGCTCTTATCTGGGGCAGGAATTCATTAGAGTAGGCTACTATGTTAACAATGACTATGGCGATGAGCAGCTAAGGGAAGAGCCACCTCCGAAGGTACTAATTGATAAAGTGGAGAGAAACATCCTTGCTGACAAGCCTCGTGTCACTAAATTTCCCATCAACTTCCATCCTAATACAAACGAAAATGGTGGTCAGGAGGTGCCGTCTTTTGCTCCATCACCTGAGAACCATCCAGCTGACGATCCACCACCTGAACAAACTCCCTCCAGTATTTGGAACCTTACAGCACTTCATCGTGTCTTGGGGTTTTCTGATAGAAGCATGACAGTTACAACATGGTTATACTCATTGCTTCAATGGAACGTCTCACTTGAATGATGATGTATGATCAATTCACCTTTCTGAGGAGTTCATCAGCGGTAGTTACGGATGGGTAAGATAAAATTGGGAGTTGAAGCCTTGTTAAAATTGGGAGTTGAAGCCTTGTTCCTTCTTGCATGTCTGTTGTCTCGTTTCTTCTCACTTTGTTTGAGCGGAGGAGAGCAAGTTTGTGCGAACAAGTTTGTCTTGCCACTGATTGTTTGATCTGTCTCATCAGTATACTCCAAAGATGTGAATCTTTGTAATGTATTCCATTTATCACATTTCTTTGACTAATGTGAAGGAGATTCTGGATGGAAGTGAACTGTGTCATTTTTCTTTGTCTTGTAAGTTTGAGTTTTGTATGTTGTTGCTGCTTCCAGGCTCTTCTAAATTAAGGTTATTTACTCTTCTAATATAGGACAGGTATTCTACATACTGGACAGTACTGGGACCCCTTAGCTAGCCAGTGCTCGATGCACAAACAGTGGTAGCCTCGCAACAGCATCGCCAATGTCTCTCTGCTTGTGTCAGCAACTTCTTGAATGCAAACAGTGCATTGCTTGCACTCTTCGGCAAAGGCAGTGACACTCTTACGTCCCGATTCCGTGATAAGTCGTCAAAGACGTGATGTCGTACAAGTCTAAATTGTACTTGTACAAAACAAGAATGTGTTAATAAGATTGAAGCAACATCGTATGTATGCAGAAAGCTGAAGTCACGATATAAGAAGAAATATCTCTATATCATTACAAGACACAATATAGGAAGAAATATCTCTTTATCATTAATTTGCAGCGGAGTACAAGATTTCTCAATAAGCAACTAAAAATGCCGCTCAGATTAACAATTCACAAAATGACATACTGATATGAAATAATATTGTTCCATACATCATGTCCTCTTATTGTATTGGAAAAATAAAACACTTTATACTAAAAAAAAACTTCGAAATGCTTTGGAAAAGAGCTTCAATGGTTTGTGAGCCGATTGACGCCTTTGAACTGTCACATTATTCCCAACATATATGGAGGAGGTGTCAGCACATTGGAGAATGCACTTGCGAGCGGTGCCAACCCGACTCATCCAAACCAACACAATATACATATGAAGCATACAAAATATTAATTTAATTTTTCTACTTTAGCCAGAATATGTTAACAATTCATAACATAAAACGTAAACATGAGTATGTTACTTATACAATGATTTCAACCGATTGTCCATCCCTGCAAAACAATAATTAGAACATATCGTTCCTGTAAAATAATCATTAGCAATGCAGCATGTCTAAAGTCATTGGTAATTTCGACACCAAGAAGGACGCTCCCTTTCAGTCTGGATAGCTAGTCCTGCTGAGGGTTCTATAATATCTCTACTTGAAGCACGTTCCATATAATTTTTTTCCTATGTCGATACAGTCCCAGAGTTCCAGATACCATTCGAGAAAAGTTAAACCTTGTGCACAATTGTCCATGACCGTGCAATGCATATGCAATTTAGCTATAAGACATAATATGCATGGTAAAAGAAACTGAAATAAATGCTACCAAATCTCTGTTCATACTTTTCATTTCTCGAGCCACTGCTCATAACACATTTTTCCATTATAGGGTTATTGCGATTGGCAATTCATTGGTCTCGAATCATTACAAACTATTCTATAGTATTAAACCATTTCCATAAAACTTACCATATGAAAGCTCAAATACAACATAATTGAATTACACGTTTAAGTGTTTACTATATCATTCTCGTGCATAAATGTACTAACACTTTATAAGTTCGGAATTTCCATTTATACTAGTAACAACACACAAATGACTTCCTTTATCTTTTACTTTTACTAGGACATCTTTGATCAAAAGGATGTTGCAAAGGAAACAAAAATAGTTCTTTTATTAGGATGTGAAGTTAAAGGAAAGAAGCACCATAAACCATCTACCAATTAGAGAATTGCCGACAGAAAGAAACTGCTTCGCAACGATCAAGCTTTCCTTATGCGACCTCCTGCAATGGTACCAACATCGGATCAGTATTCATCTTCTATATATTTTTTTCTTTTTCTCAGAATCCCAAAATGACTACAGAAATCGATAAAAACGAATAATAAAATCATTCATCGAAAACAACAACAAAAATGTATTTATTAAAACCAAACAGCGAAAACGTTCTACGAAAACAACAATAAAAATGGACAAAAAGAGACTCCTATACAAAGTTAATTCTCCAAGACACGATTCACTGTATTTTGGACTTATTTCAACAAATACCAATCCATGAATATGATATAATCTCAATGAATTGGTCCCGATCAATTAGGTGCCGACAATTTTTTTCTACATAACCCAGTTTCGATTGAGTTATACTAGTTACAAGCCAATACAATACCACCACCACCACGAGGAACGAGGCACTACATTGCCAACGGTTTAGGAGAAGAGTACGCTACATCCTATACGATTAGGATAATCTTGTCGAAGGATAGTGTTGTGGCTTTCTTTGCAACACGATCAACAGACCTCTCTTAATTTCATGCACTAAACTCGTGCAATACCACCAATGTATGTTGGGTAGGAAAATTCATCAACTGCTGGAAAGTTCCTCAAAGAAGTTCATATCATCAAGTTCATGCCTTCTTGATTTATGTAAGAAAAGATAAAACCTATTTGAATGACCCGTTGACCTGAACCTTTATTATTGATGCCAAATTCCTAGCCAAGCTAAAGGCATATATAAGCATTGAGAAGGTCATGCCGTAAAACCTAAACAATAGGTTTGATTGGTAAGACAATCCTATCTCTTGGCTATACAATTTGAAAATTAAGGAAACCATGGAACACCATCCAAGTTCTTGAAGAGTCCAGACGAAGAGTCAAAAATTTTGTTATAAGGAATTGCGTTAGACCCTATGACGCATTAAGCTACAGAAAAACTCAAAAGGATCTGGATCCTCTCTTTTTTTTCTGGTCCTTCGGTTTTCCTATTCATACAGCACCAGAATCTCACAGGTCTATGTTTTGGAACTGAGCCTTGCTCATATAAGCTTCAGTTCAAGTTTGCTGCAGCTTTGCTGAAACCCAAATTGCTTAATTTAGGCAACAAACCTGTTGTCCTGAAACAGTTTGATTGGTTATAATACAACAAATCTATGCGTAAATTACACAATTAGTTCAACAGAAGGGTTTCATTCTGGCTATACACAGTTGCTCTTAAACCGAACTGCAGCGAACCAAAGGTGGTTGGACTTCAGTCGAATCAGCAGGACTAGCCTTGATAGAGAAGCTCTCCCTTCGTCCCTGGCCATCCTGTGTCGGTTCGTGTATCTGCATCTATACAGGGAGTAGCTGACTTGCCCGACCTTGTGTAGGCGCTGCCGCTACTGCAAAAGGTCATTGTTGAACAAAAGGTAAAATGGTTGTGCATTAAGGAAAAAAGAAATTCTAAAACAACAATTACTTCTAGCAACTACTAGCTTTCCTTCATATGATGCCATGCTTTCCTAAAGATGTTTACCAAACTACTCCACCCAATAAGAAAAAGAAAGCATACCTTGCTTGTTACTGATAGCATAATCAAGTGACTCAAGCTGGGGTGGTTCAACCTGGTTGTCTTCCGCAGCTTCTTCCTGTTTCATCTCTGTTTCTTGCTCCCAAAACATCACCGGAGACCTCATCCCCTCATTGCCTTCACTTACTTGTTCCTTCTCACCCATCTCTACCATCGAATCTACTCCTTTCTTAACGGGAATGATAGAGTTGTGGACACTCTCTCTGGCCTTCAGAGCCTGTTGCACAGCAGGCAAAATTATTAGAGATCACACACACACATAATCCTAGCACCCGCCTATGAAAACTTTATTTTCCTTTGAAGTAGAAGTGAGCTATCATTATAGAACTTTCCTTTTGAAACTGTTTTAAGTAACATTTTTCAAAAGAAAATCTATTGGTAGTTAGCTAAGCAATGGCATGTTTAGATATTGGTATCCACACTACGATTCTAACCTTGGACATTCAGCGTTGAAAACTTTTCGCAGAGTATTAAGATAACGAGGTTTGGATGGGGTTCAAAGCTTATCTTAGTTTCCAGAAGGCCATACAAATAGGTCCTAGTTTCCATCCCATGGATTTGGAATGCAATCTATGAATTCCAAGTACTGGTTTTGAGAAAATAGGCATTCAAACATTGACAAGTTAGTGATAGAGTACTAATTTGCTTTGATCCTTGAGGTATTGATCTTCCGTGTAATTATCTGGATACCATATAGTTTACTGAGTTCGATATATACCTTACCCAGGATAAATAATTATCTAAAACATTACATATTTTATGACACAAGCAGTTGAAGCAGAATAATTACTTGTACACCTACCTGTTTATGGAATTTCAATACAATGTACAAATATTTACAACTGTAACTTAAGATATGCAAGCATATTTCAATTATACAGAAATTATCAATCCAGTTCTTCGTTTAACTGCACTTCCCAAATCCATGCGCAAATATCTTGACTAGATACAAGAAATCTTGAAAAGAAAGAGAACATGCGCGCACAACTTACTTCCTTTTCCCAATTAGCACGTAATACAATGATCAGATACATGGCGTCCTGAAGAGAGAGGGCACAGATGATTCCTATCCATAGACCCTGCCCATCAAAGTTTGAGAAATATTCAGGCTAAGCGAAATTAACATTTAGGCGTAAATAACGACAGTACAAATGGAGTAACCTTTATCCCAATGTGGAGAACAAAAGCCAAGGCTATAGAGCATGGAATGCCCACCACGTAGAAAGACCCAAGATTGATAAAAGCACCACTCATTTGCCAACCACATCCTCTAAGAGTGCCTAAGCGAAAGCAAATTACTCTTTAATTCTTGAGAGAACAAAGCCAAATTACTTACTACCCATATTACTATTTTGTCAGGATCGATACCTGAAAGTACACACTGGGTTGCGTCTATAGAATGGGTTAATGCAACCAGAGGCATCATACCTGCCAAAGCTTTAACAACTACGGCTTCATTGCTATAAACATGACCCCAGATGCTACTTACGGATATCATGATAACTGCAACTGTCAAACCTTCTATAATAGCCATGGATATTGCAACACGGACAGCCAAAGAAGCAACTAGTGGATTGCCTGCACCCAATTCATTTGCTACACGTGTGCTGCGAGGAAATATATGGTACAAGCTTATAGGAAAATCTGTTGATATGGTATGTTGGGTGTCATATTTAAGTATAGTATAAGCACATGGGAATATCCTGAGGACATATTTGGGATGCCAGAATATGTCACAGGATATTCCATTATGAGATTATTGTCATAATGATTGAGATCATTGTATTAATGACTGTAAGGCTATATAATGCCAATGAGACAATCAATAAAATCATCAACTAATTTCAACATGGTATCAGAGCCAAGTTTCCACAAACCCTAGCCGTCACCAAGCTTCCACAAACCCACAGGAGGATTTTCTAGATCTCCTCCACCGAACTCTTCCACGCCCCCCTCCCTTCCCGCCTCGTCTACCCCCCTCCCTTCAAAAAAAAAAAAAAAAAAAAAAAAAAAAAATCTTCAGGGCTGCTGCGACGGCGGCTGTTACATGCGTGCTGCCGCCTCCTCCACACCAGCACTAGACATCGCCTAATAGGGATGCCTAGATCTGGAAAAAGGGGGAACATGTTCGGATCTAGGAGCGGACGACGAGGACGAGCGTGAGTCGTGGAGCGGACGTGACGTGATTGGATAGACGAAGCATCGATGGAGGAGATCATCAAGAAGCTAGATTCTGCAGAGGTGGCGACGTTGATGAAGTTGTTGACGATGTCGGCTGGTGAGAACACGACACGAACGTCGCCGGAGTTGAAGCTTCCCTCCATCGATCTGAAATTAGATGGACCAGCCACCTATCTGAGTTGGTCACGGCGGGTGAGAAGAACCCTCGCAGGAAAAAACATGGAGGGGTTCCTGACGGGCGAGACGACAGAGCCGGACGAGGGCTCGACAGGACGCGATGAGTGGAAGTCCACTCATATGGTGATCTACATCTGGCTTCTCAACTCCTTAGTCCAGTCTATTGCCGCCACAGTAGACGGTATTGAGATGGTGAAAGATGTGTGGGAGAAGTTGAGAAGGACCTATGATGGTGTGGGGAACAACTTACGGGTCTTCCAGATAAAGGGGGAGATTGATGACACCGTACAGGGAGAGAAGACGGTGCAGGAGTATGCCACGGAGTTGGAGCGTCTGTGGTTGGATTATGATCACTCCTCAGATCGGGCGAGCTGCGGGGACCCTAAGTGTAAGGAGAGACAGGTGTGTCTGCAGGAGAGGACGATGAAGTTTCTCAAAGGGCTGACTGCAGCTTTCGCACAGAGGACGGCCCTACTTCTAGCCCAACCAAAGATCCCTAGCCTTGAGGAGGCTATCTCAGCCATGATCCAGGAGGAGACACGCATCAGGCTGCAAGCAGGGACATGTGGTCCCCCCGAAGCAAAGTCAGCACTAGCGATCACCAGCTCAGGTAACACACGATCTAAGGGAGAACCCTGGCAGGATAACCGGCAGTGCTACAACTGTGGGGAGATGGGTCATCATCGATATGCTTGTACCAAACCACCTAGGGAGGGAGACTCAGGTGGTGCACGAGGACCGTTCGGCGGACGAGGATATAATGGAGGACGTGGTCGTGGTCGAGGGGGTAGACGAGGCGGCCGAGGAGGTTATCGAGCAAACCTCCTGATATCAGAAGGGAACGGAGAAGCTGATGGCACCATTACTGTGGAGGACCAGGCACTGGGAGACATGAGGAGTAGAACAGAGGAGGCGTCCACCTCATTCTTTGTTAGGGGCAACGCTGCCATATATGCCCATCCATCAGAAGGTACTGACGAATCACTTGCCCTTGCGTCTACCTCTTCCCTTAAATCATCAGACTGGATTATCGACTCGGGAGCATCTCGACATGTGACTGGGAATGCTAGTGAGTTTTCTTCCTACACTCACCTAGCATCAGCAGACAGCATTCAGACAGCTGATGGCACTTTCCAGCCAGTGGTCGGTAAGGGTACTGTTAATTGTACAGGTTCAGTAAGATTATCCAATGTTTTACATGCTCCATCCTTTCCAGTCAGTCTCTTGTCCATTAGTTCTATAATCCTCCAACTTAAATGCATTGTTTCTTTTGATATTCCTAAGGTGACCTTCCAGGAGAAAGGGACAGGACGAAGACTTGGGACTGGCACTTGGCATGAGGGACTGTGGTACCTAGATCGAGAAGGACTGGACTCAGCATTGGTATCTATGGCAGAGAAGGCTGGCATGGAAGGACTGCAGCAGAGGACTGAGGATACCTTGATGCTCCATCATCGGAGGATGGGACATTCTTCCTTTGATACTCTAAGTAAGTTATATCCAGAGATTTATGCAAAAACAAAAAAAGAGAAATTAGTATGTGATGCGTGCGAGTTAGGAAAACTTACTAGGAGCTCATATGTTGGCACGGGTCATAGGAGCACTTTTGCTTTTGAGGTAGTACATTCTGATGTCTGGGGTCCATGTGCTACTAACACTATGAATGGTTATAAGTACTTTGTTTCTTTCATTGAGTGTGCCTCTCGTGTTACCTGGTTATATTTGATGAAAAATAAGAATGATGTACCTGCTTGTTTTCGGGATTTTCATAAGCATGTCCAGACTCAGTACAAAGCAGTTGTGAAGGTACTGAGGTCTGACAATGGAACGGAGTATACCAACAGGACGCTTGCAGAATACTTGTCAGCACACGGAATACAGCATCAGACCACTTGTGCATACACACCAGCACAAAATGGAGTTGCAGAAAGGAAAAACAGACACCTTCTGGAGGTCGCAAGAAGTATGATGATCGACATGAATGTCCCACAGAGTCTGTGGGGGCATGCAGTGTTGACAGCAGCTCAACTCATCAACAGGATGCCCTCGAAGGTCCTCGGATGGAAGTCCCCATGTGAGGTATTGCAAGGCAATAATAGTGGGATACTCCCACTGAAGGTGTTTGGGTGTGTGTGTTTTGTGAAGGACAACAGGCCATCAGTTGGGAAACTTGACCCTAGAGCGGTCAAATGCATCTTCGTAGGCTACTCGGCGACCCAGAAGGGGTATGTGTGCTGGAGTCCAGTAGAGAAGAAGAAGTTTGTCAGTATGGATGTCCACTTTCGGGAGCATGAGCCATACTACCACCAGGACGGAACTTCACACAACACGCCTAATACTGCCAGTATTAGGCGAGAGGGGGAGATGGAGAACTTTGTGGTAACCGATTTAGAAGTTTGGCATGGAGGCACGGAGAAGGGACAAGAAGGTGAAGGTGTTAGGCCTACGGCTCAGGGAGAGTTACTTACCTACAGCAGGAGAGAGAAGCAAACTGCAGGACCAGTACCGACAGTGCCAGTGCCAAGTCCTTTGCCTGCGTTGGTCCCAACTCCTGAGGCACCGACACCAACCCCCCTTCAGGTGATACCCCCTCCTTCACAAAATATCATTCCTCCTACTTCTACTCCTCCCACACCACTATCTGTACGGAGGACCACTCGCAGCAATGCAGGAAATCCTCCAAACAGATATGGTTGGGATATTGCTCAGTTTGTTTCTTATGACCATATCTCTTCTTCTCATGGAGCATTTATAGCATCTTTGGATAGTATTACTGTACCTAACAATTGGCAGGTTGCCAAGAACGATCCAAAGTGGAAAGCGGCAATGCACGAGGAGTTGGGAGCTCTGGAGAAGAACCACACTTGGGAGCTTGTGAGATTGCCAGAGGGGAAGAGAGCAGTTGGATGCAAGTGGGTCTTTACCGTGAAGCAGAACCCAGATGGACAGGTTGAGCGCTACAAAGCTCGACTAGTAGCCAAAGGATACAGTCAGACGTACGGCATCGACTATGACGAGACCTTTGCACCAGTTGCAAAGATGAGCACTATCAGGACTCTGATTTCTCTGGCAGCGAATGGTGGATGGAAGCTACACCAACTGGATGTGAAGAATGCGTTTCTTCACGGAGATCTAGTGGAGGAGGTGTACATGGAGATACCACCAGGATTTGGCACCAATCAGACAGTAGGCAAGGTCTGCAGGTTGAAGAAGTCCATCTATGGACTGAAGCAGTCTCCTCGAGCGTGGTTTGACAGATTCAGAAGAGCGATGATAGGGATGGGATATCAGCAGATCAATGCGGATCATACTGTGTTCTTCCGTCGGAGTGGAGGCCACATCACCATGCTTGCGGTGTATGTGGACGATATGATTATCACAGGAGATGATGAGCAGGAGATCGCCCAACTCAAAGGAAAGCTTGGCAAGGAATTCGAGGTGAAGGATCTCGGCCTTCTTCGGTACTTCCTTGGGATTGAGATTGCTCGAGAAGCAGAGGGGATTGTTCTCTCTCAAAGGAAGTATGCACTGGACCTTCTCACAGAAACTGGGATGTTGGGGTGCAAACCTGCAGCGACACCAATAGATCAGAGGTTCAAGATTGATGCTGAGGCTGGAGAACCAGTTGATCGGGACAGATACCAGAGACTGGTTGGCAAGTTGATCTATTTGAGCCACACACGTCCTGATATCTGCTTTGCAGTAAGTGTGGTGAGCCGCTACATGCATGACCCACGGAAGGGTCATATGGATGCAGTGTACCAGATTCTGAGGTACCTGAAAGGTGCTCCCGGGAAGGGACTAATATTCAGGAAGAACAATCACGTGAGCATCGAGGGCTACTGTGATTCTGACTGGGCTAGTTGTGCTGATGACAGGAGGTCTACCTCAGGATATTGCATATTTGTAGGAGGTAACTTGGTCTCCTGGAGGAGTAAGAAGCAGTCTGTGGTGGCCAGATCGACAGCTGAAGCAGAGTACAGAGCTATGGCCTTGGGAGTTGCAGAGCTGCTATGGTTGAAGAATATGCTGGTGGAGCTGAAGCTGGATCAAGGAGCCAAGATGAAGCTGTGGTGTGACAATCAGTCAGCTATTAGTATCGCCAACAATCCAGTACAGCATGACAGGACCAAACACATCGAGATTGATAGATTCTTCATCAAAGAGAAGTTGGATAGTGGATTACTGGAGCTTGGCCATGTTCCAACCAGGGATCAAGTAGCAGATGGACTAACCAAGGGACTCGCCTCAGTGAGCATGATTAGAGGATGTGACAAGATGGGCTTAGTGAATATCTTTCACCCATCTTGAGGGGGAGTGTTGATATGGTATGTTGGGTGTCATATTTAAGTATAGTATAAGCACATGGGAATATCCTGAGGACATATTTGGGATGCCAGAATATGTCACAGGATATTCCATTATGAGATTATTGTCATAATGATTGAGATCATTGTATTAATGACTGTAAGGCTATATAATGCCAATGAGACAATCAATAAAATCATCAACTAATTTCAACAAAATCAATTAGTCATAGCAAAAGAATGGTGAAAAAAATTAAATCAACTGACCTTACAGCAGCACCAAGACCCATGCTAATCATGTATACAAGTGCAAGAGTGTTGAGGCTGAAAAAGAAAGAAGAAAATGTTCTTCTTAAACTTAGAATAGACCACTTTTAGAACTGAAGTGGGAAGCATAATTAATTTAGTTAGAATGATATCAACCTAAATAAATGTATAATGTGTATGCATTAGTTGATGTCTTTTAATTGCTTAGTGGAATCTGTGGATGTGTTATCAGCATCAATTCAATTGTGCATGTGCAATTTTGGTGAAACCTTGAAACTAAGAGATATTTATGTGCAGTAAGCAACACCTGAAATTGTCTACCGAAAACCTGTGTTATTTGCTTCTGACCCTGTTTTCGTGTAACTCGTGGAGCTGTAAGTTAAGTCCTGAGCATATCCTTACCTTATTGACACCACCGATGTTTGCAGCTTTGGATTTGGAAGAAGACCCGATAGAATAACAAGCGACTCAAATGACCAAAACTCCAAGCTGTACCATGCACACAAAACACTTAAATTACAAATGTATGCCGGTAGGAGAGAATGACTAATGTTGGCTATTGCGTATGATAGAAGTTTTCCATACAACGTAAAGCACAACCGAGGAGAGAGAATAACGAATGTGGCTACTTTATATGTTTAGGTTTTCAATGCAACATGAAAGAGAAGGAATATCGAATCAGTATAAGTAGAATGGACTGACTCTTCGGATATAATCTATGATATATCTTTACATGAAATAAGGTTGAAATGTATTCATTGTTGTCAATATTAGCTAGATGTATAATTGTATATGTGTGGTATTCTCACCATAAGTTGATTTGCACCGGATCCAACTTTTTAAACATCCTTGGTAAACAAGAATGAATCTGAAAACTTGGGAGCCTGGTGAGCAACATATAAATGCCTTTCTGTTTTATATTCATACTCCACCTTCGAAAGGACTATATATATCCACAAATCCCTGATTCATTTCTTCATAATGCTTATCAATAGAAGATACATTTTAAATGTTATCACTTCGAAAAAAAGGCTTGCCTATAGGAGACTCCACAGTATGGTTATATATTAACAAACCTTTCGTTTACAAAACTGTTTCAAGATTTCTATATTCAGGACTCCGAAACATTAGGGGGGCTAGAGGACTAAACCCAAATACTCGTGGTATGCTTTCTACTTCAGGAAGGTACAAGTGATCATAGTTTTATTTGTGGACATCGAACATATTACATGATCGATAACCCAAAATTAGCAGAAAAAATTAGGTATTATATTTCTTTTTCATTCAATTAGGTTTGCATTTTCAGTTTTCAGTTTTCAGTTATTGTTCAAATGTCTTGAAGAAGCAAGAGCATGTCATTTTTCAGTTTAAAAATGAAGACAGTAACTTTGCAACATCAAAGAATAAGTGTCCAAAAGATGAGAAGAAGAAACCAAGAAATTAATGTATTACTGAGAAAAATCAGTAACATGATCCTTACCAAATCATAGCAGCCGAAGGAATAGCAACTCTCATAAATCTGAAAACATCATGAAAAGCCTTTCTTGAGACGCCACTCCATGTAGCATTGCATGCAGGATAGAGGTTGATGTAGAGTATCAACAATAACACATTAAACCAGTAAGATATAGATAATGCCAAAGCTCCACCTTTTGCTCCCAGACCAAGTGTGAATACCAAACTCCAACACAATACAACATGAAGCAAGGTTGTAATCCCAGATGTTATCATTAATGGGAACACTATGTTCTGTGTCTGCAGAAATCTGATGAGGCATTGAAGTATGCCGTAACCAAAAAGAGCTGGAGTCATCCAACAAATATATATTCCAGCTGCAGCTGATACTTGTTTGTCTTGGTGAAGTTTCGTAAGGATTTGACTGGTGAAGGCCCATAAGAAGGAGATGGGGATGCTCACAAGGGTGAGAACCAGTACCGCCCTTTGTAAGTAGACGCCTAACAGAGGATATTGCTTTGCTCCAAAGGCTTGCCCACATGAGGTATCCATTGCGCTCCCCAAGCCCATCTATTTCATCAAAGAAACTCGTGATAAGAATTTATCAGAACAATTATTGGATCTTGATGACTAAGAATATTGTATATTTGTGTGATCAAGGTGTTAAATGGTTGTGTTGTAACAAAAAATAGTTGTAGGCCTGCACATATGACTTGAGATTGTTAATTAGCAGTTTGATATTATGCTTGACATGATGAACATGACCTCAACATTATGATTAAAAATAAAAGCTATGTGTTGGTATATTAGAATATTCTTGGTATATTTGTTAGGATATTAGAATATTCTACATGGATTTTTAATGGGATATTAATGTAAGATGAAGGATTGTAAGGCTATAAATAGCCAAGAGATTATCAAAAATATATAACAATTACTCCAAAATATTCTACATGGTATCAGAGCCCAAACCCTAGCCACTACCTCCCAAACCCTAGCCGCCACCGCTGCCACACCACCTGCCACCACCGCTGCCGCGCCGCCCGCCACCACCGCCGCCGTACCGGTCGCCCGCCACCACCGCTTACCGCTCGCCTGCCAGCACCACCGCGAAGCCGCGACTCTCGCGGAGCCTTCTGCCGCGGTTCCTGGTGTCTCTCGTGTGTCGGTCCAGACGTTGACATCGAAGGCCTAGATTTGATGGGGGAGAGACATGATCGTGTCTAGGAGAGGACGAAGAGGGCGAACGTGAATCGTGGGACGGGTGTGAGGTGATCGGAGAAGAGGAGGATCGATGGAGGAGATCATCAAGAAGTTGAACTATGCGGAGGTCGCAACGTTGATGAAGTTGATGAAACTGTCGGCTGGTGAGAGCGCGACACGAACATTGGCGAATTTGGAGCTTCCATCCATCGATTTGAAGCTTGATGGACCGACCACCTACCTGAGTTGGTCACGACGGGTGAGGAGAACCCTCGCAGGGAAGAACCTGGAGGATTTCTTGTCAGGAGAGAAGACAGAGGCGGATAAGGGCTCGGTAGGACGCGACGAGTGGAAGTCCACTCATATGGTGGTATACATTTGGCTCCTCAATTCTTTAGTCCAGTCGATTGCCGCCACAGTGGATGGCCTTGAGATGGTGAAAGACGTGTGGGAGAAGTTGAGACGAACCTACGATGGTATGGGAAATAACTTAAGGGTTTTCCAGATCAAGGGGGAGATCGACGACATCGTACAAGGAGAGAAGACGGTACAGGAGTATGCCACGGAGTTGGAGCGTCTGTGGTTGGATTATGGTCACTTCTTAGATCGGACGAGCTGCGAGGACCCGAACTGTAAGGAGAGACATGTATGTCTGCAGGAGAGGACGATGAAGTTTCTTAAGGGGCTGGCCGCAGTGTTTGTTCAGAGGACAACACTACTTCTAGCCCAACCGAAGATTCTTACACTTTAGGAAGTTATCTCGGCCATGATCCAGGAGGAGACTCGTATCAAGCTACAAGCAGGGACATGTGGTCCTCCTGAAGTAAAAACAGCACTGGCGGTTTCCAATTTAGGCGGCAAATGACCTAAGGGAGACCCCAGCAGTATTACAACTACGGGAAGGTGGGTCATCTGAGGTATGCTTGCACCAAACCACCCAAGAAGGGAGATTCAAGTGGCAGTCGTGGACAGTTTGGAGAACGTGGCCGTGGTCGTGGGAATCGATGGGGTGGTCGAGGAGGTTATCGGGCAAAACCTGCTGGTAGCAGAAGGCGAGGAGGGAGCTAATGATGCCTATACTGAGGAGAATCAGACACTACTGGACATGCTAAAAGTACTCAGGAGAAAGCAGAGAGCGTCAAGCGATGGAGACAGGAGGAGTGGGATTAAGGAGGTGTCCACCTCAGTCTTCACCAGAGATAACGCTGCCATGTATGCCATCCATCGGAAGGTTATGATGACTCACTCGCCCTTGCATCTATGTCTTCCCTTAGATCGTCGGACTGGATTGTCGATTCGGGTGCGTCTCGATACGTGACATGGAATGCTAGTGAGTTCTCTTCCTACACTCACCTAGAATCTACAGACAGCATTCAAACAGCCGATAGTACTTTCCAGCTAGTGGTAGGTAAAGGTATTGTCGATTGTACAGGTTCAGTAAGATTATCCAATGTTTTACATGCTCTTTCTTTTCTATTCAGTCTTTTGTCCATTAGTTCTATAATCCTCCAACTAAAATGCATTGTCTTTTTTGATATTCCTAAGGTGATCTTCTAGGAGAAGGAGATGGGACGAAGACTTGGGACTGGCACTTGGCACGATGGACTGTGGTACCTGGATCGGGAATGATTGGATTCGGCATTGGTGTGTGTGGCAGAAAGGACAGGAATATGAGGACCAAAGATGAGTGCCGAGGATACACTAATACTCCATCACTGGTGATTGGGGCACTCATTTTTTGGTATTTTGAGTAGGTTGTATCCATCTATTTATGAGAAGACAAATAATGAGAAACTAGTATGTGATGCATGCGATTTAGGAAAACTTACTAGGAGCTCATATGTTGGTGCGGGCCATATGATCTCTTCTGTTTTTTATATTATACATTCTGATGTCTGGGGGCCATATGCCACAACTACTATAAATGAGTACAAGTATTTCGTCTCTTTTATTGATTATTTCTCTCGTGTCACCTGTCTGTATTTGATGAAGAATAAGAGTGCGGTCTTTGCCTATTTCCGGGACTTTCATAAACATGTCCAGACTCAGTACAGAGCAGTGGTGAAGGTACTAAGGTCTGACAATGGAACAAAGTATACCAACAAAATACTTGAGGAATACCTGTCAGCCCAAGGGATACAATATCAGACCACCTGTGCATACACATCAACACAGAATGGATTGACAGAAAGGAAGAACGGACATCTTCTGGAGGTGGCAAGGAGCATGATGATCGTCATGAATGTCCCACGTAGTCTGTGGGGGCATGCAGTGTTGACAATAGCTCGATTGATCAACAGGATGCCTCGAAGGTACTTGGATAGAAGTCTCCATGTGAGATATTGCAAGAAAATAATAGTAGAATAGTCCTACTAAATGTGTTTGGTTGCATATATTTTGTGAAGGACAACAGACCGTCTGTTGGAAAACTTGACCCCAGAGCAGTCAAGTGTGTATTCTTAGGCTATTCGACGACTCAGAAGGGGTACGTGTGCTGGAGCCCAGCAGAGAAGAAGAAGTTTATGAGCACGGATGTTCACTTCAGGGAGTTTGATCTATACTACGGTCAGGAGGAAACCTCATCCATGAGCAACTCACCTGATACTGAGAGTATGAGACGAGAGAGGGAGATTGGTGAGAGTGTGGTGACTGATTTAGGAGTATGGCATGAAAGAACATTTGAGGAGGAGCAGGAGAGTGAAGAGGAACAGGGGGAGGCAATGAGAGGTGTTAGGCCCACGACTCAGGGGGAGTTACTTACCTACAGCAGAAAAGGGAAGCAAACTGCAGGACCAATACCTATAGTGCCTGTAAACTCCCTCGACCAGATTTCAGTAATTTAGGATTAATTTTAGCTAATTAGAATTTCTGTAACTTTTTAAAATTTATTTTGTTTACATATCCTATTGTTTGTGCACCTGTACCTTATACAATTAATTAGAGCATTACACTAGCTGTGTTTCCCAAACAAAATTCACATACCTGTCCTAGACATGTTAGACTATTTTTCTGAATTTTATGCAACTCCCAGATGCTTTATTTTGAGCCTCGTTTGAGACGCACAAATATTATTATAAAAGTCCGTATTTATTTCCTATTTTATTTCTTGCTCTTTACCCATCTCTGTACCCCTAGAGATTGAGGACCAACAGGCACCAGTTTTGCCCAAACAAAAATACGATAATATTCTACTTTGAATATACTACAATTAGTATATTGACACCGTAGTAAAATTATGGCCCTACCTGCCTCTAAATAATTAGAGAACACCGTACGCAGTATTTATTAAATAATAAATACGATGACCCGTATCACCAAGAAACCAGGCCCTGCCCCTGCCCAGACTCACCCCCACCTCCTCAGGGCCCTCCCACAGCTTTTCTCTCTCAATTCTGAGCATTTTAGTATTTTCTGGGAACATGGTATTTTATCAGACAAATTGCGTAATTACGCAAAATACCAAATTTGGGACCTATTTGCAATTTAGAAAATTTCAGGGGTTTTTATACAAATTTTCAGTGTGAGGTGGCATCACCTCATTGGCTGGTGAATGTGGACCGTCCACGTGTCATGTGGGACCCACAAATGGCTGCATAAATATCCCAAAACCCAAATTACCTAAATACCCTAAAACTTCCATCTATTTACAACCTTGCCACTCCCCAAAACCCCTATATAAAACCGACCCCTCCCTTCTTTCAACCCTCACAGCCACCACCCTCAGCCACCACCGGCCACCCCACTCCGGCGAAGCCCTCGCCAACTCCCCACCTCCCCTCCGGCGAAGCCCCACCACCTCCGGCCGCCTGCTCCGCCGTGGGCAGCTGCCACAGACCCAACTCCCCAACACCCTCAACCACAGCCACCACCACCCGAACCACCTCCACCACCGCCTCCGGCCACCGTGCACCACCACCACCACCACCACCACCACCACTCAACTCGCCCCGACCCCCTCTACCGGACCACCACTTCCCCTCCGCCCTACGACCACTCCTCCGCCGCCGGCAGCCCCCGCAGCACCACCAACCCCCCTAACCCTAACAGCACCCTCTCCACTCCGACCACCTCCAGCCGCCACCACCGCCACCGTAGACCCCCGCCACCACCACCAACCTCACCACCACCCTCCCCTCCGTCGATCCTCCACCCTGCACCGCCGCCTCCTCCGCCGCAGCCTCCACAAGCTGCTGCTGCTGCTGCTGTTGCTGGCAGCCACTGCTGCTGCTGACGCTCCTCCGGCCAGCCACCGCCACCTCCGCCGTCGTCCTCCCGCCGGCGACAAGCCAAGGCCCCCACCTGTCAGTTAGGTATACCCCCTAACCCTATCTATACGTATATATGTATAAATACTTATATGTATGTATATATATATGTATATATATGTATATTTATATATATATATGATAATATATAATATATATTATATTAATATACTATATAAATACAGTATATTTATATTGTATATATATATATATTACTATTATATATGTATACTACTATTATTATTATGTATTTAATATATATTTATGTATATATATATCTATGTAATATATATATTTATATATAATATATTATGTAGATATATAAATATTATGTATTATTATAATTACTGTAAATATATATATACAGTATATATATTTATATGTATTATGCATTTTATTATTTAATTATGCACCTTTTAAATTCTGTTTTTCTTTTATTAATTATATATATATATGTAGTATATATATATGTAGTATATATATATATATATATATATATATATATTTATTATATGTATTCTATATATAATTATATATATATATATATTATATTAGATATATATAATAATAATTATTATTACTATATACATATATATATATATATATATATATATATACAGTGTATATATATATATATTGTAATATATATGTATATATATATATATTTCCTTTTTCTTTCTTATATATCTATATATATATATATTTATATATAATATCTATTATGTATATACATACATTATATATATATACTTATATATATATATATATATTTATATGCTTTTAATTTTGTTTACTATATATAATTTTATATATATATATATATACTAATATATATGTATATTTAAATTTCTGCATTTTTCTTTTCTTTTATATATATATATATATAAATATATATATATATATATATATATATATATATATATGTATCTATACATATAAATTAGTATATAAATATGTATATATTTATATATTTCAAATTCCTGCATTTTTATTCTTTTCTTTATATATATATGTATATATGTAAATATATACATCTATATATATCTATCTATTATTTATATATATATATATATATATATATATTAGTATACATAAATATGTATATATATATATATATATATATATATATTTATTTATTTCCATTTCAGCTTTATTTTCTTTTTATATCTATATGTATTATATAAAATATATCTATTATATATACATACTATATATACCTACTACTATATATATATATATATATATATATATATATATATATATATATACTCTATATATATATGAACCCTATATATATATATTGGCTTATGTGTATATATTTACATAAGTATATAAATACTATATTATTGTGCCTTATTTAAATTATATTTACGAGACCTGTACGTCTTAAACAGAAAACATCTCCAGCACAGTCAGTGACCCCCTGTCACCAGAACTCTCAGAACTGACTGTGAGACCAGGTTTCCAACACAATCAGGAAGTAGGCAAGTATACATTGGCAAGTTACTGTCTAAATTCAAATGCTGTTATATGCTATGTTTTTCCTGAATTCATATAACTGTGAGTACCTGAGATTGCCTCAGGTACAGTCAACAGATACGTTGACTTGTAGAATAATTAACTTAGTCTTTTCAGACCTACCAACATCTGTGAGGGTATCCTAATATCCTCCTAGACCCTATCACGGGAACACGCAACATGGTTGCAATACATATTGGGATGCGAGCTGCGTATTTGATTAGCTACCAGTACGTGTGACACGCATCACGGCTTAGCACAATCAGGAAAACTCAGGAAAAGTACGACTTGGCATTTAGTTACGTTGGGCGGAAAAGATAACTAGTAGACGTATGGGACACCCCCTCCATGAGTCTTTTATCCTTCGTACCATGCTCCTCGGAGATGGTCGATTGCAGAGCTACCCGTGTGTCCGGGGGCATATGACACATATACTAGCCAGTCAACACGATTGGTGAATTAAGTCAGCATATGTCAAACCTACACATTCCTATGCGTACTATAAGGTCTTTACTTGCATTTCACTTAGATGGTTAGTACCCTGTATTTATTTATTTATTTAGTATTTTTATACCTGGCATGTTATTTTCCTGTATCTTGTTATGTCCCACTGAGGACCTGGTTCCCTTCCAGATTTAGACGAGGCCTTCTATCCCACGGTGTATGGTCCAGGACAGGAGACTAGGCATGCCACCGAGGAAGAACTAGAAGAGACACCATCAGAATCTACCTGATTCTAGGAGATGCTCTCTTGGCGATGGAGATGTTTTGCTAGATAGACGATACTCAGTATATCCTGTTTTCTGTATTATTATTATATTTTGTAGTGGGTTTGTTTCCACAAGATGTGTATTAGGACATTTTCAGACTCAGCATTATATAGGGTGCTATTATTATATTTTGTTATATTTCAAGTATCTCAAAATATGACCCTTCAAGTATCTCAAAATATTATTATTATATTTTGCCAGTGCCAAGTCCCTTGCCTGCGTCCGTCTCAACTCCTGAGACACCTACACCACCACCACCAGATTCTCCTTCAGGTGATATCATTCTTCCTACTCCTCCCACACCATTATCAGTACGGAGGACCACTCGCAGCAATGCGAAAAATCTTTCTGATAGATATGATTGGGATCTTACTCAGTTTGTTTCATATAATAACATCTCTTATTCTCATGGAGCATTCATTGCATCTTTGGATAGTATTACTGTACCTAACAATTGGCAGGTTGCCAAGAACGATCCAAAGTAGAAAGCGGCGATGCACAAGGAGTTTGGCGTTCTTGAGAAGAACCACACTTGGGAACTGGTAAAACTGACAGAGGGGAAAAGGACAGACGGATGCAAGAGGGTCTTTACTGTGAAGCAGAACTCAGATGAAAAAGTAGAGCGCTACAAGGCTCGACTGGTGGCAAAAGGATACAATCAGACGTACGACATTGACTATAATGAGACTTTTGCACCAGTGGCGAAGATGAGCATCGTCAGGACCCTGATTTCTTTGGTAGCGAATGGTGGATGAAAGCTACACCAACTGGATGTGAAGAATGCGTTTCTTCATAGGGATCTAGTGGAGGAAGTGTACATAGAGATACCACCAGGATTCTATACCGATAAGACAGTGGGCAAGGTCTGCAGGTTGAAGAAGTCCCTCTATGGACTGAAGTAGTCTTTTCGAGCGTGGTTTGACAGATTCAGGAGGGCGATGATATGGATGGGATATCAACAGATCAATGCTGATCATACTGTGTTCTTCCATCGGAGTGGAGGCCACATCACCATGCTTGCGGTGTATGTGGACGATATGATTATCACAGGAGATGATGAGCAGGAGATTGTCCTACTTAAGGGGAAGCTTGGCAAGGAGTTCGAGGTGAAGGACCTTGGCCTTCTTCTGTACTTCCTTGATATTGAGATTGCTCGAGAAGCAGAGATGATTGTTCTTTCTCAGAGGAAGTATGCGCTGGACCTTCTCACAGAGACAGGGATGTTGGGATGCAGACCTGCAGCGACGCCGATCAACCAGGGGTTCAAGCTGTGTGCTGAGGCTGGAGAACCACTTGACCGAGACAGATACCAGAGATTGGTGGACAATTTGATATATTTGAGCCACACACGTCCTGATATCTGCTTTGCAGTGAGTGTGGTGAGCCGCTACATGCATGACCTAAGGAAGGGTCATATGGACGCAGTGTACCAGATTCTGAGATACTTGAAGGGTGCCCTTGGAAAGGGGTTGATATTCAAGAAGAATGATCACTTGAGCATCGAGGGCTACTATGACTCTGACTGGGCTAGCTGTACTGATGACATGAGGTCGACCTCGGGCTATTGCATATTTGTAGGAGGGAACTTGGTCTTTGGGAGGAGTAAAAAGCAATCGGTGGTGGCCAGATCGACAGCTGAAGCGGAGTACGGAGCTATGACCTTGGGAGTTGCAGAGCTGCTTTGGCTGAAGAGTATACTGGTGGAGCTGAAGCTGGATCAAGGAGCCAAGATGAAGTTGTGGTATGACAACCGGTCAGCCATCTGTATCGCCAACAATCCAGTGCAGCATGACAGAACCAAACACATCGAGATCGATAGGTTCTTCATCAAGGAGAAGTTGGACCGTGGACTACTAGAACTAAGTCATGTTCCAACCAAGGAGCAGGTAGCAAACAGTATGACCAAGGGACTTAGCTCTGCAGATATGATTAGAGGATGTGACAAGATGAGTTTAGTGAATATCTTTCACCCATCTTGAGGAGGAGTGTTGGTATATTAGAATATTCTTGGTATATTTGTTGGTATATTAGAATATTCTTAGTATATTTGTTGGAATATTAGAATATTCTACATGAGGTTTTATTGTGGTATTAATGTAAGATGAAGGGTTGTAAGGCTATAAATAGCTAAGAGATTATCAAATATATAACAATTACTCCAAAATATTCTACACTATGTCGATCAGACACAACTTTGAGGTCATAGATTCAAATCATCCTGTGTGCAGAGGAAATTATAGAGCATAACTTAACTGGGAACCTATGTCAAGAGGTGCAAGAACAGATGCACCTTATTTACAAAGACACGTACCACATCCAAAACCTACTCTCTTTTTTCCGCTTTGCTGCTAGTTAAAGTGTAAAAGCAGTATATAAAAGAAAGGGTACCATATCAAGATGTCAATCTGGTAGCACAACCTTAACTGTTAGCACAACCTCAACTGCGCACAGCCAACCAAATAACCCCTACTATACTGTTTATTCATAATTATATGATAAATTTTAACTTCTTTTGTAATTGAGATCACTGCCTACCCTCAATATTACTAGCAAAAGAACAGCCTTGTGCACATTATTCTGAGGAAAGAAGGCCAGGCAGTATACTGATACGAATATCAAACCAATCTTCAAGTACATATGCCTCTGCATTCAACATTTTTTTAGATCTAAGTTCGGTAAAATTTGTAATCGTCAATTTCGGAGTAAAAAGAAAAATAGTCGACGCAACAGAGATTTATAGCAATGTAAGAGAAGTTTGTGAAGAATATATGTATAAATATGGACATAGAGGAAGAGTGCTATGATGCAGGGACCAGCAAGGGGGTTGTTGGGGGATCGGTTGCGGGGTCTGTACTGGGAAAAAGGTCAGGACCTGAACCTAGAGGTTCCCAGACCACGGATGGCAGTCTAGGGGAGGGGGTTGTGGCCTCTAAAGAGGCACAACAAGCTCTGACTGTGATCGAGCCGAGTAGTTTGCAGAAGCTTAGTGCTGAAAATCAAGCCTTGATGGTTAATTTCTCCGCTCAATCGGATGCTTCTAAGGTAGCGAAGCTCATGAAAGTCCGCAAAGAGGCTAGTGGAGTTACCCCTGATGAAGTGTCTGCCTCTATGAAAGGGGAGCTGGTGTGTATTAACCACCCTGCCTGGACTGCTAAGTGGGCAAGTAAAAACTAAGCAAAGCACGAGGGGAATGCTTGAACTAAGAGGAAACCTCGATCCCCATTCGAGAGAGTACTCGTGTGAACAAGAGGGCGAACCATAGGTTGCTACTATGATTCCCGGGAAGGTTAAGATGTATTGGTTGGTTAGTTGTTTATAAGTTCATTTGTGCAGTCGGCCTGAGGGCTGGATTTTTGTGGGCATGCAGGGGAGTTCGTAATAAATTTACCTTTTTCGAAAAGGAAAAAGAATATGAGAAACAAGTTGCATACCAAAAAGCTAAAACCAGTTACACCGGCAAAGGAGGTGGCCACGGAAGCACCAGAGAGGGCAAGCTCTCCCAGATGGCCGACGAACATGAGCGATATGCTTTGTTGCAGGAACTGCAGCAGGCTCGTAAAGAAAAGAGGCCCTGATAACCACAGTTGCTTCTTAATCTCAGAGATCACCATTCCTTTGTCCATTCTCCTCTCCATCTCTCTCTCTCTCTCTCTCTCTCTCTCTCTCTCTCTCTCGCGTCACATATACATACATATATATACAAGTAATTAACAATAGTGGACGAGGAGACGGCTATTGTGTACACGCAGCTAGCCTTGGACAATGGTACCAGACTACAGGTTGCTAATTGCTATCTAAGGACAATGTAGCTAGCCTAGGGCGGAGTTTGGAAACTGCGTAAGTTCCAGAACAGCACAAACACAATTTTATCGCATCAAAATAGCTCTATTCAGCCTTTCTTAATACCATATAAATTTTAATAACGAAAACATATATACAGACATGTTTTCCTCAAGGAGTGGAACATCACATGAGCCAAACAGAACATCCTAATAGAGATCCCCTACTTGCACTTATGGAAGATACTCTAAGGTGGTATTTTGCTACAACATTCTAAGATAATGCTAGTATATAAGAGTTAATCACCGACTAACACATACTGACAGTATGAAAAACCAGTTCCCGTGGGGTCTTAATAATCTAAACCATTTGAATTATCTACAAACCCAAAAAAATAAAAAACATTTGGAGGTCTCTTGATTATTCATTATGTGACCCTAAAATGGACTATTCAAAATAGTCAGTTGAATACGTAGGTTTTGTATCAAATCAGACTAATTTTGCATGTATGCTTAGCATTTGGATCCTGATTGATGATCTGGAATCACAATATGTCATATGTATCCGAATCACTATGTTCAACCATTCATTTTAGGGAACTATATGAGCAACACTTGAACGATTCCATCTTTTTGCGTATAAGGTAACTTTAATGATGTAAATCAATATGAACGAAAAGATATTCAACAACTTGAATAGCTTTGCTTTAATTTGACAGTGAATGATCTGGAGTAAAATCCTCTGGAAAGGATCCGTGTCTAACTCACACTATTACATTTCAATATCATATATTACAATTGTACAACAAAATTATAGTCATTCTCTCATATTTTTGGCGTTGGCTGTTTGAATCATTCTTCCATTCCGTTCTTAATATTCTCTATCAAGGGCCATGCCCTTTGTCAAAAAACATATATTTTCTTAAAACCTCTATTCAAGTTTGTTTAGACCTACCTCTAGTCTTAGCGGCTCCTGTAACTACTATTATATCGCTTCTTCTCAGTGGTATATCTATTGGTCTATGTTACACATGTTCAAACCACCTAAGACGGTTTTTTTCTCACTTTATTTCCAATTGACATCACCTCTAATTTTCCACGGATATGTTCAAATCTTATATTATCTTTCATTGTATTATCTCTCATCCATCTTAGGATTCTTATTTCCGCTACAATAATTTTTTGGACATAATGTTTCTTAATTGTCCAACATTATGATTTATATAACATCGTTAGTCTTATAATTGTCTTATAGAATTTGTCTTTCAACTTCAATTGTATCTTTCGATCACAAAGTACTCCAAAAATATTCCTCGATTTCAACTATCATGTTTTAATTCTATGCATGACATCCTTCTACATCCCTGTATCATAAAAAATAATTGATCCTAAATACAAGAAACTATCAATGTTAGGTAACTCTTTTTCGTTATATATGTACTTTCTCCTCATTTCTCTATCTTTTGGTTGAAATTATATTTTATATATTTTATTTTTGTTTTACTAATTTTAAAATTCTTAGATTCTAAATTCTCTCTCCACATCTCCATTTTAGCATCTAATCCTTCTCTACTCTCATTAAGCAACACAATATCATCAACAAACATCATATCATGCCCTCCTCGTAGATATGCCTAGTATTCTCATCCATAACTAGAGCGATCAACTTAATGCTAACCTTGATGCCAGCCAATGGTACTAAGAATTCTTTAGTATCTCTTAATTCCAATGGTTTGCATGGTCGTCCCGACGCCATCATGTATATTCTTAATAGTCTCAATGTAACTACTAGGAACGTGTTTCTTCTCCATAGTCAATCACATCTTTCTATTAACTCTATCATAAACTGTCTCTAAGTCAATAATATATATATATATATATATATATATATATATATATATATATATATATATATATATATATATATATATATATATATAATATTTCATTAAACTTTTTAATGAGTACATGACTTCTATAGTAGATCTTCCATACATAAATCCAAATTGATTCTTTGAAATTCTAGTTTATTTTTTTAATATTTGCTTGATTACTCTCTCACATAGTTTTACGGTGTGACTCGATAGTAGTTAAAAATATTGATATCCTCGTTAATTTTATATATGAGTACTATGATAATAGTTCTTTATTCATCGTGCACTTTTTAGTCCTTAGAATTTGATTGAATATGTAATTCCTGTCAGTCATTTCTAATCTTGGAATTCAAACATCAATAAGAATATTACAATTGCGTCTTCAACAATGAATAATATTGTTATAGTAATAAAATGTTATTTTTATAGTAATGGTACTATTTTATAGTAAATTTTCTATTAAAAAATAATTTATTATGACACTTCAATAAAATACTATACACAAACCAATAATCTCATAAACATTATATGACACAAACAGAGAGGAGATGGGTACTGCGCCCATGCTGAGTATGTTTTTCTGGTGAAGTCAATATAGTTCCTGAGGTGGTCAAGGAGGGTGGAGTTCACATCAACATCCTGAATAAATGTTCCATTACGGAGCTTATGGAGTAATGCTCCCATGACTTGGGAGTCTAGAACAAATAGGCGGATCATCTGAGCCTGAAGTGATGTCGGACACCATTCATGCCAACAAGCTGACTAAGGCCGTGAATGGTCACGCGCAAGAATTGCCATATGAGGGATCATGTCTGGTTTAGAGGCTGCGAGGGTGAGTGCATTCAGTCGTGCACAAGACCGGTGCTTGCCTTGCCTTAGCCGGAACTTAATTTGGTTGTCCCTTGATCTAAGCCTTTTGTGAAGTGCTTCTTTATGTCCTGTAGGATCACCCACAATCTCGATCCCTTGTAGGTCATGCTGGACTTTAGAGGGTTGTCTAAATCCGAAGTCTTGTCTTGGGCAGCCCTGGTTGTGCATCCTTCCTTGGCTTCTTCCATACGTTGCAATGAGTCAATGGACTCATCCCCTTTGAGAGAGATTTCAATGTGGAGGGATGACAGTCTCAATTATTGTTATGGAATTACTCAATTGAAATTGATTATTTTACATTAATTTTTACTTTTGATTACTATTGTAATGTTCATTGATTCATTTTAATCTAGTATCAATACTAGTCATAATTTAAAGTTGATTTTGTTTGTTCGTATAAATTTGAAGACAATAATAATAGTAATAACAACACGTAGGCAAATTTAAAATTGTAATAAATTCCTCATTGTGGAAGTGATTTGAAAATGCATAATTAATTGTAAGAATCCTTATGATTTTCTTGAAAAATATTGTGATTGTGATTTAAAAGTTAGACTCACACAGTATGTTGAAAATCCATTTAGTCAAACCGCCTAATAAATTTGTGAAGAAAGCAAATATGGAGTCAATTATGATGTGATTTGATGAAGTGCATTCTGCAAATTTGGGCAGTACTCAGTAGTAAGGCTTGACTTGCCAAAACACAACTTTGTGCAACAGAGCCCAAATATTAGGTAAAATTGTCGGAAAAAATCTCCCTATGTTTCATCGTATTTTAATTATTAATCATAATTTACAAAACAAGTCTCCACTACATCTTCTTCCGAGATGGTCACAGTAATCATAACACAAAAGATTTTACTTCTCAAATGATAGTTTCTGTTGTTGTTCCGTTAGTTGCTATTTTGCAGTATTTTTATAGTGTCGTTTTAGGATTCTGGTGAGCTAGATCACAATACTTTCAGGTATCCAGGATCTGTGAACTCTATCTCTGGCCTTCCCTGACTGAAATATGAGAAGCACAAGAAAATTAATTGTAGATTTAATTACTAATCAAAGAGCATATAGTTACAAAGAGGTACGTATGATCCCGTCCAAAGACCCTATTAATTATCATTTGATTTCATAAGCATTTCATACTAACTAATCGAGCTTCATTGTGTATATGAGAATTACAAGAACTAGCTGTTGGTGTTTTTCACTTAGTTTTAGGAGTTTTAGTCTCATATTTGAAAACCACCAATGTGTATATATCAATATATAGCTTTGCTTAGTATTGGCATATGCACATGGGGTGGTGGTCCATGTGGGCTGAATTTCCTAGAGGGATTAAGTGTGAACCCCATTATGATAATCTTTATTTTGTCACCACCTTTGGAAAGTTTCCCTTAGGAGCTAAGTCTGCGACTCAGAATCGGACTCGGACTCGGGCTCAAGGGCTCCGGCGATGCATACGGCCACGGCTACGCATGCGACTTGGTGTATGGTCAGATGGTGCATATGCGGCACGAGTTTTCTCATACAGCATAGTTGCTGATTTTCTCTATATATAGAGGAGCTTCTCTTTCATTTGAGTAGTTGGAAGAATCGAGAGCACCAGAGCACATGTGGCCTAGAGAGCACCCCTCCCACATAGTTTTTTTTTAGTGATCCGAAGGTGACTTAGCGCGTTCTAGAAATTTATTTGTGAATTTACTGGATCCTGGGGGCAGATCGTTATGTAGGACGAATCTTGCCTTGAGCACCGGTGGTTTTGATCACCCCAGCAAGGAGTTCATTTCTTTTTATTTCTTTTCTTGTTCCCGTTCTTTCTCATTGTAGCGTCTGCGAATGTAAAGAGAAGAACGTTTTTTGATTCTTGCTATATTTGCTTTTTCCTTTTCTCTTTACTCAGTTTGTAACATGTTCTTGGTATAGTGCTTCTTGGAAGTTGTGTGTCACTGCAGATAAACTCTTGTGTGAATCTCAGTGCACCAACTTTTCTTCTGGATTTAGTAGAGACGAACTCTTGTATGAGTCTCTACTTTGTGGACATATTCTTCTTTGATCATACTTCGGGACTAACACTAGCTACCCACCCTGCCTCCGATATGCAAGACGAAAGCAAAAACAACGGCACAAGGAATGCCCACATTGTAATAAGCTCCGAGATTTACAAAAGCACCCATCTTCTGCCAACCGCATCCTCTATCGACGCCTACATGTTCAATTCCGTCAAAAACAATCTACATATGCATGCATATTTTGTTGCACGAATACAGATACGGATAAGAACACGATACAGATTCAAGATTTGAATGTAGGTACAAGGTAGTCACCTATATATGTTGCACAAAATACAAACATGAATACACATACGGACACGATATGGATACGGACACCGTTTACCGTAGGGTTCAAAGTGTGTACGTACCTGAAAGCACGCATTGGATTCCATCCACGAAGCTAGACAGTGCAAGTATAGGGAGCATAATCCCCACATATTTCACCACCTCCTCTTCGTTACTATATGCACATCCCCAAATGCCGCGCTCCAAAACCATTGTTGTCCCGACTACTAGAGCTTCCATGATGGCCAGGGCTAAGACCACACGGACTACTAGACGAGCAGCCTGTGGCCGACCGGCACCCAACTCGTTCGAAACACGCGTACTATAAAGACACAGGAAACCAGTAAGGATGTCAAGAATTAATATGCACAAGAAAATTAAGAACGGAAGCACAGGGTCTCGGCTAACCTCACAGCAGCACCGAGACCGAACGGAATCATGAACACTATTGCATAAGTATTAAGGCTGAGCCAATGGAACATGCAATCTCAGTATTTAAGATAATATTACGAGTAAAAAGCAAAAGAAAACAAAAGAAAACATTATCCATATCTGTGTCTCTGTATTGTACAATATACTTGACTACTTATTGTATCCATATTTGTATTATGTTTTCCTATCACGTCATTATCTGTGTCCGTGTCCATCATATGTTTCCGGAAGAATCATGAAATGCCTCAAATACATGAGTTAAGCTCACCTGATCGACAACACTGAAGTTTCTAGCTTCGGATTGGGAAGAAGGCCGGACGTAAGTACAAGGAACTAAAATGACCAAAACTCCAAGCTGTTCAAATAAAAAAGAAAATATTGCTTCAGAAATGATAGCTAGCCCTCCATAACAATTTATGTAGAAAGCTAACCAAAAGAGAGAGAGAGAGATATAGCTGTGAAATTGTACATACCAGACCATGACAGTCGATGGAAAGGCTACTCTAACGAAGCTGAGAATGTCATGAAAAGCCTCTTTGGAGAATCCAGTCCAGGTCTTCTTGCAAGCAGGTGATAGCTTGACATAGAGCCTCAACAACAACACATTGATCCAGTAGGAGATGGACATGGCCAGAGCGGCGCCTTTGCTCCCGAGGCACACAAGAAGATGAACTGAAGTCGTAACTCCAGAGATCAGCATCATAGGGAAGACCATGTTTTGAGTCTGCAAAAATCTGAAAAGGCACTTGAGGAGGCCGGACGCAAAGATGGCTGGAATCAACCACCGAGCGTACTGTCCAGCTTCGAAAGCTATCTCTGGATCTTGACCGAACAACACGAGCAATTGGCCCGTGTACGCCCAGACCACAGACAGAGGAATGCTAACGAGCATGAGAACGAGCATATGTATGCCGAGCAAATGGTATTGTTTCGCTCAGTAAGATTGTCCACACAAGGTATCCAATGCACTTCCCATTCCCATCTGTGCAACAAAACTGGAGGAAGGAGGCTAAGATTACCATACCTAAATAGTTGCACGAAATTTATCAGTTCTAGAAATAAAAGCCAGGAGTGATAGTTTCACTTACCTGTCCATTGCATACAATCTGCAAGAAATTTTGAATTTTTTGAACCTCTTTTTGACAATCCTCAAATTCTAACAATGAAAACGAGTATCAGACCATGAAGTATTATTGCGTGACAAAGAAATGTGATACAAGTCCATCTAGTACATGTAGAGGTTCTCTTAGTTATATAACTGGTTTTGGATATGGCAAATAAGGTGCATTTGAATTCTTCTTATGTATCCACAAACCACAGCCTAGGAAGCACAAGACACTCCAAAAATCCATAATGTCCGTGTCACATTATGTAGGACACGTACAGGACACGCTATTTGCACTCCAAAATACACTAGGACACATGAAATTATGTGCAAAATTCATGCCCCCGTGTACCAAACTTGTCGTGTCGTATCCGTGCAACATAGCAAGGTTCCCAGTATTGATATTGGAAATGCAATATTATATATTACTTGTGAGATATTATTGTTCATTTTAATTTATTTTAGACAGAGTACCTACATTATATAGTGTTGAATAGGAAAAAAAAAAATTCTATGTACAAATACTATGAATTTATAGTATACAATTTCGACAAATGATAATAGTTACATTATTTCGATGAATTTTATAGACACCCTGTGGTATATTAATCTTTGGAATGATGGAATCATTATGTCTGCATAGCTCTTTTTCCATACTATTCTCTTTTCTTTCACTTTGACGGTAAAGAGCAATTGGTATCGGTCAATATAGGTATCAGTGGATATCGGATCTAACATGCCAAACTGATACAATACAACCAATACGGGCCTATTTTGACTGCTTTTCCTTTTCCAATTTTGCATGTTAAGTAAATAAAGTCAACAAGACTTTTATCTTTGATTCTAGGACTACAGTTCCCCTATTGTCTCTTTAGTTGTTGACTATACATGGCCTCCCTTCTATTCTCGGTGGGTTTAAAAATTTCCCCAAAGAGTTTTCTCTTTATTTTGATGGGTCTTGTGAATTCATGGATTTTCGATTACGTCAGAGACTCGGACCACCACTTATTAGGAGAAGTCACAACCAACCATCAAAACAAATTTCACAATACAGCCATGTAATCAATGTTGCACGGACACGGGTACAACACAACATGATAAGGACACGTAGACACAAACATAGCATCCATGTGGGTGTGTCCTAATGTATTTTGAAGTGTCTGAATTTTAAATACGTCAGAGACTCGGACAACCACTTATTAGGAGAAGTCACAACCAATCATCAAAACAATTTTCACAATACACCCATGTAATCAATGTTGCACGGACACGGGTACAACACAACACAACACAACATGATAAGGACACGGAGACACAAACATAGCATATATTTAGGTGTGTCCTACCGTATTTTGGAGTGTCTGAGTTGTGTCTGATACGTGTCTAATACGACATGATACACAATTTTGGAGTGTCCGTGCTTCAAGCATGTAATCTATATATATCAACGTACTAATACTAAGGAGTATTATATGGAAGAAAAAGAAGCAGCTAGTACCAACACGCTGAAGCCAGTGACCCCAGCAAAGGAGGTGGCCATGGCAGCACCAGAGAGAGCAAGCTCCCCAAGGCGGCCGATGAACATAACCGATATGACCTGGAGAATGTTCTGGAGCAGGCAGGCTACTACCAGAGGCCCAGCTAACCACAGCTGCTTCTTCACTTCAGCCACCACCACCTCCTTCCTCTCCTCCCCGTGTCCTCCCCATCACTGGACACGAAGCTTTTCTCACAGCTTGGTATCAGAGGGGACTCCAAGCTTGGCTTCTCCATCTTCTACGTACGTACTCTCTGCACAGACACAGAGAAGAGAGCAATAAGAAGGACAAGAGGAGGAGATTAAATTGTTGGTATGTTACGGAAAAGTAGTAACCGGAAAAAGTCATGGGAAAATTGCAGAAAATTGTTTTGTAATGTGCAACTATCTTGACCTATGAACTTCTAGACAGATAGCATACTAAATTTACACCCACAAATCTATCAGTTGCAACTTACAAGTATACCAGAATTTTTTTGGCATTTTTTTTTTTCAGGTTAACGACTTTGTTTGAACCTGATCTTGGAGTTACGCAAAAGACAATTATATGATCAAACTGTTGGGTTGGATTTCCTTTCTGGAGAAGATTCTGGAGTGCGACGAGTGTCATCTGTCTGACGGAAAAGTTCGAAAAGTTGCTGACGATGAGAAACTCAAATGGAATAGTCATTCTTTATCAGTGTTTGGCTTTGTGCTATATTATTGGTATACCTTAAGTATACCAGAATCAGCTCCAAGTTTTCAGCTGCTATTTGGATTGAATTTTTTGTTCCCGTAATATACTGTCGGTATACTCACAGTATACCGTCGGGCCTACACTTAGCGAAAAATGGATTATGTTTCAGTCGTTCGTCCAAATCTAACAGTAAGGATTTGTTCATGATTAGGTAAGGAATATATAAGTTAACTTTAACCTAATTTCTAATGGAGACTATCAAAAATTAAGAGAGAAAGAGGTAGAGATTGAAAGGTTTCAACGTTCAAGAAGGAGAGAAATTCGGAAGAGCTTTAGAGTTTGATTCGAAAGAAATCGTTCAAGAAGATCCACGGTGGTTCGTCTTCGAGTTATCGTTTACTGTAAATCTTGTTTTTCCTTCGTTATACTCCATTCCTATTCATTGAGTTGTTGTGGTGATTCAATTTAGATTGAGAAAAAGTTTGGGGAGTCGGTATAATTTTTTATTTCATTAGTGAAGTTTTTTGGGTTGAACTCTTATTGTTCCGTGTATTTTTAGATTTTTCATGTAAAAAATTCAATGTATTTGCGATTGTGTTTTTCTGTTGTAATATTGTGCACGTCTATAGATTATACGTTTCAGTTTAGTCCTCACAATTTTCTCCCGATGAAAAATTGTATTATTCTGCTGTGTTCTGTATTTCGTTTCCAACACATAGTACATCCATGACATAAAATTGAAGGCTACCAATAATGTCACAGTTAGAAAATATAATTTGCTTATTTTATTTCTTTTATCCCCTTGTCTTCTTCCAATTCTTTATGTTTCCTTTTGTCATTTTATTCTTCACCTCTTGCCTCCTTCATAATTTTCTACTAATGGGCCCTTATCATGGTTTTGTCTCTCCAATGCCTTGTATTTTCTTTTTCTTTTTCCTCTTCCTTTTCCATTTCCTTTTTTTTAATCAACTATTTTGAAAGTAGGAGCATGGACACTAAGGGCTAGTTGGATTACAATTATATTTCATTGGAGATTTCATTTGATGCCAAATGTAATAGGAGAACCAAACGACTTACCTTCTAAATGGACTAGGATCAAAAGTATTATTTATTCTAGAGATTCAAATGAACATTTTTGAAACATTAGTCCAACGGTATTCTTTGAGCAAACACTAATTTTTCAAAGTAAAAATTCAAATTTGACTAATTATCCTCCTTTTACATACTTTTTTTTTTTCCTTTTTGTGATTAAACTTTTGGCTTAATTTCAACTTGATATTCGTAACTATTTCAGTTTTCAACTTGATATCATAAATTTTGATATGCATTAACTTTATATACAATATTTTTTGACGAAACTACCTCCGTCTCTCTCTCTCTCCCCTCTCCTCTTTCTAGTAGCGGAAGCAGTGGCGACAGCATCAGCGGTAGCGCGCGACGAAGAAAGAGGAGAGGGTGATGTGGGGGTGGTGCAGCCGGATGGGGGGAGGGTTGGGGGCGGTTGTGGGGGCTGGGCAGCCGGATAGGGTAGGGGGAGGTTGGGTGGGAAAGGAAAGTAGTTTCGTCTTTTTTCTTTTAGGATACTACATTAAAAATATTCATTAGTTGATGATATCAAGTTGTCGAGTAAAAAATTTAGGGTATCAAGTTACATTTAAGTCCATACTTGTTTGCACCTAAACAAATTAAAGTTGTTTTTTTCCTCCTCTACCCCTTGCTTCTTTCTTAACCATCTGTCTAGAGAAGAAGGGCATGATGTTGACTAATTGATGCAAACTTGGGAGATAGCGTGTTCCCTATCATTCCTCTTTTTCTTGTGTTGTTATGTTAATTTTGGCCTAATTTTCCACTTAAATATACTAAATTAACATACTTTGTATAAGTTAACATCATTAACTTTAAATTCAATATAAAAGTTGGGAGAATCTATACACACTCCATGTATTATTTAGCATACCCCAAGTGCTAAGTACACCCCATTTTAAATGAATAAAATTAACATAAATGCTAAGTACACCCCATCACATGACCAAAATATTATTTTCTATTATAACCTAAAACCTATTATCATTCCTAAGCACACCCCACATCCTTACAACCGGTCCCCTCTCTACCCTCCTCTCTCCAAACCCAACCGGTCCCCTCTCTTCTCCGTTCGACACACCATTGACGAGGAGCTTTCGGATTGTTCGACCACCACAATGGAGAGACAATCCCAAGACCAATCTGCAGACGATCTATTTGGGGGTGAGTATTTCAAATCGAACATCCTAATTAGTTCAAAACGAGTATTATTTTCGTTGAGGATCACTGTTAGGGTTTCGAATCCCTAAAAATTATAGTTAAAATGAAACAAATTTCAAAAAAAATTGGGTGTATTCATGGTTCTGTTCGAGCATGGTCTGTCGAGTGCACAAAATGGTGTTCGACCTACGACAGTCGAACATTGTTGTGCAGATTCGACCATAGTGTGTCGAACGGAAGATCACATGTTCTGTCCTTGTTGATCGAACAATAGGGATATGTTTGAATTGTGTTGGTCGAACATTAGTAATATGTTCGACCTGTGTTGGTCGAACAGTAGGGATATATTCGACACAGACTGGTCGAACAGTTCATTTTTAAGTCCAAATTGTTTATCCTCGTTAATTTTTTAATTGTTGATATTTTGAATCAATCTATCAGGAAGGACATATATGAGGAGGAGACGACCTACAGCTTCTTATAGGAGGCGTCGGTTGGAAGAGTTGGCAGCTGCACGTACCAGTCGTTAAGAAGCAGTAACAGATGCTCTGATTCAAATGAGCGAGCAATTTGATGAGGAAGAACTCGAGCCTGTTTTGAACATGCAAGTTGAGGAAGAACCCGAGCTTGTTTTGAACATGCAAGTTGAGGAAGAAGAGGAAGAACGCCTAGAAGAAGAACATAGTGAAGAAGAGGGTGAGGACGATGATGTATTAACGGGCCCTTGTCCCGGTGGACCTAAAGATCCCCGATTTATCCCAAGTTTTAAGGCTCATGTGGCGTTCGAGATTTGTAATGGGATTGAGAGGAACGTGTTGCTATGAGGTGGGCCCATAGATTCCATTCTGCAGGAACTACCGACTAGGTCTTGGCCATGAGGGAGGTATTGGGTTAGAGAAGGTGGGAATTAAAGAAGGAAGAAGAAGATGACTAATGTGTAGGAGGGAGGCCGGTGGGATGTGCTTAGTAGGTCATGTGAGTATATGGATCTTTTAACATGAATTTATTTTTTAACTTAAATTATATGAAATGTGCTTAGTAGATAATGGGGGTGTGGATAGCCGGGTCCATAAAAGTTCTTATATAATTCCTCTGTGGTACTGAGAGAGGACTTCAAAACACTGCCCTGCCTCCCTCTTCTTCTTCTTCTTCTTCTTCTTGATTCTCTTCATCCTTTAGCAATTCCCAATGGAAGGGGACGATGGGAGCTCATCCCCAAATTCCCCATTCCTCCTTTCGATCCCATCCACCCATCGCCACCACTCGAACTCTAATCTCCTCTGTGGCGAAGTGGAGCGGCAGCTGAGGCTGGCCGCGCCTCTCATGGCCGCGAGCCTCCTCCAGTACTCCCTCCAGCTCATCTCCGCCATGTTCGTCGGACACCTCGGGGAGATCCCCCTCTCCGCCGTCTCCCTCGCCTCCTCCTTTGCCAACGTCACCGGCCTCAGCGTCCTGGTAACCCCACCCATACCAAAGAAATTAGGGTTTCAGATATTTGCCAGTTTGTTTGATTAGTACGGACTGTAGTTGAGTTAGAACTTAGAAGTTTTAAAGATTTGATTTTTACCATTACGTGTGGGCTCTAGTTGAGTTGCAAGTTGTAAAGATTTGATTTTTCCCACCATGGGGTTGTCCGGGTCCTCGACACGGATTCTGCACGTATTTCGGTGTCTCCTGGATGTTTTGGAGGGTTCGACACGGAAAATACATGAATTTTTGGGGGTGTCCATTCTCTTCCTAGGTTATGGAGAATAAAGCTGGATAAAGAATCTAGATTTTTTTTTTCCGTGACCGAAGGTCGACCCTCTTCTTTGGTGTGACCGAACGTCGACCCTCTACTTTGGTGTCAAATTCCTAACCGACAAAGTTGTGAAAAAGACCCAACATTTTGGTCAAGCAATTTTAGCTCATGTAACCAAGGAACGAGCTCTGAGTTACTCTAGACTAGAAAAGAAAAATAAACTATAATAGGATAAAACGATTTCCTATAGGAAAATTCACTCGATCTCTAAGACACAAGTCAAAGGATGCAAACACATCTTAAAGTATATTGTTTACGATAATATTCCAATTGCGCCTTGTATTGTATCCGACTCTAAACATGAACTCTCCAACTTTTTTTCTTGTTTGTGGAGCCAGGTATATGATTATGGTCACCTGTCGGACAAGTTTCGGTCAATTTGTTGTTTGTTCATACGTTGATACTGCTATTTCCTTATTCCCCCCTTCTCTTTTTCTTCTTTTTCTGAATTTATTTATTTATGAATTAATTATTATTCATGGGAAGAAAGGCTATGTACCATGTAACCCGAGTAATACGATTTGTCATTACAAGATCATGACCAAGCAGGTAATGGAACCACGGAATGTAAACTTGCTTAATACTTTCTCCCTAAATCCAAGTAATACGATTATGTAATCAAATACTTATCTCTTTCCTTATTACTCCCTTCTCTTTACTGCATGTTGGATGTTTTTAATCAACTTAGGTCATTTACAGTTTAAATAACTCAGGTTATATGTACTTTTATAACTTGCATAAGTGGCTGTAGGAGACTTATTTAAGGTTAATCTCTAGTGCTTTAAGGAGAGTTATTCATTGTTGAGATGTAGAAGGCAGTAGGCGTAAGAGATGGAAAAGGAGAGGGATGGTGACTAACCGTAATGTGGTAGAGAGAAATATGTACGTGGGGATAACCAACATGCTCTTCAGAAAAAAAAAGTTTCTTCTTATCCGTAATAAATAATTGAAGGATACACATACAAAAAGACTAATAAATCGAGAATACAAATATACATTCATAGGCTCAGTATGGAAATGCAATATGGAAAGTTAAACTCTTAATTTTGAGTATGTTGAAAACATCAAATTTGTTGGAAGGTGTTGGAACAAGAGAGTCAAGTTTAAGCGAAGATGTCGGAAAGTAAATTTGATTTTCATGGTTATTTTAGCCTTATCTAATATTGACCCGATAGATTACCTTGATCTATCATCATGCGTCTTAGATTTGACGCAAAAGACAATCCCAAAGCAAGAATCATTGACACATGAAGTGTTCGTGGAAGAATTGTCATTGAAGTGCCATGGAGCAAGATGTGTTTGCAAAGCTCCAAAAGATGCTTGGATAAATCATGTATCCTGAAGGTGATTTAAATAATAAAATCATGTTAAACGTGAATTATCCTAGTAGCTTTCATACACACATGAGGTGTGCAGCAAAACAAATTTCAAGAACCTGATTTATCAAAGTCCCGTATTATGATAATATTTTGGAAAGAACCAATTTTAAATATTACTTAAGAAAACTGTATTTCCTCAAATACCTTCGAAGGATATCTTTTCTAGTAGCAGTGTTTCTTTAAATTATACGTTTTAATTTAATGCTTTCCCTCTTTTGCTGCAATACAACAGTTGGGAATGGGAAGTGCATTGGATACCTTATGCGGGCAGGCCAATGGTGCAAAACAATTTGATATGCTTGGTATACATATGCAAAGGGCAATACTTGTTCTATTCATCGCAAGTATCCCTTTGTCTTTAGTTTGGGCCTACACGAGTGAAATTCTCATGGCTGTTGGTCAAAACCCAGAAATAGCAAAGGAAGCTGGCATCTATGCTTGTTGGCTGATACCAGGCCTTTTTGCCTACGGTTTACTTCAATGCCATGTCAGGTTTCTGCAAAGCCAAAGCATAGTTATGCCGGTGTTGATAACCTCTGGAGTGACAACATTGCTTCACATACTTGTATGTTGGATTCTAGTGTATGCTTGTGGTCTTGGCACCAAGGGTGCTGCTTTGACAACTTCCATATCTTATTGGATAAATGTATTTCTATTAGCAGTATATATTAAGTTCTCTCAGGCATGCAAAATGACCTGGACAGGGTTTTCGAGGGAAGCATTCCATGATGTCCTCGATTTTCTAAGACTTGCTATTCCTTCGACATTTATGATCTGGTGAGTCTCTTGATGTTAGTCTTGGAAAACAAAATTGTTAAATGAGGCAGTTATCGTAGATTGAAATGCTAAGCTACTGATGGACACCATCGCATTACAGGAACACATGTGAGGGCCTTGTAGCACACCTATAGCAAACTATTTTGAATACGACCATGCAATAAGTAAATTTGGTTATTCAAATCTTAAATACACTGGTTTGAATTCAAATTGTTGAAGACAAAATAATTTCATGATCTGCATTGAAAATAATGTTTAGCTAACTACATGGGGTTCTAAAGTGCCATGTGATGTTGTGAAGATAAATATGCATGCTTCAGTTTTGTACACACACACACATACATGGACGACCCCCCCCCCCTCCTCTTCCCTTGTAAAAGGCTACACTGCATTACTAGTTTGATCGTAGGATTCAGATATAACATAGAGCATAAGTGTTGCATTTATGTATTAGCTTGTATTAAATTTAATAGTGATGTAAAATACCTCAAAAGGATTCTCCAACTTCAAAGTTCCACATGTTCACCATTTTTTGACACATGTTTTTCCTCTATGATCCAACACCTCACTTTGCATGGCTTCGTCTACTTAGATCCTATGCATGTGATTCACTTGCACCTTACATGGTAGAATTTAGAATCGCCTCCATGCACACAATTTGAAATCACATGCATGTGCAAAATATTTATCATAGTATATTGTTGGGTCTCTTAACCTGGAGGTTCATAGTGACCGATGTCAAGGTTGAAGAGGTCGTCACAAGCTAATATGAAGGCATTTGGAGAAATTAAAGAAGAGTTGTGATGTGAAATAGAGCGTCAAAAGTTATGTGTTGTCTGCTACTGTACTCCAGCTTAACACCTTCACTGGAAACTAGAAAGACCATAACTTGATCTAAAGAGGGAATTTAGCATGAAATCAAAAGTTCCGGGAACTAGAATTCCAAAGCTTTGTTTCCTGAAACCACTTTCTCTTATTCATCTGTTTGATGGGTCATAAAAGAGGTGCAAGTCGACTGAACTGCAGATTCCAACATCTGAAACAATGCATGGCAGTTTCAACCACCTAGTTTCAATCAAAGCATGGGTGGTTTAAACCGCCTAGTTCTGGAGCATGGACAGTTTAAACTGCCAAGCCTCTGTTTGAGTGTGGGAAAGATAATTCCCTAGTCAATGGTTATGGCTAATCATATACGTAGCCATTGCAACTTATTGGCAGTTTGAGAGACTTGTAACCCTAGCCTTCTTTTGAAAGAGAGTGAAATTATCCAACAACTGTATTTGGAGAAAAATGAGTTATTTCCTCTAAAGTTTTATTGTTCTTGTTTTCCTTATGCTTATTCTTTTATTCTCTATCAATCACCTGCATCCATATATAGTTTGGGGATCCATCATCCTACTTCGACAAATTGAGACCAAAAGTTCTGGAATCTGGACTTCAATAGTTTCTTTTTCATCTAGACCACCTTCATCTGATTCCTATGTTTGCTTGGTCGAAACTGGTTACCAGAATCCTGCATGAGTTGTCTTTTTTTGGATTTCTTAATTACATAACTACTCCATAATATGGTGGAGATCAATCATACATTTAGGATTAATCACTCTTCAATGACATGTCTGAGTGTTCTTTGGTTTGCTTCTGCTTAATCTCTCTTCCTCTTCATCATCCACATACCAATCTATGGATTAGGGTTGCCATACCCTTAATACATAGACTGTTCCAAATCAGTCTTAAGTTGGAATAGGTTACAAGTGTTCCAAGTCTATTCAAGGGTAATAGCTAAATTTGCCACAGCTTTTTATGGGTTTAGTCTCAGGTGTGACTTAAATTTCAAATTGCTTTCAGTTCAACATGAACCAATTTACCTATTGTAACAGGAAAATGTGACTTCTTCCAATTATGTAATGATTAATTGGTTGTTTTTTATGGTGTAACCCAGCTTGGAATATTGGTCATTTGAAATGGTGGTTCTCCTGTCTGGTCTTCTTCCCAATCCAATGCTCGAAACTTCAGTATTGTCAATAAGGTTAGTAATAATTCACAGACATTTAGTACCATCTTACTAAGTTTCTGGCGAGATATGCGTTGTTGAAGGTGCTCAGGCCCTCAACTGTTTGTTTGAAACTCAAAGCAGTATCATTTCTAAATTGACGCATTCTACACGTAATTATTAGAAGTCATCATTTCGTTAGACACATATGTCTTGCTTAGAGGTGGTTTTTGGGACATTTCACAATCAAGCCTCCATAGTTTTAACCTGGGACTTTCTTCGCAGCTACTATGTACCAAGGTTTGTAGTATCGATATCAGACCCTTCCTATGAGTATTGGGATTGGTAGTATCGGGGGTTTTGGATCGGATCGGTATTTTTGGTATCGGAAAACAAATAATTATTAATAAATTATTAATATTTTAGAAAAAATATTTTATACATTTATGCATAATTTTAAGTATTTCATGTGTTATTTATTAGTAGTTTGAAATTGAATGAAATAGTAGTCACCATTGCCGACAGGTTTACCTGCGGTAAATAAGTTTTCTTCTTTTATATGCTTTTACAATCTTATTATGCTTTTACACCCTTGCTAATTAGTATTTTTCGTTCAATTTTCTTTGCCGAATTGATCGAAAAATAGACCTTCAATGTCGGTATCGGCCATTATCGGGTATTGGTTGGTATTGGTACATGCCAAACCGTATTGGTATCGGCCGTATCGGATCGGTATCGGTCGATACTGCAAACTATGCTATGTACTGCTGGCATCGTTCTTGTTAAATAATATAAATAATAACCCTCAATCGTCATGGCTTCATCACAACTCTAGAGCTATTGTGCAAGTCGCATGAAATTTAACATTATATTAGAGTGACTCAAGTTCAATTCTTCTCTCATGTGTATTTTAAGCCGATTAAAAAAAATTATCCCTCTGCGTGAAACCAGCTTCGGCCTATGAAAATAGCCTTCGACCCGCAGAAAATATTATAAATAAAGAAGATTTTAATAGAATACTTGACTTAATTTTATTGATGGGTGGGGCTACATATATATAGGAGATGCTAACCCCTCTCTACTATTCTACTAGACGTGGGGCTAAACACCAACTAATACTCTCAACACCCACCCTCAAGATGGGTGATAGATATCAATTATCCCCATCTTGTTACATAGTTTAGAAAGACTCGATAAATTAAGACCCTTAGTCAGACAATCTGCAACTTGTTCTTCTGAGCGAACGTGATCGAGCTTTAATATCCCCTTTTCTATCTTTCTTTGATGAAGAACCGATCGATCTCGATGTGCTTAGTTCTGTCATGCTGGACTGGATTGTTAGCTATACTTATTACAGCTTGACTGTCACTCAGAAGACGCAACGGTGTTCTCTGGTCCAGCTTCAACTCAGTCAGCAGTGCTCTTACCTACAACAACTCTGACACTTCCAGAGCCATAGCTCTATATTCTGCTTCAGCAGTCGATCGTGCTACTACAAACCGTTTTTTGCTTCTTCATAAGATTATGTTACCCCCCACAAAGACATAGTACCCTGAGGTAGACCTTATGTCATCCATGCAGCTAGTACAATCTGCATCGCAGTGCCCCTCAACATCCAGGTGTCCATTTTTCTTGAACCATAGCCCTCTTACAGGAGTCCCCTTCAGATATCTTAGGATACGAAAAACTATCCATGTGGCCCTTCCTTGGATCATGCATATAGCGACTCACTACACTCACATCAAATGAGATATCAGGGCGAGTGTGGCCTAAATAAATCAATCTGCCTACAAGTCTCTAATATCTCTCACGATCAACAAGCTCTCCTGTCTCTGTCCCCAACTTATATTTCTGATCGATCGGAGTGACTGACGATCGACATCCCAGCATACCTGTCTCTGTGAGCAGGTCTAGTACATACTTTCTCTGAAAGAGGACGATCCCATCTCTTCCTCGAGCCACCTCGATCCCGAGAAAATACCTCATCATTCCCAAGTCGTTCAGTTCAAACTCCGTTGCGAGTTTTGACTTTAGCTGAGTGATCTTCTCCTCATTATCACCTGTGATCACTATATCATCTGCAAGTATGGTGACGTGGCCTCTTGCATGCTGGAAGAAGACCGTGTGATCTGCATTGGTTTGGCGGTACCCCATGCCTGTGACAACCTTCCTGAATCTATCAAACCAGGCTCGAGGAGATTGCTTGAGTCCATACAGTAATTTTTTCAGCTTGGACATCTTTTCCGTCAACTGTTTTGTACAAAATTCCAGGAGGGGTCTCCATGTATACTTCCTCTTGTAGATCCCCATGAAGAAAAGTGTTCTTTACATCCAATTGATACAGCTGTCACCCATGGTTTGCTGCAAGAGAGACCAATGTTCTCACAGTACTCATCTTTGCCACTGGAGCAAATGTCAAATCATAGTCGATGCCATAGGATTGAGTGAATTCCTTTGCAACCAACCTTGCCTTGTACCGCTCCACCTTACCTTCTGGCGTCTTCTTTACTGTGAAGACCCATTTGCATCCAACTGCTCTATTTTCTTTAGGCAATGGAATAAGCTTCCATGTCCAATTTCTTTCGAGTACCCCAAGTTCCATTAACATTGCAGCTTTCCACCTTGGATCTTCCTTCGCTTCCTGCTAACACTTAGGCAAAGAGGTGGTGTCTAACCATGCAATGAATGCTCGATAAGTAGGGGATATATTAGAGTAGGATAAAAAATTGGCAATGTTATGTTCATAACCATAACGATTAGGGGATCTTCCCGCATTACTGCAAGAAGATCTCCTTAAGGAAGCATGAGGTAGTGGTGGAGAGATCATACCATCCGAATCAGAGGGATCCGCATCCGAATCAGAGGGATCCGGTGCGGGAGGTGCATCTTCAAGAGTTGGAGCAGGGTTAGGCGAGGGACATGGCACAGTACGGGCAATAGGCACAGTCGGGAACTGCTGCTTTCTCCTTCTGTAGACTTGGAGCTCTTTAGATTATTCCTCCCCCTGCACTGGAGCATCACTTTCTTCCTCTTGATTGTGTGTATCCTCATCACTTTCTTCACCCTCGCTATCTCCCCCTTGTTCCCTTGGACCAGCTTCCATCATTGGGCATGGAACTGATCCGACAATCACGGTTGGACCTTTCTCCCCCTCACTCCTAACATCTCCTGTGTTAAGTGTGTCACCAAATGTGGAGCCTTCACCTGAACCATTGTGGTAGTATGGTTCCATCTCTCTGAATGTAATGTCCATGCTCACAAAGAGCCTTTGCTCCACCGGACTCCAACAAGAGTATCCCTTTCGAGTCCCTGAGTAGCCAACAAAGACGCACTTCACTGCCCGAGGGTCCAGCTTTTCCACCGCAGGCCTGTTATCTTTTACAAAGCATACACATCCAAATACTTTTGGGGGAAAAACATATTTATTCTCTTTTGTAAGCATCTCAAACGCTGTCTTCCATCCTAGCACTTGAGAGGGCATCCTGTTGATGAGATATGCAGCCGTCAACACGGCATGCCCCCACAAGTGTTTAGGAACATTCATGACAAACATCATCGACCGTGCTACTTCCAACATGTGTGTTCTTCCGCTCTGCCACACCATTCTGTGCTGGTGTATAGGCACACAAAGTCTGATGCTGTATCCCATTGGCTGATAAGTACACTTCAATAGTCTTGTTGGTGTATTTTGTCCTATTGTCAGATATCAAATTATTTACTTTAGCACTGTACTGTGTTGTAACTCTGCGATAAAAATCTTGAAAGCATGCAAAAATATCACTCTTACTCTTTATTAGGTATATCCATGTGACATGAGTGTAGCAATTGATAAATGTGACAAACCATTTGAAATCATTAACCGCGGTTGTAGGATAATGTCCCTACACATTAGAGTATCATATCAAAAGCAGCTAAACTTCTATTTCCGAAACTCACATAAGAGCTTCTGGTATATTTTTCAAGCTCACACACATCACAAATCAACTTTTGTTTATTAGCCTTTTGATACATAGATGGATACATCCGACTCAGTAGACTGAATGACGAGTGTCCCATGCACTGATGTTAAATTAATAACTCTGCTTCCACAGTTCTTTGCGGCTCCTTCGGTTGTGCTTCTTTCACTAGTGACGCTAGTGCTGCGTCCAGCCCACCCCTGTCCAAGTACCATAGCCCCTTATGCCAAGTGCTAGTCCCCAACCGCCTCCCTGTTCCCTTCTCCTGAAAAATTGCCGTAGGAATGTCAAAGGAAACAACACAATTAAGTTTAAGAATAATGACACTAATGGACAATAGATTAATAGGGAAAGATGGAGCATGCAAGACATCAGTAAGGATTATGGAAGGGGTGCATTCAACTGTGTCTTTACCCATAATGGGTCTAGCCGTACCATCAACAGTCTGAATGCTTTCAGGCGTCTTCAGGTGAGTGTAATCTTGGAACTCATTATGGGCACCCGTGACAAGGCAGGATGTCCTAGAGTCAATTATCCAACCTGGTCTATGGATAGATGCTAGGGTATGAGCAGGTATACCTGTGCTTGTATGGGCATAGTAGGTGATGTTACCTCCGGAGGTGGTTGGAGTTGATGTCCCAGAGGTGTTGGCTCGACTGTCGCTGGTTCCAAGCTTCATGCTTCTCCATATCTTTAGCATTTTTCTCTCACTAGGGTTCATATCGGATGACTGACATTCACTTTCCTCTTCTACCAGGTTTGCCTTGTGCCCTTCATAATGATTACTTCTGCCACCCGCATAGCCTCCTCTGCTACCCTTACGCCCTCCACGGTTGCGTCTGCGGTCGCTGGACTGACCTCTCAGGGGTTTCGTACAGAATCTGATGAAGTGTCCAGGGTCTCCACAGTTGTAGCATCCCCCTCCAGAAGAGTTTTGGGTTAAAAACTGCTAGTGCTGATTCCCCCCCGGAGAGCTAGTTGTGCTAGGCATCAGCTTCAGTCGTGCCTTTTCTTGTGCCATAGTAGCTATGGCCTCCTCCAGTGATGGCAGCCTGGGTTATGCAAGTAGGACATTCTTCCTCTGCTCGAATGCTATGTTGAGTCCCCTCAGGAACTTCATCATTCTTTGTCGCGAGACATACTCCATGAACTTCTGATAATGTTTCGCAAATGCTGGTTCCACTTGCTCATTCTCCATGCCAATGGGATCATAGTGGTCGAGATCTGACCAATACTTCTTCAGCAGGGCAACATATTCAGAAATTGTGTAATCTTCTTGGACAACCTTATCAAGTTCATCCTGTAATTGGAAGACCCTCATAGGGTTTTTCGTCCCTGAGTACATATCTCTCAGCGTCATCCAAATGTCACTAACACTCTCCATTGCTTCTACGTTGCCTAACACTTGGTCGGTCAATGATGCTGTCAGCCATCCAGCTACGACATTGTTGACGATTTTCCACAGCGAACTCCCGCGAGAAGTTATCTTCAGGTGCCTTGGTTTGACCATTCACATAGCCCACCAAGCCCCTTGCCTTCAGAGTTCGCATCGCTTGACGCGATCACTTCAAGTATTTGGAAGTACCCTCCAACTTTACCTTCAGTTTCTCTAACTTTCTCATTTTGTATGGGGCATGATTCACATTTGCGTGTGCAGCATGGGAGGTAGTCTCGGTTAGCCTCCTGGAGAAGAGATCTTCTACCAAAGCCTTTATCTCTTGGGCCGTCAGCTTGCCGTAGATCGTCTCCATCGTCTTCTTCTTCTCCTTTTTCATCAGCAAGGCGGTGACGGATCTAGATCTTGATCGCCGTCCTCTCCACGTCTACTGTTCTTCCTTCAGCGGCAGTGGTGTCCTTGAGAGCCGCTGCTCATGTCCTGCACATGGTTGCGACCCGTGGCCGCATAGCCCGACGAGAAGAACAAGGCCAACAGAGCTTCTGATAAACTTGTAGTCTATCCTCTGTTGACCAAAAAGTTGTAATCGAGATTTGGAAGCTTCAGCAAACAAGTTTGCTTTCCAGAATCGCGATTCCAACGAAGATGAATGAACAAGGCCAACAGAGCTTCTGATAAACTTTACAGTCTACCCTTTGTCGGCCAAAAAGTTGTAATCGAGATCTAGAAGCTTCAGCAAACAAGTTTGCCTTCCAGAATCTCGATTCCAACAAAGCAGAAGGAGAAGGAGGGGAGGGGAGACGGGCGGCGGTTGGGAATGGGAGGGGAGGGGGCGGAGATGAGATGGCTGCGGGTGGCTGTGGAGACGGGCGGGTGGGGTGCCAAGGTGAGAGGTCGGCGGTTCAGGGGCTGTGGGCGGTTAGGGTTAGGGTTAGGAGGAACCTGTCTCTGATACCAAGAAGATTTTAGTAGAATACTTGACTTAATTTTATTGATGGGTGAGACTACATATATATAGGAGAGGCTAACCCCTCTCTCTACTATTTTACTAGATGTGTGACTAAACACCTACTAATACTCTCAACAAATAATAACCCTTATCAGGACTCTAGAATTACAATGCAAGTGGCAGGGACGTTTAAGAGTTATTGTAACTTCTATGGATAAGTTCGTTCAAACTTCCATCCCACAACTTTAAAGGCGCAAATGCTCTTGCAAGTTAATTGAGGCAGGTCCGGGGGAAATGGAAATGTTGAATCCTTACTCGTCAAAATTGGGGTTCTCTGTTCTTATAAACAAGGTTGTGAAAAGCGCTAGGCGCTACTCGGACGGGTACCCGCTGCCTAGAGCCTAGCCCGCCTAGGCGGCTGCTAGGCGGCCGCATAGATATAGGCGGTTCAAAAGATATAATTTTTTTTCCTTCTAAAAGCCTAATGAAAATTGTATAAAAAGTCCATAAAATCCCATAACATGCATAGTTGGCCGTCGAAGGAACTAGACTGACACCTAGACGGACATCAGACGGACACGAGCCGCCTAGCGCCTAGACGGCCGCCTTTTAGAACAATGCTTATAAAATGAGAAGCCAAGAGCATATATACGATTTTCTTATGTGATGCTTACAAACAATTGAAGATTTCTAGGTTTTTAGTTTTATTTCATGCTTGTACCTAGGATGTGGATACAATTTGCAGTAATAGTCCTTGCATTATTTTTTCTTTTTTGGCTCTCCTAGTTTAGCTGATTTTTTGTGGTTCTATTGTCACTTTCGTGCCAAGGAGATGAATACAATATCTTATAATGATCCTTGCCATCTTTCTTCTTTATTTAGACTCTTTACTAGTTTGGGTGAGATGAGCGTCTAAAATTTACTAACCACTTTGGTGTTAAGTTCATAGAATATATGGCAATATTTTATCAAGCACCTTTAGGGTCTGCTTGGCAACTATTGGAAGTAGTGGTTATGAGATATTTTTAGAGTTCTGGTTATGAACATTTATGAGAGGTCCTGTTTTGACTTTTGAGTAGTTTTAAATAGCGTTTTTAAACCAATTTAATTCATACTTGGTAACGAACGGTTTTGAAAGGCTTTTACAAGAATAATTGAAATAAAATTAATAAAACCGCTCAAAATTCATCAATTTGTGGTGTTTATAAAGCCATACAAAATTACATTACACCGGTTTTGGGGGATTTTTGAGCCGACCAAAACCAGTGCCTCATAAAAATTACCAGACAGGGATTTTCATAAACGGTCGGTTCAAAAACACCTCAAAACCGAGGAAAACACCGTACCAAGCAGACCCTTAATGTTTCACTGCTGTTGTGTCCCCATTATACAACTGACAAATATTACCAACATAAAGCTGCTACTATCAATATTTTGATATCCACTAGCGAACTGAAACACATATCTCATTTTTTTGGGTCGATTGCCATTTTCTTCCATTCAGGTCACACAAGCTTTATGTTCTCTTTAAAATTAACAAAAGCAATATCCTTTTATTCTTTTTTTTTCTACTGTTTAATCCATGTTTGTTTAAGCCTACCCCGAATCTAGCGGCTCCTTTAAGTATTATCTTATAATTACTTACCGGATGACCATGGTCTACATTGCATATGTCCAAACAACCGAAGACAATATTCTTGTATATTGTCCTCAATTGACGTCATCTTCAACTTCCTATGAATACTTTTCTTATGTATCTTTTCATGTTTTGTCACTCATCTATCTTATTATTCTTATTTTTTCTGTGCTAATTTTCTTGACTAGTTGTTTCTTAATCGCCCTACACCCTGATCCCATAAAGGTGGTTGGTCTTATAGATGTCTTATATACTTTTTCTTTCAACTTTAATGATATCCTACAATCACAATCACAAAGCACATGGTAAGTATTCCATTCAGACCGTCCTGTTTTATGCAAAACATCCTTCTCAATCTCTTTGATGAAAGATTGATCATAAACATCTAAAACTATCACTTCTTGGAATCCCTTGTATAATGCACTTCTCTCTCAGTTCTGTTTGACTTATGGTTGAGCTTATATTTCATATATCGTTCTTGTAAGGGATGAGCCATGGACTGTTTAGCTCCTAAATTTGGACGAGTCAGAAAAATACGGGTTGTGTTCGCCCCTGCCCCTAGGAAGCTTGGACCCGAACATGTCCTGCATGAGTTATGGATTGGTTTAGTTTTTCTTTATTGAAAATCGGCCTGGACTGGGTTTTCTTTATTGAAATTCGAACTGACTGGGATTTAGCCCGCAATATGTGAACCCAACCCGTGCTTCAGCCCATATGGGGCTTGACCGAGTACACATCCCAACCAGGTCAAGCCCGGACTCGACCTGGTTCCCCAAATACTTTGTCAGTTTCTGTAAATTTGGGGATTGACACTTATTAAGTGCTAGGACTTAAAAAAAGAACCTACATTTAGGATTAACAAGTAATCACCTCACAAATAAGGTGGCGCCCATGGCACAAACTTGGAAAATATTTTCTAATTGTTACTTAAAATACTGGACATATATATATATATATATATATATATATATATATATATATATAAGTATTAATGTATTAGTCAAGTGGACTTTAGTCCCACATCGGATAGAATAATAGAGAGGAGTTATCCTCTCCTATATGTATGTACTCCTTTATTGATAATGAATCATCCAATTATTCTCCTCTATATGGTATCAGAGCACAGATTCGGTGAATGAGTTGTGGGAGGTCCTTGCATTGACGTTTGATGGAAAACGCGATTTGTCTCGCATCTATGACTCGGTTGTTGCTGTCTACCGAGATGACCAAGGAGACAAATCACATAAGGACCACTTCCGTGCCTTCAAGGCACTAACTGATGAGGTTGATCGTGTGTTTCCTCTAACAACGGATATTAATGAGGCAAGAACTTAATGTCAGCATCTCTATGTCATGGCGTACCTTGTCTCTCTCCGTCCTGATGCAGACTCTGCATGGTCTCAAATCATTTCTGGGGTTGGGGTTCTGTCTTTGATGGAAGTCCACTTTCATGTTCTATGGACAGCGAAAGTCGTTGAGACTACTACAGGTGATGTCCCTGCTGATCGATCTGTCCTGGGAGTCGCTCGTGGTGGATTCCGTGGAGGTCGTGGTGGTCGACGTGGTGGCCGGAATACTGGTCGTGATGGTGGACGAGGCACTGACGGTCATGATGGAGAAAGACCGCGCACATGCTTTAAGTGTGGTCAACAAGACCATTTTTAATGGCCGTCTCCTAAAGCTCTTGCCGCCAATGTTCTATCAAATAATGACGGGATATCAGTGCAGATGACGACAAAAGCATATGTCGAATTCGCTGAATTTTAAGCTCAACGACGTGGTGAAGCCTCCACATTTGGATCCATAGTTGGGTACTCAAAGACGTGTGTGATCAGATCAAAGCAGTGGGTAATCGACTCAGGTGCATATGATCACAAGACAGGTGATACATGTATGCTGTGTGATTACATATTTGTTGGTCGTGTATCAAATATTACTGTTGCGAATGACAGTTCCCTGAAGGTTCGTGGAAAAGGAAGCACGTCTTCTCGCACGTCTTCTCCTGGTCTGCCACTTAGATCAGTTTTACACACATATCAATTCATTCAGTCTTGTCTATTAGTAGAATTACTCGTGACTTACAATGTTCAGTAACATTTTTTCTGATGATTGTGTTTTTCAGGACCTAAAGACCGTGAGGACTATCGGTAGGAGGCATGTAGCTGAAGGATTATACCTGTTTGACATGAATTTTTTTGCTGCTTGTGTCGACGTGAAACTTGATCCGTTTGCGTTGCATTGTCTGTTAGGTCACTCATCTATCCAAGCATTTCAGTAGATATATCCGTCTTTGAATTTTTTTTGTTCCTTTTCATTGTGAGTCATGTAGTTTGGCTAAATATCACCGGATACCCTATTCGATGAGTCTGAATAAAGCTACATCAGCTCCTTTTGAGCTAGTGCACTCTGATATATGGGGGCCTTCCCCTTTTGAATCTGTGATGGGCATAAGTATTTTGTTTCCTTTGTTGACGACTACTCACGTGTCACCTTCGTCTACTTGATGAAAAATTACTCTGAATTATTTGATATTTGGTGCAATTTTTATGTGGAAATTCAAACCCAATTTTGGGTTCCTATTAAGCGTTTTCGGAGTGACAATGGTTGTGAGTATTTATCTCGTGAGTTCAATTCTCATCTGGCTAGACATGACATCATTCACTAAACTTTCTGTCCTTACACACCACAACAGAATGGTATGGCCGAACGCAAGAATCGTCACCTTTTAGAAATAATATGTGCTTTTATGTTTCAAGCACGTACTTCCATAAAATTTTGCTCTAATGCAGTTCTTACAGTCTGTTATTTGATCAATCGCATGTCATCTTCTGTTTTCAATCGCAATACTCATTTTTTCGGTTATATTCCAATTCTGTCGTTTTTTCTTCCTCTCAAATTTTTTGGCTACTTGTGCTACGTTCGGTATACTCGAGCTACTATTTCTAAACTAGATCTGAAGGCAATCAAGTGTATTTTTCTTGGGTATCCTAAGGATCAGAAATGGTATCGTTGTTTTTCTCCAACCTTGAAGGTGTATTTTATGTCTCGGGATGGTACCTTTGTTGAAACCGAGTTTCCTTCGCTCCACTAACTACATATTCTGTTTCAAAAGTTTATCCAGAAGAGGATTTTCTACTGTATCCGGTTCAAACACAGCAGTCTCGAGTAAGGGTGCCCTCCCTTGCCGATCCAGTCTCTTGGTTCGACGGTCCGCAAATACGAACTCCGTCAGAAACAACATCGCTAGTCTCACCGGCACCGACATAACAAGCATTACCAATGGTGCCTACTGTCGTCGAACTATCCTCCTTTAGCTCCAATGATTTCCCACCGTCTGATATACCGGCTTGCCCCCGTCGTACATGTCGCGACCATCCTTTGTATGTGGACAACTACAAATGGCTCACAAGTCAGACTCAGTCTCTGGTGGCTACTATTGACGGGATTCAGATTCCCAATTATGGGAGGAATGACTCAAATATCCTGGTTGGCGCTCAGCTATGAAAAATGAGATGCGAGCGCTTCAGGAGAACCATATTTGGGACTTGGTAGATTTGCCTACGGGTAAGAAGGCGGTCGGTTGCAAGTGGGTGTCCACAATCAAGGTGAAACCGGATGACACTCTTGATCGTCTGAAAGCTCGACTGGTGGCTAAAGGATATTCTCAGACATACGGTGAAGATTATTTTTGAGACATTCTTTCCGGTTGTCAGGATGACTTTTGTGCGAGTGTTTATCGCATTAGCCGTCTGCTATGATTGATCCTTCTGGAGTTAGATGTGAAGAATGTCTTTCTTCATGGGGACCTTGAAGAAGAAGTATGTGATGCAACCTTCTGTGTTTGTTGCAAGGGAGGGTAAAGTATGCTATCTGCGAAAGGTCCTTAACGATCTCAAACAATCATCTTGTGCTTGGTTTGGTCGATTTACACATGTCGTTACTCAGTTTAGCATATGTCAATCGAAGAAGGATCATTAGATATTTTACCGACACACATCCGTTGGAAGGATACTCTGTCTACTTTGATGACATTGCGATTACGGGAGATGACAGCCAGTGTATTGCATGACTGAAGAAGTTTTTGGGTGAACATTTTCAGACCAAGGATATGGGATCTTTAAAATACTTCCTGGACATTAAAGTCACACGGGATAAGCAGGATATTGTAATGTCTCAAAAAAAGTATGTGCTGGACATCATAATTGATGCAGGAATGTTGCCAGTTAATGGAGCAACCTCGCCCATAGATTAAGGAGTAAAGTTACTTCTCGATGAAGGGACACTAATGACCAATCCAGACTATTATCGTCGAGTGGTTGGAAAACTCAACTACTTGGCGATCATGACTCGTCAAAATATTTTCTTTACCGTATCACGAGTAGATTTATGGCTTCTCCACGAGTTCCGCATTGACAATAAGTTTTTAGAATCCTAGCCTAGAATCCAGGAAAAGAAATTCGGATGGAGAATCATGGACATACTCATCTAGAATGTTTTACAGATGCAAACTGGGATGCATGTCTTATGGATAGACGGTCTACATCTGGCTATTCAATTTTTATTGATGGTAATTTAGTGTCATGTAAGAGCATGAAGCAGAGTGTGGTCTCGCGATCAAGTTCAGAAGCGGAGTACCGAGCTATTGCTCATGGCATATCAGAGGTGTTATATCTGCAGCATCTTCTGAATGAGCTGGAAGAAGAAACATGATCTGACGCAACAGATATGTAGTGTGACAATCGGCCAGCTATCTATATTGCCACAAATTTCGTATTTCATGAAAGGACAAAATATATTGAGATTGATTGCCACTTTGTCCGTGATGAATATCAAAAGGGGTTAATAAAGTTTAACCATGTGAGGACCGGTGATCAGATAGCTGACATTTTCACGAAGTTTATTTTAGGCCCTCAGGTTCATTTTCTTTGTAACAAGCTTGACATGATTGAAATCTATGTTCCCTCTTGAGGGAGGGTCTTAAGTATTAATGTATTAGTCTAGTGGACTTTAGTCCCATATCAGGTTAAATAATAGAGAGGAGTTGGCCTCTCCCATATATATGTACTCCTTTATTGATAATGAATCCAATTGTTCTCCTCTCTCTCTCTATATATATATATATATATATATATATATATATATATATATATATATATATTCTCTAGATCTTTCTAAATAGGGATATTTTAGCAAATATTCCATTACAAATATATAAACTAGCATATACCTCAACTTATTTTAAAGGCTAAATTATAACTTGATACCCTCAACTATCCAAAATGTTCAATTTGACACCCTTAACTTTGATAGGTGCTAACTGATACCCTGAAAAAATAAAGGACCAAATTATCCCTCTCTCTCCCCCTCTCTCTCTGGCATCCCCCCTCCTCCGGCACCGACGACCGGGGGGGGGGGGCAAAGCAGCATGCGTGCGCGAGCGACGGGCGGGAGTACGCGAGCGACGGGCGTGGGTGGGCTGGCGTGGGTGCAAGCGGTGGGCGCGGGTGGGCGAGGGGGTGGGGTGGGGGGTTCGCCGTGGGCCGGCCAGAGAAGGAGGGGGTGGGTGGGGGTCGGGGGGGGGGGGGGGCGTAGGGGTAGTTTTGTATTTTCTTAAAATTTTGGGTATCCACTTGAATTTTTTTATATAGTTGAAGGTATCAAGTTAGCACCTATCAATGTTGAGGGTGTCAAATTGAACATTGAGGATAGTTGAGGGTATCAAGTTGTAATTTAGTCTATTTTAAAAATTAGCAAATGTCCCAATTCCTTTGTATACAATATTTAAAAATTTAAAATATACTCCCACTATTTAATCAAAATTTTGATTATTTTACTCATAATGGGAACATTTGCTAGTTTTTTAAATAAGTAGGGATATATGCCAGTTTATATATTTGTAGTGAGGGCATTTGCTAATATATTCCTTCTAAATATACAAAGATCATATTTTCGTTCAAAATTTGATTCCTTTGTCTAATCTTCCCTCACGAGAAATATAAATATTCTATAACCAAATTTATTCTTTACAGTCATTCATTCTCTTTTTAGTAAGTGAACTGTAACCACTCCCAGGTTTTGGTGTTCGTTATGGGCCAACCTAACATCTCTTGATTACTGCAAAAAGGTTTAAAGTTAAAAAAAATAAAAAATAAAAAACATAAAACCCGGCTCGGCCTCTAACCCAGCCTGGTACATTTCCTTCCCAACCCAGCCTGAACTGAGACTGGTTTGTGGGTCGGGTGGGGCTTGCCCCTGGAAAACTCGGCCTGGCCAAACCACTCTTACCATCTGGGCCAGAATGACCCGGACCCAGTCCGGTCAAGCTCAGCGTTGATTGGGCCTGTCTGACCCAGATCACTAACACCCTCTAGTTTTCGTCCTACTAATTTTAAAATCCCTTGATTACTAAGTTTTTCACCATGCTTATTTTAGCCTTCTAACTCTTCTACTATCTTCGACTGGCACACGTCAATATCAAACTTCATATACAATGGTAGAGTGGTTTGATCAATTAGTTTCTTTTCTTAATCTTTGATCAATTAATCTCTCCTAGAGTTGCATAGTACAGTTCATAAGCTTAGTGGCTTGATTGTTAGTACAACTTTGTATGTCCCCTTATTTTTATATAGGCACTATAATACTATTCCATTCATCAGACATTTTCCTTGTCCTTATTGGTTGAATAAATTAGTAAGCAACTAGCAAACTGAAATATAGTTGAAAATATTTCAAGTTTTCCTACTTTCTTGTAGGTTTTTTTAAATATCTGCTACAATTAAATCAATATTAGCTTCTTAAAGGGTTTATGCATGAACTGTGTTATGCTGATAGGTGTTTTGAGAGTTCTGCTATCCCTCCAAGCTTATATTTGATTTATATCTAAGTTTTCAACTTTCATAGTTCTTTGTATCCTTGATTTTTGGACACTTGTTCCTTTCTCAAAGTTTCTTAAGCTGCTATCAGGAGCATCTATTAATAAGGCTATCTGACTTCATTCATTGTTTTGCTATGATCTTTTTGTCTGGAAACATTACTGATCTGATAGCATTGATTGCAGTCTGAACACAATGTGGATGGTCTATATGATTCCCACAGGTCTTGGTAATGCTGTCAGGTCAGTGGATATAAAGTCTGTACTGTACACTCCAAATTCTCTCTTTCCCATGAATTGTCTCTTATGTTTTCTTGGTTGCAGCGTAAGAGTTTCAAATGAATTGGGCAGTGGAAACCCACAAGCTGCACGTCTATCAGTAAGGGCAGTTGTTATTATATCCGTCATAGGAGGTGTGATAGTAGCTATAGCTACCATTTTAATGCGCAACATATGGGGCTACGTATACAGCAATGAAAGAGAGGTGGTCAAATATGTGTCAGTAGTGATGCCACTTCTTGCAATTTCAGACTTCATAGATGGAATACAATGCGTACTTTCAGGTCTGGTTTATGAACTCTGTCCAGTTTGTATGTTAACAATGCTTAGCTGAACCTGTCACCCTGGTCCAGCCTATGTTGGTAACCTAGAAGTTAACTTAATAAACATCATCCCTAAAAAAGGGTCAACCTGAGGTGCTAAGCTAAATAAACTGTCACTGCCTAGAGTTGGCCCAATATTGGGCTTAAATGGTGACTTGAACTGTTCAGTCGTTCTTAACTTTGCCCATATTTCATGTGGGCCATATATTTTCTTGCGAGCATCTTTGTTCTGTAATTTAAGTCATCTTTGTTCATGTGGACCAAAAGGTATTAGTAAGAGAAAATAATTAAGGAGAGGTGGAGGACTAATTTTTACAAGTGGTGGACTAATTTTTACAAGTTATTTAATGAGAGCAAGCTAGAAAAGCTTAGTATAGATTTAGAGTTAGCTTAGGATAAGTTATATTGCTATTGTCGTAAAATTAGAAAGGATGCATTAAAGAAAATGAAAAATGGAAAAGGTAGGACCAGATGATATTCGTATTGAGGTTTGAAAATATTTATGGGAGAAATGATTGATGTGAATTACTGAATTATTCAACAAAATCCTAAGGATTAAGAAGATGCCATATGAATGGAGAAGTAGTGTTTTATAATACCTGTATATAAGAACAAAGAAGAAAACAAAGTTGTAACAACCATTGAGGAATTAAGCTTATGGGTCGTACCATGAAACTGTGGGAAAGAGTAATTGAACAAAGATTAAGAAAAAATAATAGAAGTTTAAGAGAATTAATTTATTTTTATTCCGGAAAGATCTACTATGGAAGCCATTTACTTACTAAGAAAATTTATGGAAAGATTTAGAGAAAAAAAATTATGTATGGTAAGAGTTATGACGACCGTGCAAACTATTGGAGGAGATAGAAACCCGTTTCCTATTACTATTGGCTAAGAATCAATATTTTACCTTTTTGCAATAGTTATGAATGTAATTACTAGCGATATCCGTGAGGAGGTTCCATGGTGTATGATGTTTGCTGATGATATTGTGTTGGTTGATAAGACTAGAAAGAATTATATGCTAAAATAGAACTTAGAAGTGTATAAAGAGACTTTGGAATCTAAGGAATCTATGATTAATAGAATGGAAACATATGAAATGTAATCTCAATCTGAAGTAAAGAAAATAACGGAAGAGTCCATATAGATGGACAAGAGATACCTAAGAGTGATAACTTTCGGTATATAGGATTAATCATTCATCATGATGAAGAGATTGAAGGATGTCATGCATTGAATTAAAACATGATGGTTGAAATAGAGAAGTTCTTATGGAGTACTTTGTGATCATAAGAGACCTCTGAAGTTGAAAGAAAAGTTTTACTTGACTGTTATAAGATTGTAGAAGCATGAAAAATCTAGATCCATGCGTCCAACAAACATGCGTCCCAAGATCGACTCAAAAGAAATTAGGCCGCAAAATGAACTATGCGGCCCAGAAAAACAGCTACCATGTGCCAACAGTAATCAAAGGCCATGCCGCAGTAATCAAGCCCCCGGCGCCATAACGATCTAGTATCATGCGCCGACCGCTTCATAACTAGTGTTCCTATGTGCCATCAGTGTCATGCGCCACTAAGTAACTAGTGTTCCCATTCGCCAGCAGTGCCATGCGCCACTACTCCCTCAAGCATCTTTGCGCCTCAATACTGGCCACATAAAGGCCTGACAAAAATATTGTCTGACAGAATTCTGACAAAAAAGACTTTATGAACGTCTCGAAAGACGTGACCACGCTAAACGACAGAACCTCACGTTAGCATGATCTCTCCTGACATGATCCTGTTAAGGATGTACACGTGGCAACCTATCCATAACATGCGCCTACAGTTGCAACCGCATTCTGTTAAAGGAGCCCCCCTGCGGCCACCAGACAGAAGCATATGCGGCACCTATAGGCCACCAACATGATGGCTATAAATAGGAGCAACTTGGACATTCCAAGGGCTGGTTTTCGTGCTTCAGAGCATATCCCTCCAGGTGAGCTACGTACATGCACACAAGCTCAAGAGAGGAGAGCATCCTTATTCCCTCGTCGGACCGTCAACGGAGTAAAAGAGTCGCTGCAGTACTCGATCTCCATCGTCACATTACCCAGATCAAAAATATTGTATTTAGATTTTCTGTCTAGGATTTCTTTGTACTTTTTGTTTGTTATTAAACGAAGGTTTTCCAAACTTACTTCAATGGCAAACAAGATGGCGACTCTGCTGGGGACTTCCTTCTCCTCTGATGAGAAGGTCGTGACGCAGTCCGACACATCGAAGCTCGGTTCGACCCAAAGGATACTGGTTGTTCGCTTCGACCAACAAGCTTTTGAGGAAATGCTCTCTGAGGGTGGCGCTTCTCCAAGGCTGGCAAAGCCTAATAAGACCCGCAGGACATGGGTTGTAAAGGCCGCTGTGCCTCACCCGACTGCGGAGCATGCGCTCCCCGTCTCTCTCCCTGTCGCAGGGAACACATTATGCGTCCACACGAGCTGACCCCACTCATGCGACCTTTTCTGACAAGAAAAATGCTCAGCACTTGAGCTCTGACAGAGGAAAACACTACGATTCCAGGAGTTCGAGCGCTAAGACACGTTCCATGTGGCCACGTCAAAAGCCGTATAAGGAGGACTATGCGGAATCGGTCGGTAGCCGCAACCAGATAGTCGCATGCGGCCAGGAAGCAACATAAGTTCCGTCTTCGACCGAATCTCACGCAGCACTAATGTAAACTTGGACCCTTCATACTTCGTCCTAGCACGCGCAGCGAAAGGTGTTTTTCTGGGCACCCGTTCAAAGAAGAAACTGTCAGCCACTGGTGGTAGTTCTTCCTCAGGACCTCACATAGCTACGCAAACTGGGAGTTTGTAATCTCCCAGACCTCTATGACAATCTGGCGTTCCGAGAAGGTGATTCCCAAGGAACATATGCTGAGATCCCTGGGGGTAGCCACCATCGTCAAGAGGACGCAACTTCCTACGCTGGGAGTAATGTTCCCTCCGAGTCCGAAGAGGATGCGGCACTACCAACTTTTCCGGATGACTATTCACGACAAGCGTCTGAGGCGGAAAGTGCGACGTCCACCGTCCCATCCATTTTTTCTTATGTGAGAACAACATACATGGAAGGGGACGATCACGAGGGCCCTAACGATCGACAGCGCCTCGAAACCCTCGAGGCCATGATGCAAACCATGAGCGCGTCAATGCAGGCTTTGACCCAGACAATGCTGGAGATCAAGGCAAATATAGCCTCACAACCAGCAAGGGCCTCTGGTCAAGCAAGCCTGGACCCCGGGACAAACGGGAATTCAAATGCAACCGCTCCACCCGCTGGTGGCAATCATCCCCTGTCCGGATCATCTTCCCCTTCCGCAGTCGATGAAGCCCGGGAAGCAATGCGGGAGGTACGTGAATTCCTAGCCTGCCTAGACTCAATGGGCAATCGAGACTCATTACGCGAGCTCGGGATTCGACAACCGTATCCCCTCGAGTGGAGAGCTCGGGATATCTCCCCGTCAATTCATGAGTTACTTCGAGACGATGCCTCGCAACGATGCCCTCTTAACCAAGCTCTTTGTCGGGTCATTCTCTGGAATAACTTTCGATTGGTTATGCAGCTTCCAGGACAATTGCATTTCCTCGTTTGACGACCTAAAAGGTTTTTTTCTTGCTCGATTCTACGACGGGAGAAATGACATGACGATGTCCTCTTCAATGGACATCACACAAAGGGAGAAAGAGTGTACGGGAATATATCGAGCGGTACAAGCAAGCGGCACTAAAGTTATCTCCCTGTAACCCTGAGTCCACGCTGATGGACACCTGCCGGAGAAATCTCCTCCCCACAGTCAGACTCTGGATGGGCAACTCTCAGTTTAAAGACTGGACGACGTTCATCATAAATGTTGTCGGTGCTGAGAAGAAAGTAAATGACGTCCGTCTCTTGGGAATACAGATTCCCGTCGCTGATGATAGGGGAAAACGCCCTTATAATAGCAACAACAACAACGGCAATAGCGCCCGGGATGGCAAGGGGAAGTAGGCTCTTGTCGCCAACATAACCAAGAAGCCCGAGCAAAAGTCCACAGAGGTCCCGAAACCGAAGAAAACTTATTCCTTCGAAGATGATGACATCATGGCAAACTTTGACGTGCTAATAAAGGGAAACAAGCTTCGGCTCCCCGACGTCAAGCGCCTTTTTGAGGCAGTCGATGTGAATAATCCGAAGTACTGCCACTATTATCGATACGTCCACCCTGTGATGTGGGATTGCTACACACTAAAGTGGTACATCCAGCATTTGCTTGACACCAAGGCCCTCACCTTGGATTTCTAAGAAGCTATAGCAGGAACAACGAGGTCAGACCTGATGTACCAACGAGAGTACGACATCCCTGACGATGGTGCGCTCCCAATCGCCGCATCCGATCCGGGTTCATCCCAGCCTCCAACAACAGACAAGTCCAAGTAGAAAGAAATTCGCTTCGACAAACTGTTGAGCAAAGATACCGCTCAGGGGCTGGAGAAGCCCTACAACTTCGACATCTTGGCACAATTGGCCCATACTCCAACGAAGTTGTCACTATTCGAGCTTCTCCGATTCTCCAAAGACACTTGGGTTGCTCTGAGTGAGACATTGCAGAATGCCGACACCTACCTGGCGCAGGTCAAGCCGTTAGCTGAGGATCCTGTCACATGCCCCCCACTGCAATAATGTGATGGAAGCGATACCCAACATCACGTTCTTGCAACAAGACATGTTGCTAAAGAACAATAGGCACGATCGCCCTCTGTATTACACAGGGTACATCGGCGCTATCAAGGTGGACCGGATGTACATCGACACTGGTTCGTCAATCAGCATCATCCTACAGAGTGCTTCAGGCCTTGGGTATCCCGATGCATCGCCTGATAGCAACCAATACTGCCATCAGTGGCTTCAATGCAGGGAGGATCTACCATCTGGGCAAGATTCGCTTGAAATGACAGATCGACGATTTGAAAACAGAGGTCACCTGTACGTATCCTAAACGTCCTGTTGGAACGTCCGTGGATACACCAGTACATGATCGTATCATCAACCTTGCACCAGTGCTTGAAGTACGTAGATGATAATGGCGTCGTCAAGACGAAATTTGCCGAAGTGGATCCATTCAAAGGGGTTTAGGCCTATTACTCTGACTCGATCATCTACAAGAAAGTCCACCAAGATGAATGTGGTAATGATGCCGACGATGAGGCAGAGATTGAGGCAATATCGGACGAGCCATTGAGAGTCCATCTCAAAGCACCCGTTCCCGACGCAGTCCCTTTCCTCATGGTGTAACTGCACAAGAAAGCACCAGAACCTCTGATCGTTTGCCTTCGTAGACTGAGTCGACCGTTGAAGGAAGATCCGACACCTACTACGACTTCCGAACCTCTAGTGGTAAAACTGCGCAGGAGACCTCCGAAGCCGTCGCTCGCACTGGGGATAGATCTCGGGAAGGACGAACTGGAGGAGTACGTAGCCGCTCATGCTAACGTCCCTTCTCTTGACGATGTAATTCTTGAGGATAAGATACCTTATTTTATAAATAAAGGCTATCTTTGAACTACTCGGATGTTGCACATCTCAGCACATTATATTCCATGGAGCATTGTCTAGGCTTGCACCTGCATACACAAGTGACTTTCACCTATGCAGCGAACCGAGTTCTCCCCAGTCAACTTCATAGTTCCGACAAGGAAGAGGGGAGACAAACTCATCATCTTCGGCAGAGTGGAAAGTTCCCAATCTTCCGTCCCAGAGGAACTGGAGCCAGAACTCGACACCGGCAAAATACCACTTCACCGGTACAGCTCTCAAACCAAGCACCTCATCCAGAAGATGGGGTACGATTTGAAAGCCACTAGGTGCTTAAACTAGGGCAAAGGCCGAAAGTTGCCTCTGCGTCTGCAGGCTCCTGCAAGCAAGTTCCTAGTATTACTTCCATAAGATCATGCATGGCTTAGGGTACATCACGCCTCCCACGACCCCCGAAGAATCGGATGAAGAAGAGTTACACTCTCACTCTTCAGAATCTTCCTCTTGGGACTCCGATGTTAGTATCGGGGAGATGTTAAAAAAATATTGTCTGCTAACATGGTATCAGCTGACTCTGAGGAAGACGACGGGGATCCACCTGAACTCTTTGAAGTATAATCGTGGGCCCAACGCCTAGACGCACAATAGGAGATGCGGTTCGAGCAACGAGTACCTCCCACTGAAGACGAAGTCTTACAAATCGATCTGGGCGACGAATCCTCCCTTTATCAACAAAAGACTGTCCGATAAGGATCGGGAATCCCTACTACAACTCGTCAGGGAGTACATCGATGTCTTTGCCTGGAGTTACGAAGACATGCCGGGATTGGACCCTCAAATCGCAGTTTACAAGCTCAACATCTTGTCGAACGCTAAGCCGGTCAAACAACAACGGTGGATCCGACCGGACATCATGAACGCCATCGAAGCTGAAGTCAACAAACTGATAACTAGTGGCTCCATCCGCGAGGAACAACATCCAGATTGGGTAGCCAACATCGTGTCCGTCGTCAAAAAGAAGGGGAGGATTCGAATCTGCATTGACTTTCGTGATCTGAACGCGGCATGCCCTAAGGACGAGTTTCTCGTTCCGTTCACAGACATAATAATCGACAATACTTGTGGCTTCGAGCGCATGTCCTTCATGGACGGATTCTCAGGCTATAATCAAATCAAGATGTTTCCTGACGACGAGAAGCATACATCGTTTCGAACGTTGATCGGAGTGTACTGCTACACAGTCATGCCTTTCGGTCTAAAAATGCAGGTGCTACATACCAGCGAGCTATGAGCACCATCTTCCGTGAGCATCTACGCAAGATAGTGGAGTGTTACGTTGATGACATCGCTGTCAAGAGTCGCTCTAAAGACACCTCCGAGACTTGAAGACTGTGTTCGACCTGATGCGTGCGCACCAGCTCAAGATGAATCCTACAAAATCCTTCCTGGGAGTCTCTAATGACAAATTTCTGGATTTTGTCATAACTTCGAAGGGTATCCACGTAGACCCTGACAGGACTAAAGCAATCCTTGAAATGCACCTGCCGAAGAACCTCAGGGAACTTCGTGGCTTTCAAGGAAGACTGACATACATCATGAGGTTCATATCAAACCTCTCTGGACGTTGTCAGCCGTTTACTCAGCTCATGAAGAAGGGAGTCTCCTTTGTCTGGAACGAAGAATGCTAGCGCGCCTTCGACGACATCAAGGAGTATCTCATGAACCCCCTAGTATTGGTGGCCCCCGTTGTGGGAAGACCTTTCATGCAAGGTTCAAAAACTCGGTATCGGTATCGGTATCGGACAGTTTGTATGAATATCTGTATCGGCAGTATCGGCAGTATCGGCGGTATCGGATCGGAGTATCGGAATTTTTGGTATCGGCTGTATCGACAATATTTAAATAATTATTAATAAATTAGTAAAAATATAGAAAAAATAATTTACATATTTATGCATTATTTAAGTATTTTTTATTTTTTTTTATTATAATTGAATAAAACAATAGTCATCCTTGCTGAATGGTTTACCTGCGATATATAAGTTTTCTTTCTTTACATGTTTTTAGTTACAATCTTACTTTGTCATTTTATTCATACTAATTAAATCTTGTATTGTTCTATAGGTTTCAATTTTGATGAATTAAAGCGCATAGAGGGAGGCACAAGAGATTAGAAGCAATGCAAATGGCCGGATGAGATCATGAGACAAGAGTCACAAGACCCATAATTATATTTGTCGAGGGGTCGAGATATTTTTTTAAATCTCTGTAAAAAATATATATATATATTATATTCAGAAATTTAGTTTTATGCTTAGTTATAAATTGTTACAATTTGATCCACTACACCAATTATTTTGTTTCATAATATACCGAAATAAAATTAGCTACAAGATTTACATGTTTAAATTAAAAAAAACGACAAAAAATCACTTGGGGAGAAAAATTCATTGGAACTCCGACCCATCCCTTCATTTAAATTTCATGAATAATAATCTTTTTACAATAGGTACAGACTACATAAAGCATACAAATACGAAAATGAATACAAATAAAAAAATATAAATATATCACTAAAATGGTTCATAATTATCATAATCGTCCTGGTATGGTTCTTGGTTATGAGGGTAGTAGAGACTGATATTTGTATTATAAAAAAAAATTGTCATGAGGCCATTAAATATTGAATGTTGTTCCGCCTTTGGAGTGTTGTATTGATAATAACTTATGGATGAACTATCATATGTATTGTTATAATTGTCTGAAGGAGTAGGTACATCATGATGACTAAAACACCACTTACCTCCACGTACGACTTTTTTGTGTCATTATGTTATTCTACAAATGTTATAAAAAATTATTACATACAATAATAAAAAATGTTACGTATAATAATATTACACTTATAAAAATGTTACATGCAATAAAAAAATATTACATACAATAATAATAGTGCACTTATAGAAAACGGTACATATAAAAATAATATATATATATATATATATATATAGAGGAAAGTTATAAAAAATAACATATATACAATAATAATAAATAGTATATATATATATATATAAATATAGTGAACTAGTATAAATTATAATCTACACACACACGGTCACCTTAGTCTACTATCAGTGTTGTTAGTACATCATACATGTCAGATTTTCGGAGACAAATCCGTTAAAATAACATCATAAACAAATATACATCCGTCATATACACACAGTCTATCTAATCAAACATAGTCTTCTTATCCAACTGTCGATCTCCATGTCTTCACCTAATATGCACAACATTGTGTCAGGAACAAATATAAAATATGGATATAAAATGAGGACAATAGCATTTAGAATGTAATAGTAATCGATAGCGGTAATGTACGTGCCTCATGCCCAAAGCTTCGTTGATCTCAATGTCTTCAATTATTCATGTCTCTTTTTGCATAATTCGATGACTAAATTTATGCGATTCTTCGTGTCTTTACTTCTATTAGAACTCATAATAATTTGTTTCAATAAAAGAATTCTTACAAGTTCTAATAAAGCAAAAGACATGAAAGAATCGCATAAATTCAGTGGTCAATTTATGCAAAAAGATGCATCAATAATTGAAGTCATACATATTAATCTTGTCCCAATTAATTTGTCTGGTCAAGTTGATTTCTGTAGGAGTTTTAACGTTTTTATTACTGCCCCAATGTAAATCTTTAATATATATGTAACATTTTTCATAATTGAATTAAAAAAAAATACATACATGCAATTATGTTATATATATATATATATATATATATATATATATATATATATATATATATAAAAGAAAGATACATATACAATAATAAATAATATATAAACTATATGTTTTAGTTGATATATATCATATATTTGCTAATATATACAGAAAAAGACTCTTGACAATTGGTTAGATGACAGATTGATAAGCATAACATTTTTTCTCCATCTGGCTTAAGTTCGAATCCAACATTTGTTGCTTTTTTTTTATTATCTTTTTCCTTAAATGGCCGGCCCCTTAGGCCTTAACCCTAAGCATAAATATCAAAGATTGGAGAGAGAAAACACTTCTCTCCGCCGCTTCTGACCTCCGGAAGAACACAGCGGGAGAGAAAACACTCTCCTATTCGCCTCCTTTTTCTTTTCCCCTCTCCGACTCTCCAACTCCCCTTCTCCACACACTTTTCTTCCACGAGCACGACTTTGCACAAGCGGTAGAGAATGGTGTTAGCAGCGATGTTCTTCTCTGAGCACAGTGGAAGCGGTGGAGAAAAGCATCGATCTAGTTGAGGTATTTTTTTTTATGATTTTTTGTCCTATTTGTATAAATTTTAGTCTCCATTATTGAAAATTTTAAATATGGCAAATTTCAATTACTAATTTTACTTTTTGTTTTTGATTCGATGCTGGATTTTGACACTGATTTGAGATTTCTTTGTTTGACGTTGGATTCATTTTTTTTTTAGTTATGGAATCTTCAAGTATCGGTCTGTATCGGTTGGTATCGGCCGATATCGGTCTGTATCGGTTACGTATCGGCCGCTACGGACCGATACAATAATTTTCGACTGTGTATCGGCCGATACCGATATTTTTTACGAGTATCGTATCGGACCCCCCCTAATCCGATCCGATACGGCCGATACGTATCGGTATCGGCCGATACTTTAAACCTTGCTTTCATGCTATATGTGTGGGTAATGTATCACTCCCTCGGAGCTCTACTAGCCCAGAAAAGTGATGCAGGTCACGAACATGCCATCTACTATCACAACAAAATGCTGGTCGGCGCAGAGCACATGTACAACCCCGTTGAGAAGGAGTGTCTCGCTCTGGTCTTCGCCATTCAGAAGACTCGACATTACGTGGCAGGGCAAACCATCCATGTGATCTTGTGAGTTAATCCTCTCAGGGTCCTTATAACTAAACCCGGAGTGCTCAACTCTCGCCTAGCTACATAGGCAATACTGCTGTCGCCGTACGACATGATATTTGTCCCACAAAAGGCGGTCAAAGGCCAAGCATTGGCAGATTTTCTGGCAGCCCACCCTGTACCGGAAATCTCGAAGCTCTACGAGGAGATCCCAGGCGAAGTAGCGGACTCAAACATGACCACAAACGCAAAAGCCGTTTGGCGAATGTTCTTCGACGCTGCTTCAAGAACAGGGCCTAAAGACGATATTGTCGCTGGCATCGGAATAGTTCTAATTTTCCCACACGATCTGGTCATAAACCACGCTTACTCCCTCATAGAGCCATGTTCCAACAATGTGGCAGAGTACAATGTCACGCCCCGGTCCCGCAGGGGGGCTGTTCGTCCTCGCTTGGTCCCTACGAAACTGATCGTACTCGCACGGGCGTGATGCCGTGTAAGCCTAAAGTGCGCTTGCACAAGGCCAAAGCTTTGAACAAGGGCAAGTAAGCTATTCAAGACAGGAGCAGCGACATATATTGCAGAAAAGTAAAGAACACAATGACATATGAAAACAAGCTCTTTATTGATAATCAAGATGTGTTATAAGCGGCGCTTGGCCGATGGTACAGATCGCTCAAGCACTCTTTCTCTCGATTACAATGACACCGTTCCATACATCATGTCCCTCTATACAAAAGCAGCTCAAAGCAATCTCGATACGACTCAAGGCATCGACTCCAGATTTTCGGGTCCTGGGGATGAGGCACGGCTATCGCTTCCTCGGACGATCCAACACCTGAGAACAAGCAAACTGTTGGTGGGTCAGCACTTTTAAAAGTACTGGTGAGTATAAAACAACTGAACATAAGCTACACCCCCTGAAACCCACACTAAGTAAGCATGTGGCAAAATATTACATTACTAGTGATCTTGCTACTTTTACATATGTTCATTTCATCCAGCTCAGGATTATAGTCAGATTGCCTCTTTTCGAAAACATAGCTTTGAAACCAGTTTTGGATATTCTATACACACAAGCAAGCTATAGAGGCAGTGTTCTATCGTGTAGTGCATCATGTATCGTGCACCATATTCTAACTCTTAGGGACAAAGTTCTCTAGTGGACTGTTCATCTCAAATCCAGACAAGCATTAAGTGGAGTCATATTTTCAAGCACACAAGAAGAACTAGCTATATGATTTCGGTCCCCGAGAAACTCAGGATCAGTAGCGGTAAACCAGCTAGCTAATGACTCTTTATCTGATACTATTAGCAGCTGTGACTCGTGGTTGCTCTTCACTAACGTAATAGCAGCCGGGACCATGGTTCAGCTCTGCACTAATAGCCATTGTCCAACCGATGCGAATACATGAAGCATTATCAGATAAACTCTAAGATGCACATGTTCATGAACAAGCATGCTATATATAAATTCTTTATGTTTCTTACCCTTGCCGATCGGTTATCCCTCCAGCAGACATACAAGTTAGCAACAATTTGCATATATATAAACATATGGTTCTCTTTCCCTGTCCGTCTCAACATCAAACAGTTAGGTATGCAAGAAGGCTAGCCTAGCATGCGTCCTAACTATATGATGGCCCTCTCCACGGGATTAGTAGTTGGGACGTACAAGCCCATCTCACTAATAGACGTATCTACCCTCCCGTAAGTAAGATTTTTTAAGCCTCAGGGTATCTAGATCTCTCCTAGGCCGAACGATTCCAGTATCCCAGGAAATGCTCGAGAGATAACCTTGTGCACAAGTTGTCCTGACCAAATGCATGAATGCAAATTCCTATCAGATAAATACCATATTATGCACATGATCCAAAACAAGCAAGCAAACATATCTATCAAGCTATAGCGTCGGAACTCTCAATACTCTTGCCTAATAGCCACACCCTCCCGTAAGTAAGGACTTCAAGCCTCAGGACGGACTATTAGTCTAGATGCACAAGTTCAAGCGATTCACGAAGTTTTATCTCTTCAGACAAGAAATCAACGGAACATGTTCAAGCAAAGCTAACTCATTTAACAAGTAACAAGTAAGAACAGTTCTATAACTCTAGCATGCAATTCTCTCTCTTTAGACAAGCAAGCAATCTAGTTTAGCATACGATACTGAGATATGTGCAAGCAATCTTTTACTCTTTCTTATTACGATGGCAACGGTTCGTTCGATAGCGGTGTCCGTTTGACTAAGCATGCGCATTTCTATCTTTAACTAGCATGGCAATGATTCCATCTCTTTAGACAAGCATTAAGTTCTCTTAATTATGCAAGCAGATTCGTTTCAATGATAAGCAATACGAGTTCTCTTATTTAGCATGCAGAGTCAGGTTCTATCATTCTTCTTATTAAACCATCTTCTTAGGACAAACATTCAAAAACTCAGATTCATTATTAAGGCGTGCAAGAATTAGAGAATACAGTTCTGCCTACTCATTTAGATCAATCGTCTTGGGGTTCGAACGAGAACTCTCCGAGAAGACTTTCGCTTGAGCAAGCAAAGCGATATCACTTGTACATAGTGCCTACGCAGAGCGGGACACTACATACAATGCCCAAGTCATTGGGCTCCAACTCGCTGAATAAGTGGGAGTAGACTACTTGGAAGCATACGACGATTCCAAGCTAATAATCAGTCAGGTCCGGGGCGAATACGAGATCCGACACGGAGACTTATTCCCTACCACCAAGCCGCGCTTGGAATAATTACCACCTTCTAGGGGTTCTTCATAGAGCACGTCCCTCGGCTGTAAAACATCGAGGCTGATGCCCTGGCCGGCCTCGCCGCCTCCCTGGCAGTTTAAGTCAAAACCCTTCTGCTGATCACAGTGGTCGGTCAAGAGCTGGTCTGCCCGAAAAACAATCTCTGTCTGTGCCTGAGCTACTCAATAGAGACCAACACCGACTCCCAAGACTGGAGGCTCCCATTCATCGATTACGCGGTCTATGAAATTCTTTCCGAGAACCCAAAGGAAGTCACTTATATCAGAAGACGTTCCCTCCGGTTCTATTATGATACGGCTACCAAAATGCTGTTTCTTTGTTCCTACGACGGTCTTCTACTACGATGCTTATCTAATGCGGAAGCGAAGCAGGCTCTCCGCGAGACTCACGACGGGGTTGCGGTGTCCATCAGCCCGGCCCAAGCTACATGACCGTCTTCGGAGAATTTGTTACTATTGGCCGACAATGGTTGCAGAGGCTGTTGACTATGCGAGAAAGTGCCAAGCGTGCCAAATCCACGCAGATTTTATCCACCAGCCCTCAGAATTCCTATACCTAACGGTAGCATCTTGGCCAACAAATATGCGCCCCAAGATCGACTCAGAAGAAATCAGGCCGCAAAATGACTATGCGGCCTAGAAAAGCAGCTACCATGCGCCAATAGTAATCAAAGATCATGCGCCGCAGTGATCAAGCCCCGGCGCTATAATGATCCAGTGTCATGCGCCGACCGTTTTATAACTAGTGTTCCCGTGTGCCATCTGTGCCATGCGCCACTAAGTAACTAGTGTTCCCATGCGCCAGCAGTGACATGTGCCACTAAGTAACTAGTGTCCGCATGCGCCAGTAGTGCCATGCGCCACTACTCCCTCAAGCATCCCTGTGCCCCAATACTGGCCACATAAAGACCTGACACAAAGATTATGTCTGACACAGAATCCTGACAAAAATAATTTTCTGAACACCTCGAAAGACGTGAGGACGCTAAACGACAGAACCTCACGTCAACATGAACACTCCTGACAGGCGTGCAACGCCACGTGTACGAGGCCACATGCGTTCCATCCGTCTCTGGCCCCATGCGTTACAGACTCCATGCGTTCCATGCGTCTTTGGTCCCATGCGTTCCAGACTCCATGCGTCCCAGACTCCATGCGTCCAACGTGATAAGGTTCCCTGAGACGAAATCTTACTGCTGCGACTGAAGTGACTCTCTCCAACTAAATGCGGGCTACGTGTCAAGCTGACCAAGTCACGCAAACAAAAGACAAGAACCGTCCAGATCTTCAGCAACAACAAATCGCAACAAACGTCTACGTGGCATCTCGTCCTGGACTCAACTACATCCTGTTAAGGATGTACACGTGTTAACTTGCCCATAAATGCGCCTACAGTTGCAACCGCATTTTGTTGAAGGAGCCTCCCTGCGGCCACAAAACAGAAGCATATGCGGCACCTATAGTACACCAACATAATGGCTATAAATAGGAGCAACTTGGACGTTCCAAGGGCTGGTTTTTTTGCTTCAGAGACCATACCCCTCCAGGCAAGCTATGTACGTGCACACAAGTTCAAGAGAGAAGAGAGTATCCTCATTCTCTTGTCGGACCGTCAACGGAGTAAAATAATAGTAACAGAGTCGCTGCGGTACTCGATTTCCATCCTCACATTACCCAGATCAAAAATATTGTACTTATATTTTTTGTCTATGATTTCTTTGTACTTTTTGTTATTAAACGAAGGTTTTCCAAACTTACTTTAATGGCAAACAAAGATCAACCATAATTAATGGATCAACGTATTGGATAATTGAGAAGCAACACGTCCAGAAAGTTTGTGTAGCTGAAATGAGAAGACTAAGATCAATGAGTCATAATACATTAAATGTTAGGACAATAAATGAGTGTATTCGTTAGAAGTTAAATGCATCACTAGTTGAGGATAAAATGAGAAAAATCATCTTAGGTGTGTTGGACATGTGTAACGCAGACTGGTAGATGCTCCTAAGGAGTAACAGTAATATAATAGTTAATGGAGCCGTTAGTATTAGAGGTAGACCTAGACTAACATTATTTGAAGTGTTAAAGAATGATATGTACCTTGTTAGCGTTATAAGACATGGCTCTTAACAAAAAAGAATGAAAGAAGAGGATTCAAAAAGTCGATCCGAGAAATTTGGGTAAATGTTTTGTTGTTGTATCTTTGTTCTATAATTTTTGTCACGCCTCGATCCTGCAGGACCGACAAGTTGCCAATGTGCGTGATATCATACAAGATTAAGTTGTGCTTGCACAATGCACGAACTTGTACATAAACAAAATAGACTGAACTGAGACTGAAGCAACGGAGCTATAAAGCATAAAATCAAATAACAACAATGATACAAGAACATTATTTCTTTTATTTATAACTTGCAGTGGATACAAAGGTTTTCAATAGCTAACTGAACATGCCAACTTGACTGGAACTGAAAAGAATTAAAATGACTTCGTTACATACATTATCTCCCTTTATACCAAGTCCAATGTCCAAATGATGAAAAGACTTCTACCACATTCGAAAGTCCAGCAGAAAATCCAACACCTGAGGAGATGGGGATCAGTACATTGGAAAATGCACTGATGAATGACAAAACTATACTTAACTGAAAGCAGACACTAAGTAATCATGTGAAAAAATATTAATTTTAATAAATGCGATCTTTTTATCTTTTACCTACTTCTATTTCATGTCAATACTAAATCAAAAGCAATACTTCATTTCGATATTTAATCAAAAATCATACTTTCTTCTTTATTCAAACGTTAGAGACTATTTGATGAACAATATCCATTTCTTTCTACCTTTACCAAACATATCATTATTCTTAAACCATTTTTATTCTTAGGGAGATGATAACAACATTACACTTAAACCAAATTTATTCATAGGAACATGATAACAGTATTACACTTGAACCAAATTCATTCTTATGGATATGATAACATTTCAGTGTTAGAAACCATTAGTAACTTATCCGTAGTTAAACAATAAAAAGACGAATCCCATTCTTGCAAACCAATATTAGAAGTCATACTTATAGGCATCAAAAATTCGTCCATGCATCTAACTGTGAGGCCTGCAAAACAAATTTTCTTAGCATACAAACCTAACTACATAATGGTCTATGGGTGACTCCATATAATTAGAAGTTGGGACGTAAAGACCATCTCTCTAATAGTCATGATATCCCCCGATCACGAGGACGTACAACCCTAAGGATGTACCATTTCTCCTAGGCTGGCATGATACCGGTGTCCCAAAAATCGCTTGAGAGACTAACCTTGGTTACAATGTGTCCGAGACCATGATATACAACTTTCATGATATACAACTTCTATCAAATAAAATAATGCGATGCAATAGCTAAATAAAAAATTCTTTCTTTCTTTCTTTCTTTCAGATGACTTAGTTGTAAACCATAGAGTTGTAGTTCTGTTCTTTTTTCTTTTATTCTGACGACCATGCCGTGTTCTTCCTTTCCTTTACACGAACATATTATCTCAGCACAACACTTTCGTGTAATAATTCTGTTTCATATTCATCTCTCTATATACAACATATATTTCAAGTCTACATTTTCATTCTTTCTATGCAACATAATATTAATTCTTTCAATTCTATAAACAATCTATAGCATGCAATTCTTCTCTTTTAACAACATGCGATACCGAGTTTATGCAATCTTTCTTTCTTTAACAAGTATAAAAACAGTTTTTTCAATTGTATTCATAGTCTATAACTTAATTAATATCATTATCTTATTAAGGGCATACATATTTTATGTAATTATTATTCTAGTGATCACAAACTCTATTCTTAGAAACAAAGCATATATCCATTCTTTATGTGTTCATTATTAATCGTGAAAGAATCTGAAAGCGAAGTCTTGTCCACTCACCTGGAAGCAATAAGGCCACCGCTGGGAGCGGGGCATTACAATTTTGATTTGTCATGTTATTGTCACGCCCCAGTACCGAAATACAGAGACGGACATGGCCAGCTATCCCGTACAAGGTACTATACGTCGTACGACGATCACGATTGTAACAAGACAAGGGGGTGCATACTACAATCAGGTCACTTAGGGTCACACGAACATCTATGTCTCAATCAATCAAACAAGAAACAGTAATCATAGAACATATATGATAAAGCAATAAGGCGTCCCCAACGCTCCATTAAAATATTCTGAAGACCAACTGTACAAAATAAGAAGCTGGTAGAATAACAAAAGTACATGACAGTATTACAAATGCAGTCTGATTTATATACAGTCATGGAAAGGAAACTAAATGTCCAGACATGCCGTCTAACAGATGCCGGTGGCTAAATGTCCAAAAGAGTAAAATACACAATGACGAGCGGGGAATAAGGAAACCCATTCGTTATCCTCAGCAGCAATGTTCCTGGTGCGCACTATGAGTCGGAAAAAAGTACGCTGGATCTTCGGGTGCTGGCTCGAAACCTGATAATGCAAAGCCAGTGGGGCTAGACCCCAAATAGCAAGTACCACAAAGAAGGCACGAAATGGAGAAACAAAATCCAAGCAATATATATATATATATAAGTTCTGTGTCGTGATCTCGGTCCACAACCTATCCTAGCACAATGGCCCAACCTTACAACCAAACAAGGACAAGGGTTGAACCATCACACTATGATAGTCCATGTCCTTAGACTACTAACAGAATAATACAATTACAACCATGTCCAAGTTATATATCGACAATCACTTGTACGGTTTGCTATTGTGGAGTCTGAGGCTATCTCAGAATTAATACATAATAGGTATTCTCAGATCACGTCATTGCCGAACATGGACTAACAGAGCTAATAAATGATTATACACGTACTTCATGAATTTGTACCAGTTTTTCGTAGGGCCACTGCGCTATTTCACAGTATTAGCGGTTCCGGTACTCCTATAGGGAGACAATGGCTCGACATATTTATAATATGTCAGATACTGCGCTCCACTAAGGCGGATGATATACAGTATCTGTAGTGGCCAGTCCGACGCCGGAAGGTTCGTTGGCATGATCTCATGATACCGTTCCGTCCCCATGATCTACATATTTTTGTTGCTTAATTAACCCTACATTGCATTGAAATCTCAAGGCGTGCCCGCATGAGAATTTTCCTTAAGATGTCGTACAAAGTACGGGCACGCTAGATACGAATCTATGTAAAGATCAAAAGTTCAGTCTGGATTCACCCGAGCGTGTATGCAACATTCAGAAGTCAATATCCTAGCCACGCTTTGGTACTTGACTCGCATATCATGTCCGTGCTGGGGAAAAAATATATATAGTATCACGCGTTCACAAATTATATGAGGCATTCTCGATGCACAACTTAAACATGAAAATCACTTAACATGTAACACGTTATTTCGCACCTCAGTGCACATTAAGATCATGTACACTTAGCACGCAATAATTGTATCAACACGGAGACGAGAAATAGAGTCGAGGTTACCAAACTTATCAGTTGGTCAGATGAATCATTATCACTTGTACAGGTAGCTCATGTCATGCACATGGCTGGTGAGTCATTTATCACAGTCTAGTTCATGCACATAGTAATTGTATTACATGAAATCCTTGAATTGGTAATAATGCCGCCGGACAGATGCAAGGAAAAATGTGAACCACTCTGGAGCAGATCCACAATTCTTAAACCAAACAAGCACCGGGGTTGCAGATCGTCTCCAGAGTAGAACTACGTCCCTTATCCTATCCGACGAACAAAGATAATTAATCTACTAGTGCGAGTCCACTTAGCAGGTACTAAGCTCAATAGCACTCACAACCATTCGGGTTCACACATAAAATCAAAGCAATCCAAGAAACAACAAAACTAAGCAAAACAATAAAATGAGTAAAGTCATGTGCATAGGTAGTATGAATGGTCGCATTGTGTTATCGCTAGATGGGAACAAGGGTAGTGCGAGAACCCCTCTGGATCAGATCTTCGCAACCCTTAAACCAAACAAGGATCGGGATTGCATATCGTCTCCTGAGTAGAACTACGCCTCTTATTCTATCCAATGTATAACAATGTGGTCTAATAATCACTTGGCGCATGGTCCAATTCTACACATAGTCGGGACTAATACATGGTTAATTCTAGCACATAGCTACACTTAATCCATATACACTTGCAATCACTAAGATCCACACATGAAATCGCAAGTTCCAATAAAAATTCCAAAATCAAGATTTGACACATTTTAGAAAACTAGGCATAACTCTCCCATTCGAACTCCAAATGAGACGATTCAAAAAGATTTGGAAAGGCAAGATAGAGATCTACAATTTTCATGTTTTGAATTTTACGATATTATAGCTAGAAAATAGCTAAATAGGCAAAAACAACCATCCTGGTTGACATGTGCCTATTGCACTCGGCCAAATTTCCATGCGCAGTGCGCGCACAGCCATCCTGGTTGACATGCGTGCAGCCTACTACGCTCGGCCAAATTTTCATGCGCAGCGCACTGCGCGCTGACAGAAATCCATGCGCGACGCGCATTGCTCGCGGTAAGGATTTCATGCCCGACGCATTGCATGCGCGCGACCAGGAATCCATGTGCGGCGCATTGCCCGCGGCCAGGAATTCATTGCGCGGTGCATTGCTCGCCGCAAGGTGGTGCGCGCGACGCACTTCCATGCGTCGCACTGCGCACGACCAGATTTCTGTGCACGGCGCACGGCACTGCTTATCATCCCTGTCACGACAAGTCCGAGAACAAAGCTCCAAAACTTGTTTTCTTCATAAAATTCTCATTTTAACTCTAAATTAAGTGATTCAACAGCCAAAATGCATGAAATGAAAAGCTCTAACACAAAGAACAACTAGTTTTCGAAAACAACAAGTTTTAATAGATCAAAACACGAAAAAATCATAAAACCTATGAAAAGCTATAACTTAAAAATGTAGATCTATACTAATCTATCCACCAAATCCGAAAATACCAAGTTCTAAACATATGGAGAATCACACAACAAGCATAATAGACTAATAATATGGAGGGTTTCTCCATTTCTCATGTAATGTGTACTTGCCTATGGAGGGAGGGAGAAAACCAAAAAGAGAAATGGAATGAAAGAATGGAGAGAGAGGTTTTGGTTTATTTATATGGGTAGGATTTGAGGTTTAGACCATGGGTTAAATTCATAACCAAACCAACCCACAAAATACACCATGAGCTAAGTTGAACCAAAGAATGGGTCTAGTCTCATGCAACCTAATTAACATGCAAGCAAGAAATAAAATACGTTCCAAATATGCATATTGGGAACGGGGAGTGAGAGTTATATTCCTCTATTATTTAACTTTCACGCTTAATCCATTTATGGTACTGTTTTCGTTCAGTTGTGAATCATGTGATGGATATATGATGAAAATACGGACTAGCGGTCCCTACATTTAGGCCTATGGTAGTTCAATAATCAGTCAATGCCAGAAATGACTGTAACTTTCTCTCTACATTTCGGGATTTTAAATTTCACTCCCTAACCCACCACCACCACCACCCATAGTAAATGAGTATTTCTGGAGTAGTTGATTGAAGTTAATTGTAATTTGTACATTTTGTGTACCTTCTTGCTTATCTTTGCTTGTGTAGTACGTTGTATATCAACTATTTTTACGTACAATAGACTGATCTATATGTTAAGCTATCATGCATCGTCATGAATAACAAGTTTAAAATTGGACGAGAGACCATAATATCAGTAAACAGCAATATGGATAACTTGTAGGGTCAACATTAGGATTTCTTTTAATTTACTAGAAAGGTGATTGGACGGGATTAGCACAAAGTAGTTCCCACAGGATATTCTCAACTATGTTTATTTGAACATCATTGAGTTCTAAGTGTCTTGACTCTTTTAGGTGCTGCTAGAGGACTTGGTTGGCAGAAGACCTGTTCATATATAAATCTCGGAGCTTATTATGTTGTCGGTGTTCCTTCTTCTATTCTCTTTGCTTTTGTCTTGCATGTTGGTGGCAAGGTCAGTTCAATTATTTTCCTTATGTTAGATATGGAACGACACTATTGGCTTTCGAAGAAAAGGAAATTAATGTTCTGCTTGCTTGGCACTGATATCAACCAGGGACTTTGGATGGGCATCATATGTGCACTAGCTGTACAAATGTTTCTGCTTCTTGCCATGATCCTGCGCGCTGATTGGGATAAAGAAGTCAGTCCACTTGTCTTCTTCTTCTTGCCAGGACGGTTAATGTTTCCTTATTAATGCTTAGGACTTACACTTTTGGTTTATCGCATTGGGATGGATTACACTAATCTAGAGCTGAAGTGTAGATGCTTAAGATTCGTAATATATACTCTTATATGCAAAATCTCATTTTTAGAACTTGGAATACTGGAACTTGCATTCCTACACTTTGTTATACTTGTAGTAGTTGCTAAAGAGTCGCACTATTGGTTGCAAAAGAGAGTGATTTTGTACACTATCTGCTTTGTAACATCATGGAACATAAGTCTCTAATCACGGCTAACCATGCTTGAGCATTTTATTCTACCAGTCTGTACCTCCGGAAGAAACTAGACCTTGCGGATTATACATTACTCTTTTCTCCTTCAGCACAAATCTGGGTCGACCTCTCTCCAAATAGTGTTATAGAGACCTCTCTTTTCGATTTTGGTCAGGCGCGTGAGTCACCTAGGAGTTCTTGTTATTATTTGCATAGCCATTAGAGGACTAGTTACTCCTCTATTATGCGATCTGGTGACACGTTGAACATTTCAGAAAGTTTGACCATTCTAGCCAGAATGGTCTTAATTAACCTTTTTGCAAAATACAAAGTTGTCTTACGCTGTACCAAGGTTTGGTGAAAAACAGGTGGTCAGAACTGTATTAATAGGTTTTTTATCAATGGTTATAAGACAGATGATAAGAAACCTTGGGTTCTTTCTGAATAATTACCTATATCCATGTATGCTTAGATTTTAAATGATAAAACATGAACTTTTTATTAGTTTGAGAGCATCTCCAACCCTTTTGTGACTTTGGAAAAAAGTAGTTGCCACATAGGAATGACAAACTTTCATTTAAAAATCCTTTTCCAATACAATTGTCAAGTAAATTGTGAAGCTTACGTGGCAAAAGATATAGAAGACATTGAAAAGTTGGTTAATCTAGTTCTAGACAACGTACTTGACAATGTCTTCACTTCCATGTAATTTAGAAAAAAGGAATAAGATAAGAAGTTGTCTTGAAGTTAGAAAAAAGTAAGCATCTCAATACTTTTGCATTGGAGAACACTTTTCTACCTCATTGTATTTTGTGAATGAATATAGCCTTGTCACCTAGGAAAGCCATTGTCTTGTGCCTCATGCCACATAGGATCACAACACATTACAAGACAATAGGGTTGAAGGTGCTCTGAAAGGATGATAGCTTAAACTAAATACATGGTTAACACTTGCTCTCCTATTCTCAAGAAAAAAAAAGTTGCTCAGTTAATTCAACTCAATTGCTCCTTTTACTTAGTTTAGATCTTCTTCAATTGACTTTTTTTACATTCTTGTGTACCTGTTTCTTCAGACAACGAAGGCTGGAGGCAGAGTTCACAACTCTTCTGTCACTGCAGCAGCAACATGGTGATGAATGACCGGTAAAATTATATTACTACTTTAGTGGAATAATCATACATGCAAATATCTTTCTTTTTTGAGAAAGAAAAGGATGGGATCAAAAGAGATCTCAGTCAAATTTCATTCATAATAGTGCAATAAATTCATCAATACAAAAATAACAACTATGGATCCTATAAATAAATCTTTTTGAGATTGTTAATTTCTATGTGGAATTTTTTTTCTTCTTCCATCAAGATATATACAGTTCATAAATCTACTTATTTTTTTTCAAGCAATAGATTGTACATTGCTTAATGTACTATAATATTCCATTTTAAATAGATTTTAAGGCAAATACAATTGTAAATTGCTTTAGACATTGTAAAATTATGTTTGCGGATAACATGGCTTCAGAGAATTTAGATGAACTGTTAGCATTCAAAAACCGCCAATGTAATTAAACAATTGAATTATCATAATGGAATGGATGTCTAGGATCTCTCTTGAACTACCTAGGAGAAATGACACGACTTCAAAGATGTTGACCGACGACCAGATAATTGAGAACGTCATGAAACGTCATGAAAAATTATTAATGTCATGTCCTCGTTCCACATAACCGATAAGTCATCACTGAGCGTGATGTCATACAAGTTTAAAATACACTTGTACAAGACAAATCAAGGTCAATGTAGCAAAAATAAACAGACAAATTGAATCACAACAAGTATAATGAAAAAATGATCTCTTTAGTGGTAAACTTTACAACAGAATTACAAGGCTCTCAATAGCCAGTAAAAGTATGCCAACTTGACTAATAACTCTTACAACTCATACAACAATAATGTTCCATATATTATGATTATGTCCTTTATTACAAAGTGAAAACATCTTCGAGGGAAATGCTTTAAGTTGCCGATTGAGTTTTAAAACGCCTTAGAATATCCAAGTGGCTCTTTGCACATGTGGCATGTGGAGGTGGGGGTCAACACATTAGGAAATACACCGGTGACTGGTCTCAACCCGACTGACCTAAACCAATACAGTAAACATGTGAGAACATGTAAAATTATTATGTGATTTTTCTACTTTTTCTATTGTTGGTTAACATCTTTCATATATATATATATATGTGGTCTTTCAGGATTGGTCGTTGCGTGTCACCACCTACCACCTATCCTACACATTCGATCAAGGTTGTCACTGTGAAGCTATAGTCACGGTACACGGGGTCTTACTGTTTTGCTGTTGGTACTTTGCATCTTCACTAAGAATTCAATTTCATCGGGTCTGTCAGAGATAGCGGGGCAGTCGTTACACCATTCGTGCAGGTCGCTACTTATGCGACAAGGAATGTCACTACCTTAGGACACTTAAGAGTTCGTCATTTACTCGGACTTCCATTCAAAGTTTATCACACTTCTCCTTCCAACACCGGACATGTGTCAGACTCTATACATCATGTTACTACTTAGCAAAGTCCTATGTTTTTAATAAACAATCACTACCCCCGGTATGTACTACTTTTTTAATCAAAAGATAGGAGAGCACCCTTTCTTCCGAAGTTACGAGATTATTTTGTCGAGTTCCTTCGACATGATTCTCTCGACGCGCCCTAGTATACTCTACTTGTTCATCTGTGTCAGTATCACACTCCCAATTCAAAGATTTTTTCTGGAAGTTTCAACCATCTTGACTATGACAATAGTTGCAACCGACTATAAATATCCTCGCGACTATGGTAGGGCAGTACACTCTGCTCTCTCGCGATCCCTACTAACATCAAATAAAGGTGATGAAATTCCTGAAGATGAAAAAGGCGAGCGGAAGTGAGAGATGAAAGGAACGAGTGATGTAACACGACTTCGGTTCACACGTGAAAGTGGTTCGAAAGGTGTCTGCATGTGCACGGAGCCGGAGCTCAACATGTTTGCCCGCTGGGCCTCCCTACTCCCTTCGGACGTCTCACTAATGCTCGTCTTTAGAGAAAAAAAATGAGTGTCCGCCCCTACTTCAAAACGAAAGGTTTTGAAGCCGTTTGCTGCTCGCCAAAAACGAGAGCTTCTCCTTCGGAAGCACCAACATCGTAGGGCGGCCGGGCCAGCCGAGCCCCTCTGAATTAGTGTTGGCTTTCATGACTCCAGGTGAATTTTAGGAAAACGAGTTTATATATATATATATATATATATATATATATATCACAAGTCCGTCCCTGTATCAATTTGTTAGGTCTTCAAAACAATTGTCATTAACATGCAACATAACTATACGAAGGTCACTGGTGACACAACATTTTGGATTATTCATGGAAAATTACAACGATCCTTCCACTGCAATTAGCGAGCCCCACTGAAGGTTTCGTAATTCCTGTGCTTGTACGCAACACCAATTATCCATGTTCCTCATAGGCCGAATCGATTCTGTGGTTACGGATACCGTTTGAGGAACTAAAACCTTGTGCACAAGTCCATGACCATGCATGTATATGCAACTTAGTTATAAAAATATAACATGTATGATAATATGACTTGAGATAAACTTTGCAACATATTCTCATTTGTATTTCCATATTCCTCGAACCACAATCCACGGTTACCACAGCTTGCAACTCAATGATCCCAAAATATCACTGGCAATAATCCATCTCCGTAGAACAACAAGTTCAGTGACATTTCAATCTCTACTATACAATTTTTCTTGTTTAACGATAAATTCATTTATTCATCACCACTTATAAACCGACATAAGCTAAAGCTTACATAATCTCTTTTATCTTAATTCTTTCCTTTATTATCATTAACTATCATAGGGACATAGTAAGGGAAACAAAAATAAAGGAAAGCAAGATCAAAACCACTAACTATTTGCCGAACTGTCTTTCCATCCTGATGATAAAGATATCTGAAACGATTCTTCCGCATGAATCCAAGTCTTTCCCTCCCAATCAAAACTACTAACTATTCAAGCCAATACGCCAGCAAAATGCTACCGCGCGGAAGGGTGCATTACAATCAAGATATGAAGTTGAAGATGATAGTTCTACTGTAGAGTCCTTTCGCAAAAATAAGCTCTTGAAGTGATAATGACATTTAATATTTTTTTGCTATATTTGCTGTTGCAGCGGAATGGTTGGAAGCCAAAGTCTGAACGATCTGTTGCAGGGCATCTACCTGCTTCTGTTGGACTGAGAATCGGGTCTCTAGATTGCTTTCGAACTTGGCTTGGCGAGCATCATCTCTTTGTCGTTGTGCTTCTAACATTTGCATCACCCGCTCAAGCGGATCGACTTGAGATATGCCCTGTTGGCTCCGAGAGCTTTCCGAAGTGCCCGAATTACTTTCTTGGCCTTGCGTTTCGTCCGGTGCTAGTGCTGCAGATTGCGCTGGTGCCATTCCTTCAAAAGAAGGTAAATTACATTAGGATCATAATGTATTATGGACTTATTGCATGAACGTATCTCATTTTGGCCTAGCGAGGTCAAGAGTTCGCACAGGAATTTGATCGTTAAATGAACTTTTCCAGTACGAGAGTCTAAGGAACTTGAATCTGTGCTCTGATACCATTATGTCACGACCCGATTCCGTGGAATCGTAGGGGCGTCCCCCGAATCGTGACAGCCGTGCGGGCCTGGGGTTGCGCCCGCACAAGGCTTTAATGTTTTGCATAACAAGCACATATTCAGAGTACGCAGATAAATTGAAACACAAGTTGAAGATGGATTCGTTCTCTTTATTGATAATGGACATCTATTACAAACTCTTGAACGAGTCAGTTAATTTGCCGCACAGGCTTACAAAAGTGTTGACTCAAAATGAGATAGCAGTCATGTACATTACATCCCTTTACTAAACTTCAAAATGATAAAGACCTCCGGAGTGGAGGACGACATTCCCACGAAGCTGCATTGTTTGTTAGGTTGCAAGCTCCTTCTTCAAGTACGTCAAAATGCGGCGCGATCAGGATGCGCCTACAGCTGGACTGGATCGGGAAAGACGACTTCGGCTCCTCGCTCGGTTCGCCTTAGTGGGGGGAACCTGTTTCAACGAGGGTCAGTATGTCGAAACATACTGGTGAAGGCGAGCTAACCCAACTATACCAATCAACACGTTTTAATGAAGCATGCATATTTTTGTGGTTTTCTATCTTACCTTAGTTCATTTACAAGCAGCATATAGAATTTACTGAAATGAACTTGTTACCGTTTGGTGACTTTTACCTGTCCGTCTGCACGACCTGCACAATACGTACCATGCCTTCCTTGCCACGAAGACACAAGTTAGTTTGCAACAGGTTTAAATATACAGGGGATCACTGGCGTATGCCACCATGGACAATTTAGTCTTGAACAAGGATGGAATGCAGCAAAGATTCAGTAGTGGCTACAAACCATCCCGTCCAGATGCAGTAGACTACAGTGAAGTTCCGTCCGGATCGGATCGGTGCCAGTGTCCCAGTGCCCGTCCGCAGGAACCAGTGACCTTGTGCACAAGTTGTCTGTAATCGAACGGTATGTTTATTAAGTTAACAGTTCATGCAGTTGAGGCAACACGAGTACAAGACAAGCAGTATTTCATGATTCGGTTGCATAGCCTCCCGGTTCAGTGTATTGCATTCAGGATAAGCTCTATTCATAGCACAATTTAAAGAAGAGTATACATTCTAACTTGTATTTATGCATATGGTGAACATTCCAAACGAACGAGCATGCAAGTATGTAACCGTTCACAAGTTTGCTGACAAGCAATATAATCCAAGTCTATTCCCTTATTATCTTGAAGTCTTTTAGTTATTACTTGGTATCATCTGATCGGGGCAACAAGAATGCAAGAGTTTTAGGTGTGAAGACTTGGAATCAGTGCTAGCTAATCGGGATGGTAGCCACTCACTTAGTTGGTTGGAAGGGAGAAGGAAAGAGGCGCTTTAAGACTCCGCTCGTAAGCCGCCTACTGCTCGTTCACCTGCATCACGAACAGCTCGATCAATACCTCTTCCTCTCTTTCCATACTCGGAATTGAAATGCAGTGCAATGAACGAAAACAATGAAATCCATCGAAACCGGTCAAGGAAAACAAGCAAATCCGAAAACCAACTCAAGGCACGAAAGCAACAAGCGACATCGAAATCCGAGGCAACAAAAGATAACAGCGGAGAGGTCCCTCCTGACTCTGCCGCTAAGTCGATCCCGGAGGCACGGTCCACTGAATATGGGAATCGATTCCGAAGAAGCAAATCCATAACGAGGACGAGTTCTTGTTTCAATTTATCCCGATCGAACGATACCATCTTGTGTTTCTTAGCCGCGCTCCCCGAATAGGAGGAACGTGACGCCACACTACTTGCACAACCCAGACTACCATCACTGGAGTAGGCTATAACTGTTATGGCACAAGAAGAGGCACGACTGAAGCTGATGCCTAGCACCACTAGCTCGCTCTCCGGAGAAAAATCAGCTATAGTAGTTTTTAACCTAAACTCTTCCAGAGGGGGAGGGTGCTACAACTGTGGAGGCCATGGAAATTTTATCAGATTCTGTACGAAACCTCTGAGAGGCCAGTCCAGCGGCTGCGGATGCAACCGTGGAGGACGTAGAGGTGGCAGAGGAGGCTATGCTGGTGGCAGGGATAATTGTTCTGGAGGGCACAAGGCAAACCTGACAGAAGGGAAAAATGAGAGTCAGTCATCCGATATGACCCATAGTGAGTGGAAATTGCTAGAAAAATGGAGCATGAAGCTTGGAACCAGCGACAGTCGAGCCAACACCGCTGGGGCATCGACTCCAACCACCTCCGGGATAACATCACCTACTATGCCCATACAAACACGTGTACCTGCTCATGCCCTTGTATCTACCTACAGACCAGGAAGTCTAAATTGGATAATTGACTCTGAGACATCCCGTCATGTCACAGGTGCCCATGATGAGTTTCAAGATTACACTCACCTGGTGACACCTGAAAGCATTCAGACTGCTGATGGTATTGCTAGACCCATTTTGGGTAGAAACACAGTTGAATGCACCCCTTCCATGACTCTTACTGATGTCTTGCATGCTCCATCTTTTTCTGTTAACCTATTGTCCATTAGTTCCATTGTTCTTCAACTTAATTGTGTTGTTTCCTTTGACATTCATAAGGTAATTTTTCAGAAGAAGGGAACAGGGAGACGGTTGGGGACTGCCACTTGACATAAAGGGCTATGGTACTTCGACATTGGTGGGCTGGATGCAGCACTGGCGTCATTGGTGGATGAAGCACAATCGGAGGAGCCGCGAAGGGCTATGGAAGCAAAATTATTACTGCAATATCAGCGTTTGTGACACTTCATTCACTCTACTGAGTCGGATGTATCCCTCTATGTATCAAAAGGCTAATAAGCAAAAGATGGTTTATGACGCTTGTGAACTTGGAAAACATACCAGAAGCTCTTATGTGAGTTCTGGAAATAGGAGCTTAGCTGTTTTTGATATGGTACACTTTGATGTGTGGGGACCTTGTCCAACTACTGCTGTTAATGGTTTCAAGTGGTTTGTCATCTTTATTGACTGCTACACTCGTGTCACCTGGGTATACCTAATGAAGAGTAAGAGTGATGTCATTGCATGCTTTCAAGATTTTTATCGCAGGATTACAACACAATACGGTGCTTAGGTGAATATTTTGAGGTCTGACAATGTGACAGAATACACCAACAAGGCTATCTAAGAGTACTTATCAGCCCATGAGATACAATATCAGACTTCATGTACCTATACACCAGCACAGAATGGCGTGGCGGAGCCGGAATAACATGCACCTGTTGGAAGTGGCACGGTCAATGATGTTTGCTATGAATGTTCCTAAACACTTGTGGGGACATGCCGTGTTGACGACTGCATATCTCGTCAACAGGATGCCCTTCCAGGTGTTAGGATGTAATACACCGTTTGAGATGCTTACAGGTGAGAACAAGTACATTGTTCCCCCAAAGGTATTTGGATGCGTATGCTTTGTGAAGGATAATAGGCCTGCGGTAGAAAAGTTGGACCCTTGGACAGTGAAGTGCGTCTTTGTTGGCTACTCAGGGAGAAGAGATATTCTTGCTAGAGTCCTATGGAGTGAAGGCTCTTTGTGAGCATAAACATTACATTCAGAGAGATGGAACCATACTACCACAATGGTTCAGGTGAAGGCTCCGCATTTGGTGATACACCTAACACAAGAGGTGTTAGGAGTGAGGAGAAGATGGGCCCAAGCGTGATTGTTGGGTCAGTTTTATGCCCAATGATGAAAGTTGGTCCAAGGAAACAAGGGGGAGATGCGAGGATGAGGATGCACAAAATCAGGAGGAAGAAAGTGACGAGGATATACGCAATCAGGAGGAAGAAAGTGATGCTCCAGTACAAGGGGAGGAACAGACTACAGAACAATCTACAGAGCTCCAAGTCTACAGAAGGAGAGAGCAGCAGTCCGCTACTGTGCATATTGCCCCTACTATGCCATGTGCATATTGTCCCTACTATGTCATGTCCTTCGTCTAACCTTGTCCCAACTCCTGAAGATGCACTCCCGCACCGAATCCCTATGATTCAGATGGTATGATCTCTCCTCCACTATCTCATATTCCCTTAAGAACTTTTTGCAGTAATAAGGAAAGATCCCCTAATCGTTATGGTTATGAATATGACATTGTCCATTTTTTATTCTACTATAATCTATCCCCTACTTATGGAGCATTCATTGCATCGTTAGACACTATCTCTTTGCCTAAGTGTTGGTAGGAAGCGAAGGAAGATCCAAGATGGAAAGCTACAATGTTGGAGGAACTTGGGGCACTTGAAAGAAATGGGACATTAGAACTTGTTCCATTACCTAAAGGAAATAGAGCAATTGGATGCATATTGGTCTTCACAGTAAAGGAGATGCCAGAAGGAAAGGTAGAGCGATACAAGGCAATATTGGTTGCAAAGGGATTCACTCAGTCCCATGGCATCGACTATGATGAGACATTTGCTCCAGTAGCATAGATGAGCACTGTGAGAACCCTGGTCTCTATTGCAGTAAACCATGGGTGACAACTTCATCAATTGGATTTGAAGAATGCCTTTCTTGATGGAGATCTACAAGAAAAAGTATACATGGAGACGCCTCCGGGGTTTTGCACGACAGTCGACAGGAAATGTATGCAAGCTGAAGAAATCACTGTATGGACTCAAGCAATCTCCTCGAGCCTGGTTTGAAAGATTCAGGAAAGCTGTCACATGCATGGGGTACAGCCAGACCAATGCAATCACACGGCCTTCTTCCGACACGCGAGAGGCAACGTCACCATACTTGTATATGTAGATGATATAGTGATCACAGGTGATGATGTGGAGGAGATTACCCAGCTGAAGTCAAAACTTGTCATGAAATTTGAAGTAAAGGACTTGGAAATGATGAGGTATTTTCTTGGGATCGAGGTGGCTCGAGGAAGTGATGGGATTGTCCTCTCTCTGAGGAAGTATGTACTTTAACGCCCCGCTTCGAACGGTTACTTATGGAACACTTGTTACTTTGACTCGGTTGAGAATTGAGTCTCGGGGAAATCTTACCGCCAAATCAACACGGACGAAGTGCAATAAAATCTTCCAATTGATGGAACGACTTCTATTGAAATAAGTCCAAGAGTTTTCGTTGGTTGCTTTGCTTCTTGGTTTTGTGTTGCTTTGTGTTTTGTCTTGCTTTCGATGACTTGGTTTTCATGATTTCGCTTTTCTCGCTTGCGCGTTCTTTTCGAAACGTAAGAAAAATAGATCGAAGTATGCTAACCAAGTATTGTTGCAATTTCAGGACGCATAACCAAAGAGTGAACGTTGCATAAGGCTTTCCCATCCTCTCGTTCGATTCATTCGGTGAGTGGCTTAGGCCCTTCGATGAATCCTTTAGTCTGCACGTCTAATAAAAGAATCTCTAGTTCACTTATAAATGTTGCCTCACTAAAAGATTAAGTCAAAAAGAAATGAACTTCATGCTTGAAGTATTAGAATTATGCTTTTGCTATCAGTTATGTTGCATGTTCTTCGTTTCTATGCTGTACAATCTGATTTATGGCTAGTCCCCATGTTTCGAATATGATATGTGGAATAAGAATAAGAAGATGGAATTTGTGTGTTTGTTGTTCAGAACTGTGCATTGTAGTGTTATATCTGCTAGATGTTTCATGTCATGCATTGGCCTCGGACAAATTGTGCACAAGATCTTGTCTCTCGAACGGTTCATGAGGCACTGGGAATCGCTCGGTCCGGAAGAGATTTTTGTTTCGCCCTGAGAATACGGCCCGTTGGGGGTCTAGTGGGGCGATATGTGTAACGCTCCGCAACCGCACGGTGCGTTACGCTGAGTCGGATTGAATGAGGCAATAACTGGTTACATTTCAATTTATTGGATTTGGGAACAAGTATTGATTGAGTTGGTTTCATGTGTAGATCGCTAGCGGAGTTCGATGAAAATCAGGTGTTCGTTCTGAGCAGTACTGAGATAGTTGGATTGGAGCGATAATGCCGTCTTCCTTAGTCCGATCGGTCGGATGATTTGGAGAGCACGGCCTGCTCGCACGGTCATACCAGTTGAGTATATCGTGCTTTGCATCGGACCACGGGTTCAAGGGATCGGCCGTATCGGCAGGACATGATGCTTAACGGAATCAGAATTGGTGAGTGAGCTCTGTCCCTTCTCCTCTACTCCTTCATGCATAATAATATGGAACACACGTAAAGACTTGAACACATGGACTGGAACTTCGAAATCACTACACTGTGGCGTGAATAGAGTGTACGTCGTTTGCTTGGATATATTTGTGGCTTGAATTGGTTTTTGCGTTGGATAGTTGGAGCTAGAGTTCGATTATATTTGGGGCAGTTGGAGAAACAATTGGAATTATGCTTGAACAGCTGAAATTATATATCTTGGTAGGAACATCGGGAATTCGAGCGAGCGAGCGTGCATCCGTACACGAGTATCACTTGGGCGCTTTGTTATGCAATGCGTGCAGTTGTGGTTCGAAACCGGACAACTGCATCGGCGAGAGCATTGTGCCACTGTTAGGGCATTGTGCCACGGGATTGTCCTGATCGAGGGGTGTTGCACCAATTGGAACATTGTGTCGAGAAGCGGCATAGTGCCTATGGGGATAACTTGAGATTTGTGCCTTGGGCTATATGTTAGAAGAATGGTTATGGATAGTTGGTTGGATGAGTCTATGATCGTTTGGTGGGACGGGAATGTTCGATCCTCTCGTCATACCTACTTGGTGTCTGCATCGGTCATGGACAACCTGTGTTGCACGGGGTTTGGTCTCCTCGAACGGGAAGGCTCCGGGGCACCGGGACTGTTCGGCCATGGAGGAGAAATTTGGTAACGTGCCTCGGGCGCGGGGCCGACGGTTTAATGCGATTCAGGCGGGATAGCTACTCAGCGCTGTTTCGAGTAGAACTACAGTTGATCAGTCCTTTATGGCTTGGCCAGTGACTTCATATAGATAAGAGTTGGTTTGCTTTGTTTTGGTTTGGTTTGTGCTTTTCGCGTAGGCGGCGGCCACCTTGCCTCGGCAAGAGTGTGCATATCGAAGATTGGATTATAAGGTTTGGTTTGAGGATGGATATTGAGGCTTGGATGATGGTTCGATAGGTTCTCGTGTTGCTTGGGTTTGAGTAGGACGGGTTGCATACTAGTTTCCTTCGAGTTGGCCTTATTTGCTTGTATATTGGCTTGAGTTGAATGATTGCATGCTTAACCTGCTTTACAGCTTTCCTTAACCTGTCATACCTATGCCATGAAATGAATCTAGGATTCAACTAGAAAGATCACCATATAACTGTTTGCATTCACTATTTTACTAAGTGTCGGCTTAGACGAGTGAGTTACCCCGCTCACCAGTACGGCTGTGTACTGACCCACATTTGTGGACATTATTTCACGTACGCAGGTGTAGTGGCGCTGCTTGGATATACGGGACATAATGTATGAACGGTAAGTACCTTTGTGGCCTAGAGAAAAGAGCAAGAGTATTATATCGCCTTCATGGCATTCTCCTTTGTGGCATTTCATTTGGACCCTATCGAGAGCTTCGCTACATATACTCTGATGTGTGCTTGGTACACAATACTTAACTTTCGCTGCAACTTGGTCGTTTCGATGATAACTTTGGTGTTTGACAACATCGCCTTGTGCGAGCGCAACTTCAGGCTAGTACGACATCACGTCCCGATGAGAACGATTGTCCTGCGGGAGCGCTGCAACGTGATGATTCACGTTCTACGGGGACTATTTAGCTTGCAGGAGATTGGGGCGTGACAATATGTCTATTAGTGTTGTGCGGAGTCCATGATGTCACAGCTGCTAGTACTTGTGTGTGTTGGTGAAGAGCTGAACGTTGAGTCACAGCTGCCGACACATGCGCGTGCTAGTGAAGAGCTGAACCTTGGGTCCCCGCTGCTAATCATGGGGCTACCCATGGACCATCACATAGTTAGGGCGCATGCTAGGTTTACCTTCTTGCATACCTAACACCTGATGCCTAGAATGATTCATAAGTTATTCATATGCAAATTGTGGCTAACTTGTGTGTCTGCTGCAGGGATAACCGCTTGACCGTGGGTAAGAATTATCATATGCATATGCTATCTATCGTCTATGTTTTCTTGCATGAATTGTTAAAAAGAAATTAGACGACTAGAAAGATCACCTAATAATGCTAGTTTTACTTGCTTACTTAGTGTGGATTTCTAGGTGAGTTTGGCCACGGTCGCTCACCAGTACATGTGGTAGTACTGACCCACGTTTGTGGGCAAATATCCAGATACTGGACGCGAGAGCTTGGCAAGCATTCTGAAACGGTGTTAGCGCAACCTCCGAGGATCGTGCTCGTGCTGCTTCCTTAGCTTTCCTCTCTTGTGGACATCTCCTCTTCTGCTAGATGTTTTGATATTTTGGTCCTACTAAAAGGATGTAATGTGTGGGCGTTGTGGCTAATTTTGGGAATGTAAAAAGAGTTGTAAGCCTTCTAAGGCATATTTTTGTAACTCAGCCAAGCAAGCACTTTGTAATCCAAATCTTCAAGTATTCAATAAAAGCAAGTATTTTGTGTTCCTATCAATGTGTTCAACTTTTGTTTTCTGCATTTTTACTCTGTGCCTATATATGTATATTTTTGTCTAACTTGTGTCTTGTGTAGGTACGTTGCCTGGTGCAAGCGCAACTTAGGCTTGCACAGCATCGCGCCCAAGCGAGGACGATCGGTTCCGTAGGGACCAAGCAAGGACGATCGGCCCTTACGGGACCGGGGCGCGACATGTACTAGACCTGCTCACAGAGACTGGTATGCTGCGATGTCGATCGACAGTCACTCCAATCGATCAGAAAGATAAGTTGGGGGCAGAGGCGGGAGAGCCGGTTGATCGTGAGAGATTAGAGACTTGTAGGCATATTGATTTATCTAGGCCACACGTCCTGATATCTCATTTGCTGTGAGTGTAGTGAGTCGCTACATGCATGATCCAAGGAAGGGCCATATGGATGCAGTTTTTCATATTCTGAGATATCTGAAGGGGGCTCCTGGAAGAGGACTATGATTCAAGAACAATGGACACCTGTGTGTTGAGGGATACTGTGATGCAGATTCGACAAGCTGCATAGACGACATAATGTCTATCTCAGGATACTGTGTCTTTGTGGGGGTAACATAGTCTCATGGAAAAGCAAGAAACGGTTTGTGGTAGCACGATCGACCGCTGAAGCAGAATATAGAGCTATGACTCTAAGAGTGTCAGAGTTGTTGTGGGTAAAAGCACTGCTGACAGAGTTGAAGCTGGACCAGGGAACACCATTGCGCCTTCTGAGTGACAGTCAAGCTGCACTAAATATAACTAACAATCCAGTTCAGCATGATAGAACGAAGCATATCGAGATCGAACGATTCTTCATTAAAGAGAAGCTAGAGAAAGGGATATTAAAGTTCGATCATGTTTGCTCAGAAGAACAAGTCGCATATTGTCTTACTAAGGGTCTTAATTCATTGAGTCTTTCTAAACTATGTAACAAGATGGGGATGATTGATATCTATCGTCCATCTTGAGGGGGAGTGTTGAGAGTTTTAGTGAGCTTTGAGTCCTACATTGAGTAGAATAGTAGAGAGAGAGAGAGAGAGAGGTTAGCCTCTCCTATAAATATGTAGCTCCACCTCAATAACAAACAAGTCAAGTATTCTACTAAATTTCTATTCAGAAACATAGAAATACTGAAAAAAACACGACTGTGTTATATGTGATGGAGACGAGACCATTCTTCGGACGACTTTGGACATTCGCGTTAAGGGAGTAGCGTCCGAAATGACAACGTGAATTTTTTTTTCGAGGGAGAATGGATTTTACTTCATACGATTTAGTCTGATTGAAGATATTGAGAGGATTCTAGAGAACGTATCGTGAACTTTTGACGAGAGATTGGTGGTGCTGCGGAAGTGGAATCCATCCACCAACTTTGAGAGAGATCGTCTCACGTCTATACCGATTATGCTCCCATGGTTCTCTCCCAATTCTGGAGTTCTCCGTCCATTATGAAGCTTACTAGCATTGTGGACACCCCCATCCACACTAATGCTCCCACAGCTAGTAGGCAGAGACTTGAGTACGTTCCGAATATTTGTGGAAATAAAGGCCTTGGACCCTCTACTAAGAAACTTAAATCTTAACATGCTGAGTGGAGAATCTATTGAGCAAGTGGTTGATCATGAATGGGTTCTACAGTCATGTAGTAAATGCTATTGTTTTGGTCATGTGCAGACTCAATGCACAAAGGGGGTAGAGGGAAGAAGGTAATGATCAACCCACTGAAAGGGGTCACGGATGGAGAGGACCATGGCTACAAGAAAGGGGTCATGTGCAGACTCAACTTAATTACTGTTTTCATCCCTGATTATGATTTCTTTGTACCATCTAAATATCTAATGCTTATTGTGATTTTTAATATTTTGTGATTTTTAATATTTTAAAGTAGATAAAAGAAAATTTGATATCCTATTTGTTGTTAATTGTTAGTCCTAAATATTTATTGGCCCTAAACCAACTTCTTCCCTAATCTGAAACCTTGGCCATTTTTTTCAAATAGGAAATGTTGGTGTTGTTTCGTTTGGACTAAGAAAAATAGTCACACATTGACTACACTACCAAGTGAGTATCTCAATGTAATACTTTGTATTAGTTGAGGTGTGCACATGGGGTGTGGTGGGACACATAAGTGCCATGTGGGGGAGTTTTATGAGGAAGAAAAATGATTAACTCCACAATGAAAACATTTATGTTTTTTTGTCATGCTCTTGGAATTATTTCCATAAGAACTAAGTCCCAAAGGGACTTAGCGACTCGGATTCGGGCTCAAAGACGCAAAGTGGCGCTTTGTTGGCGCACTTTGCACTTAGCACGTCAGCATCGGCTCATGGCACTTGTGCGCATTTTATGCGCTCATGCGTTGCTGCATGCGCGGCCGCATGTGCTGCTACTTGCTTTGCGGCATGCGCCGCTGCTTGAGCTACCGCATACGTTGCTGCATGAGCGGCCGCATGAGCAGTTGCTTGCGTGGCCGCTGCTATCGGATAAATTTGAACACTTACGGAAAGATATGGTCAGCTATTCAGATCCGATTTTTGTGGGATTTGAATTAATTCGTGCCTATCTTTGTGGGATTTGAATTTATTTGTTCCTATTTTTCCGTAACTAACAGGCGGCCAGACTCCTCTATAAATACTTTCTTCGTGCCTCCATTGAGAACTTACTTCGAAATAGAGGAGACAAAGAGAGTTGCTGCTGCTGCCATTAAAGTCCAGAAAGTTCGTGCGAGTCCAAGCAGGAGGTGACAGCGAACGTTCCAGAAGTTTTTCGTGAACTTGCTGGTTCCTGGAAGCAGATCGTGTTGGACGAATCTTACTTTGAGCAACGGTGATCTTCTTCACCCCAGCAACCAGAGTTTCTTCTTCCTCTTCCTCTTTTCTCATGAGAAGTTGTAACTAATTCTGTCCGTCTTCAACTGCGATTGCAAGGAAGAACTAAGATTGTTTTCTGATTATTGTAATTTTCGCAGCAAGTTATAATCAGATTAATATTATAAGTTGTTCGTTGGATCGAGACATATCAGTAAGGAAACTCTTGTTTGAACTCCTGATCTTGACTTCAACTTTTGGTTCTACCATTTTGATTAAGCCCCGAGATTAACATAAGAAACATGAGCAACAAAGTGAACAATCACAAAATCTTGTTGCACATTTTTCTTCCAATATGAAAGCATAAGCTATAATTCTCAACAGTATTTATTAAGGTTTAACAATTAGCGTTAAAGCTCAGAAGGATGTGTCATGAAAACTTTGGATTGACTAGTTTTTTGCATGTTCATGCACATTTTATTCTTCCAACAGGAAAACATAATCGTTACAGCTGTATTTTTAAACGCTATAACACTTGTACTGAAGTTGAAAAATTAAGTTACTTTTAGGAGATAAATGGTGAGAAAGTTTTCCCGCTTCCCATTAATATGATGATTAATCAAACAAAGACCCAAATAGAAGGAGATTAACTCCTGAAAAAACAAAGGAGACATTAGATTCCAATTCCTAAAACAAAGCCTAAACGATATGCTCTTGCTGGCTAGTCAAAGTTCTCCGCAGCTAGAAAATGGATCGTTTTTTGTCAAGGAACGAGTGTCCTTAAATTGAGCTTCCTAATGTCTTCATTGTGATACTCCAGCGCAATAAAGATTCAATTCATAGTTTCTTCATGTTTCCATTTTTTTTGCATTTTCTTCATGTTCAACATTTTACTGCTGATTGTCTTCAGGCCAAAAACGACACTTGAAAGATGCCAGTATCCTACTGCCTGAATCAATGGCCACCACGAGAGGTTTACTAAGTCATCATAGTCTGCCCAGAGGATGAAGTCTTTAAATTGGCTTTCTCTTTGTGAGAAATGTTATAAAAAATATTTGATGGGAAAAACAGTTGCAAGGTAATGAACTTGACTGGGAGGATCTTGAATGTCATCTTTATGGTTCTGTTTCTGAACTCGCGCAATTGTGGTCATTGCTGATGAACATAGTGATTTGATTTATTTTCTTCTACATAGCAAAAGGATTCCAGAATATGTTGGTGTTTCCACTTTGCTTTGGGAGTTTTAGTCCCATATTGGAAAACCATCAATGTGTATATCTCAATATATATAGCTTTGCTTAGTATTGATTATGCACATGGGGTGGTGGCTTATGTGGGTTGATTTTTCTAGAGGGATTAAGTGTGAATCCCATTATGACAATCTTTATTTTGTCACCATTTTTGGAAAGTTTCCCTTAGGAGTTCCCGCTCCGACTCGGACTCGGGCGCAAAGTGGCACTTTGTTGGCGTACTTTGCACTTAGCATGTCAACATCGTCGCATGACGCTCGTGTGCTCAGTTTATGCGCGAGTTGCGTGCACAGTTGCTTGTTCGGGTGCATGGTTCGAGGCGCTATGCGGCCATGAGCTATGCGGCCGAGGCGCTTTGCGTCCTGGAGCTCTGCGTCCAGGGGTTATGTGACTAGTGAGCTTGTATGAGGAGTCGCATGTGGAGGGGACATGGTCAGCTGTTGGCGGTGCATGCGGCGTATTGTTATCTGTGCCATCTGGATTATGCGGCGTATGCGGCGCGAGGGTGTCTGTGCACAGTGGCTGTTGCTTTCGGCACTTGGCGACGTTTGACGACATTGTCCTGTGCAGCGTGACCGGCGGCGGCGACGCATGCGGCTACAGATACGCATGCGGCATGGTGTCGGATAACACATATACAACCTTGAGCTTTCTCAGGCTGCATATGTGTTGTTCTCCTCTATATATAGAGGAGCTTCTCTTTCTTTCACATGGGAGAAAAATCGAGAGCACAAGAGAGATATGCGGCCGCAGTGGGCACCCTTCCACAAAGTGTTTCCGAGTGATCCGAAGGTGACCAAGAGCGTTCCAGAAGTTCTCGTGTGGACTTGCTGGATCTTGGGGGCAGTTCGTTGTATTGCGCGAATCTTGCCTTGAGCTCCGATGGTTTTGATCACCCCAGCAAGGAGATTTCTTCTTTGTATTTATTTTCTTGTTCCCGTTCCTTCTCGTTGTAGCGTCTGCGAACGTAAAGAGAAGAACGATTTTCTGATTCTTGTATTTGCATTTTTTTTGGGTCGTCAGCTTGTAACCTGTTCCTGGTTTTGTGCTTCTGTAGAGTTGTGTGTCACTGTAGAGAAACTCTTGTGTGGATCTCAGTGCACCAACTTTTGTAGAGACGAACTCTTGTGTGAGTCTCTACTTTGTGGACCTTCTCTACTGTGATTTGGCTTCGAGACTAACAATCTCAAGACAAGATTCGAGTTAGAATGGACAACCGCTCAAACCTTCTCGATACTGGCTTTCACAAACTTAAGAAGTTTGATGGCAAATACTACCAACATTTGGAAGAGGAAGATCTCCTTGAATTTTCAACTTGTCAATGTTGCTTATGTGTTGGTTGATCATGAACCTACCATTCCCGAAGATGGATGGGAGATTACCATTGGCATGGCACAGGATGCGCAATCCAAGTGGAAGAAAGACAACGACCTCTGCAGGTTGTTGATTCTCAATGCTATGGACGACTCGATGGGATAGTCCTATAGCAAGAAGGAGAAGGCAAGAGATATCTGAGAATCTTTTGAGAAGCACTACAAAACTGACGAGAAAATGTCTAAAATCCATCTCGTCGAGAAATTCTTTACTCTACAATTTGAGGACGAGAATGTGATGTTACCACAAGTTAAGGAACTTCTGAAGATGCAGCAGAAACTGGAGGAAGGGGGCATGAAGCAGGAAGACAAATTTATGGTGGGGGCTATCGTCACCAAACTTCCTCCAGGCTGGATCAAATTCAAGACTGACATGTACCGCAAGAAAATGGAGATCCAACTCGAAGATCTTCACTGGATTCACATTGAAGATGAAGTCAGAGGGCAACTAAAGTTGGACTCCTTGTCCAAACAGTTGGCCAAGGCCAACATGGTACATGCAAGCGATTCTAAAGGGAAGCAAAAATTTTCCTACAAGGACTTCAACCAGCTAAAGATGAAGTTGGCTCCATTCAAGCCAAAGTCGGAGACTGATGTGATGTGCTACAACTGTGGCAAGAAGGGTAACTACAAGAGCGACTGCAGGTCAAAGCCTAAACCGAAAGAGTAATGTGAGCTTAACCTAGTTGCTATGATTGTGCAGGTTGAGTCACATGACGTGGACACTAACTGGTGGGTGGACACTGGTTCATCTTGCCACGTGTGCTCTAAGAAGGAGCTGTTCGCCAAGTACGAGCCTATCTCTGAGAAAGTCTCGATGGCGGATAAGTCTCAAGTTGCAGTACTGGGGATCAGGACAGTAGTGCTGAAGTTGACCTCTGGAAAGTCACTTATACTGGAGAATGTGAAGCACGTACCTATGATCGCTAAGTTTCTGGTTTCTGGGAGTCTGCTGTGCAAGTCGGACCTGAGGATGGATATCAATGTCGGTCAGATGGTGATGTCCTACAAGGAAACATACTTCGGAAAAGCTTTCTATACCGAAGGGATGTTTAGACTGCAGCTTGTAACTCCTTCTGTTTGTATCAATGCAGTCTCTAATTTTGGTTATTCTCTTGAGTTGTAGCATAATAGACTAGGACATGTGCATTGTAAACGCATTAACAAGATGTCTAGTCTAGGCCTTATCTCCAAATGTGGGAGTAAGGAGGTGGAGAAATGTGAAGTCTTGTGCGTAGACGAAGATCGTCAGGAAGCCATTCAGAAGGGTGAATCGAAGCACAGATCTTCTGGAGTTGGTACACTCAGATATCTGTGACTTCAAGCAATTTTCCACAAAGGACGAAATGAAGTATTTTATCACTTTCATTGACGATTTTTCGAAGTACGCGTTCGTATATCCTCTCAAGTCGAAAGACGAAGCGTTCGAGAAGTTCAAGGCTGAAGCAGAACGTCAAACTGGTCAACAACTCAAACGACTCAGAAGTGATCAAAGCGGACAATATCGTTCCTTGGAATTCGCATCGTTCAGCAAAGAACATAGAATTATCAACGAAACGACTGTTCCGTATTCTCCCCAATCTAATGGTATAGCAGAAAGGAAGAACAAGACGCTGACAGAAATGATGAACTCCATGTTGCTAGCAGCAGGATTTCCAAAGTGCTTCTGGGGAGAAGCAGCTCTTACGGCTACATTTATTCTAAATATAGTGCCGTTCGCGACATCTGACATTATTCCTCATGAACTCTGGCTCAAGGTCAGACCCAACTTGAATGTCATTCGAGTGTGGTGGTGTCTGGCGTATGTGAAGCTTCCAGACCTCAAGATACAGAAGCTGGGAACGAGGAATACGAAGGCTATATTTCTGGGTTATGCTGATAAGAGTGATGCTCAAAGGTTTCTTGATATCGAATCGAATCATATCATAGAATCTCGCGACGCGGAATTCTTTGAAAACAAGTTTGCTAGGCACAATAATATTGTTTTCACAGATGTCCCGGAGAATGCTGCTTGCACAGGCGAGGCAAGTACCTCTCAGAGAGAAGTGGTCCAAGAAGAAGTTGTCATTAATGAGACTATATTTGAACCAGAATCCACTGAGCCGAGGACAAAGCGAGTGAGGAGGCCGAAGGACTTCGGAGAAGACTTTGTTATCTATCATGTGGAAGCTGGTCCGCTTACCTATGATGAGACAATGAAGACTAGAGATGCTATCTTCTGGAAGGAGGCTGTCAATGACGAGTTTGACTCGATAACTTCTAATAATATATGAAAGTTAGTCGATCTGCCTGAAGGAGCTAAACCCATCGGATGCAAGTGGATCTTTAAGAAGAAAATGATAGTTGTCGGAACTGTTGACAAGTTCAAGGCCAGGCTAGTTGTCAAGGGGTTTTCTCAGATGCAGGGGACTAATTACTTTGACACCAATGCTCCCGTTGCACAGATAACTACTATCAGGATGCTGATTGCTCTAGGTGCTATTCACAGGATGGTGATTCATCAGATGAACGTCAAGACATCATTTCTGAATGATGAACTGACTGAGGAGATTTACATGAGCCAGCCAGAAGGCTTTGTCGTCAAAGGTCTTAAAGACAAATTATGCAAACTAGTGAAATCTCTGTATGGTCTGAAGTAAGCTCCCAAATTATGGCACGAAAAGTTTGACAAAGTTATCAGATCAAATGGCTATAAGGTCCGCGAAATTGATAAGTGTGTGTACACGAAGTTCGCTGGTAATAGATGTGTCATCGTTTGTCTCTATGTAAACAACATGCTAATCCTAGGTACGGATTAAGAATGTGTCACTAGAACAAAGATGTTCCTCTCGTCTAAATTCAGTATGATTCAGTATGAAGGACATGGGAGATGCAGATGTTATCTTAGGATTAAGATAATCCGTACGGAAGTTGGGCTTGCTTTATCACAAGCTCACTACGTGGAGAAGATGCTCACATACTATGAATATCATGATCTTCCATGGATTGATACTCCATATAGGTGTGACAAGAAACTGAAGCCTAACCTAGGAAAAATAACCTAGGAAAAAGTGTCAGACAGTTGGAGTATTCTAGCTTCATCGGGAGCTTGATGTATGCTACAAATGCCACTAGACCTGACATTGTTTTTGCTGTAGGGATGCTGAGTAGATTCAACCTAGGTGTTGAACACTGGAAAGCTGTGAAGAGGGTGATGAGATACCTCAAGAAGACTCAGAAGTTTGCACTTTATTACATCGGAGATCCAGCAGTAGTAGAAGGCTTCAGTGATGCTAGTGGTGCTCAGAAGAAGAGAGCGAGAAGTCCACAGGAGGATATATTTTCTCAATGGTGGAGCTGCTATATCGTGGAAGTCGTAGAAGCAGACTATGCTCTCACACTCATCAATGGAGTCTGAGTTCTATGCACTTGCGGCAGCAGCAGATGAAGCATAGTGGTTTCGGAAGCTCATGTACGATCTTCCAATGATTGGTGCGTAGATTCCGGCTGTACCGATATACTGCGACAACTAGGCAGCTGCAGCAGTGGCATCTAATAATCCTTTTATTGGAAAGAAGAGAACTATGCTGCTTCGGCACAGAGCATTGAACAATCTCATCAAGACTGGTGTCATTGCAGTGATGGATGTTCTGAGTCAGGAGAACCTGGCGGATCCGTTCACTGAAGGCCTCAAGCGCCATCTAGTCGAAGACACATCAGATAAAATGGGCTTGAAGGACCTCTGATATTGTGCTTTTGTCATCCTACGATTAAGTTTTATGCTATTAGTTCAAAGAGAAATATATTAGGCATCTAGCTTTTGGATCAAGGGAGGATCATCGACTGAAAAAATATCAGGTACAGTAGGTAGTCTTTCGGGACGATGGAATACGTACCCAGAACTATTGTGGTCTACTACTTGTTCTTTATATTTATATATAGAACAAATCCTGAGGGTGGCTTCGACGCCTTAATGAGTTCTCAGGCAGAGTGAATGTTCGGCGTGCACTGCAGGAAGCACGTGTAGTTCAGCACTTCAAGGGACTTGTATCCCATGCTACAGTGGTGTGACACCACGATGAGGTAAAAGATGTAAAGTCTCGGCTGCGAGTCATGTCACAGCGGCAGTAGCAACGCAAATAGGCAGGTAGCCTAATGCTAAAAAAGATAGAGAGTTGTAGCACAACACTACTAAGAGGCCGGTGACCTCATGCTACAGTGGGTGACCACATGAGGTAGTTAACCTCGGCTGCGAGCCATGTCACAGTGACGTAGCATCGCACGGAAGCACAAGACTTTATGCTGGGATGTAGTACAACACTACTAAGAGGCTAGTGACCTCGTGCTACAGTGGGTGACACCACTAGAGGTAGTTAACCTCAGCTGTGAGCCATGTCACAGAGGCGTAGCACCGTACAGAAGCGCAAGGCTTCATGCTGGAAAATGTTAAAACTTTCTTAAAAGAACTCACCTAAGTGTATGAACAGAGATATAGGCCGTCTCTTGAGGGTAAACTTGTAGACACTCAAGATACATACACCGAAACCATGTCAGCACAGGGCATTTAATGTGCGACCGGAGGCACAACTGATGTCATTGTACGAGTGGGAAGAACAACAGCTATGGTTCAGAATTCAAGGCTTAGTTCATTCTTGTATCATACTGTTGTTTGACCCATGTGGGAAGATTCAAGTCGTGGGCGACATCTATCCTAATGCATAATGGACAATTACTGTGAGGAACGCTCGACCATATATTGTGATATATGTGGCGGTTTGTTGGTATTTTTTACTTTGCTTTGGGAGTTTGTCCCACAATAGAAAACCATCAATGTGTATATCTCAATATATAACTTTGCTTAGTATTGGTATATGTACATGGGGTGGTGGTCCATGTGGGTTGATTTTCCAAGAGGGATTAATTGTGAACCCCATTATGACAATCTTTATTTTGTCACCACCTTTGGGAAGTTTCCATTAGGAGCTAAGTCCCGAAGGGGCTTAGCGATCCGGACTCGGGCTCAAGGGCGCAAAGTGACGCTTTGTTGGCGCACTTTGCACTTAGCACGTCAGCATCGTCACATGGCACTAGTGCGCTCATTTATGCGCGAGTTGAGCTATGCGTCTAGGCACTATTCGGTCAGGTGCTATGCATCCAGGAGCTATGCGGCCTGGAGCTATGCGGCCAGGTTTATGCGGCCTGGAGCTATGCGGCTAGGCACTATGCGGCCAACGAGCTTGTACGAGCGAGTCGCATGTGGAGGGGGCAGGGTCGGCTGTTGGCGGCGCATGCGACACATGGTTATCTGTGCGATCCGGATTATGCGGCGTATACGGCGCGAGGGTGTTTGTGCACAGTGGCTGCTCCTTTCGGCCCTTGGCAACGTTTGACGGAGCTGTCCTGTGCAGCGTGACCGGCGGTGGCGGCGGCGACGCATGCGGCTTCGGCTACGCATGCGGCATGGTGTCAGCGTATATGCGGCCTTGAGCTTTCTCGGGCCGTATATGTGTTGTTCTCCTCTATATATAGAGGAGCTTCTTTCTTTCACAGAGGAGAAAAACCGATGGCACCAGAGAGAGATGCGGCCGCAGTGAGCATCCTTCCACAAAATATTTCTGATGTAGGAACCCTAGAGGGGGTGAATAGAGTCAAGCTAATAAATCAAGCACAAATAATTTATAATAGGCAATTTAAAAATTAAGTGTGCAAGAAGTAAAGCAATAAGAATACGGACACCCGATGTATCCTGGTATTCTCCTCGAGGCACTCCAGTCCCGGAAACTCTTGTCCGGCTTGAATCTACTATTGTCAAAATAGTTACACCACGAGCTTTGATCCGAAGGCCGTTGACTTCTTACACAAGAGTTTCGATCTGAAGGCTCTCTAACTTCTCACAAGCTTTGATCCGAAGGCTCGTGCATTTCACCCTTTTACAAGATGGTTTTGATCTTCTTACAACAAATATAAAGATCTAACTTTTACAACTCAAGAACACTCCAATACAATTTGTAGATAGACAAATGAAAGATTTTATGGAGTGTTTGTGGATGGCCTTTGGTAGATTAAAATTTTAGGCTCAAAAGGATCAACCTTGAAGGAAGGGGTTCAAGGCTTTATATAGGCCAATACAAAGAAAGGACAAAAATACAACTTTCAGCCTGCCAACGGTATATCGTCGGTATACTACAGTATACCGGTCTGCTGTAGCAACGGCTATAAATATGACCGTTGGGATCATTTAATGCACATAATCCGACCGTTGGATTGCCAACTGTGATGAACCAGTATACCGTCGGTATGTCGGTCAAATGACATAGAGCAACATTTATATAAAATCGGTATACCGTCGGCATGTTATTTTTAGGCCAAAAATGGTCCTGGGTTATTTTTTATCCTAGTTTTCGATTTTGCCATCCATTTCTTGTGTTTAGAATTATTCCTAAGACTCATTACAGACTCTAGACTATAGCAGGTGCATGTTTCTTCAGAGTCTGAAAATGATGATGGCATAGTTTGGCTTCTTCCCTTGATAGATGATGACTTTTTCTTTTGACGGCAGTTGTCCTGAGATACCTAGATTGTGAAATCTGAATACCTTTCGGGGGCGTGGCTCTAGAGATGTCGTAGGCGGTTCAGAAAAATCTTGTGGGATGACGTCGTCTTTGGCCCATTATGATTTCTTCATTGCATATGTCCATGTTTGATCTTGTTTATTGCTTTTATGCAAATACAAGTTAGGCAAACAAAACAATATACATAGTAGCAAGTATGATAACATTTGATGCATATTTGGACTATGCTAAGTTTAAGTATTCAAAGTAGTGATAGCATGAATATTAGTGATGTCATAATGTTAAATAGAATAGATTAACCATATTCAAAAATATAGTTAGATCATTGGGCTAACATCCGAGTGATCCGAAGGTGACCAAGAGCGTTACAGAAGTTCTTGTGTGGACTTGCTGGATCCTGGGGGCAGTTCGTTGTATAGCGCGAATCTTGCTTTGAGCTCCGGTGGTTTTGATCACCCCAGCAAGGAGTTTCCTTCTTTGTATTTATTTTCTTGTTCCCGTTTCTTCTCGTTGTAGCATCTGGGAACGTAAAGAGAAGAACAATTTTCTGATTCTTGCTGTATTTGCATTTTCTTTGGGTCGTCAACTTGTAATCTGTTCCTGGTTTTGTGCTTCTGTGGAGTTGTGTGTCACTGTAGAGAAACTATTGTGTGGATCTCAGTGCACCAACTTTTGTAGAGACGTACTCTTGTGTGAGTCTCTACTTTGTGGACCTCCTCTACTGTGATTTAACTTCGGGACTAACAGAATATGTAATATATATTAGTGTTGTTACTACTGTTTAGTATACATCAACAAAATATTCTTTCCATTATCTGATAAGTACAGAAATAATGGTAATGTCACAATTATTTCTTTGTTGTACACTACCATATCTATCCATAGTTTGTTCTGCTTGATGTGATAACGTCAAAGTTCCAATTTTTCTACATTATGATTCAATGATCCTTACTTTCTATACAAAATGGTGTCTCAAATATGCAGGTCTCGATCATCTATTGTTTGAGAGTCTGATAGATTTCCAGCAAAACTTGTCTAAATCTGCCAACATCAAGCTTCACCTTCTGCTTGTTGAGAAATATAGACCAAAGCATGTTCCAGCCCTGCTTTTGAATCGATTTGGGGTCAGTAAACACTGCATGATCCCTTGGATACTCTTCTATCAGTGAGCTCTCTTCCTCCTTTATCTCGTACTCAACATAGTTCAGTCCCATATCTGGTGCCGGCTCTCCAAAGTCATGTCTGCAAGCCCATTTCAGGCCACCCCAGGGAACAATCTGTATTATCGACGCATTGTTCGGGAGGAAGACCATGTTGGCTAGTCCTGCACCGTGCACGCCCATCATCACGTCGCACGAGTTCACAATCTTTGCGAACCGGGAGAGGTCCTTCATGTCCTCTGGTGCAGTAGTGATCACTTTGTAGCCCATAGCTCGTGCCATCTTGATGACTGCCTTCGCGTTGGTAAGCGACCTCGAACCCTTTCGCAGTATCATCAGTAGTCTCGGTTTCTTCTTCGATTGCTTCGCAATCTTCTTGGTAGACACTTTGTTCAAGGAGTAGGAATCTCTCAACATCTGTTTGAAATCGAGCATGGAGTAGCCCTTCGGAGTCTTGAATGGATCAATCCCGAAAACTCTGTGGCTCTTGAGGCCGATGTGAGCTTCGGGGAAGCAACGCACTTGGTCGTCGACATCCATGTTGATGATTTGGTAGTGGGAGAGCTGCTTAAGAATACGTTGGTACCTGTCGATCCACTTAGCATTGAAGTCGGTTGCGAGGAACTGGACTTCTCCTTGGTACTGATGGGAGGTGGCGAAGAGTGGGACTAGTACATCGGTGAAGTCGTGAAAGACATTGCCGAGGAATCCGCCAGTGGAGAAGATGACAGCAGGGATGCTATGGTTCACAGAGCATGCAGGGGTGTGTTCGGTGTCAGGTGCTGGCTTCAGGGAGATTTCCTTGATCGTTTCCATGACAGGCGCTTCCCATTTCCGAGCATAGGGTCTAATCTCCAACGTCGAGTTCTCCCGAGAAGCGTTAAGATGAAACGGAGACGCCAAGAGTATAGTGGAGGATTTGCCGAGAACCCTGGCATCGCCGAGCATGGAGCATGTGTCTGATCTTGGTTCTGACCGGTCGCAGATCAGCTTGCTCTCTGGTACTATACTGTTGCCTGAAATTTCAGTAGGGCAAAATGCATTAGAATTTAGAACATATAAGTTTATATTGATTGCACCAAACAAACAAACAAACATATATGAAAGATGAGATGATTATTTAGAGTCTAAATCTTGTATGTGAAAGCACTGATGGAAGTACCTGGAGTGGTTTGATTTTTCTCACTTGAAACTTGATAGACTTGATCTTCACTTCTTGTAGTTGGCGCTTGTTTCTCGTATGGAGCTTGGGTCAGACTTGCATTTGTTTGTGCCTCTTTTTCATCTGCATATATTTTCATTCAACAAAAATGTTAAATTCACTAGGTTGATCATACCGAATAATCATTGGTACTAGCTAGTTGATACTTCCTACTCACTCACCTAAGGTTATCTTGTTCTCTTCCACCTTGAAATCAAGGGGCTGTTCCGAAACTCCAATTTTTGGCTCTTCTTGGAATGGGGTACTGGATAAGTTCACTACTTCTGCATATAGAGGATAATGTAAGTTAGGTTAGCTATCTTGCGATGAAGTGATGCTGTGATTTCATCTGGAATAAGCAACGAGGAGCATAATTTGCATGCGCTCACTTGCTACTGAGTCATTATGCTCCAGTAATCCCTTCAGTGGAAGCAGGGATAGAGTTGTTTGATTAGCAACCGAATCTGCAGTTTGCTCCTGTTTTGCCTTCAAGGGAAGGGATAAACTTGTTAGATTAATGGCACCTGCATATTAGGAGTAAAACACAGAAATTAGTTGTGATATATATAAAAATATACACACACATGCATGTCCAAATACTACATTGCCAAGGATCTCTATCTCAAGTGGTTAGCGTATTTTCCCATGAAGTTGCTAGTTCTAACAACGGAGGTGACATTAATCCCCTTATGGAAAATTTATGTGTGGTGCAGCCGGATGCGGCCCTTCGGACTGGATAGTTATTTGCGAATGGGGATGTGTGAGGCCTTCGGACCAAGGTTGTAGGCCTTTGGATTGTGTTTGTAGACATTCGGACCAGAATAAAAATTTAACTTCTTCAAAAATATATATACAAATACTACATTACATTGGACTCAAAGTAATACCCATATTAGGAATCACATGCATGATTACTTCACAATGTTAAATTACTTAAATTCCTCGTCAAAATATTCTACACGCAGCAATGAATGCTATATTTCCTTCCTTCCTTGGTATTCTTCAACTAACAATAAGTTCTAGTCTTACACAAGATTTCCGGAAGATGCATGGAAGTAATATATTGAATGAAATGTGCATGCATGCTTGGACTGCACAATTCTGCACATGATTTATACTAAATTCCATTTAGGCAGCCTAATTGAATAGGTTCATTTCTATTTATAGAGTGAAAATTACTCTTAAATGGACGGTGGAAGAACTACCTGATGTATTGATTCTTAATCACTTTTCCATTGTATAATATTTTATTTTATTTTATTGAGGATTACAAAGGGCACTACATAATATGATATAGGCTGTCACAAATTTGTCCAAAAATTTATACTCATAATACCTTTTCAAAAATATTAGGGGATATCACAACTATTGTTAGGACTGTCAAAATTTTGGATATCCTGACTATTGTTAGGACTGTCATAATTTTTGTAGTCATGATACAGAGAGTATTTTTTCAGTACTGTCAAAAATTTGATAATCCTAACTAACATCACGTCCTGATACAGAGAGTCATTTTTTAGGATTGTCAAAATTTTGGTAATCCAGCGTCATCTTCAACGGGACTGTCCTGATTTCTTAAGCTTCAAAATTCCAATAACGAGGTTCAAAGTTTCAAAATTAGTTCCAATTTGGACTATAGATTACTTAAACATGAAATATAAGAATCAATAATAAAAAAAAAAATTGAAAAATTAAGTGTGTTCTTTCCCTATGTTTGGAAAAATCTAGAACCTACAAAATCTTGCTTGTGAATTTTTTTTGGTGTATGTCATATCTGATTAGGGTTGCAAGAAGAAGAAGAAGAAGAAGAAGAAGAGAGAAAATTAAGTAGTTAGATAAAGAGGTAGACGAAGAGAAAGAGGAAATTATACTGATGGTGAATTATCTAGTTGGAGTGTCTAAAGTAGATAGAAGTGGTCAATAGGTATGTATTCTTCAAATATTATGTTATTACTCTGTAATCTTTATTTACTCAGATTTTATACTATCTCCCTAATTTTTTAGAATATAATATCAATCTTATTTCTTCAATTAACCGTGGTTGTTTCCATCACTTGAGTTTTAATTTTTTTTTCTACGATTTAAATTCATAACCTCGACATATAAGATATTGTCCTCAAAACGTTCAGGTATACGTTTACTCTTCTATTTCACTAAACCATTCTTTTTACCGTAGGCTTCTTCTTCTCTCTTAAACTTTACTACATATTGTATTCTCTGAATTTCACCCTGGTTCAGAAAATTCTTCGAACTCAAATATAAACATTCATTACAAGCCCCTTAGTCATCTTTTGATTCCATTAATCCAAATAAGAAACTTAATTCATGAACTTAATTCAGGTAATACATAAGGATCACACTAATTATGTTGACAAGTTCTCAGGTAAAATATGCTGTATATATAGACAAATCAACTACCCAATCTCCAATACCAGACAGCGGAGTTTGAACTATTATCATGACATCCATGTACTATAACTATGAACATATGAGCTACATCTATCCTGACCTAACTTACTGATATTAAACTTTCCATATACTCCCACTGGACACAAGATATACTAATACTGTTGCACATAAAAGCTGATATCAAGTGTCAATATCCAATAGCGTACAAATTTTGATGTGAAAAATAATGACAAAAGCTAAGCTACCCAGATGCTTGGACAATAATAAGTATTCAAATATATTTAGACAATGGCAAACTATCTAATAAGTGCTTATTCTGCATGCACACTTTTGCCACTTGAGATTAGTTCTGATACTGGCCTAACATCAACTGAAAAATGTATCATATCTATAAGTGTGATACTTCTAATGTCATATACATAGTGATATTAGCACCAACTCTCATTCCAAATCCTGAGAACTGGAAGGTCTAAATTTAAATTAAAAAAATAAAAAATTAGATGGAATGTCACTGGAGATGGCGTAAGAGGAAATTATACTGATGGTGAAATATCTAGTTGGAGTGTCTAAAGTTGATGGAAGTGGTCACGCTACCATTTAATTAGTAGATAGAAAGCCAGATACTTTGTAAGTCAATTGTAAACCTCTCAGTTACAGATTGGATTTTGTAATCAAGTGGACGGCGAAAAACGTCCAATTTTCTGAAAGGACAGCTTGGTTGATGCTGACAACTTTTCTTTCCTACAACATGTTGGCTTTAGTCTTAATTTCGTTGCAAAATTAGTACTGTTAATTTGAGTAAACAACCGAGTATAAAAGTCTGTGGGGTCATGACCTATTAGTTATGATAAAATTGACCTGATAGTTATGATGAAAGGCTCCTGTGGATATGTGCATGATTCGAATTTTTCTTGAGAACATAGTTCCTAATCCGATAAAAATGACATAAGAAAAGAGTATGTCTACATAGACTGCACGGGGGACCGCCACGTCAGGGAGTATGAAATAATTAACTTTAATAAAATTGAGAAGATGGAAAGAAATAAAAGTTCGATCTCAAATTTGTTAGGAATATGGAAAGAAATAAAAGCTCAACCTCGAATTGTCTAATTTTCAAAGACCATGTGGACATAATATTTATTATATAATGTCAAAAGTAAACTTCACCGTAGAATTTTTTTTGTTTTCAAAAATATCATTTATTACATTTACTAATTAAAAAGATTAATTAAATTTAATAGGGATATCTAGGTAAATACAAGAGTTGTCATTTGGTATTCCTAATTACAACAACTTTTAAATGCAATAGTGTTTAAAAAGAAGGCATTAAAATGAACTTTATTTAGTATCATTCATTTATTGAAAAATGAACAAAATTTGACTACAAGTATCTTTTAATCTTTTTAATAATAAATACAAATATGCTAGTAAGAAATAATATCACATTTACTGTAGAAATCTCCTTAAATGATTCATTTCGAACTAATCAAAAATTCTATGTTGCTTTATATATACTTATGAACAGTATCTATACAGCTCATGACTTTGTATATTACCATACTTCTATAATATACGTTACCTCACAATTCTGAAAGGTATCATCACTTTCTAGTTTAGTACTTGAATAGAATTGTACAGAACATCACAACTATTTCTTCAGGAAAATAAATCAAACATATTAATTTCTTCAAAAATACTAAAACTGTAAATAATATTTCATAGTTTTAAGCGCTCACGTGCAACTACAACAACAACAAAAAAACAGTTTCCCCCCATGAAAGACTTTGACCACCACTGTTAGTTGTTGTTGATGTAAAAATATCGGTCAGGTGTCCTAATTGTAGATAATTTTGGTTACTCCTTGATCTTTATTGATGTAAATATAGATTTAAATTGACTTTGGAGTGGATCGACCTTAAGAAAAACAAATAGCATAGGACGTTGTCCTATGAAGCTGGTTGTCTTGTCAAACTTACTCCTGGATCGATCTTTGTTCAACGATGAAATATAAAGTATACTCCTGGACCGATCTTTGTTCAACTATAAAATATAAAGTAAATATATAATTTATTTGGAAGAGAACTAAGATGTATGTCATTTCTCAAGATGTCCAACAATAACCAAATGTAACCATGAATTTGAAGCAGGTTATTTTAAAGGTTAGGAAGCAAATAACCTATTTAAGCAAGAACAACATCTAGAAAACAAACTATTGGGGGCAAGAAGTAGAAAATGATGAGTGGGAGCACCATAACCACAGGTCCACAACCCTAACATATATATCTATACCCTTTTTTTTTTCTCTTCTTCTTTCTTGAAAGTAATGCTTATCTCTATATCGTGCACTTAGGTGGTCTATCAACATCGTTATGGGACCAATAACAAAAAAAACAAAACAAAAATATATCACATTTTGTGTGTGTGATATATATTTATAAGACTTTGCAATATTATTAGGCTCTTACTAGTGAATTGCAAGGTTTGATTCCCACTATGACATGAGAAAGTGGAATATAATAATTAGCATAGAATTAGCATAGCCACTGATGTCCACTTTGGGGAAAAGCTTTCAAGAAAGGAATGGCTTAACTTCAGACAGCTGGATTATGCATGACCAAGGCGAGGAGTAAGAGATATTCCATTACTACTCATTCCTTACTTGTAAACCTAACAACAGAATAGGAATATATATGAATATTGTATTGCACCATAAATGAATGCCACCTTTATGATTTTTTTTTTTTTCCTTTTCTTTTTTGAAGGTTATTGGTCTAGAGGTCCTGAGTACGAGCCTTGGCCTTGCAAAAAGAAAAAAATTGATTCGGAATTAAGGATTTTTGTTTCATATACTGTTGGTAGAATCCAAAAACTATACCAACACTTATGAAATGATTAGCATACTCATGACTTATGACTTGGTATCAGGGACGGACACAGTAAAGAACAAATGGGATCTCAACTTATTCCACTGATTTTTCTTTTTCTGATATTATATATAAAAGCGGCAGGCACAACTAGCCATGAATTTTATTTTATTTTTGATCTTTTTTCTTAAAATCCCGTGTCCGTTCCTGTTTGATACCATGCAAGTAAATTTTGTTTTTAGTGAAACATTTGGCAGCCATATGCAATAACCGTGTATGAAATATAAATTCTTGGAAGCAATCACTTCCGTAATTACAAATTTCTGCAGGTCTACTAATATTATAGTTTTCCAGAGAAGTACATAGTTGATACTGCATGAATAAAGATTTATAAGTCTGGATTTAGCTAGGTTATTCGTAGTATACTAACTTTGTTCATCAAATATCAATCAGTAGCTTATATGCAAGTCTAGTACTGGTAAATTAAACTTTTCAAGAATGTATCCAAAAGGTATTGACACGAAAATCACGAGTCCAGTAAATAAAGATATACAAATTCAGCTTACCAGCAGCAGCAGCAGGAGGAGGTTGCTCGGAGATGCTCCCTTCCTCCACCGTCGACAGTCGTGTAGGCCGAATCGAAAACTGCAGACTCACTGCCATCGACCGATCATCAGACCTCGATCCATTATCAGCCGTACCGTACGCGCATCTTGATATATATAGTACGTACGTAGTAAAGTAACGAGTGATTAATTAGCATGCATGATCGATGACGACTTACATATTGCCAATTGGTGGGGATTGGATTTGGCGAGAGCGAGGAAAGCGGCGGGGAGGAGAAGGCATCCGAGGAGCACGCCGAGGCCGAGATTCTTCGGCGCGTTCGGTACTTGGCCCAAGCTACTTTGCTTCGTCGTCCTCAATCTCATCCTTTCCTTCAACGTTGATAGCTGCAACTTGTACGTGTCTATACTTCGTATATATATTTGTCTTGATTCCAAACTCCAACGTACGTGCGTGTGAGGCCTGAATATTGAGGTTCTCTGCTCACACTTCACGCCACCACGAATTAAGCTGACAAAGTCAAATTAGAACTAGGACTTAAATGTTGGCCGTGGTGTTTGATAAGGAATAGATAGATAGATAGATACCAACAACCCATTAAACTTCTTTTTGGGTCATGTCATTATTGGCGGATACAAACTCCGTTTGTGGTATTATACCAATTCTCAAATAGGAGTGTGGGGAAGTAGGCGGCCGGCCTATAGAAGGGGGCGTGGCACCAGTGCAGGATTTTAGATTTTGAGGTTTGAGACGAACTCTAAAAGTGATTCCATTGAAACTTAATGTTTATATAATTTTTTTTTTTCATTGACGATGATGCAATATTATCATCAACACAAAATTTAAGAAATAAAACAATAAACAAAATAATATATGTTATAATAAAATACTACTAAAATTGAAGATGTTCCAAATCAAAAACTAAAATCGATGTTCTAGACAAATAAATAAAAGGAAAACTAACAATGTTTGGAGTAGTTTATAATGATAATAATAAAAAGAAAAAGGAAAAGGAAAAAAATAACTTGGTATGTTGTTCAATTACCTCCAAGAGAACACACACACACACACACACACACACACACACACACACACACACACACAGAGAGAGAGAACGGAATGGTAGAGGAGATTCTGCACTAATTTTTTTTTCTTTATTCTGACTAACCGACTTGTCTCTCGGTATTCTAGTATATGACGTTTAGATATCTTGTAATAAATTTATTTTACGCAAACTCAAAAGATTAGAATGAGTCTGCTGGATCTTTGTTGAGAATTGGACTTACATACATTAAATAATATATAAAAATTTGATACCCTCTAAAATTTTAGGTCTGAGGTAGTCGCCTCATATGTCTCATATAAAGTCCGAGCCTGCATGGCAAGGAAGGGTAAAACCAGAAAGTTAAGTTGGGGTACACTGGAGTAAACTAGGGTGGACTAGGTGTAGACTGACTCGTATGAAAAAAAAAAAAAAATATATATATATATATATATATATATATATATATATATATATATATATAAAAGAAAAAAAAGGAAGAATTTTTTTTGGGTGGACTCCAATCTACCCCAGCCTGCATGGTTCCTCCCTTGATGCATGGGATCTACACGTCCTAAGAAGTTGGAGTTGTTCATGAGAAAATTGGTCTATGGGAATGAATGAAATTCTCTTCTATGAGTTTGCACCGTTTTGAAGATGCAATGACACAATTTTTAACATAGTTCAGAACAATCTGATTCAAGTCTAGCATTCATTTTGAATGAATTGTATAGATATATTATGTTGAGGGAATCTAATTTCTTCTTGTTTTTTAAAGAAAAAAAAAATCTCAGCCCATAAAATATTATTGGGTGTTATTTTTCTTTTTTTTCATCACAGTGGTGTGAACTCCATGTTGCAAGCTGACTGAACTCACTTTTGATCCATAGTGTTTCTAATTGTCTTCTGTAATACCGAAGAAATTAAAAACGTGTATGTAATGGCAAAGAAAAAAATGTCAATTCAAAGTGCTTTGCATGATTAGATATATAGCCCAATATTTACAATACACAAGAGGGACATAATTAGTCTAAAACATGAGAAAAAAGGCTTGATCTAATGCCCCGAACTCTAAAATTATTATGGTCAAAGTGGTAAAAACTAAAGAAGATTAAGAAGAAGAACGTAGATTAAGACAAAAGACAATGGACATAAGGATGCTCATAGCCTACCTAGCTGTAGAATTTGATCATTGTGCCCTTCAGTGGCAAGGTTTTATTTGTGAGGTTTAAGAGGGATTTATATAATGAAACGAATGAAACAATCACTCAATGAACGTATATGGGAAGAATATTTGTAGCTGTAATTGGGGCAAGATACATCCGTAATTTGTTGGATTCACTCTTTGGGGGTGGACCTAATAACTGGCATATTGAAGTCCAAAACTTTGCAGCCTGACCAATCAACCAATAACAATAGGATTGTTTGAGAACTAGGCAATCGTTCTCGAGTTTTTTGAAATTAAGGGTATACTTGGATTCAGGGTGAAGAGAGTTAAGTGATGGAAAAAAAAAATCTGTTTGCTTCGAGTGTGAGAGGTTATGAGGGAAAGTCAGACGATTAAGGGAGAGAAAGTCTAACATTATTTTGTCTTTGTTTTTTTCACCCCAAGGATTAACAAGGAAAAGTGAGGACTTGTTTGAAAAGTCATAAACGTTCTTTGTTTTGACAGGTTTTAATTAAAAGTTCAATCAAATCTAATTCTATGTCACGTGTAATAAGGGTATTGTCAAGTCCTCGTAACTCTGACAATCCTTACACTCTCTATAAATCTTTACCGTTAATCCCTAAAAGGTTTAGTGATATTATATTTCTAATCTCCAATAGGATTAGAAGTAGTTATTTGTCACGTCCTCATTACCTCTGACAAATACTCCAAATAAAAGTCTTATTTCTAATCTCCAGCAAGATTGAAATATATGTTTGTTATGTTTCGAATACCTCTAACAAATGTCCTAAAACAAATTTCTATCTCTAAACCCCAATAGTTTTTAGGGGTATCCTACTTTTAATTTCCAATGGGATTAGAAGTATATGTTTAAACACCACTCATCACTGGTATGTCTTATGCACCTCTAAACTGATTATTATTAGTTTAATATCCTCTTGTTTCTTTGTAAGAAAGTTATACAAAAAATTATCAGAGATAAATTGTCACGATATTGTATACGACTAAATTGTATTTGTACAAGACAAATGACAAAACAGTCGATAGAACATTTAGAATACAAAATCATTGCACCAAAAATACTAAGCATGAAAGTTTAATTGTCACAAGATATATGAAACAAATTCTCTTTATTGATAATATTATATCAGAATTATGTCTCGAAGCCAAAAAAAACAATTCATTACAATCTCTCTCTCTCTCTCTCTCAATACAATGAAACATACCAAAAGAAATATAACTCAACAACTATACAAACAATGATGTTCCATACATTGATGTTCCATACATTATGTCCTTGATATACACAAGACTAACATCTATAACTGCAATGCTTTAAGTTGCCAACCGAGCTCCAACCACTACCAGAATAGCATATATTAGCGACGTCAAAAAATGTCGACTAATATATAAAGCGACGTCGCTAAAATAATTTGGCGACGTAATTAGCGACGTTTTTACGTCGTCGGGTATTACATGGTCGCTGATAACAAAAATGTCGCTAGTCGTCGCTGTAGCGATGTATATTTGCGACGAGAAGAAGTCGCAGAATATACGACGTTTAGCGACGTCTCGTCGTTAAACTGGCGACGTAATCTTTGGTCGCAACACGTCGCTATATTAGCGACATTATGAGCGACGTTTTGCTGCAAGAATGCTGACATGGCAAGTTTTGCCATGTCATCATGTTAGCGACGTGTAACGACATACTAGCGACGTCCATATTTCCCAGTTAGCGACGTTCACCGACGTAAGTACACGTCGGTGAACGTCGCCAAAAGTCGCTAAATTGAAAAAAAATAACAACAAAAAATAGGTTGTAGTTTTTAAAATATTCTCCAATAAAACTCTACCTGCAGCTATAAAATCACAGTTTATATAATAGACCCAGAGCAACCCTTCGTTGAATTTTTTGGGTTCGCCGACACTTTCGGTGGAATACTCAACACCAAAAAATTTTGGTGTACAGTTAATATAAATAATAAACAAAACTCACATAGAAAAAAAATATACAAAGTTACACTACACTAAATATGTCCCAAGAAATAGATAAATAAATTTAAAATAAGTGTCACATGCGTCTCATAATGTAATAAAAAGTATGAAATAAATACATCAAAGACCCAAGAATGGACCAATACACATAAACACTAAAATATGTCCAAAAATACACTACTACTAATGAGGAGGAGTACCGCCGCGCATCTGGGATAGAAGGAACTCATACTGCTCCTATGAAAGCGTCACCGATGTCGATGGAGGAGACAGTGATGGAGGTGTCGATGCCTGCGGATCAGGAGGACGTATCTGCTCCAATGCTAGTAGTCGAACATTGTATGAATCCATGGCAGATACCACCCTCGAATTGTTCTCCGCCACCGACCGGCTCAACAAATCCTGCGCCGCATAGATCCTCGCAAGTGAGTCACTCATGGCCATATGCGACCCCTCTAGCTCCGTCTGTCTGTGTTCCGTAGACGCAGCCAGAGTTGCCAAGCTGCGCTCTGTCGTCTGCCCCATAGTCCTGAGCTCCATAAGGCTGTGTTCTGTCGTATGGCTCAGAGTCCTGAGCTACATAAGGTTATGCTCGAACGAATTAAAACGTGCGGTGATCGTCGCATCGTCCGTCTACAGCGCAGATTGTGGCAGCTCCGTAATCCTTCATAGCAACTCGTCATGCAGGTCAACAATCTGATGGTCAACGCTCTCCTGGGCTCGTGCCGACGCCTACGAAGGCTGCGAGGAATGCACACTGACAGAAGGGGCCCTGGATGACTGCGTCGCAACATAGGCGTCGTTGGATCCCGTATCGTAGTACGTACCCCTCTGAAGACCACCAACGATGGTCATCCAGAGCTCGTCCGTCGATGAAGCTGTAGAGGGCTGCGAGGAAGTACCAGCCCCTCCCTCTACAGGTGTACTAGTTGTCGTCCGCTCACGTAGTTTAAGATACTCGTCCTAGAAAAGTAGTTACGAACGTCTAAGTTACTTATTACTAACTATATAGATATCTATTTGCATATTTTCTAAGTTACATTAAAACTAACACATGGTAGTAAAACGTACATAGCTCTGCGTGGCCTTGTCATCGATGAGCTTTTCGCCCTTCCAATGGGTGGCTGGTAAGACTGTCATCATGTTGGCGTCCTCACCCCTCTGTACATGTTAAAAATTATATTGTATATTATTAAAATTATACATCTTATCCTACTTACATTAAAATAATATATATTCAATAGAATACATACCAGATGACAAAAATGTTCCTTCATGGGAATCGAGCCACCACACCACTTTCCCGCCTTCGACCTAACCGCCTTTGCCTTCTTCGACCGTTCCTTGTACTTGGGTTTGTCGAATCTTGCCGCCATCGTAGTCCACTGCTCAGGCATGATCCAACCGTGGATCGGTTTTCCGGCGCGATCACGAGCCTTCTGGTTGTTGATCGCATCACAGATCAGCTTGGCGGCGACAGCAGAAAACTGCTCCTCGATCTTCTGAGCCCAGTGTGGTAGATAGAAATAGGTTTTCTACAAGAAATAAAATAAAGAGTTACATAACATGCATAAATGATTATTGATATTAAAAATAAAATAAAGAGTCACCTCTTATTTTAGAATAGCATCGTGATAGTTTATTGATTGATCTTATATCTCGTCTCTAGGTGCTTCGGGATCCGCGGACTTGGACGTTGTACCGGAGCCCCATCTTCAGCATCCGGATCCAGGCAAGTGTACCTTGCCATCCTGTATCTCAGTTTCCAGCGTTCTATTTATTTATTCTATGCATTGTGCGCGCTTTGGATCAGAATTGTTACTTAGCGTCCGGGTCGTAACCGGGTGTAGACGTTCGTTGGTAACGTCTGGTAACGATTGTTAGATGTTCGTAATACATTGATGTGCCTACCTGGTTACATCAAAACCCTAGGACACATTCAGACACTGTCATCGTGCCAGATTTCCTGTATTCTAATACTGTCAGCATGACCGAAATCTGGGATGACTTAGGGTCGTGATTGTTGATAGTTACTTCAGTATGACGAGACGGTTAGATAGAGATTCAGGTTCAACGAACACTCGTTGACCGCTTTGGGAGGGGAAGACAGTTACTAGACGTTTGGGTTACTCTGCACGCGCTATATATATGTATCTGTCCTATTTATGTAGTGTCCTGTATCCGGAGTCGTAGTATCACCCGTGTGACTCTGTGCTCGGAGCTACGGTATGTCCCGTGTGTCTCTGTGTTCGGAGCTACGGTTTTTATATTTGGATAGCCCACGAGTCGAACATTATCTTCAAAGTTGTGTCTCACTTAGGTGGTTATGCTAGATTACACCGGCGTTGCACTTATTTCTTTCTGTTATACTATGGCATACTATTTTTGTACTTTGTTACGTTCCTCTGAGGACCCGGTTCCCTTCCAGGCTTAGGCGAGGAGGACTACCCGGAGGAGTACGGACCGGGTGTATATCCAGGAGCGGGACCTGTTGCAGAGGACGAGATCCGTCCCGAGGACTTCGTTTGATCTCTAGTAGTGACTTCATCCTGGGACGGTATTACTATCTAGCTTTCAGATACCGTTCCTAGTTATCTTACTGCTTCCCTTCATTTCAGTATTTGTATTAGCGGGTTTGTTCCCGTGTGACTCTTCTCGTATTTGTACTATGATTCATTTCCCTTGTTATTTCCTTTCTGCACATTAGTGGTTATGTTCTTGTCACGACCCGCACCCGGGGTTAGGGTACTAGTCGGAAACAACGCCCAGCCTACGCCGCAGAATCGGCAGTAGAACGCTGTCTAGAAAGTCTATCTAATATAATGAACCACCAAAAGATAGTGTACTCAATCACAGAACTAAGATAGAATGAACACGGATCAGATAAGAATAGAATAGTCATCAACTCATGAGTTTAAAATAATACATCAATGAGTCTGAAGAGTAACAAAAATAAGCTGAAGACAAATCCAGTACAAAAGAATACTATCATACTACAAGCTACACTCCAGGGTCAACTGTCTCAGTTAGGATAAGTCCCTCTTGAGCCAGGGTCTCCGAATCTAAACCCACAATATCCTGGGGTCCATAATAGGTAGGGTACTCCTCAGTGTCATCTGAAAAAATATATTCAGTCAGGAAAGGAGCAGAGTACATCTCTAACAGCAGTTCTAATCCATGATAAAAACTATGTAACAGTAAATAGCTGTGGATAAACAAGATGCACAAAAATAGATACAAGAGATATATAGACAATAAGGAAATACTGGAAAGAAATACAATAATGAACAATATGCCAATGAAACAATAATACTAATGACTAAGTGTGTGAGTACTAGCTTAACATGTGATCGGCTTGGGCAAGATACAATGCGGCCTGGCTAATCATACGTGCGGTGCATGATCAACACTATTCGCTTACCAATACTTTATTCAATAGGGATTTGATCACATATCTATACTAATACTCCCCACCCCCAACTGGTATAATAGATCCAACCACGGTATGCTATGGCACTAGATTCCCCAAGAAGATAGCTAGTCTCCCCGAGAATCGGTGTCTGTACATGTACAAGATAACCAATGAAACAATACTTGCACCATATACACCATATACCAAGGAATAACATCTCATGACGAGATCTGGATATACTAATCCGTGTAACCATAGTGTCGAGAGAAACATGTAAATCTACACTAGATACAACGAACATAGAGGATATCATAAATGAGAAACTATCAGAGAATGTACTCGCCTGAAATCCAAAGAACAGTCTCACAGATGTCTGACTCGGTGCCTCGAAGACCTAGATATGGAATACCACATTAAAATAAGGTCCCGAAAAGAGAACAAGTCAAACTAGTCAACTCCTAGGTCAATAATTAAATTCTAAGTCAAAAGTCAACTATGGTCAACTCTAAAGTCAAACATGGTCAAACCAATGTCAACCTCACAAGACCTCTATATAAAATAATATGGAAATAAAATACAATAATTTAGGAATCAAAATTAGATCCCAAATGATACCCACACAAGAATACTAATAGTACAAATAATGCACATTCTAATAATGTATATACAAATCCAATAAAATAATATATTATTATTAGTATTATACCTCACAAAAACACCTATATATATACATATATATAAATCAAAATGCATATATATATATAAAACAAATTTAATAACTATATACTTATATATACATACATATAAACTTACAAAATTAAAATACCAAACACATGCACATATGTACGTATTTTACATGGCTAGAAGCATACATAAAAATACATTCATTAAATTAACAATTAAATATATAATAATTATAAATAATATAATTACATATTTAAACACATAAATATATTTTATAAAACATTTATGTATAATTTATGTTATTAACATAAGTACATATATATTTGCATGCAAGAAAGCTACATACATATATTTATACACCACATTAGAACACATAGAAATATCTATAGATATATGCTACAATAAATACCATAATAAATATACTAAAATAATATATAATATCTATATATATTTACTAATTATAAATGAAGAATTTAAAGCATAATTAATTAGATCTACACATAAACACACCAAATTGGAGAGTATCACACCGTATCCCACTAGATCTAGGATACGCATGTGACACGAGTCCAACACACAACCAATTGCACCCCGAAGGATACAAACAAATCACAAATAATATTTATGAATAAATCAAAGTGTCAAAAGTAGATCTATGTGTCCGTGTCAAAATACGACATGTTCAAAGCCCCGTGTCGGAGGGAAAACCCCCAAAATGACACGTATCACCAAATAGTTGGGATACGAACCACATGTACCAAATTATGGACACGACACAAGCCCCCAAACACATAATCACATGTCCAATTGATCTATAGGATCAATTGACACACACAACAAAATATAAATTCGGAATTCCAACAAAATTGACACAAAAAGTACCATAACTTTCTCCATGGGTCTCCTATGAACATAAAACAAAGTCCTATGGGTAGTACATACATATGGGTTGATTTTACATGATTAAACCTCAGATTTAGAAGCTATTTTAATGGAAAAAACTGAATTATACCTATTGGGAGATGGATTCCCAATGAAACCTCCAATTGAGATGAACTTGCTTCCAAATTGTAGATCCTTGCTCCTCTTTATAGATCCTTGCTTCCTCCTTCTAGATCCTTGCTTCTCAACTTTCTAATGGTGAATTGGGAAGAATTTGGAATGAATTTGGTGGAGAATTGGAATGTGAATGGAAAGAATTTGGGAGTGGGGAATTCTAGATCTAGATTTGGAATGAGAGGAGAGAGAAATTTCCCCCCTCTAATATAGGCCGGCCATGCCCCCTTCCCCAAGCAATTGTAAAATGTCCAATGTATCCCTTGGGGCCTCTCATGAAGAAATAATTAAGGAAGGAAGCTTCTAGTCTAATCACTTAATTAATTTAATCCATCTCCTTAACTATGGGCTTTCTAAATGGGCCAAGTCTAACTATTTAATTCATGTTGGTCCATGGGTCCAAACTACACTAGTTGGGTCCACTAAAATAAGTCCAAAATAATTAAATAACATCCAACAACAATTAAATAATACAACAAAAATTATTTGCCATGCACAATATTCATCTAAATAGAAAATTACTAAAATACCCTTTTTCCTAAAATATGGTAGTGACAAGTCTACCCTCCTTAAAATAATTTCGTCCTCGAAATTTAAAGATGAAAACTACCCCCAGAAAAATCACAGAACAGAACTAAAGAATCACAATTAACTAATGAACAAAACATAACTAGAAAATAACATACCTCAAGGTACAAACAAATATGGATAACGCTCTCGCATGTCATCCTCTCTCTCCCAGGTAGACTCTCCCGGAGAGTGATGCCTCCATGCGACGCGTACCAAAGGAATAGTCTGGTTCCTCAGCACCTTCTCTCTCCGATCCAGAATCTCAACTGGCTGCTCTGGATAGCTAAGAGTAGGGCCCACCTCTATCTCTGAGTGATCCAATACACGACTAGGATCTGCCACGTATCGTCTCAACTGCGACACATGAAATACGTTGTGCACTCCCTGTCACGACCCGCACCCGAAAAATCGGGCATGAGTCGTGGGTACGTCCAGCCTACGCCGCAGCATCGGCGGTAGAACGCTGTCTAGGTCAACTAACTAAATAATAATCTCACACAAAAATCGGCCATGACCTCTCCAAAAGGAGGGCAACCACACAAACAAGTATATATAAATCTGCCAAGATCTCAACTCCAAACGGAGGAGCAATATCAAATGATAATCACAATATACTCAATCACGAATCTAAGCACGATAAGATAACACAGAGAGTCTAACAACTAAAAAGTCTAACCACCTCCAACTACTACAACAACCACAACATCCATAATAATACAACAATGTCCAAAATAATATACAAGCAAGGTCTCAATCCAAAACCGGAGACAAATCCGGTGCTAAAGCTAATAAAAACAACAAGTCCCAGTGATCCCGGCTACCAACCCGGAAATTACCCCTAAACTAGAGGGTCCCTGTCTGCACCATCGACAGGCTCAGGTCCATAAAACGTCGGACACCAATCCTCCGGATACTCTGAAAAATATGTCCAGTCAGGACTGGAGCAAGTACATCTTTAACAGCAGTTCCATTTAAATGATAAAAACTATAAAACAGTTATAGCAAGTAGCAAGAAGAGTGAAGCAAGTATGAAACAAGGAAATATGTAAATCACTGGTGCATAAAGGTAAAGATGCAGGAATATCAGAAACAAGATAGTAATAACTGCAATATACAGAAAATCTAAGCTAAGATCAAGTCCGTGCACAAGAACGTGTAGTGAGTCCAGCATAAAAAACATGTAGTGAGTCAAGTCCAGAAACATGTAAGTGAGACAAGTCAAGAATGCATGAGAGTCCAGACTATAAAGAATGAACTCGGTGTCTTTGAAATACTTGTTTCGACATGTAAACGGCTAGGGGTAAGTACGGCTCACCGCGCACTGGGTGCACGGCTGCTATCATTCCAGATTAGACCAGAGGGAGTGATTCCTGATGATGCCAGATAGGAATGTTTACATGTCTACTCGAGTATTTCTCCGCCCCGACTAATACAAGTGGATCCAAGACCCGACACGCAAATCAAGATGAGTCCAGCCTGAACATGAATGATGCCTGTAGTGATGCCTGTAGGTGATGCTAGTAGTGATTCCAGAATAGAGGCCAGAAACATGAAATGTACATATCGCAAGTAAATGAATCCAGAAATATCAATCAGTGTCCCGTGTTGTGCCAGAATAATCAGATGATACTATACTAGAAGCTGAATCATAATAATCATCAGATAATGAAAACTATCAGAGAATGTACTCGCCTGACGTCCTGAGCAACTGGCGATCCGAACTGGTGTCACAAGGACCTATTGCGAAAAGCAAGGTTAAACAGGGTTCTAAAGAGTTAAACAGATATAAAATAACTAAAAAATAGGCTTCTAGGGTCGTTCTAGGTCAAACGGGTCAAACCGGTGAAATCTGGGTCAAAAAGTCAACTCTTGGTCCAAAAAGTCAACTCTAGGTCAAAACTAGGTCAAAAGTTGACTTTGGCGGTCAACCGAGTCAACTACGGTCAAGTCTGGGTCAAATTAGGGCGCTCCTGAAATTCTAGGTCAAATCGAGCTCATTAAGCTAGAAAACTCACAAACTCGCCTCCTTGAGATACCGGGATACCCTCGGTATCCGATACCTCAACCTAGGCTACGCACCCCGCCTATACCCTCTAAAACCTATGCTAGCACGCGTAAATATATACACATAAGCATATAAAAATTACTCCAATATTATTTCTAGGCTATTGCTAAAAAACTCCGCTCGAAACCCAATACCTTGGTTATCTTAAGGTATTGAGATACCTCGGTATCTCAAGGTATTGAGGTTTCGCTCTAAAACCCCTCTAACTAGCTATCTAACTATTAATTATGCACCTAGTTATTAATCTAGGCTAGGTAATATAGATACCTATCATATTTATATATATCTAAATAGGTATCTACCTATATACATATATATCCACACATATATACCCATTACCCATTTACCTTACCTTACCTTACCTTACCCTCCTCATAATATATAAATATACCTATATCTAGATATCTAAACTATCTACCTAGCTATATGTAGATATCTATATATAAATCTATCTATCTCTCTCTCTAGATATCTATAGATATATATATATAGCTATAGGTATATATATATCTATACCTAGGTATACCTATCTAACTATATAACTATCCATATAGATATCCATCTATCTACCTATCTATGTATGTATCTATTTATCTAGCTAGCTATATAACTATATATCTATCTATCTATCTAACTATCTTTCTATCTAACAATCTATATATCTATCCATCATCTATCTAATTACCTAACTATCTATTTAGTTATCAACCTATCTAGTTATCTATCTAACTATCTAACTAGTTATCTATCTATCTATGTTTCTATCTAAATATCAGTCTATCAAACTATCTGTCTATCTATCCATATATCTATCTGACTTCTATCTATCTATTTATCTATAACCCTCTCACACTCGCTACCAATGCCCTGCTGCGAATGCTAGCTGCTACTGCGCTGCCCTCACTACTGCTGCTGCTGGCTGCTCCTTCTACTGCTGCTGGCTGCTCCTTCTGCTGCTGCTGATGCTCTGTTTGCTGCTGCTACTGCGCTGAATACTGCTGCTGCTGCAGCTATGTACTGCTGCTGCTGCACAGTCCAGTCCCCCCCCCTCTCATCTCACACACACACACACACGACCACATACCCAAATACATATATATATATATATATATATATATATATATATATATATATATATATATATATATATATATATATATATACACACATATATATCTATATATATATAACTAGATACATATATATATATATATATACACTTATACCTATTACTAACACACACTAACACACTCAAACACAAATCAACACACACACACACAAATATATACAAACACATATCTATATATACATACACACATATATCTATATATATATATACACTAATATATATATATACACACACACACACTCACACACTTAAACATAAATACATATCTATATATCCTCACTCACACACACTCACTCACACTAGCACACACCCTCACACACACACTCTCGCACACACTAGCACACACTCTCACAAACACACAACCACACACACAAACACTCCTACATATATATAAATATATATACATATATACACACTCACTCAAACTCATATATATATATATATATATATATATATATATATATATATATATATATATATATATATATATATATATATATATACCTATAAACACTCACAAACACTCACACACACACTCACAAGCACTCACTCACACACTCACCTACACACTCACACAAGCACTCCCTAACACGCTCATAAACACATAACCACACATATATATATAAATATATATATAAAAACATACACACAATATATATATACACATATATATAAACAAACACAACACAACGCACACCACGCCCACCAACGCACGCCCAACGACCCCGACACGCCCAAACACCTAAAAATATATATAATATAACTCGAAAACTCTAGCACACACTCTCCGATACTAACCCAACGCGCGCACAAGCCCGAAACGAGGAAACCAAGTCGAAATGGCCGTTCGGTTATTTCGACGAACACGTGGTGCGCGGTTCGGAAAACCTCCTGAAACGCACACCAAACGAACTCAGAATCGGCCCAAAATCTACCCACACGCTCTACACGATACCTAGATCCTAGAAAATGTGCTCCCACGTCGATTCTAGGCCCGTGGCGGAAACGCACACGCACTTAGAATCGGCGACGACGAAAAGCCCCAATTTCGCCCGAAACGCCCGTTTCTCCGCGACGCGGCTTCCCGTGTCCGAACGGAGACACGCTCTCACCCTCACGACACCCGACAACGTCTACCTAGGTCCATCTAACCTAGGGCATCACCCAAAATTGGGCCAAATTCGGATTTCACCCGAAATTGACACAAAACCTAGTGTTAAAGTCTCTAAACCCAACCAAACTAGTTCCAACTTCCTCCCACGGATAGCCTAAGGGTCTAGGAAGGTTCTAAAATATTAACTACACTATATAAAAATAATTACAAGGGAGAAAATCAGGGTTTACCTCTTGGGAGTTGGAATCCCAAGCCAAAATCTCCAAAAACGCTCCAAATCCTCCAATCCAAGCTTCCAAGCCTCAAATCCAAGCTCCAACACCAAATCTAGGCTCTACCCACCTAGGTTAGGGAAGAATGTAGGGTTAGGGTTCAATCAAGAAGAAGAAATGGAAGAAAGAAGGAAGAAAATGGAAGAGAAACTTACTTGGAGCAGGAAGGAAGAAGAAAAAAGAAGTGGAGAAGAAGAAGAAGAAGGAAGAAGTGAAGAATGAAGAAAAATGAAGAGGGGGCTGCTGTTCTCACGGGTTGGGGCTGGAAAAGGGGTCGGCTACATACCTAAATAAAGGGTTACATAAGTCCAAATGACCAAAATGCCCTCCTAACTCTCGGTTTTGGGTTCCGGGTTCCAAAAGCACTCAAACTAGTTCTAAATCTCTCCAACTAACCTCCTAAAAATAAAATAAATATTCTAAGCCCCAAAATAATTTTCACAAGGGTGTGGGCTGGGTCGGACATGGGTCCACTAGGGTCTGACATGGGTCCAGGCTAGCCAAAACCCTAAAACAATCAAAATAAAAATAATAAAAAATAATGCAATCACTAATTAAATATAAATACAATTAATTATAAATAATACACAATTAACCAAATTAAAAAAAAATACCCGGCTCTGAAAATGGGGTGGTGACAAGCCTATCCTCCTTAGAAAATTTCGTCCTCGAAATTTAAGGTCAATCACACTCCTCTAGGTCAAACCCCCAACAATCAAAGTCAAGAAATTCTACTTAAACAACATATAAGATCAGGGTCATATTGATCGTATTATTACAGTCTCAATCGGGGTCACTACACTATCTACCACAGCACAAAAAAATCTAACAAGTACTAATGAAGCACACCACAGGAATGGAAAAGGACAGGAAGAAGAAACAAGAGACAGACCTGCTAACCCGACATCCGTAGCATCGGCCTCCTCGACCGTCAACGCATAAGCCCTGCCCTGCTGGGGTGTATTCCTCTGCTGGTGCGGGGCATGATGCTGTGCCACAGATGGCCTAGCTCCAACTCTCTGATCCTGTGCTCCACCCAATGGAGGTGCAGTAGGGCAATCTCGCATATGGTGAGCAGCGGATCCACAGAACAAACACACCTTCAGCCTCCTCCTACAAACATCCCAGGTGTGTCCTGCCTTCTTGCAGTAGGCACAAGTGGGCACTCTCTGATCCTGACCCTGCTGTGCTGCCTTCTGCACATAGGGACGCTTAGCTGGTCCCGTACTACCACTGGCACTGCCTGAATTATCCCTGCCTCTCTTGGACTTGAGCTCCAAGTCATCCTCTGCTCTCTGAGCATCTCCTACTATCTGCTCAAAAGTCGCCTCGCGGTCGCTCCTGGTCAAAGACTTGACCGCCATAACCAAGCCCTTGCGAAACTTCCTCGCCTTAGCTGCCTCACTCAAGCCATCTACAAATCTGCCCAAACGACAGAACTTCGATGCGTACTCGTCCACTGTCATGCTCCCTTGGACGAGTGCCTCGAACTGGCTCTCCAAAGCACTGAGCGCCACATCAGGAAAAAACTTCTCCTTAAAAAGCCTCTTGAAAGCCTCCCAAGTAAGCCCTGGCACTGCAATCCTCGTATCTGTGCGATACCATGTCAAAGCGAGGTTGAACATCTGACTGCCCGCTGCCTCTATCTGCATGCTGTCCGGAATCTGTGCCAGCCTGAAGATCCCCTCAATCTGCTCTATCCAGTCATCCGCGTACAGGATCCCTTCTGTACCACGGAACTCCTTGGGCCGCATCCTCTGAAAGTCGATAATACTGCCCGGCCTCGGATGCTGAATCTGATCTGCCTGTGGCTGAATCTATGCCACCCTATCTACTGCTGTCATGGCCACCTGGTGGGCGTTCTCAATGCCCAGCCTCATCACATCCACCTGACGGTGCTGCGTGTCCATCATCTCCCTGAAGAACGCAAACAACTGCGCGGCATCTACTGGAGCAGGAAGTGGTGGAGGAACCACCGGAACGACTGGGGTAGTCCTCGGATCGACAGGTGAAGGAGGATCCCCGAGAGAAGCAGATGCTCCCTCAACCGCAGGAGTGGTGAGTGGAGCGGTAGCAGCTGCCTGAATACGAGCTGGACGAGAGGTAGCAGACCTCTCAGTGGCAACTGCTGGGGCGGTACGATGAGATCGTGTCTTCGGAGGCATCCTGAACACAGATCAAAAGAAGTCAATATGGCGCAAGATACGATATCATCAAAGAAGGACAGTAATATTTCAAAAGAAGCAATTTCAGAATAATTAGATTGGAATTGTTCCTAGTCGTGATTGAGTACACTCTCATCCTAGATCCTAGATCCTGGAGCAGGCTCGCAGCAGTACAACTAAGTTGTTGTACCACCACGACATCGCACTAATTGCGAATCGAGACCTGCATGGGCCACCACCAAAAACGTGTCACGACCCGCACCCGAAAAATCGGGCATGAGTCGTGGGTACGTCCAGCCTACGCCGCAGCATCGGCGGTAGAACGCTGTCTAGGTCAACTAACTAAATAATAATCTCACACAAAAATCGGCCATGACCTCTCCAAAAGGAGGGCAACCACACAAACAAGTATATATAAATCTGCCAAGATCTCAACTCCAAACGGAGGAGCAATATCAAATGATAATCACAATATACTCAATCACGAATCTAAGCACGATAAGATAACACAGAGAGTCTAACAACTAAAAAGTCTAACCACCTCCAACTACTACAACAACCACAACATCCATAATAATACAACAATGTCCAAAATAATATACAAGCAAGGTCTCAATCCAAAACCGGAGACAAATCCGGTGCTAAAGCTAATAAAAACAACAAGTCCCAGTGATCCCGGCTACCAACCCGAAAATCACCCCTAAACTAGAGGGTCCCTGTCTGCACCATCGACAGGCTCAGGTCCATAAAACGTCGGACACCAATCCTCCGGATACTCTGAAAAATATGTTCAGTCAGGACTGGAGCAAGTACATCTTTAACAGCAGTTCCATTTAAATGATAAAAACTATAAAACAGTTATAGCAAGTAGCAAGAAGAGTGAAGCAAGTATGAAACAAGGAAATATGTAAATCACTGGTGCATAAAGGTAAAGATGCAGGAATATCAGAAACAAGATAGTAATAACTGCAATATACAGAAAATCTAAGCTAAGATCAAGTCCGTGCACAAGAACGTGTAGTGAGTCCAGCATAAAAAATATGTAGTGAGTCAAGTCCAGAAACATGTAAGTGAGACAAGTCAAGAATGCATGAGAGTCCAGACTATAAAGAATGAACTCGGTGTCTTTGAAATACTTGTTTCGACATGTAAACGGCTAGGGGTAAGTACGGCTCACCGCGCACTGGGTGCACGGCTGCTATCATTCCAGATTAGACCAGAGGGAGTGATTCCTGATGATGCCAGATAGGAATGTTTACATGTCTACTCGAGTATTTCCCCGCCCCGACTAATACAAGTGGATCCAAGACCCGACACACAAATCAAGATGAGTCCAGCCTGAACATGAATGATGCCTGTAGTGATGCCTGTAGGTGATGCTAGTAGTGATTCCAGAATAGAGGCCAGAAACATGAAATGTACATGTCGTAAGTAAATGAATCCAGAAATATCAATCAGTGTCCCGTGTTGTGCCAGAATAATCAGATGATACTATACTAGAAGCTGAATCATAATAATTATCAGATAATGAAAACTATCAGAGAATGTACTCGCCTGACGTCCTGAGCAACTGGCGATCCGAACTGGTGTCACAAGGACCTATTGCGAAAAGCAAGGTTAAACAGGGTTCTAAAGAGTTAAACAGATATAAAATAACTAAAAAATAGGCTTCTAGGGTCGTTCTAGGTCAAACGGGTCAAACCGGTAAAATCTGGGTCAAAAAGTCAACTCTTGGTCCAAAAAGTCAACTCTAGGTCAAAACTAGGTCAAAAGTTGACTTTGGCGGTCAACCGAGTCAACTACGGTCAAGTCTGGGTCAAACTAGGGCGCTCCTGAAATTCTAGGTCAAACCGAGCTCATTAAGCTAGAAAACTCACAAACTCGCCTCCTTGAGATACCGGGATACCCTCGGTATCCGATACCTCAACCTAGGCTACACACCCCGCCTATACCCTCTAAAACCTATGCTAGCACGCGTAAATATATACACATAAGCATATAAAAATTACTCCAATATTATTTCTAGGCTATTGCTAAAAAACTCCGCTCGAAACCCAATACCTTGGTTATCTTAAGGTATTGAGATACCTCGGTATCTCAAGGTATTGAGGTTTCGCTCTAAAACCCCTCTAACTAGCTATCTAACTATTAATTATGCACCTAGTTATTAATCTAGGCTAGGTAATATAGATACCTATCATATTTATATATATCTAAATAGGTATCTACCTATATACATATATATCCACACATATATACCCATTACCCATTTACCTTACCTTACCTTACCCTCCTCATAATATATAAATATACCTATATCTAGATATCTAAACTATCTACCTAGCTATATGTAGATATCTATATATAAATCTATCTATCTCTCTCTCTAGATATCTATAGATATATATATATATAGCTATAGGTATATATATATCTATACCTAGGTATACCTATCTAACTATATAACTATCCATATAGATATCCATCTATCTACCTATCTATGTATGTATCTATTTATCTAGCTAGCTATATAACTATATATCTATCTATCTATCTAACTATCTTTCTATCTAACAATCTATATATCTATCCATCATCTATCTAATTACCTAACTATCTATTTAGTTATCAACCTATCTAGTTATCTATCTAACTATCTAACTAGTTATCTATCTATCTATGTTTCTATCTAAATATCAGTCTATCAAACTATCTGTCTATCTATCCATATATCTATCTGACTTCTATCTATCTATTTATCTATAACCCTCTCACACTCGCTACCAATGCCCTGCTGCGAATGCTAGCTGCTACTGCGCTGCCCTCACTACTGCTGCTGCTGGCTGCTCCTTCTACTGCTGCTGGCTGCTCCTTCTGCTGCTGCTGATGCTCTGTTTGCTGCTGCTACTGCGCTGAATACTGCTGCTGCTGCAGCTATGTACTGCTGCTGCTGCACAGTCCAGTCCCCCCCCCTCTCATCTCACACACACACACACACGACCACATACCCAAATACATATATATATATATATATATCTATATATATATATACACACATATATATCTATATATATATAACTAGATACATATATATATATATATATATATATACACTTATACCTATTACTAACACACACTAACACACTCAAACACAAATCAACACACACACACACAAATATATACAAACACATATCTATATATACATACACACATATATCTATATATATATATATACACTAATATATATATATACACACACACACACTCACACACTTAAACATAAATACATATCTATATATCCTCACTCACACACACTCACTCACACTAGCACACACCCTCACACACACACTCTCGCACACACTAGCACACACTCTCACAAACACACAACCACACACACAAACACTCCTACATATATATAAATATATATACATATATACACACTCACTCAAACTCATATATATATATATATATATATATATATATATATATATATATATATATACCTATAAACACTCACAAACACTCACACACACACTCACAAGCACTCACTCACACACTCACCTACACACTCACACAAGCACTCCCTAACACGCTCACAAACACATAACCACATATATATATATAAATATATATATAAAAACATACACACAATATATATATACACATATATATAAACAAACACAACACAACGCACACCACGCCCACAACGCCCACCAACGCACGCCCAACGACCCCGACACGCCCAAACACCTAAAAATATATATAATATAACTCGAAAACTCTAGCACACACTCCCCGATACTAACCCAACGCGCGCACAAGCCCGAAACGAGGAAACCAAGTCGAAATGGCCGTTCGGTCATTTCGACGAACACGTGGTGCGCGGTTCGGAAAACCTCCTGAAACGCACACCAAACGAACTCGGAATCGGCCCAAAATCTACCCACGCGCTCTACACGATGCCTAGATCCTAGAAAATGTGCTCCCACGTCGATTCTAGGCCCGTGACGGAAACGCACACGTACTTAGAATCGGCGACGACGAAAAGCCCCAATTTCGCCCGAAACGCCCGTTTCTCCGCGACGCGGCTTCCCGTGTCCGAACGGAGACACGCTCTCACCCTCACGACACCTGACAATGTCTACCTAGGTCCATCTAACCTAGGGCATCACCCAAAATTGGGCCAAATTCGGATTTCACCCGAAATTGACACAAAACCTAGTGTTAAAGTCTCTAAACCCAACCAAACTAGTTCCAACTTCCTCCCACGGATAGCCTAAGGGTCTAGGAAGGTTCTAAAATATTAACTACACTATATAAAAATAATTACAAGGGAGAAAATCAGGGTTTACCTCTTGGGAGTTGGAATCCCAAGCCAAAATCTCCAAAAACGCTCCAAATCCTCCAATCCAAGCTTCCAAGCCTCAAATCCAAGCTCCAACACCAAATCTAGGCTCTACCCACCTAGGTTAGGGAAGAATGTAGGGTTAGGGTTCAATCAAGAAGAAGAAATGGAAGAAAGAAGGAAGAAAATGGAAGAGAAACTTACTTGGAGAAGGAAGGAAGAAGAAAAAAGAAGTGGAGAAGAAGAAGAAGAAGGAAGAAGTGAAGAATGAAGAAAAATGAAGAGGGGGCTGCTGTTCTCACGGGTTGGGGCTGGAAAAGGGGTCGGCTACATACCTAAATAAAGGGTTACATAAGTCCAAATGACCAAAATGCCCTCCTAACTCTCGGTTTTGGGTTCCGGGTTCCAAAAGCACTCAAACTAGTTCTAAATCTCTCCAACTAACCTCCTAAAAATAAAATAAATATTCTAAGCCCCAAAATAATTTTCACAAGGGTGTGGGCTGGGTCGGACATGGGTCCACTAGGGTCTGACATGGGTCCAGGCTAGCCAAAACCCTAAAACAATCAAAATAAAAATAATAAAAAATAATGCAATCACTAATTAAATATAAATACAATTAATTATAAATAATACACAATTAACCAAATTAAAAAAAATACCCGGCTCTGAAAATGGGGTGGTGACACTCCCTCCAATGCAGGTGGCAAGTCTAGTCTATAAGCAACTGCACCGACCCTTTCTAGAATAGTGAAAGGTCCGATGAATCGCGGACTAAGCTTTTCGCCTCCACCGAAGCGAATCGTGCCTCGTGTCGGAGAAATCCTCAGAAACACCAAACCATCCACCTAGAACAAAACACCATCTTAAGAACTTAATCTATAACAAACAAGAATAAGCACAAACAAAATCTAAACTATACCTCGAACTCCAAAGGTCTCCGATGGCTATCGGCCCAATGCCGCTGTCTGTCCTGCGCCACTCAAAGTCTGTCTCTGATCAATTGAACCTTCTCCGCTGCATCCACAACCATCTCTGGCCCAAGCAAAACTCTTTCTCCAACATCGTCCCAAGACAAAGGAGTACGACACCTCCGACCATATAGAGCTTCAAAAGGTGACATCTCTATACTGGCCTGGTAACTGTTGTTGTAAGCAAACTCTACCAAATGGAGATGGTCCTCCCAAGAACCCCCGAAATCTAGTACACAAGTGCGCAACATATCCTCGAGAGTCTAGATAGTCCTCTCTGACTGCCCATCTGTCTGGGGATGATATGCAGTACTGAACTTGAGCTGAGTGCCCAAACTCTCCTGCAAACTCCTCCAGAAATGAGAAGTGAAACGACTATCTCGATCTGAGACTATGCTGACGGGAACTCCATGTATCCTAACGATCTGCCTCACATACATCTCTGCCAGCTTCTCCGTAGACAAACCCACCTTGAAAGGCAAAAAGTGGGCCGACTTGGTCAACCTATCAACAATGACCCAAATTGCGTCTTTCCCTCCTGGAGATCGTGGAAGTCCGGACATAAAATCTATAGTAATGTGTTCCCACTTCCACTCTGGAATGGGTAATGGCTGAAGTAAACCTCCTGGCCTCTGCCTCTCGGCTTTCACCTGCTGGCACACTAAGCATCTGGATACAAACTGTGCCACTTCCCTCTTCATGCCATACCACCACACACTCTCTCGCATATCCCGATACATCTTGTTAGCACCTGGATATATTGAATACTGAGAGCGATGCGCTTCCTGCAATACCTCCTCGCGCAACTCTCCACTAGGCACACACAATCTAACTCCATGCCTCAAAGATCCATCCTCTGCAATAGTGAAATCATCCTCCAATCCTGCCCTCACTTGAGCTCTGATACTCCTCAAAGATACATCATCATACTGTGCTGCCTTAATCATGTCCATCAAATCTGAGTGTATTTGCAATCCCCACATCTGCATAGCACCACCAGGAACAATCACCTCAATGCCCAAGCTCTCCAAGTCCTCCAACAAATATCGATCCTACGTCAAGAACATAGCTACCGGATACCTGCTCAAAGCATCGGCAACTAAATTGGCTTTCCCAGGATGATATTGTAAAGAGATATTAAAATCCTTCATCAGTTCCAACCACCGACGCTGCCTCATGTTCAACTCCTTCTGCGTGAAAACGTACTTCAAGCTTTTGTGGTCTGTGAAGATCTCCACACGCTCTCCGTACAAATAATGTTTCCACAACTTCAGGGCGAATATGACAGCTGCCAACTCCAAATCATGGGTAGGATAGTTCTTTTTATGAGGACGCAATTGTCTGGATGCATAGGCTATCACTTTCCCATGCTGCTGAAGAACACAACCTAAACCCTTTCCCGATGCATCACTATAAATAGTGAAATCTCCAGACCCTGATGGCAACGTCAAAATAGGAGCAGACGTCAACCTCTTCTTCAACTCTTCAAAAGCAACCTGGCAATCCTCCGTCCAAACAAACTCCACATCCTTCCTTGTGAGTCTGGTCATCGGCTCGGCAATCCTCAAAAAATCTTGCACAAACTTTCTGTAGTAGCCTGCCAATCCCAAGAAACTCCTGATCTCTGCTACCGAACTCGGAGTCTTCCAATATTCCACTGCTGAAATCTTCTTCGGATCCACTGAAATTCCATCACCAGTCACAACATGCCCTAAGAATTCTACCTTGTCCATGAAAAACTCATATTTGGACAACTTCCCATAAAGCTTCTCCTTCCTCAGCACATCCAACACAATCCTCAAATGCTCCTCATGCTCCTCCGGTGTCCTCGAGTATATGAGTATGTCGTCGATGAACACCACCACGAACTTGTCAAGGTACTGGTAGAACACCTTGTTCATCAAGTTCATAAATACCGCCGGTACATTAGTCAAACCAAACGGCATCACCATAAACTCGTACTGACCATACCGAGTTCTAAAAGCAGTCTTCGGTATGTCCTCCGGCTTCACCTTCACCTGATGGTAGCCTGATCTCAAATCTATCTTAGAAAATACCTTCGCACCACTCAACTGATCAAACAGATCATCAATCCGTGGCAAAGGATACTTATTCTTGATAGTGAGATTATTCAAAGCCCTATAATCAATGCACATGTGCACCGATCCATCCTTCTTCGGTACAAACAATACCGGGGCTCCCCATGGTGAAGAACTCGATCTGATAAACCCCTTATCCTGCAATTCGTCCACCTGCTTCTTCAACTCGACCAGCTCGCTGTTGTTTACTCTATAGACATGCTGTGAAATTGGTTCTGCACCTGGCACCAAGTCTATAGAAAATTCAACATCTCGATCTGGTGGCAATTTTGGCAATTCCTCAGGAAACACATCCAAGAATTCTGCTATCAACGGATGCGGCAACTCCTTGTCTTCCACCATAGCTCCACAAATAATGCCTTCCCCCTGCTCCGCAGCTCCTCTAGCAAACTCGAACTCTGGCTCTCCTGGCGAACCAAACAAAACTCTACCTCCTCTACAGTCTATGCTAGCACGGTGCCTACTCAACCAATCCATCCCAAGTATAATGTCGTAGCTCGGAAGTGGCATTACAAGTAGACACGCACTCAACTCCCGGCCTCCCAGAGTAACTCTCCGATCCTTGCAAATATCATTAACCAGGATAATGCCTCCCCCGGTCATGATCTTGCAAGTCCTAAGCAAAGACTCAGCTACCAAACCATGCTTCAGAGCAAAAGAAACAGATACAAAACTATGGGAAGCATCACTATCAAACAAAGCTAAAGCTGGAATGGAATCAAGAAGAATAGAACCTGTGATGACATCTCCTGTGGGTTCCTCCTCTTCGACGGTCATAGCAAACGCTCGTCCCTGTCGAGCACCTCCCTGCTGTTGATGCTGGACAAAACGCTGCTGCTGTGTCGAAAGCGGTCCGCTCGGCTGTGCTGCAGGTGGTCTCGTCTGTGTCCTCGGAGCTGGAGCTGCTCCTTGAACTGCACGACGAGGATACTCCCTCGATTGATGCCCTTCAGTACCACAATACAAACAAACTCCTAGCCTCCTCCTGCAAACTTCCCAGAAGTGGCCGGGCTTCTTGCAGAAGTTGCATGGGGCCTGCTGTAACTGCCTCTGCTGCTAAGGTGCCTGGTGAAAAGGCGCTCTAGCTGGAGTCTGGTTCTGCTGTGGCTGCTGGAAAGGTCTGGACTGGAAATGAGGACGTTTGGCAGATACTGCACTGCCGTTGGCCCCCAGAAAAGAATCACAGTCTCTCTTGGTCTTCAAACCCAGATCCCGCTCAACCTTGCGTGCCTCTGCAAGTATCTCCGAGTATGTCTCATAAAAAGACGAAATGAGGATCAATATGGCACATGATGTAAGACATCAAGGAAAGGACAGTTTAAGGGATCAAGTATCAATGTCAAAGGAGAATAGTTGAATCAAAATTTTTTTTCTAGATGTGATTGAGTATCTCAGCCTATATCCTATATCCTATATCCTATCGCAGGCTCGCAGTAGTACAACTAAGTTGTCGCACTACCACGATATCACATACTTGTGAAGCTAGACCTGTATGGGCCACCACCAAAAATGTGTCACGACCCGCACCCGGGGTAAGGGTACTAGTCGGAAACAACGCCCAGCCTACGCCGCAGAATCGGCGGTAGAACGCTGTCTAGAAAGTCTATCTAATATAATGAACCACCAAAAGATAGTGTACTCAATCACAGAACTAAGATAGAATGAACACGGATCAGATAAGAATAGAATAGTCATCAACTCATGAGTTTAAAATAATACATCAATGAGTCTGAAGAGTAACAAAAATAAGCTGGAGATAAATCCAGTACAAAAGAATACTATCATACTACAAGCTACACTCCAGGGTCAACTGTCTCAGTTAGGATAAGTCCCTCTTGAGCCAGGGTCTCCGAATCTAAACCCACAACATCCTGGGGTCCATAATAGGTAGGGTACTCCTCAGTGTCATCTGGAAAATTATATCCAGTCAGAAAAGGAGCAGAGTACTTCTCTAACAGCAGTTCTAATCCATGATAAAAACTATGTAACAGTAAATAGCTGTGGATAAACAAGATGCACAAAAATAGATACAAGAGATATATAGACAATAAGGAAATACAAGAAAGAAATACAATAATGAACAATATGCCAATGAAACAATAATACTAATGACTAAGTGTGTGAGTACTAGCTTAACATGTGATCGGCTTGGGCAAGATACAATGCGGCCTGGCTAATCATACGTGCGGTGCATGATCAACAATATTCGCTTACCAATACTTTATTCAATAGGGATTTGATCACATATCTATACTAATACTCCCCACCCCAACTGGTATAATAGATCCAACCACGGTATGCTATGGCACTAGATTCCCCAAGAAGATAGCTAGTCTCCCCGAGAATCGGTGTCTGTACATGTACAAGATAACCAATGAAACAATACTTGCACCATATACACCATATACCAAGGAATAACATCTCATGACGAGATCTGGATATACCAATCCGTGTAACCATAGTGTCGAGAGAAACATGTAAATCTACACTAGATACAACGAACATAGAGGATATCATAAATGAGAAACTATCAGAGAATGTACTCGCCTGAAATCCAAAGAACAGTCTCACAGATGTCTGACTCGGTGCCTCGAAGACCTAGATATGGAATACCACATTAAAACAAGGTCCCGGAAAGAGAACAAGTCAAACTAGTCAACTCCTAGGTCAATAATTAAATTCTAAGTCAAAAGTCAACTATGGTCAACTCTAAAGTCAAACATGGTCAAACCAAGGTCAACCTCACAAGACCTCTATATAAAATAATATGGAAATAAAATACAACAATTTAGGAATCAAAATTAGATCCCAAATGATACCCACACAAGAATACTAATAGTACAAATAATGCACATTCTAATAATGTATATACAAACCCAATAAAATAATATATTATTATTAGTATTATACCTCACAAAAACACCTATATATATACATATATATAAATCAAAATGCATATATATATATATAAAACAAATTTAATAACTATATACTTATATATACATACATATAAACTTACAAAATTAAAATACCAAACACATGCACATATGTACGTATTTTACATGGCTAGAAGCATACATAAAAATACATTCATTAAATTAACAATTAAATATATAATAATTATAAATAATATAATTACATATTTAAACACATAAATATATTTTATAAAACATTTATGTATAATTTATGTTATTAACATAAGTACATATATATTTGCATGCAAGAAAGCTACAAACATATATTTATACACCACATTAGAACACATAGAAATATCTATAGATATATGCTACAATAAATACCATAATAAATACACTAAAATAATATATAATATCTATATATATTTACTAATTATAAATGAAGAATTTAAAGCATAATTAATTAGATCTACACATAAACACACCAAATTGGAGAGTATCACACCGTATCCCACTAGATCTAGGATACGCATGTGACACGAGTCTAACACACAACCAATTGCATCCCGAAGGATACAAACAAATCACAAATAATATTTATGAATAAATCAAATTGTCAAAAGTAGATCTATGTGTCCGTGTCAAAATACGACATGTTCAAAGCCCCGTGTCGGAGGGAAAACCCCCAAAATGACACGTATCACCAAATAGTTGGGATACGAACCACATGTACCAAATTATGGACACGACACAAGCCCCAAATACATAATCACATGTCCAATTAATCTATAGGATCAATTGACACACACAACAAAATATAAATTCGGAATTCCAACAAAATTGACACAAAAAGCACCATAACTTTCTCCATGGGTCTCCTATGAACATAAAACAAAGTCCTATGGGTAGTACATACATATGGGTTAATTTTACATGATTAAATCTCAGATTTAGAAGCTATTTTAATGGAAAAAACTGAATTATACCTATTGGGAGATGGATTCCCAATGAAACTTCCAATTGAGATGAACTTGCTTCCAAATTGTAGATCCTTGCTCCTCTTTATAGATCCTTGCTTCCTCCTTCTAGATCCTTGCTTCTCAACTTTCTAATGGTGAATTGGGAAGAATTTGGAATGAATTTGGTGGAGAATTGGAATGGAAATGGAAAGAATTTGGGAGTGGAGAATTCTAGATCTAGATTTGGAATGAGAGGAGAGAGAAATTTCCCCCCTCTAATATAGGCCGGCCATGCCCCCTTCCCCAAGCAATTGTAAAATGTCCAATGTATCCCTTGGGGCCTCTCATGAAGAAATAATTAAGGAAGGAAGCTTCTAGTCTAATCACTTAATTAATTTAATCCATCTCCTTAACTATGGGCTTTCTAAATGGGCCAAGTCTAACTATTTAATTCATGTTGGTCCATGGGTCCAAACTACACTAGTTGGGTCCACTAAAATAAGTCCAAAATAATTAAATAACATCCAACAATAATTAAATAATACAACAAAAATTATTTACCATGCACAATATTCATCTAAATAGGAAATTACTAAAATACCCTTTTTCCTAAAATATGGTAGTGACAAGTCTACCCTCCTTAAAATAATTTCGTCCTCGAAATTTAAAGATGAAAACTACTCCCAGAAAAATCACAGAACAGAACTAAAGAATCACAATTAACTAATGAACAAAACATAACTAGAAAATAACATACCTCAAGGTACAAACAAATATGGATAACGCTCTCGCATGTCATCCTCTCTCTCCCAGGTAGACTCTCCCGGAGAGTGATGCCTCCATGCGACGCGTACCAAAGGAATAGTCTGGTTCCTCAGCACCTTCTCTCTCCGATCCAGAATCTCAACTGGCTGCTCTGGATAGCTAAGAGTAGGGCCCACCTCTATCTCTGAGTGATCCAATACATGACTAGGATCTGCCACGTATCTTCTCAACTGCGACACATGAAATACGTTGTGCACTCCCTCCAATACAGGTGGCAAGTCTAGTCTATAAGCAATTGCACCGACCCTCTCTAGAATAGTGAAAGGTCCGATGAATCGCGGACTAAGCTTTCCGCCTCCACCGAAGCGAATCGTGCCTCGTGTCGGAGAAATCCTCAGAAACACCAAACCACCCACCTAGAACAAAACACCATCTTAAGAACTTAATCTATAACAAACAAGAACAAGCACAAACAAAATCTAAACTATACCTCGAACTCCAAAGGTCTCCGATGGCTATCGGCCCAATGCCGCTGTCTGTCCTGCGCCACTCAAAGTCTGTCTCTGATCAATTGAACCTTCTCCGCTGCATCCACAACCATCTCTGGCCCAAGCAAAACTCTTTCTCCAACATCGTCCCAAGACAAAGGAGTACGATACCTCCGACCATATAGAGCTTCAAAAGGTGACATCTCTATACTGGCCTGGTAACTGTTGTTGTAAGCAAACTCTACCAAATGGAGATGGTCCTCCCAAGAACCCCCGAAATCTAGTACACAAGTGCGCAACATATCCTCGAGAGTCTAGATAGTCCTCTCTGACTGCCCATCTGTCTGGGGATGATATGCAGTACTGAACTTGAGCTGAGTGCCCAAACTCTCCTGCAAACTCCTCCAGAAATGAGAAGTAAAACGACTATCTCGATCTGAGACTATGCTGACGGGAACTCCATGTATCCTAACGATCTGCCTCACATACATCTCTGCCAGCTTCTCCGTAGACAAACCCACCTTGAAAGGCAAAAAGTGGGCCGACTTGGTCAACCTATCAACAATGACCCAAATCGCGTCTTTTCCTCCTGGAGATCGTGGAAGTCCGGACATAAAATCCATAGTAATGTGTTCCCACTTCCACTCTGGAATGGGTAATGGCTGAAGTAAACCTCCTGGCCTCTGCCTCTCGGCTTTCACCTGCTGGCAGACTAAGCATCTGGATACAAACTGTGCCACTTCCCTCTTCATGCCATACCACCACACACTCTCTCGCATATCCCGATACATCTTGTTAGCACCTGGATATATGGAATACTGAGAGCGATGCGCTTCCTGCAACACCTCCTCGCGCAACTCTCCACTAGGCACACACAATCTAACTCCATGCCTCAAAGATCCATCCTCTGCAATAGTGAAATCATCCTCCAATCCTGCACTCACTTGAGCTCTGATACTCCTCAAAGATACATCATCATACTGTGCTGCCTTAATCATGTCCATCAAATCTGAGTGTATCTGCAATCCCCACATCTGCATAGCACCACCAGGAACAATCACCTCAATGCCCAAGCTCTCCAAGTCCTCCAACAAATATCGATCCTGCGTCAAGAACATAGCTACCGGATACCTGCTCAAAGCATCGGCAACTACATTGGCTTTCCCAGGATGATATTGCAAAGAGATATCAAAATCATTCATCAGTTCCAACCACCGACGCTGCCTCATGTTCAACTCCTTCTGCGTGAAAACGTACTTCAAGCTTTTGTGGTCTGTGAAGATCTCCACACGCTCTCCGTACAAATAATGTTTCCACAACTTCAGGGCGAATATGACAGCTGCCAACTCCAAATCATGGGTAGGATAGTTCTTTTTATGAGGACGCAATTGCCTGGATGCATAGGCAATCACTTTCCCATGCTGCTGAAGAACACAACCTAAACCCTTTTCCGATGCATCACTATAAATAGTGAAACCTCCGGACCCTGATGGCAACGTCAAAATAGGAGCAGACGTCAACCTCTTCTTTAACTCTTCAAAAGCAACCTGGCAATCCTCCGTCCAAACAAACTCCACATCCTTCCTTGTGAGTCTGGTCATCGGCTCGGCAATCCTCGAAAAATCTTGAACAAACTTCCTGTAGTAGCCTGCCAATCCCAAGAAACTCCTGATCTCTGCTACCGAACTCGGAGTCTTCCAAGATTCCACTGCTGAAATCTTCTTCGGATCCACTGAAATACCATCACCAGTCACAACATGCCCTAAGAATTCTACCTTGTCCATGAAAAACTCACATATGGACAACTTCCCATAAAGCTTCTCCTTCCTCAGCACATCCAACACAATCCTCAAATGCTCCTCATGCTCCTCCGGTGTCCTCGAGTATATGAGTATGTCGTCGATGAACACCACCACGAACTTGTCAAGGTACTGGTGGAACACCTTGTTCATCAAGTTCATAAATACCGTCGGTGCATTAGTCAAACCAAACGGCATCACCATAAACTCGTACTGACCATACCGAGTTCTAAAAGCAGTCTTCGGTATGTCCTCCGGCTTCACCTTCACCTGATGGTAGCCTGATCTCAAATCTATCTTAGAAAATACCTTCGCACCACTCAACTGATCAAACAGATCATCAATCCGTGGCAAAGGATACTTATTCTTGATAGTGAGATTATTCAAAGCCCTATAATCAATGCACATGTGCACCGATCCATCCTTCTTCGGTACAAACAATACCGGGGCTCCCCATGGTGAAGAACTCGATCTGATAAACCCCTTATCCTGTAATTCGTCCACCTGCTTCTTCAACTCGACCAGCTCGCTGTTGTTTACTCTATAGACATGCTGCGAAATTGGTTCTGCACCTGGTACCAAGTCTATAGAAAATTCAACATCTCGATCTGGTGGCAATTCTGGCAATTCCTCAGAAAACACATCTAAGAATTCTGCTATCAACGGATGCGACAACTCCTTGTCTTCCACCATAGCTCCACAAATAATGCCTTCCCCCTGCTCCGCAGCTCCTCTAGCAAACTCGAACTCTGGCTCTCCTGGCGAACCAAACAAAACTCTACCTCCTCTACAGTCTATGCTAGCACGGTGCCTACTCAACCAATCCATCCCAAGTATAATATCGTAGCTCGGAAGTGGCATTACAAGTAGACACGCACTCAACTCCCGGCCTCCCAGAGTAACTCTTCGATCCTTGCAAATATCATTAACCAGGATAATGCCTCCCCCGGTCATGATCTTGCAAGTCCTAAGCAAAGACTCAGCTACCAAACCATGCTTCAGAGCAAAAAAAAATAGATACAAAACTATGGGAAGCATCACTATCAAACAAAGCTAAAGCTGGAATGGAATCAAGAAGAATAGAACCTGTGATGACATCTCCTGTGGGTTTCTCCTCTTCGACGGTCATAGCAAACGCTCGTCCCTGTCGAGCACCTCCCTACTGTTGATGCTGGACAAAACGCTGCTGCTGTGTCGAAAGCGGTCCGCTCGGCTGTACTGCAGGTGGTCTCGTCTGTGTCCTCGGAGCTGGAGCTGCTCCTTGAACTGCACGACGAGGACACTCCCTCGATTGATGCCCTTCAGTACCACAATACAAACAAACTCCTAGCCTCCTCCTGCAAACTTCCCAGATGTGGCCGGGCTTCTTGCAGAAGTTGCATGGGGCCTGCTGTAACTGCCTCTGCTGCTGAGGTGCCTGGTGAAAAGGCGCTCTAGCTGGAGTCTGGTTCTGCTGTGGCTGCTGGAAAGGTCTGGACTGGAAATGAGGACGTTTGGCAGATACTGCACTGCCGTTGGCCCCCAGAAAAGAATCACGGTCTCTCTTGGTCTTCAAACCCAGATCCCGCTCAACCTTGCGTGCCTCCGCAAGTATCTCCGAGTATGTCTCATAAAAAGACGAAATAAGGATCAATATGGCACATGATGTAAGACATCAAGGAAAGGACAGTTTAAGGGATCAAGTATCAATGTCAAAGGAGAATAGTTGAATCAAAAGAATTTTTCTAGATGTGATTGAGTATCTCAGCCTATATCCTATATCCTATCGCAGGCTCACAGTAGTACAACTAAGTTGTCGCACTACCACGATATCACATACTTGAGAAGCTAGACCTGTATGGGCCACCACCAAAAACGTGTCACGACCCGCACCCGGGGTAAGGGTACTAGTCGGAAACAACGCCCAGCCTACGCCGCAGAATCGGCGGTAGAACGCTGTCTAGAAAGTCTATCTAATATAATGAACCACCAAAAGATAGTGTACTCAATCACAGAACTAAGATAGAATGAACACGGATCAGATAAGAATAGAATAGTCATCAACTCATGAGTTTAAAATAATACATCAATGAGTCTGAAGAGTAACAAAAATAAACTGGAGACAAATCCAGTACAAAAGAATACTATCATACTACAAGCTACACTCCAGGGTCAACTGTCTCAGTTAGGATAAGTCCCTCTTGAGCCAGGGTCTCCGAATCTAAACCCACAACATCCTGGGGTCCATAATAGGTAGGGTACTCCTCAGTGTCATCTGGAAAAATATATCCAGTCAGGAAAGGAGCAGAGTACATCTCTAACAGCAGTTCTAATCCATGATAAAAACTATGTAACAGTAAATAGCTGTGGATAAACAAGATGCACAAAAATAGATACAAGAGATATATAGACAATAAGGAAATACTAGAAAGAAATACAATAATGAACAATATGCCAATGAAACAATAATACTAATGACTAAGTGTGTGAGTACTAGCTTAACATGTGATCGGCTTGGACAAGATACAATGCGGCCTGGCTAATCATACGTGCGGTGCATGATCAACACTATTCGCTTACCAATACTTTATTCAATAGGGATTTGATCACATATCTATACTAATACTCCCCACCCCCAACTGGTATAATAGATCCAACCACGGTATGCTATGGCACTAGATTCCCCAAGAAGATAGCTAGTCTCCCCGAGAATCGGTATCTGTACATGTACAAGATAACCAATGAAACAATACTTGCACCATATACACCATATACCAAGGAATAACATCTCATGACGAGATCTGGATATACCAATCCGTATAACTATAGTGTCGAGAGAAACATGTAAATCTACACTAGATACAACGAACATAGAGGATATCATAAATGAGAAACTATCAGAGAATGTACTCGCCTGAAATCCAAAGAACAGTCTCACAGATGTCTGACTCGGTGCCTCGAAGACCTAGATATGGAATACCACATTAAAACAAGGTCCCGGAAAGAGAACAAGTCAAACTAGTCAACTCCTAGGTCAATAATTAAATTCTAAGTCAAAAGTCAACTATGGTCAACTCTAAAGTCAAACATGGTCAAACCAAGGTCAACCTCACAAGACCTCTATATAAAATAATATGGAAATAAAATACAACAATTTAGGAATCAAAATTAGATCCCAAATGATACCCACACAAGAATACTAATAGTACAAATAATGCACATTCTAATAATGTATATACAAACCCAATAAAATAATATATTATTATTAGTATTATACCTCACAAAAACACCTATATATATACATATATATAAATCAAAATGCATATATATATATAAAACAAATTTAATAACTATATACTTATATATACATACATATAAACTTACAAAATTAAAATACCAAACACATGCACATATGTACGTATTTTACATGGCTAGAAGCATACATAAAAATACATTCATTAAATTAACAATTAAATATATAATAATTATAAATAATATAATTACATATTTAAACACATAAATATATTTTATAAAATATTTATGTATAATTTATGTTATTAACATAAGTACATATATATTTGCATGCAAGAAAGCTACAAACATATATTTATACACCACATTAGAACACATAGAAATATCTATAGATATATGCTACAATAAATACCATAATAAATACACTAAAATAATATATAATATCTATATATATTTACTAATTATAAATGAAGAATTTAAAGCATAATTAATTAGATCTACACATAAACACACCAAATTGGAGAGTATCACACCGTATCCCACTAGATCTAGGATACGCATGTGACACGAGTCCAACACACAACCAATTGCACCCCGAAGGATACAAACAAATCACAAATAATATTTATGAATAAATCAAAGTGTCAAAAGTAGATCTATGTGTCCGTGTCAAAATACGACATGTTCAAAGCCCCGTGTCGGAGGAAAAACCCCCAAAATGACACGTATCACCAAATAGTTGGGATACGAACCACATGTACCAAATTATGGACACGACACAAGCCCCAAACACATAATCACATGTCCAATTGATCTATAGGATCAATTGACACACACAACAAAATATAAATTCGGAATTCCAACAAAATTGACACAAAAAGTACCATAACTTTCTCCATGGGTCTCCTATGAACATAAAATAAAGTCCTATGGGTAGTACATACATATGGGTTGATTTTACATAATTAAATCTCAGATTTAGAAACTATTTTAATGGAAAAAACTGAATTATACCTATTGGGAGATGGATTCCTAATGAAACCTCCAATTGAGATGAACTTGCTTCCAAATTGTAGATCCTTGCTCCTCTTTATATATTCTTGCTTCCTCCTTCTAGATCCTTGCTTCTCAACTTTCTAATGGTGAATTGGGAAGAATTTGGAATGAATTTGGTGGAGAATTGGAATGGGAATGGAAAAAATTTGGGAGTGGAGAATTCTAGATCTAGATTTGGAATGAGAGGAGAGAGAAATTTTTCCCCTCTAATATAGGCCGGCGATGCCCCCTTCCCCAAGCAATTATAAAATGTCCAATGTATCCCTTGGGGCCTCTCATGAAGAAATAATTAAGGAAGGAAGCTTCTAGTCTAATCACTTAATTAATTTAATCCATCTCCTTAACTATGGGCTTTCTAAATGGGCCAAGTCTAACTATTTAATTCATGTTGGTCCATGGGTCCAAACTATACTAGTTGGGTCCACTAAAATAAGTCCAAAATAATTAGATAACATCCAACAATAATTAATTAATACAACAAAAATTATTTACCATGCACAATATTCATCTAAATAGGAAATTACTAAAATACCCTTTTTCCTAAAATATGGTAGTGACAAGTCTACCCTCCTTAAAATAATTTCGTCCTCGAAATTTAAAGATGAAAACTACCCCCAGAAAAATCACAGAACAGAACTAAAGAATCACAATTAACTAATGAACAAAACATAACTAGAAAATAACATACCTCAAGGTACAAACAAATATGGATAACGCTCTCGCATGTCATCCTCTCTCTCCCAGGTAGACTCTCCCGGAGAGTGATGCCTCCATGCGACGCGTACCAAAGGAATAGTCTGGTTCCTCAGCACCTTCTCTCTCCGATCCAGAATCTCAACTGGCTGCTCTGGATAGCTAAGAGTAGGGCCCACCTCTATCTCTGAGTGATCCAATACATGACTAGGATCTGCCACGTATCGTCTTAACTGCGACACATGAAATACGTTGTGCACTCCCTCCAATGCAGGTGGCAAGTCTAGTCTATAAGCAACTGCACCGACCCTCTCTAGAATAGTGAAAGGTCCGATGAATCGCGGACTAAGCTTTTTGCCTCCACCGAAGCGAATCGTGCCTCGTGTCGGAGAAATCCTCAGAAACACCAAACCACCCACCTAGAACAAAACACCATCTTAAGAACTTAATCTATAACAAACAAGAACAAGCACAAACAAAATCTAAACTATACCTCGAACTCCAAAGGTCTCCGATGGCTATCGGCCCAATGCCGCTGTCTGTCCTGCGCCACTCAAAGTCTGTCTCTGATCAATTGAACCTTCTCCGCTGCATCCACAACCATCTCTGGCCCAAGCAAAACTCTTTCTCCAACATCGTACCAAGACAAAGGAGTACGACACCTCCGACCATATAGAGCTTCAAAAGGTGACATCTCTATACTGGCCTGGTAACTGTTGTTGTAAGCAAACTCTACCAAATGGAGATGGTCCTCCCAAGAACCCCCAAAATCTAGTACACAAGTACGCAACATATCCTCGAGAGTCTAGATAGTCCTCTCTGACTGCCCATCTGTCTGGGGATGATATGTAGTACTGAACTTGAGCTGAGTGCCCAAACTCTCCTGCAAACTCCTCCAGAAATGAGAAGTGAAACGACTATCTCGATCTGAGACTATGCTGACGGAAACTCCATGTATCCTAACGATCTGCCTCACATACATCTCTGCCAGCTTCTCCGTAGACAAACCCACCTTGAAAGGCAAAAAGTGGGCCGACTTGGTCAACCTATCAACAATGACCCAAATCGCGTCTTTCCCTCCTGGAGATCGTGGAAGTCCGGACATAAAATCCATAGTAATGTGTTCCCACTTCCACTCTGGAATGGGTAATGGCTGAAGTAAACCTCCTGGCCTCTGCCTCTCGGCTTTCACCTGCTGGCACACTAAGCATCTGGATACAAACTGTGCCACTTTCCTCTTCATGCCATACCACCACACACTCTCTCGCATATCCCGATACATCTTGTTAGCACCTGGATATATGGAATACTGAGAGTGATGCGCTTCCTGCAACACCTCCTCGCGCAACTCTCCACTAGGCACACACAATCTAACTCCATGCCTCAAAGATCCATCCTCTGCAATAGTGAAATCATCCTCCAATCCTGCCCTCACTTGAGCTCTGATACTCCTCAAAGATACATCATCATACTGTGCTGCCTTAATCATGTCCATCAAATCTGAGTGTATCTGCAATCCCCACATCTGTATAGCACCACCAAGAACAATCACCTCAATGCCCAAGCTCTCCAAGTCCTCCAATAAATATCGATCCTGCGTCAAGAACATAGCTACCGGATACCTGCTCAAAGCATCGGCAACTACATTGGCTTTCCCAGGATGATATTGCAAAGAGATATCAAAATCCTTCATCAGTTTCAACCATCGACGCTGCCTCATGTTCAACTCCTTCTGCGTGAAAACGTACTTCAAGCTTTTGTGGTCTGTGAAGATCTCCACACGCTCTCTGTACAAATAATGTTTCCACAACTTCAGGGCGAATATGACAGCTGCCAACTCCAAATCATGGATATGATAGTTCTTTTTATGAGGACGCAATTGCCTGGATGCATAGGCAATCACTTTCCCATGCTGCTGAAGAACACAACCTAAACCCTTTCCCGATGCATCACTATAAATAGTGAAACCTCCGGACCCTGATGGCAACGTCAAAATAGGAGCAGACGTCAACCTCTTCTTCAACTCTTCAAAAGCAACCTGGCAATCCTCCGTCCAAACAAACTCCACATCCTTCCTTGTGAGTCTGGTCATCGGCTCGGCAATCCTCGAAAAATCTTGCACAAACTTCCTGTAGTAGCCTGCCAATCCCAAGAAACTCCTGATCTCTGCTACCGAACTCGGAGTCTTCCAAGATTCCACTGCTGAAATCTTCTTCGGATCCACTGAAATACCATCACCAGTCACAACATGCCCTAAGAATTCTACCTTGTCCATGAAAAACTCACATTTGAACAACTTCTCATAAAGCTTCTCCTTCCTCAGCACATCCAACACAATCCTCAAATGCTCCTCATGCTCCTCCGGTGTCCTCGAGTATATGAGTATGTCGTCGATGAACACCACCACGAACTTGTCAAGGTACTGGTGGAACACCTTGTTCATCAAGTTCATAAATACCGCCGGTGCATTAGTCAAACCAAACGGCATCACCATAAACTCGTACTGACCATACCGAGTTCTAAAAGCAGTCTTCGGTATGTCCTCCGACTTTACCTTCACCTGATGGTAGCCTGATCTCAAATCTATCTTAGAAAATACCTTCGCACCACTCAACTGATCAAACAGATCATCAATCCATGGCAAAGGATACTTATTCTTGATAGTGAGATTATTCAAAGCCCTATAATCAATGCACATGCGCACCGATCCATCCTAACAGCAGTTCTAATCCATGATAAAAACTATGTAACAGTAAATAGCTGTGGATAAACAAGATGCACAAAAATAGATACAAGAGATATATAGACAATAAGGAAATACTGGAAAGAAATACAATAATGAATAATATGCCAATGAAACAATAATACTAATGACTAAGTGTGTGAGTACTAGCTTAACATGTGATCGGCTTGGGCAAGATACAATGCGGCCTGGCTAATCATACGTGCGGTGCATGATCAACACTATTCGCTTACCAATACTTTATTCAATAGGGATTTGATCACATATCTATACTAATACTCTCCACCCCCAACTGGTATAATAGATCCAACCACGGTATGCTATGGCACTAGATTCCCCAAGAAGATAGCTAGTCTCCCCGAGAATCGGTGTCTGTACATGTACAAGATAACCAATGAAACAATACTTGCACCATATACACCATATACCAAGGAATAACATCTCATGACGAGATCTGGATATACCAATCCGTGTAACCATAGTGTCGAGAGAAACATGTAAATCTACACTAGATACAACGAACATAGAGGATATCATAAATGAGAAACTATCAGAGAATGTACTCGCCTGAAATCCAAAGAACAGTCTCACAGATGTCTGACTCGGTGCCTCGAAGACCTAGATATGGAATACCACATTAAAACAAGGTCCCGGAAAGAGAATAAGTCAAACTAGTCAACTCCTAGGTCAATAATTAAATTCTAAGTCAAAAGTCAACTATGGTCAACTCTAAAGTCAAACATGGTCAAACCAAGGTCAACCTCACAAGACCTCTATATAAAATAATATGAAAATAAAATACAACAATTTAGGAATCAAAATTAGATCCCAAATGATACCCACACAAGAATCTCCTCTATATAAAGCCAAAACTAGGCTTCACCGTGAAAAAATTTCGTTCCAAAAATACCCTTCAACATATTTAGTAATTAAAAGAATACCTACAATAAATTCCACTAACAACCATTTAAGAGATGCAATAATGACAACCATTTAAGAAAATGAAAGGGTTCATGCTACTTGCTAAGTCTTTTAAATTGTTACCAAAGAATTCGAAGGGCTGAACCATTAACCTATATAATTAAAAGCAGTAGAAATAAACTAATTCATCAACATCATTCACTCCAATATAGGTGCAAAGCACGTGCATATATACTAGTACCAATAGTACAAATAATGCACATTCTAATAATGTATATACAAACCCAATAAAATAATATATTATTATTAGTATTATACCTCACAAAAACACCTATATATATACATATATATAAATCAAAATGCATATATATATATATATATAAAACAAATTTAATAACTATATACTTATATATACTTACATATAAACTTACAAAATTAAAATACCAAACACATGCACATATGTACGTATTTTACATGGCTAGAAGCATACATAAAAATACATTCATTAAATTAACAATTAAATATATAATAATTATAAATAATATAATTACATATTTAAACACATAAATATATTTTATAAAACATTTATGTATAATTTATGTTATTAACATAAGTACATATATATTTGCATGCAAGAAAGCTACATACATATATTTATACACCACATTAGAACACATAGAAATATCTATAGATCTATGCTACAATAAATACCATAATAAATACACTAAAATAATATATAATATCTATATATATTTACTAATTATAAATAAAGAATTTAAAGCATAATTAATTAGATCTACACATAAACACACCAAATTGGAGAGTATCACACCGTATCCCACTAGATCTAGGATACGCATGTGACACGAGTCCAACACACAACCAATTGCACCCCGAAGGATACAAACAAATCACAAATAATATTTATGAATAAATCAAAGTGTCAAAAGTAGATCTATGTGTCCGTGTCAAAATACGACATGTTCAAAGCCCCGTGTCGGAGGAAAAACCCCCAAAATGACACGTATCACCAAATAGTTGGGATACGAACCACATGTACCAAATTATGGACATGACACAAGCCCCAAACACATAATCACATGTCCAATTTATCTATAGGATCAATTGACACACACAACAAAATATAAATTCGGAATTCCAACAAAATTGACACAAAAAGTACCATAACTTTCTCCATGGGTCTCCTATGAACATAAAACAAAGTCCTATGGGTAGTACATACATATGGGTTGATTTTACATGATTAAATCTCAGATTTAGAAGCTATTTTAATGGAAAAAACTGAATTATACCTATTGGGAGATGGATTCCCAATGAAACCTCCAATTGAGATGAACTTGCTTCCAAATTGTAGATCCTTGCTCCTCTTTATAGATCCTTGCTTCCTCCTTCTAGATCCTTACTTCTCAACTTTCTAATGATGAATTGGGAAGAATTTGGAATAAATTTGGTGGAGAATTGGAATGGGAATGGAAAGAATTTGGGAGTGGGGAATTCTAGATCTAGATTTGGAATGAGAGGAGAGAGAAATTTCCCCCCTCTAATATAGGCCGGCCATGCCCCCTTCCCCAAGCAATTGTAAAATGTCCAATGTATCCCTTGGGGCCTCTCATGAAGAAATAATTAAGGAAGGAAGCTTCTAGTCTAATCACTTAATTAATTTAATCCATCTCCTTAACTATGGGCTTTCTAAATGGGCCAAGTCTAACTATTTAATTCATGTTGGTCCATGGGTCCAAACTACACTAGTTGGGTCCACTAAAATAAGTCTAAAATAATTAAATAACATCCAACAACAATTAAATAATACAACAAAAATTATTTACCATGCACAATATTCATCTAAATAGGAAATTACTAAAATACCATTTTTCCTAAAATATGGTAGTGACAGTTCTTTCCTATGTGCTCTATATATTTGTTGTCTGTGGATGAGATTTAGTTTCACTGTCTATGTGTTATATGTTGGGTTTTATCATTGTACTTTACATCTTAGGTGCACTCCGTCGGGTCCATTAGATTGTGATGTCCGTCGAAGTGTACCCGCTGGCCATTGCCACGTGACTCAGTTCCTTATATTTGGAACTGGGGCATGACAAACCAGGACCCGTCCTTCAAGCGTTCCGACACCGTTTTTGAGAGTGCCCGTAGCAAAAACTTTAGGCCAACCCACCAGAGATAACCAATCCCTGTCTTACGAACACCAAGCACAGATAAAGATAAGTATATGGCGGTGACTACGTCACTTGGACAAATTCTAACCTTTATAACTCAGGTAAAATTACAAGATTGACAGAATCAATGTTGAACCCTTTGTCCTAATAGATTCAATGCCCTCACCACACTCAAGAAGAAAAGAAAGATATTACAATTAAAATCACTCACTAACCCGTAGCAATCTCCCTGAGCGAATGTGACGACTCCTCGATCAGATCTCTTTCTTCCTTCTGTCTTGGATGGCAAAATCCTAAGAACAAAACACGAACTTTCTCTTAGATTTTCTGGGAACGAGCACCCCGAATCTCCAACGTGTGGTATATTTTGTGCCTCCACCCTCCTCCTATATTTATAGGATGAGAAATATTATTTTAGGTCATAATAGGATTTTTTAAATAGAAAATTTTAAATTAAGAATCATATTCCACCTAAAATAGCCCAACACCAATTATGGACGTCCAAATATGGGTCAGATTAAATATTTGACACAAATTTAAAATCTAATCAAATCTTACATTTAATGTAGATTTTTAAAATATATCAAATCAAATCTTTGACCATATTTGGGCTCCAAAATTTACCAAATCCAGACTGGACCCCAACAATTAGCACCACAAGCCATCTTGGGTCGTAACCTGGTTAGACGACAATTCTTTCAATACGGGTAACGAGCCCCATTGAAAGTTTCTGAATCACCCGTGTTAGTACGTCAGGACAACTATCCTTGGTCCTCCTAGGATGACACCATTCCATTGCCTATAAACCTTGTGCAAAAGTTGTCAATGACCATGCAAATACATGAACAGTTAAACTCTAACATATATGCATGATATAAAAATTGAAGTATAAACAAATCTTTACTCAGAATATACCACAACACATCTCTTCCGCATTACCATACTTTTCTAGCCATCGCTCGCCTCATATTTTTCAGTCCAGGGATTCAATCTTGGCGACCCAACGGCCCCAAAAAAATTTATGATTCTATCTCTGAAACAATTCTACTATACTCCATATGAAAAGATAAAAGCAATTCTACTTTACGCAAATCTAAATCATCAGTTTAACAATTTCATGTTCTATAAAGCTAATTACTATCATCTATCTTTGTTCTTTTCTTTTATTAGCATACGACAAAACTCATAACATATAAATAAACATGCAACATCTATTTTATTTAGTATAAAGGTAAATGAGAGAATGATCAAAACCATCCACTAAAGAAATGCCTATTTGTCTTGACCGAGCAGATCACTGAATAAATCTTCTACATAAGCCAAGTCCAAATAGTCTTTCGAGCTAACAAACCATCTTAATAAACTATGCAGAATGGAATATTACATAAATTACTTAAAATCTCTCAAATAAAAAAGGTTGGATGGGTTACCGTTCTTTCAAATAAACATTTGACAATATTGAAGTCACCATCCAATAGCCAAGCACCACCAAAAGAGTTAGCCAACACTCATGAGTTCTCTCAAAAAATTACTTATATCACATGGCCACCGAACTCGGCTAGCTCTTGTGGTTAGCGAGGAGAGGTATAATCTTTTTTACTAGATGGACGGTCTTGGAATCAAACCGCGGAAGAGATGTGGATGTGTGTGTAAAATTATGGGACAGTAGGTCCAAAAAGCATACAACGCAGTGTACATAAAGTCTCATGTCTTACGTCGGACATCTAAAAAAAAATCACATGCCTACAAACATTGATAAATAAACAAATGTAGCCTTCTTCTTTCCTCTTTTAAGTAAACTAATATGTACGTATTTTATAGATTATTATTGGTAAGACTAAAATACAGTTGCTATAGTTATTCTAATTTTTATTAAAATTATTTTAAAAATTCAAAAAATAATTATCTTAATTGTTCTAAATTAATTATTATATTAGTATTATTACATATATTATTTTATACTTAATTGTAAGACTATTTATAAAGACCAAATGACAACTATCGTAATTAACTAATTATCTTTATTAACTTTAATAAATAATTTTAATTAGTAAACATATGTAATATGTAATGGTATTTTTGGAAGAAAAAAAAGCTTTGCAGTGAAGCTGTAGCTTTTTCAAGCCATAATTTGTTCGAAATTGAAGAACCGTCATAGTTGGGGCGGATCTAAGGGTAACATAGGGTTGGCTGAAGCCCAACGCAATTTTTTTTTCTTTTTTTTATATGGGTTTTATTTTATTTTGATCTTTTTGTAGGAGAGCTAGTTCAGATCCAGTCCACTCCAACCTACTCTAGTTCATCCCAGTATACATTTCTGGATCCGCCCTTGCACCATAGGCTCCTACTTCATTTAAGGGTACTCAACCATCTAAAGAACGGATTTTTTCGTCTAAAGGGATAAAATTTGGACAAATCGCGACCGAGGGGAAATATTTGGAAAAATTGCAAACGGGGGGACATCTCGCCAATTTAGTTGGCAGGGTCAAACGAAAGAGAAGGGCTCGCCAACTCAGTTGGCGAGCAAGGGTCGTTGGGGGCAGCGCTCGCCAACTCAGTTGGCGGGCTAGGGGCGTTGGGGGGAGCGCTCGCCAACTCAGTTAGCGGGCTATGGGCGTGGGGGCATCGCTCGCTAATTAATTTGGCGGGGAAGGGGGAATCAATACTGCTGACCCGAGAACCCCCCTCCTCTGCCCCCTCGAAGACCATCCCTTCCACCTCGAAGACCCCTCCCCCTTGAAGACCCCCTTCCCTTGAAGACCCCCCTCCCTCTTTAACAATTTGTGATGGACTATATGACTGGTTATCTCTAATAATGTCAATTATCATGGTCTTAATCCATGCAGCGGTAGCTAGTCGATGACGTCCTGTACTAAGTCTCCCTAAACAAGAATGACGATTTTCTAATGTACTAACTTTAACTATATCACAATTTCCAATGGATTTGACATATACTCTTCAATTACAATTCGGTTGATCACAACTATATATAATTCCACGAGCATTATTCATAACACTAGCTAAACAACTAAAATTATATTTAATTGCTAAATTACTTATAAAGCTTTTAAAGTGAGAACGGCTAGGAAATAATTATCCCTTAAATACTTCATCAGTGATAGCTTTTACAACATTATCATCTACCGTATAATCTACATTTTCAACTAAATCATCACTATTTCTATCGTCGTTGTCACTATCATCATCATGGTTAGAATCATCTGATGAATGACCTTCTTGGAAAAATAAAATAATTTGTTGAGAACGATTAGCACCCGAACTAACATGATGGTATTTAGAAAAATATTCACTATTTCTATTATCTAATGTTGCTGCTACTTTAATAACATATATTTTTATATACCGTAATTGTGAATCAATCTCAAGAATATAATTACATGCATCTTTACTATCTATCAAAAAATAATTAGAACTAAAAATAGACTTCAGAATAAAATCGTAATGAATAGAACAACGTTCAGTAATATGATTACGTATATTTTTAAAACTAATATTCAGATAAATTAAATTTTTTTTGGCTTTCTCCTCCTTCATAATTTATCCCATTTACTTTACCGCTGTGCGAGCATACAATTCTTACGTTATGATCCATGACGGTTGAGAACTTTTGCTACAAGAAACTGAGATGAACTTTGGCTGCAGGCATAATTTTTTTTTAGTACTGGAAGCTTTGCTAGAGGCAGAGAGACAGAGAGAGTGTTGGAGGCTTTGTTAGAGGGAAGAGAGCGAGAGTGCTGGATTATTTGGTTGAGGCACAAAAATATATAGAAGCTTGCATTAGCCGTTGTGCAACGGCTATAATTCTTCCCACCCCTCCCCCCCCCCCCCCCCCCCCAACGACTATAATTTCCCCCGCCCCCCATCCCGAGAAGCCAACGGTTATAATCTCCTCACCCCCTCCCCCCTACGCCAACTCGGTTGGCGGCCCACCCACCCGCCAAACGGAGTTAGCGGGCTCTCCCCATTTCACGCTACCGCTCGCCAACTAAGTTGACGGACTCCCTATTTTGTTCTTCCTCGCCAAGTTAGTTGGTGAGTCATCCTTTTGTTTGTAATTTTTGTAAAACTATTTCTTTAGTCGCAATTGCTTCAAAATTCGTTCCTATATATGAAAAATACGTCTAAAGAAAGATCAAAAATTGATATGGGAAAATGAGAGTCGAGTTCTGCAACTTTTGCAACAAATATCCCATCCATGAAGTTTAATGAATGTTTTAACCTCGTCTCTTTTGAATTTCCCCTGAACACTCGGATTCCATGAGAAAATTTTCATGAAGAAACAATAATGAGACTCGAAAAACGGATCAAAATTCATTTGTAAATCCACCATCTTACTTAAAAAAATACAACGAAAAATAAAAAATAAAAAATTTAGCACAAATATATATTTAAAAACTAAATTAAAAACTTTTTAAAAATTAAATTTAAAAATTAATTGAAAGAAAAATATGAGAAATATTTAAATTGTTTAACAAATCTTAAATTATATATTTAAACATATAAACTAAATTTTAATAATATTATAAAAATAATTATTTTACGTGCAACGTACATAAATTTACTAGTAGCATATAAACACCACCACAATAGCAGAGCATGAAGTCAAATAAGATCTCACCCTCCTTAATTTAATAGATTGACACCACACTATGACTTCGTTTGATTTTCGGAAAGAAAAAAAATATTTTTTTTAGCATAAAAAATTATAAAATTATTAACTTCGTTTGGAAAAGACAGAATTCTAGTCAGAATATATATTTAATCATTGATAGTTTAGTCCTAAATTTTTGTAATAAATTCAAAAAATTAAAAATAAAAATGAATATTTAGAGTGATTGAAGAAACCATATTTTTTTCTATTGTTTTAGGTACCATTTTTCTTTCGTATTCATTACCTTTGTCATCCTCACATAGGAAATAAATGACTTCCATTTTCAAATATCATTATTCTGTAAACCAAACCGCGTTCAGTTGAATTGAGTTTAAGTTTGGATTGATAAGTGAGACACGTGTATTCTGATCGAACATGATATATCATGTTCTATTTTTAATGCTAAAACAAGATATTCTTTAATTCTGTGAGCCATAAATTGTATTTATCTTTACACAGTGACATTGATATTCTTTTAAAGGTAAATATGACAAGTTTAAGCTAAAATGAGAAATTGCGTACAAAATAAGTACAAGCAACATTAATTCTTAGTCACTGATCAAGAAGTTAACAATGTTCACTTGAGTAGTAGACATTCTTCATTGTCAAGAACTCTAGCACAATTTCAATTATGTTCCAAATCTTACTATTGTTTTCTTTCTCATCATCTCCTTAGAAATTTGGCACACAAGTATTAATATTTTGGAGATATCTGCCAAAATAAGCACAATTTATAATATTTCTAAAATAAAAGAAATAGAAGATTGAAAAAAGAAGAAGAAGAACTAGGACCCATCCAATAGAGCCCAATCCCCTTTGATTAAGATATCCAGCCCATCTAGTAGTGGCACCAAAGCCCAACTATCAGTAGATTCTGACTTGTAGGCCGATTAGTTTCTAGTTTGTTTCAATTAGTCTGCAGCTTGAATTTTTAGCAGTTAAGTATTCATTTTGATATCTCAATTTCTACTTTTATAATGGGGCTTGAAAACAGTTCAAATTGAACCGTCTAAGCCATATATAAATACTCCACTAACTATTTTTTAAATAATGACTAATTATATAACTACCTAATATTATTTATTTAAATCTAAATAATTCTAATTCAAGTGGTTAAGGTGGAAGGTATTTTTTTAGTTGTTTGAGTTGGATTTCTAGAAACGACAGTATTTATAATATCATATTTAATTTTTTTTTTCCGTAGGTGCACATTACTAGTATTTCTAATATCACTGTTTAATTCCATAACACTTCTCATATTCTAAACTTATAGTTCATATTTGCAGTAGTAACAATAATTTAATTCCGACAAAAAAAGGGTTGCATATACTCGCATGTTTGAAATACAAAATTCAACGTACTAGTTTTTTGTTGAATTTCTTGTATATAAAACATCAAAATTACAGTTTTTGCTAACTCATGCAAATAAGAAATTATATGAGATATTGACAATTTTACGTGATCAGTACTGTCTATTTTTTAATTTATTTATATGTTTTGCATGAGGGAGCACGAGAAATGAGCGAAAATCCAAACCCATACATAATAGGATTTCTAAAATTGAGTTTCTACCCTACTTGACATTGTATTGTAACAAAATTTCTATCATATTTGGCGGAGATTTCTACCTAGAAATTGCACAAAAATATATTTCCTAACGGTTCTAAATTTCTATCATACGTGACAGAAAATAAAAGGCTCAATTTAATGATTTAACTTTTAAAGTATGGTCAAATATTAATTTATATGGGAGATGGAGCATTTCTATGAGAGTTTCTACATGTATAAACATTCATAAAAAAAATATGTATCCAAGACCAGCGCCATGTAGAATGAAAATTGGAATAAAAACCAATATTGGAAGAAGTTTTTTCTAAAAAAATTAAAAAAAAAAAAAAAAAAAAATCTACCATACAAATACGGATCCCCACCCAGGGCTGGCCCTAGGGTAAGCAGAACAAGCCATCGGACTTGAACAACCCCCATGGTTAGGGCAACCCTCAGGTCCATAAGTATCCATCTCTCCGCCATAGAGCATCCGCGCCCCACCCCAACTCCTCCATGTCAGTTGAATTGACAATCCCTCGCAACCCCAGCCTATATTAATTCTGAATTTTTGAGCTTCCCACTAGAAAAGCGTAGAGTCGCTCAGGAGTTTGGAGAGGAACACCGAATCCGAGCTCCATGTTGTCGCTAATTCAAAAGTTGATATCAGTTCCGCATTTATAGCTTTCAACTTGTATCTTTTGATATCTTTTTCTAGAGTCAAGGGATAAGGGCAACCAAAATTAACTTCGACTAAGACAACCAAACCTCGCGTGAGTTGCACCCCTACTAAGTCTCTCTCTCTCTCTCTCTCTCTCTCTCTCATAGTTTTCAATAACCATATACCATATATCTCAACCTTCAATAAAATGATGACGTGTTTTAAGGTAAAAACCTACATTTAGAGTGAAAGCAATGTCCATCGAAGCAGGATGAACGCTTGCCACTAATTCTTAAGCAAATGGGAGTAACGTGATCGATGTACATCATCAATCAAGACCGCTAATTATACAATTACTGTACATCAAGACATGAACTTAAACTCTAAACTTGTGTTATGACATTACTTTAATTATCATGTCCCTAACGTCAAGCAAAGACGTCATTTTAAATAGCCATGTCCTTAACATACATGGAACATATTCATTATTTACTAGAAGAACACATATGATGACAAGCAAATTGAGCTGTATAAGCTTCCAAATAATTAACATCTCAATTTCTTTCATCAGAGGTCTTATATGTTAAGAGTGTGTATGAATTAATAACGAAATAATGTTTCTGGTTACAACTGATGTAGGCGATATTTTCGTAAAATATATTAGTTGCAAGCAACTGGAGATGCTTTTAAACCTGCTCCTATTTATTTAGTTTCTTGAAGTCTGCCTAACATTTTGATCCTGCCACAGCATTATTGACAATGTTCCAACTTATAAAAATGCCAACATCTTTTACTCATCATTAATTGATTTAACATTTACCCATCTGTTTTTGTTAAGTAACCCCGTATCAGTAACTAAATTTAAGTATTAAATAAAAACCACTGATTTGTTTGATATTGTTAAAGGTTATTCATCTTGCAAGAATACGGGCAAGGATACGAGTGAAGACACGACAATGATACGAGATATGGGCATTTTCGAACAAATACAACAAAGAATCACTTATGTTGCTCGGATATGAACATGAATTAGGTACTTATACGGATACTATTTTTTCGTATTGGCACGCCATTTAGACTATATGCATGTTTGATCTCTGTACCATGGTCCATGCATAACAAGATCAAGTTACTGATGCTCAATCTTGCTTACCAAGGTCACCCTTAACGTAGAGAAACAAGAGGAAGGTAATTTCTCTTTAAATCATTTTAAAGAAAAAAAAATCTTTGTAATAATATTCTTGAGTAACTAACTTTAAGGCAGTAATAAAGTACTTGGAAATAAATATAAATATTTGACCCTCATGGAAATTTAGTGTGTTTTACTGGCAGATAAAAACAGAACAGTTCAGAATCAAATTCCTCTGCCATACATGTGAAGCAAATTGTCGTAAAAATTATACTGCTATCTCAAGGTTTTTGGTGTTTTCCACTTAGCTTTGGGAATTTTAGTCCCACGTTGAAAAACCACCAATGTGTATATCTCACAATATATAGCTATGCTTAGTATGGTATATGTACATGAGGTGGTGGTCCATGTGGGTTGACTTTCCTAGAGGGATTAAGTGTGAACTCCATTATGACAATCTTTATTTTGTCACTACCTCTGGGAAGGTTTCCTTAGCCCCGAAGCGACTCGGACTCGGGCTCAAGGACGCAAAGTGGTGCTTTGTTGACGCACTTAGCATGTCAGGATCGTCGCATGGAGCTCGTGTGCTCCTTTTATGCCCGAGTTGCATGCACGGTTGCTGGCTCACGTCAACATCGTCGTATGACGCTCGTGCGCTCCTTTTATACGCGAGTTGCATGCACGGTTGCTGGCTCGGACGCATGCTTCGTGGTGCATGCGGCCTGGCGCTATGCGTCCCGGCGCTATGCGGCCAAGGCACTATGCGTCCAGGTGTTATGCGACCAGGGGTTATGCTGCTAGGTTTGGATGAGCGAGTTGCATGTGGAGGGGACATGGTCTTCTATATGCAGCACATTATTTTTTGTGCCTTCCAAAAAATGCGGCGCATGCGACACAAGTGGCTGCTTTCGGCGTTTTGCGGCGTTGTCTGTCTCGTGCAATACAACGTGACCGACGACATATGCGGCTTTGGCGGTGCCTGCGGCTCTGATACCCAGATTTTGGGGGATCTGGTCGGTCAGTGCATATGCGGCCTAGAATTTTTGCAGGGGGCATAGGTGCTGTTTTCATATATATATATGACCTCTTCTTTCATTTGAAGAGAGAGAAAAACAGAAAGAAAAAACCGAGAACACCATAACACAATTGTGGCCCAGAGTGCCCCCCTCCCACATGATATTTTTGAGTGTTTTCGAAGGTGACATTGAACGTTACAGAAGTTCATTTGTGAACTTGCTGGTTCCTGGGGACAAATCGTCTGTACGACGAATTTTACTTTGAGCAACGGTGGTTTTGACCACCCCAGTAAGGAGCTTTGCTTCAGCTTTTCCTTTGTTACTTTCTATCTCATTGTAGCGTCTGCGAACGTAAAGAGAAGAATATTTTTCTCGTTGCTTCTTGTAATATTTTTTTTCCTCGAAGTCTATTATAACATATTCTTGGTTCGTGCTTCGTTAGAATCGAGATATATCAGATAAGAAACTCTTGTGTGAATCTCTGATCTCGATGACAACTTGGGTTCCACTAGAGAGCGGACCATCGGATCTCGCTAGTAGCTCTGCTATGGCCCGATTTCTTCCATCTTTGATCCGCCTCGGGACTAACAATCTCAAAGCAAGATTAAAGAACATCCGATCAAATCTTTTCGGCAACAAGTTTTCATAAACTTGAGAAGATTGACGGGATACACTTCGAACATTTGGATGAGTGAATGAGTCATTTGTCAAATGTTGAAAGTGAGTTGTCAGATCCTACCATTTCCCAGGATGGAGTTAGCGTCTGAAGGACGCGTATTCCAGTTGGAAGAAAGATTACAAGATGACCAAGGATTGTAGAGTATGCGCATAAGAAGAGTACCTTGGCCGCATGGCACTCTTTTCGTAGGCAGGCTCTTGCCGCATGGAAGACTCTTGCCGAAGGGAAGTCTATTGCCGCATGGAATGTAATGCCCCGTTCCGCGTCGACATTATATATCAAGGTGAGTGGACATAAATTCGTTCTCTGATTCTTGCACGCCTTAATAATAAATCTGAGTTTTTGCTTGCTTGTTTTCATAAGAGAATGATAGAACCTGCCTTGCATACTAATAAACGAACTCACCTAGCTTATCCTTGAAACGATTACGTCTGCTTAACTAAGAGACCCTGAAATGCCTATCTAAGACTAAGTGTTTGCATGAACATGTTCACTATCGCCTATGCTCCGAGAGAACCATATCGTGTGCCTGAATGTGTTCAAAGATAAGGCGGCTTGCCCCGCAACAATGAAATATAGTCTGATGGTTCGTCTCGTCTGCATTCTAAAGTTTATTTGATAGTGTTTTCATGCATTCGCATCGGTCGGACAATGGCTATTGGTGGAGAGCTGAACTACATGTGTCACGGCTTCTACATAGATAGTGGAAAACAACCATGAGTCACAGCTGCCAATAACATCAGATAAATGAGTCATTGGTAAGCTGGACCAACCGCTACCGATCTTGATATACTGGGGGACCGCACTGCATATAAGCTAGTTTATTGTGTTGGCTTGGATAGATGGACCGCCCCTAGATGTGCATTTGTGTCTAGATGTGCATTTGTCCCTCGAGTCTTTAAGTATAGCTCACGAGACACGCTGCGCACACCTTGAAATAGAACGAACGGCTTGTCTTGCTTGCTTATTCAATATGAAACTCTGTTTTAAAAGATATTTCCAAAATAATATAATATGACTCCGTTCTTTTGCTGCATGTAACAAACATAGGTAAAACTAGAAAGATATGGGCGTGACATGGAAGCGCATTGAAGGTCTTGGCGCATGGAAGATCTTGCCACATAGTATCTTATGCATATGGTCGTCTCTGCGCATGGCAAGATTGGTGCATGGTGGCCTAGGTGCATAAAGGTCACTACACTAGAAAGACTTGGCTCATGGCTGAAATTGAAGCTTGAAAGCAGAACCAATTCAAACCAATATAGCAAGGTATATATAAACTTGGTTCCTTTGATTACTTAACTTGGTTGCTATTATTTCGGGATTTTGGATGAAGAACCGAGGTGTTTATGAGTTAAAGAATTTTACGGGCAGTTTATGGTGTTAAAATATTCTAGAAGTAAAACTTTATTGTGTATTATGGAGAACCGGACGCATGGCATTTTTCGGTGAATTTATTGGACACCGGAGCAACGAAACGAGGACCAAAAGCTATAGGATTGTGAACCGAACCCAACGAAGCCCGAACCAAACCAACCCGACCCGAGAACCCGATAGAAACCCTAATTCCCAACTGAACAGTGTTTCCGACGGCGGCGCGACTATTTAAGTCATCTCGGACTTCGCGTAGCCGCAGCCGCCTTCCTCGATATACGTGCCCGAGCAGCGCCTCCTTCTCCAGATTTTGGTCGCCTCGACGAAACCCTAGCTTCACCGGACCACCCACCTCCTTTGTCGACCTCGACAGCCCATTACCAACGCCTTAGCCGTCCGCCCCACCAAAACCCTAGCTTCCCCGCACCCTCGAATCCACCTCCCTACCGTTCCCGACTGCCTCGCCGTCCCTATCCCCACCTCGGCTTCCGTGCCACGCCGACCGCCACCAGTTTTCCCTACCATCTCGAGCAACCTCGTCGACCTCCATCACAGAGCAACCTCCCCCGCGTCTCCTCCGCCGCCGCTCTCCGGCATCGACATCCCCATCATCCCTCGAACTGCTCCCCCGAGTTCACCTCAGAACCGACGACAGACCATTTTTCCCTCGACCCTTCGACCCACGCCGGCCGCCGCTCGAGATCCGGTCGCCGAGCCCTAGCCGACCACGAGGCTGACCCCCGACGAAGCCCTCCAGATCAGGACCTTAGTCTGGACTCGCAGCAGACACGCGGTACCAGCAACTCGAGATGCAGGACACGACGTGGACGTTTGGAGACGTGAAAAACAGAACTCACGGGGCCCTGAACAGGTACCGTTTTCTCCCTCATCATAACTCCAAATTCGATTCCGTAAATTGCTACGCGTGGACTGTGTAACCCTCTCGGTGCCCGTGCAACTTGCTCGGTGCATCGCATCCTGTGGTGATCGTACACCGCGATCCAAAAACAGGAAAACCAACGCCCTGTTTCACCCCGGAACTGAGTTCGCCCCGCCAATCGGGACGACTTGGTTGCACGCGGTCTTTACCGAACTATGCGCGACGTTGATACGGTCGTTTGAGATTTCGCAGAAGTCGATTCGGAGGTGTGTGCACCCCGGAATCAACGCGTATCCGCCGACGACCCCCCGTATCCGTCCTTTCTGGAACACGCTGTAACTTTGTGTACACACGTCGGATCGAGACGAAACTTGCGCCATCGGACTCGTAGAAATACGCTGGTCCTGTGACCCAAGTTTGGTCCGATTCCGAGAACGTTGACAAAATCACGTATCGTGGGCCCCACAGGCTCCACTTGACGGGTGATTTTGAGATCGGCTCATCGGAATCCAATTCTGGAAGTTCCGTTGGGTTCGTGTCATCGTTCCTGACTTGTAGACACTGAGTTTGCGGAATTTGGAGACCTTTGACCCTGACACGCTTTTCGGTACGAAGTGGCCCACATGGGGACCCCGCTTTAATCCGGAAATGACCTTTTTGCCCCTGTGTCCAAAATTGGACGTAAGGGCAGGCATTTCTAGCTATTTGACATCTTCTGAGACTAGTGGTGATGTTTATTACAGCTTTTGGAGTAGTACCTACCGGATCCACCGATACAGGGACAGTTGTTGGTATTCGGACATCAGGCAAGTGTACCTTGCCAAACTCTGCAGCTTAGTTATCTATTTTCCTTGCTTTATATATATATTACTGTACATGCTTAACCTAGGACCGTGTGACGTACTTAGCGTCCGATTATCAGTCGGGTGCCGACACTGTACGCAGTGTTGGGTACGGTCATCTAGAGATGGACATCCGTGACACTTTATATTCTCGTACTTGTCTTATCAAGTACCCTATGGCCCAGGACACTTGACACTATTCATGAGACAGGATTTTCCCGAGATATTCATGGTGATTCTGTATAGGATACAGACATGGGCATTATATTCTTAGATACTTTATTGACTTGTGCATTAGTTATGATCGCGCTTGACATGGGCATGAGACGTTATGGTCATGATACGCGTGGTTACATTGGGTGGGGAGAGACACACATGCTACAGGCTGTTTACATATATATATCTTCTATTATTGAGAGGTCGTAGACTCTCGTAGCAGAGCTAGACCCACTACCGGTTATTACCGCTACCGGCTCCCCGACACAGAGCTTGTAGTGGCTCAGCCTGAGTTTTAGTGTTGCTCTCACTTGCATTTCACTTAGATTGGTTACATATTTACCCTATTGCTTCATTTAGTCATTTATTTGCTGCACTGTTTATTTATTCATTTTGGCATGAGCTTTCTTGTACCTTGCTATGTCCCCTGAGGACCTGGATCCGGATTTTGTCCCCAGGATTTGAGGACGAGATTTATCCCGAGATTTACGGGACCGGAGCAGGAGCTGATCCAGGAGCTGTACCACCATCTGAGGACGAGGTCTTAGCTGAAGATTTCTCTTGAGCATCCATGTTTTTGCTCAGTTTTCATTATTTATTTCAGTCTTTTATATTCTGGTCTGTTGAACCATTGTACTAGATATTTATCGGGTTGTTCCCCGAAGTACTTTGTGAGACTAGATGATGATTTACATTCCTTATTTATTCTGTGGATCATATTTTATATCTGGTGTGGATGAGATTAGTTGTACCATGTTGTCGTAGACTTGTTATATTACAGCTTAAGTATGCCCTGATGGATCCATTATATTGAGTTGGTCCATTGGTGCGTACTGCTGGCCTTTGCCACGCGTCCGGTCCCACGATATTTTGGGACTGGGGCGTGACATGGTTTTTGTGGTGGCCCATGCAGGTCTACGACTAAATTGTTCGGTTTCAACTTAGGGACCGAACCAGCCTGCCCTAAGGATATGATAAGTTCTAGGTTCTCATCCATTATTTAACCATTGTTGAACTCTATATTGAACTCGAAATTTGTTACTTGAACTGCATTCTGTATTGATTCCTCTGAGCGTTCTTACAGTTTATATTTTGATTGCAGAGCAATGGATTCCGGGAACAGAGAGGATATTCCTTTGGATACGCCACACGACGCTGTGGTTACTTATGGAGACGGAGTGACACCAGGGGATGGAGGACAAGCATCGCAGAGTGATCAAACCGGTCAGCCTAATCCAAGGTTCCAGAGAGATGACATCCCACCTCCACCACAGTTCACTCCCCAGATGCCAGTATTCTCGCCAGGACAAGCCATGGACGGGCAACAGATATTCCAGATGATGTATGCTATGATGCAAGCACAGCAACAGATTCAGCAGGAGGCCCATCGGTAGGAGGCCGAGTATCTGAGGACCAGCCTGGTATCCGCATTGGAGCAGGCAAATCCCCCAATGAGGCGAACAGCGACGGGATCTATCACTGATTTCCGTCACCTCAAACCTCGCACATTTTCTGGTAAAGAAGGGCCAACGGAAGTTCATGAGTGGCTCACAAACATTCAGCATCAGTTGGAAGCCGCTGAACTTCCAAGAGAGAAGTGGATGACTGCAGTTAGAATGCAGTTAACTGATAATGCGCATCACTGGTGGCTAGCAGAAGAGAGGAGACTTGGACAGGACAGAGTCACATGGGAAGAGTTCTCTAGACTCTTCCAAGAGATGTACATCCCGGCAGTCGTACGGTCAGAGCTCAGAGACAGGTTCAACCGCCTTATCCAAGGCAGCATGTCAGTGGAGGAGTACAATGCGGAATTTATTTGCCTGAGTCGCTTTGCCCCGACATTGATTTCAACGAAAGAAGAGAAAGCAGAAAAGTTCTTTGACGGTTTAAAGTTCGAGCTTCAGAGAGTGATTGGATCGGTAGCACCTACATCTTATACCGATGTCCTTGCAGCAGCCCGACGCTTGGAGCGCGTCACTAGAAGGGAATCTACCCTGAAGAGGCCTATCACATCAGCACCATCCAGGCCAGCACATGGGGACTCAGCAAAGCGAACCCAGAGGGGTATGCCAGATAGAGCAGCACATAGGGACAGACCTCTTCCTACTTGTCACCACTGCGGCAAGGTAGGACACATTGAGAAAGAATGCAGGCATAAGTTGGGACTATGTTTGAGCTGCGGATCCAGCCAGCACTTTTCCAGGGACTGTTCCGAACGCCGAGACGGAGCACAAAGACTAGCATTGCCTGCACTACGACCAGCTTATCCAGCAGCAGGAGCCCAACAGACAGGAGTTGGTGGGGTCAGACCACCAGCCCCAGGAGGGAACCAGCAGAGACCACCCCTGGCACCACAGGCAGCCCTATTCCAGCAGCAGCAGCAGCAGCAGCAGAGAGGTCCAGCTCAGGGACGAGGACAGGCATTCCCATTAGCTGTTGAGCAGGAGGCTACAGCAGGCGAGGTCATCGCAGGTACTATTTTAGTAGCTTCATTACCAGCTGTAGCATTATTTGATTCTGGAGCATCGCATTCATTTATAGCAGCTAGCTTTGTAGCCACCCATAGAGTAGCTACCGCACCCCTTCCGAAGATGAAGAGAATTCTTACGGGAGGTGGAATTATTCCGGTTAGTGACGTCTGTAGATCATGTTCTGTAGTCGTATGTGGCCGAGAAATACGAGCGCAATTTCTGATCTTTTCCATGCCGGACTATGATGTCGTACTTGGTATGGACTGGTTAAGTCAGTACCATGCGACTCTTGATTGCCGACTTGGGCGGGTTATATTTAGACCGCCAGGACACCCAGAATTTGAGTTTCTTCGAGGAGCAGTAGAGCAAGGAGTTCAGCCTACTCTAAGAGTACTATCTGTAGAAGGGGAGACAGGTTACCCAAGAGTCATCTCAGAATTTGTGGATGTATTTCCTGATGATCTTCCAGGTTTACCGTCTGATCGGAAAATAGAATTCACAATAGACTTAACTCCAGGAGCAGAGCCTATCACTTCATCAGTATATCGGCTAGCACCTAAGGAGTTAGTGGAATTGAAGGAGCAGGTTGATAATCTTTTGGAGAAGGGTTTCATTAGGCCCAGTGTTTCACCTTGGGGAGCACCCATATTATTTGTGCCGAAGAAGGATGGAACGGTACGGTTGTGCATTGATTACAGGGCACTAAATGCTGTAACCATCAAGAACAAGTATCCCTTACCACGCATTGATGATCTATTCGATCAGTTGAGTGGTGCAAGGGTATTTTCGAAGATTGACCTTAGATCCGGCTATCATCAGATCAAGGTGAGGAAAGAAGACATCCCGAAGACAGCTTTCAGGACGAAGTATGGGCATTATGAGTTCTTGGTGATGCCGTTTGGTTTAACCAACGCACCAGCAGTGTTTATGAGTTTGATGAACAGAGTCTTTCATCAGTTCTTGGATAAATTTGTAGTTGTATTCATCGACGACATTCTCATATATTCCAAGAACTATGAAGAGCACGAGGAGCATCTCAGAATCGTGTTAGAGACCTTGAGGCAGGAAAAGTTATACGCCAAGCTCAGTAAGTGTGAGTTCTGTATGGATAAAGTGCCTTTCTTGGGACACATCATATCAGGAGAAGGACTTTCAGTGGATCCAGAGAAAGTTGCGGCAATAGAGACTTGGCCTACACCTACATCAGTCGCAGAGGTGAGAAGTTTTCTTGGACTTGCGGGATATTACCGAAGGTTTGTAGAGAATTTCTCGAGGATTGCAGAACCGATGACGAAGCTGACACGAAAGGACCAGGAGTTTATATGGACAGAAGACTGCCAGAAGGCTTTTGAAGAACTGAAGAGAAGATTAACAACAGCACCGGTCTTGACTCTTCCTTCAGGGTCAGGAGGTTTTATTGTTTACAGTGATGCATCAGGCAGTGGACTAGGATGTATTTTGATGCAACACGGCAAAGTCATTGCTTATGCGTCAAGACAATTAAAGGACCACGAAAAGAACTACCCGACACATGATCTGGAGCTAGCAGCAGTTATATTTGCATTGAAGATATGGAGGCACTATCTTTATGGAGAGAGGGTAGAAATCTTTACTGATCACAAGAGCCTGAAGTATGTGTATACTCAGAAGGAGCTTAACATGAGGCAGAGACGCTGGCTTGAATTGATGGTAGATTTTGACATAGATCTGCAGTATCATCCGGGAAAGGCGAATGTAGTTGCAGACGCACTCAGCAGGAAGCCTACGGCTTATTTCTTGACGATGCAGCCCGAGTTATTGAGAGATTTACAGGAGCTACAGATAGAAGTGGTTGTACCAGGACAGAATGGATTGATGGCTAACCTTGAGATTCAGTCATCACTCGTGGAGAAGATTAAGGAGGCATTGCCCACCGATGCTAGATTCCGAAGACTCAAAGAAAGGACAGAAGCCGGCATACAGACAGGACTTCGCATTCACGAAGACGGGACATTGAGGTTTGGAAATCGCCTGTATGTTCCAAATGGAGAATTGAGACAGGAGTTAATGACTGAAGCACATAGCTCTATGTACTCTGTTCACCCAGGAGGAACCAAGATGTATCGAGACTTGAGACAGTATTACTGGTGGCATGGAATGAAGAGAGAGATCGCAAGATTTGTGGCCAAATGCTTAGTCTGCCAGCAGGTGAAGGCAGAGCATCAGAGGACTGCAGGTATGTTACAGCCGCTCCCGATACCGAAATGGAAATGGGAGCACATCATGATGAATTTTGTCACAGGATTCCCAAGGAGCCCCAGCGGCAGAGATGCAGTATGGGTGATAGTGGATCGACTCACTAAATCGACACACTTCTTGCCATTTAGAGTTGGACAGTCCACAGAGGTACTAGCCGACATGTATATGCGACAAATTGTCAAGTTACATGGAGTGCCTGTTAGTATCGTATCGGATCAAGATTCGAGATTTATATCTTATTTCTGGAGAAGCATGCAAGATAGTCTGGGCACTAGACTCAAATTCAGCACAGCATACCACCCGCAGACAGATGGACAATCGGAGCGCACCATTTAGATCTTGGAGGACATGTTGAGATCATGTATGCTAGACTTTGGAGGATCTTGGGAAGATCATCTGCACTTAGTGGAGTTCTCCTACAATAACAGTTATCAGGCCAGCATTCAGATGGCACCATTTGAAGCTTTATACGGAAGGAAGTGCAGATCGCCTATATGCTGGAGTGACGTCGGTGAACGTCAAATACTGGATCCAAAATTGGTAACACAGACAGTGGAGAAGGTGAAGCAGATTCAGAATCATCTACGAGCAGCTCAGGACAGACAGAAGCATTGGGCTGATACACGCAGACGTCCCCTAGAGTTCAAAGAAGGAGATCACGTATTCTTGAGGATTTCGCCCACTCGTGGTACTATCAGATTCGGGAGCAGAGGCAAGCTGAGCCCAAGGTATATTGGGCCATTTGACATTCTAGAGCGCGTTGGTGAGGTGGCCTATCGTCTTGCATTACCTCCATCCTTAGAGGGAGTGCATGACGTATTCCACGTCTCCCAGCTGCGAAGGTACGTGACCGACCCAAGTCACATAGTCGATCACTCAGAGATTGCAGTGGGCCCAAGCTTGAGATATGAAGAGCAACCAGTTGGCATCCTCGACGTCAGTGAGAAGACATTGCGGGGACAGACAATCAGACTGGTCCGTGTAGCATGGAAACATCATTCTCCTGGAGAATCGACTTGGGAACGAGAAGATAGTATGCGCCAGCGATACCCCCACTTGTTCGAGGAGGCAGTTGTAAACTAGGCCATCTTGTAATTCCATAATTCTTCTTTGATAGCTTATTCTTTGATTGCGAGGACGCAATCCTTTTAAGGAGGGAAGATTGTAAACACCCTATTTTTCAGATAATTTTTTTAAAAATTTTCCGGATGTTTTCGGGATTTTGGATGAAGAACCGAGGTGTTTATGAGTTAAAGAATTTTACGGGCAGTTTATGGGTGTTAAAATATTCTGGAAGTAAAAATTTATTGTGTATTATGGAGAACCGGACGCATGGCATTTTTCGGTAAATTTATTGGACACCGGAGCAACGAAACGAGGACCAAAAGCTATATGATTGTGAACCGAACCCAAAGAAGCCCGAACCAAACCAACCCGACCCGAGAACCCGATAGAAACCCTAATTCCCAACTGAACAGTGTTTCCGGCGGCGGCGCAACTATTTAAGTCATCTCGGACTTCGTGTAGCCGCAGCCGCCTTCCTCGATATACGTGCCCGAGCAGCGCCTCCTTCTCCAGATTTTGGTCGCCTCGACGAAACCCTAGCTTCACCGGACCACCCACCTCCTTTGTCGACCTCGACAGCCCGTTACCAACGCCTTAGCCGTCCGTCCCACCGAAACCCTAGCTTTCCCGCACCCTCGAATCCACCTCCCTACCGTTCCTGACTGCCTCGCAGTCCCTATCCCCGCCTCGGCTTCCGTGCCACGCCGACCGCCACCAGTTTTCCCTACCATCTCGAGCAACCTCGTCGACCTCCATCACAGAGCAACCTCCCCCGCATCTCCTCCGCCGCCGCTCTCCGGCGTCGACATCCCCATCATCCCTCGAACTGCTCCCCCGAGTTCACCTCAGAACCGACGACAGACCATTTTTCCCTCAACCCTTCGACCCACGCCGGCCGCCGCTCGAGATCCGGTCGCCGAGCCCTAGCCGACCACGAGGCTGACCCCCGACGAAGCCCTCAAGATCAGGACCTTAGTCTGGACTCGCAGCAGACACGCGGTACCAGCAACTCGAGACACAGGACACGACGTGGACGTTTGGAGACGTGAAAAACAGAACTCACGGGGCCCTGAACAGGTACCGTTTTCTCCCTCATCGTAACTCCAAATTCGATTCCGTAAATTGCTACGCGTAGACTGTGTAACCCTCTCGGTGTCCGTGCAACTTGCTCGGCGCATCGCGTCCTGTGGTGATCGTACACCGCGATCCTAAAACAGGAAAACCAACGCCATGTTTCACCCCGGAAATGAGTTCGCTCCGCCAATCGGGACGACTTGGTTGCACGCGGTCTTTACCGAACCGTGCGCGACGTTGATACGGTCGTGTGAGATTTCGCAGAAGTCGATTCGGAGGTGTGTGCACCCCGGAATCAACGCGTATCCGCCGACGACCCCCCGTATCCGTCCTTTCTGTAACATGCTGTAACTTTGTGTACACACGTCGGATCGAGGCAAAACTTGCGCCATCGGACTCGTAGCAATACGCTGGTCCTGTGACCCAAGTTTGGTCCGATTCCGAGAACGTTGACAAAATCACGTATCGTGGGCCCCACAGGCTCCACTTGACGGGTGATTTTGAGATCGGCTCATCGGAATCCAATTCTGAAAGTTCCGTTGGGTTCGTGTCATCGTTCCTGACTTGTAGACACTGAGTTTGCAGAATTTGGAGACCTTTGACCCTGACACGCTTTTCGGTGCGAAGTGGCCCACATGGGGACCCCACTTTAATCCGAAAATGACCTTTTTGCCCCTGTGTCCAAAATTGGACGTAAGGACAGGCATTTCTAGCTATTTGACATCTTCTGAGACTAGTGGTGTTGTTTATTACAGCTTTTGGAGTAGTACCTACCGGATCCATCGATACAGGGACAGTTGTTGGTATTCGGACATCAGGCAAGTGTACCTTGCCAAACTCTGCAGCTTAGTTATCTATTTTCCTTGCTTTATATATATATTACTGTACATGCTTAACCTAGGACCGTGTGACGTACTTAGCGTCCGATTATCAGTCGGGTGCCGACACTGTACGCAGTGTTGGGTACGGTCATCTAGAGATGGACATCCGTGACACTTTATATTCTCGTACTTGTCTTATCAAGTACCCTATGGCCCAGGACACTTGACACTATTCATGAGACAGGATTTTCTCGAGATATTCGTGGTGATTCTGTATAGGATACAGGACATGGGCATTATATTCTTAGATACTTTATTGACTTGTGCATTAGTTATGATCGCGCTTGACATGGGCATGAGACGTTATGGTCATGATACGCGTGGTTACATTGGGTGGGGAGAGACACACATGCTACAGGCTGTTTACATATATATATCTTCTATTATTGAGAGGTCGTAGACTCTCGTAGCAGAGCTAGACCCACTACCGGTTATTACCGCTACCGGCTCCCCGACACAGAGCTTGTAGTGGCTCAGCCTGAGTTTTAGTGTTGCTCTCACTTGCATTTCACTTAGATTGGTTACATATTTACCCTATTACTTTATTTAGTCATTTATTTGCTGCACTGTTTATTTATTCATTTTGGCATGAGCTTTCTTGTACCTTGCTATGTCCCCTGAGGACCTGGATCCGGATTTTGTCCCCAAGATTTGAGGACGAGATTTATCCCGAGATTTACGGGACCGGAGCAGGAGCTGATCCAGGAGCTGTACCACCATCTGAGAACGAGGTCTTAGCTGAAGATTTCTCTTGAGCATCCATGTTTTTGCTCAGTTTTCATTATTTATTTCAGTCTTTTATATTCTGGTCTGTTGAACCATTGTACTAGATATTTATCGGGTTGTTCCCCGAAGTACTTTGTGAGACTAGATGATGATTTACATTCCTTATTTATTCTGTGGATCATATTTTATATCTGGTGTGGATGAGATTAGTTGTACCATGTTGTCGTAGACTAGTTATATTACAGCTTAAGTATGCCCTGATGGATCCATTATATTGAGTTGGTCCATTGGTGCGTACTGCTGGCCTTTGCCACGCGTCCGGTCCCACGGTATTTTGGGACTGGGGCGTGACATCGCTAAATGGCCTAAAAAAGTCGCTAAAATAAATTAGCGACGTTTTAATGAAGTCATATTTAAGCTAGTCGCTAACAGGAAAAATATCGCAAAACGTCGCTATAGCGACATTTTTTAGCGACGTATTTGCGTCACCAATATTTTTCTTATTAGTGACGTTTAGCGACTCAACGTTGTTAAATTAGCGATGTATTTTGTGTCGCTAAACGTCGCTAATTTTTTTTTGTTTAGCGACGTTTTGCAACATATTTAGCGATATTGTATTGACCTGGCAAATACTGTCATGTCAGCAATTTAGCGTTATTCAGCGACGTATTCAGCAACGTATTTAGCGACATATTTAGTGACGTATATAAACGTTGCTAAGCGTCGCTAAACGACACTAAACGTCGCTAAATTTTCAGTAAAAAAAAGAATGTAAAATGGTTTTCAAATCAATCTTCCTGTAGTTTATGAATTCCTAATTTATATAAATAGACCCGGAGCAACCCTCCGTTGAATTTCCTGGGTTTGCCGACCCCTTCGGTGGAACACTCAACACCAGTAAATTAACATACATTTAATATGAATAAAATAAATACACAGACTTATAATAGTTCATAAAAATAGACAGACCTAGAGCAACCCTCTGTTGAATTTTCTGGGTACGAAATATCACAAAAGTATATAAAATATCACAGTCACACAATAAACACAAAATAAAAGTATCACAGTCATACAAAAAGTATAATATAAAAGTATCACAGTCACATAATAACCACAATAAAAGTATCACAGTTACGCCATAAGTCTTATCTCATTTCTCAATCTCTCAAAGAAATCCAATACGTTGGGGCAGAACCCAGTCCCTCAGATACTTCACATAAGCAGCATCTAGGTGATCAATCTCCGCTATAGGTGCTGGGTGACTGAAACTCCCCCTTTGAGCTAGTGCCTGCCCAACAGTAGGAGGCACCACTTCCTCCTTAACAGTAGAACTTGTCACTTCCTCCTTAACAATCATTTCCAATTTAAAAGTATGAGGTATCTCTTCCTCCTTAACATTAACTTCCTCCTTAATAGTAGGAGGTATCACTTCCTCCTTAACAGTAGGAGGTGCCTTTTCCTCCTTAACAGTAGGAGGTGCATCTCTCAAGCGACGTGCACGTGCTCGGGTCATGGGTGCCATCTGGTAAGATAGATGGAAACAAAGAATATAATTGATAACATATATAAATATATGTATCCATATAGTTAAAATAGATGTTACGTTCCACATTAAAAATACAGTACAAAATTCAGTTGTTATATGTTCATGTTATTGTACTCATAGATAGTGTTTTCTTGTTGCAATTTAGACATTATACATTGTTAATGAACGGGGGAAAATAGAATTGTGTAATGTATGGGTTCAATGTGCATTTTAGCTAGTGAAATATCTTTTAAGATAATGTTGTGAGGTTGAAGTATATTACATTAGTGAGATAGTGGTAAATATGAGCTGATAAATAGGAGCTGGTAAATAGGAGTGCCACAAACACGTGAGTTGGCCTCTAGTTCACTATCATTTAGCTACATTTTGTCATAGTTGCCTATGAATTTTATTCCTGACTGATCAAGTAGCCTCTAGGTAGGATTGATTTCAAATGTGTGTGCACAAGTGTATTCATGATATACTTTAACACCAGGTATGTGTGTGTGTGAGAGACTAGGTAAGTATTAACCTATGTGTTAGTGAAGTGAGATGGAGTGATATCTCAAGTGGGGGGTGTAAGTTATGAAACCATAGTAGCATTGATCCTATAACTGCATTAGTGAGTGTGATAATGTGCAATACAGAGTGTGGTATCTAAGTGTGTGTGTGAGCTGATGACACACATGTGTTAGTATGAATGTTGAGGTTTGTAGGGGGAAGCGTGGATTAAGGGAGTGATTGAACTGTGAGGAATGCACACTTGATTATGTATCAGAGTGGTTGCAATAGCAGATCGTTGGCAGTGTGTTGTAGGCAAGGCATTAGAAAGGGGATTTCAACAGCAGCAGCAAACTGGGAATAAGATAACTGCAGTAGCAGTAGCTACCTGAGCGCAAAGGGGTCTGTGTGTTGTAATATAGGTATCATTGTAAACTAGGATATGCATCAGTTAATATATCAGTTAGTTGTAATATTAGTTAGATAGTTATAAATGATATGAATTAACAATTAGTTAAGTTATTTGTATACTATTATAGTTAGTACCAGTCATTAGTGTATGTTCATATGTCCTAATTGTGTCCAGTATGTGTGTGTGTGTGTGTCCTAGTTGTGTCCGAATCTGGGTTAGGATTTACCGAGCCGGGAGGAAGGGAGGAGGAGCGCCTGAGAGAGGGGTCGACGGAGAAGGATATATATATATATATATATATATATATATATATATATATATATATATATATATATATATATATATATATATATATATTTTTTTTTTTTTTTGGTAGTGTATATATATATATATATATATATATATATATATGTATATAATCTTAGATTTTTTTTCGAAATTATGATCTTATCATCAGTAGTTCGTCTCTTGAATAAAAAATGAATTAATAGAGCTAAGATATGTGCTAATGATCAATATCATTGTATTATAAATGAGTCTTTTATGCACATCAAGAAGAGGTAGATGCTATGTTGTTAGTATCGTGTACAATACAATCTTATGGTACGATATGATATACTACTTTTCTCATAAATATTGGTTTATCTAATAAAATACAAATTATGATGATAGTTTTGTAGGTTTGTCTATTTGAGTCATGATGTCATGTATACTTAAGAATTTGAATTCTAGAACTAGATTGAACTGTAAACGATAAAACAAGTAAAAGAATTATCAAAAAATTATATCAAAATTATTTTTCTAAGTTTTAGGGGTTACTGTATCCTACGATATGTCACGCCCCGATCTCCCGCAGGCAATCGGCCGTTCCCGCTCGGCGGGAATCACCCTCGCTAGCGCTCCCGCGGAACGATCGCTTAACCCATCCGGGCGTGATGCCGCACGAGCATGAGCCACGCCCGTGCAAGGCCATGGTTCATTGGCTGGCGGTTAAAGTTCTAAGCCACAGAGTCGCACAGATTGTCCGAGTGCAGCGGAGTTTAGGAACGCATAGCGATCGATAACAGGTTCACTGAGTCGACAATATAGCGGAACCATCGAAACAAGTAAATTAATCTCTTTATTGATATGAAACATGTTTTACAGGCGGCGTATAGCCGAGATTACAAGTCGCTCAAGCCTCTCTCTCCGAAACAGTAAAAGCGTGCCAAGTGGCTACAACTGTGGAATGATTGTACAGGCGATGGTCAGGCGATGTTCACAACTTATGTCTTGTATATGTGCTTCAGTCTCGGATGCACCGTTGCAAGGCTTCAGAGGGAACTCCTGGCCTTAGCACGCACGAAGGAGGCGTCCGCACCGCACGAGGTTCTCCCGCACCCTGCATATCAAACTGGTGGATTATCAGTACATTGAATGCACTGGTGGGGAAGCTACTTGCCCGCTCGACAAATCCAAACACGTAATACAGGTTCCGTGCACAACTATTAAGTTGTCTTTCTAGTTGCCTTAGGATCAGTTTTATGCAAACATTGAATAGCTTAACGTGTCGGGCAGTGCGCCGTGCGATGTTTGAGGAAACACGGCGAGACTTACCAACTTACCATTTCTCCTTCCCTGTCCAAGGCAAACATGATTAATTCAAGCACGGTAAGTATAAACATTCAGGAAGCATAGCATATGCAAACATGAGGGTCGTTATGTTCAGATCGTTCAGGTGTTCAGTTCATTGATGCTATGCAATGACTCGCACGCGGATAGCCGCTAAGCGAGGATGACTTATCTATATGAACATGATGTCGCTGGCATAGCCATAAAGGACCGTTTAGTCTCAGGGCGAAGTGACGTACGACGCGGGTGGCGAGCCCCGTCGCGTAACACTTGCCGGGTAACATACGACTAACATACGTTCCGTCCGGATCGGATCGGTCCCAGTGCCCCGGTGACCGTCCGCGGAACTCAACATAACATAATTGTGCACACAGGTGGTCCGCGACAATGCAGGTCAGGGTCTGTCCTTTTTCCATAGCTTGACATGATAATCATGAAACTTAAACTTAGTCTGAACGAGGCATATTGCTCCACGAGCTGGGATTCCATCAGTACATAATACGATCCTTGTTCAGATGCATACATAGCATGATTATCATTCAAGGTGATTTACGTTCAGTATTCATTCTTGCTTAATGCATTCCCCTGGTTCGGGGATATGCCTTGGTGACCTTACGGTCCCGGATACTTACAGGTTCATTCAGGCACGGAACGACTACGTAGTAGTCTCCCGGAGTTTGGATAAAAACACGGTAACATTCAAGCAGACAAGCATGCATTTCTAAGGAATATAAGCAGGCACGTTGCTCGGACCCGAAGGTAAGCCGAGAGTTGAAACCGTTTAGGGACTTAGCATGCGAGGGTCTGAATATAAGCAGTATTTCAATTTCCATGTTCTAGCAAGCAATACAAGTTGGGATTATTCCCTTAGCTAGGTGCATTGGATTTATTAGCATGCAGGGGGTGAATCACCTAGCGACTAGCATAAATATTCCAGATTTTATATGTGCTGGCTAAGCAAAGACAAGTTCACCGTAGCCACCCACCTTAGCGATGATTCGCCTCGGTAGAGCGATACATCTGAGCGAGCCTCTGAAAGTCCAAGCCGGATTCTTGTAGGGACAAGTCTGGATATCCTTTGCTTCTTGATCGAGGCAAAGCGGGTCGGGACAGCTGCACGATTGCCGATTGAGACGGCAGTCCGCTTGAGCGGAACGGGATGTTACACGATATGTGATGCATGATATTATATTAGAAAATCTAAGGTAGGTGTAGTAAACATTTTGATATTCTTCATCTCCTTGCTCTGGATAGAACTAAGTCCTGGTCGTTCTCTACAAGTTGTGTGCGACAAAGAAAAACTAGTAGTGCAGGAATTTTACCACTAGGAGCATTCAAGATACGTTTGCACATAGACCTCGAATCAACTCTTAGGGAAGTACTTCGTACGCGGCTTCCCTCGAGGCCGGTAACATTAATTTATGTTTCTTTTGTTTCAAGTTTTTTTAAGATAACCCAAAAAAAAAAAATTTGTCTAACTTGCATTGTAACTTTGTATTCATGTGGTGACAGATAGAATTTTAGTCAAGAAAAATTTGCTAACTTGAATTGTAACTTTGTTGTGCTTAGTATCTGTAGTGTAGGTAAGATCTAGAGATTTTAATCACTTATCCATAAAGGCAAAGATGAAGTACTTTTTCACTTTTATCGATGATTACTTGAAGTACGCTTTTGTCAACTCCTCAAGTCAAAATATGAAACTTCAAAAAGTTCAAGGACTTTAATGCAGAAGCAGAAGACAAACGGGTAAACAACTCAATGATCTAAATAAAAATAAGGTAATTATAATGAAATATATGTATTAATATACCAATTACCGAGTAAAGCACATTAAAAAGAGATAAAGCATCACAAGAAGCATCAGAGAGTTACTATATTGGTTCTGCATTATTCTTAATAAAAATATATACTATATCGATCAAACCACTTGATTAGTATATAGATTAAAGGTCTATCTCTCTTGCTACTAAAATATACACTGGATCGTAACCCTATCCAAGCACGATAACTCATATTTTGAATCCTTCATGATAAACATGATATATCTAAACTCTTGATCTTCTATACTAGTTTCTAGGTTAAGATTGGTTAAATTTAGGATTTGTGCAACTTTGCATGAAGAGTATCAACCCTACATTTTAGTAGCAAGAGAGAGACACTGGATCGTAACCCTATCCAAGTTCTACATATTTCTAAAATTCACAATTATAGAAATTTTTAGGAAAATTATATTTATATGGTTGCAATGATTGTGTAGAATCTTTCAAGATTCTTATAAAATATGATGCTTTACCTACACTACAGATACTAAGCACAACAAAGTTACAATGCAAGTTAGCAAAGTTTGCTTATAAACATTTATTTAAGCACTGTGTGTGTGTGTCCGCGTGTGTGTCCATGTGTTTGGGTCCATGTGTCAGTGTGTCTCCATGTATGTCCGTGTTTACGTGTGTCCATATGTGTCTGTATGTGTCCGTGTCCATTTGTGTCTACATATGTGTCCGTGTTAGTACGAATTGTGTCATTAGGGTTGTGTCCTGTGTGTGTGTCAATGTGTTCTGGTCCATGTGTCAGGGTTAGGGTTGTGTCCAGTATGTGTCCATGTGTCCTGATTGTGTCCAGTATGTGTGTGTGTGTGTGTCCTAGTTGTGTCCGGGTCTGGGTTAGGGGTTACCGAGCCGGGAGGAAGGGAGGAGGAGCGCCTGAGAGAAGGGTCGACGGATGAGGCCCACGCCGAAGGGGAGGAGACACGCCGGAGGGGGAGGAGTCGGGTCTAGGGTTGCCTCTGTCGGGGTTGGAGGGCGAACACGTGTCACGCCCCAGTCCCAAAATGACGAGGGACTGGAGAAGCGTGGCAATGGCCAGCAGCACGCACCGATGGTCAACCCAATTTAATGGATCCATCAGGGCATGCTTAAGCTGTAGTCTAACAGGAAATAGAGCAATTGTTACAGGTCACAGACTATTCCACTTTAATCTCATCCACAACAGATAATCACAGATTAAATGCCAGAAATAATGCAATAGAATAACTATCAAATCTCAATAAATATCTCGGTGAACAATTCGAGATTATGTCTGATACATCCAAGCAAATAGACAGGAAATAAAGGAACTGGAAATAGAAACAGAAATAACTGACTACATACAGCCACTGCTCAGGAGAAGTCCTCTGGTGCTAGCTCGTCCTCAGGTCCTGGTACAGCTCTTGGAAGTGCTCTGGTACGGGGTATCTCTGGATGGATCTCTTCAGCTATACCTGGGGACATAGTCCATTCCAGGTCCTCAGGGGACATAACAAGGTACAGATAATACAAGCCAAAACATAAGCAGTGCAGAAATAAATAAAACATCAGGGTAAACTATGTAACCAGCTAAGTGACAATGCAAGTTGAGAGCATCACTAGAACTCAGGCTGAGACCGCTACAAGCTCTGTGTCGGGGTGCCGGTAGCAGTGATAACACGTAAAGGGTCTAGCTCTGCTGGAGAGTCTACGACCTCACACTAATAATATATATATATATAAATAGCCTGTAGCCTGTGTGTCTCTCCCCACCCAATGTAATCACACGTCTCATGTCCATGACACGCAAGATCATAACTAATGCAGCAGTCATATAATGTCTAGGAATAAACTGTCCATGTCATAACCTGTATCCTATACAGAATCATCGTGAATATCTCAAGAGGATTCTGTCTCATGAATAGTGTCAAGTGTCCTGGGTTCAGGTGTACTTGATAGGACAAGTACCAAGAGTAAGGGTATCGAATGTCCAACTCTAAGTGACGTACCCAACACCGCGTACGGAGTTGGCACCCGACTATGATCGGACGCTAAGTACGTCGCACGGTTCCTAGGTTAAGCAGTTAAACAGTTTTATATTTAATTCCACAAGAAATCAAGTAGAATACTATGACTAGAAATATCTGAGAATTGGCAAGTTTTACTTGCCCACTGATGTATAACCAAGTCCAGGAAATAGGTAGCAAGCTGCAAGTTTTGGCAAGGTACACTTGCCTGTGGTTCTGGTTCCAATTGTAGCTCTGACTTTCGTTAGATTTGCAGACGGTACTCCGGTTGCTGAAACAAACATCACCATCAGATCCAGAAAATATCAATCAGCTAGAAATGCCTGTCCTTGGGTCCAATTTGGAGACAAGGACAAAAACGGCAGTTTCGGGTCAAAACGGGGTCCCCAAGTGGGCCCGCTGTGCACCAAAAAATGCGTCCGGGTCAAAGGTCTCCAAATTCACCAAACTTAGTGTCAACAGGTCAGGAACGATGATACGAACCCAACGGAACTTCCAGAATTGGATTCCGATGAGCCGATCACAAAATCGCCGGTCGAGCGGGGCCTGTAGGGCCCACGACATGCGATTTCGTCAACGTTCTCAGAATCGAACCAAACTTGACCCACAGGACCAGCGTATTGCTACGAGTCTGATGGCACAAGTTTCGTCTCGATCTGACGTGTGTACACAAAGTTAGGACACGTTCCAGAAAGTACGGATACGGGGCGATGTCCGCGGATACGCGTTGATCCCGGTGTGCACGCACACCCGAATCAGCTTTCGCGAAATCCCACACATCCGTATCGACGAGGCGCACGTATCTGTGAAGACCGCGCGCGACCAAGTCGTCCCGTTTGGCGGGACGTACTCGGTTTCGGGGTGAAACAGGGTCTGGTTTTTCCTGTTTTTGGATCGCGGTGTGCGATCACCACAGGATGCGATGCCCCGAACGGTTTATCCGGACACCAAGAGGGTCATACAGGCTTCGCAACGCAATTTGCAGAATCGAAAACAGAGCTACGAGGCGAAAGTTACACGCACCTGAAGGGGACCCGAAAAACCCGAACTTGATCGTGTCCGACACGTGTCCGACTCGTGTCGGACACAGGGGAAGAAGCTAGGGTTAGGGCTTCTCAGGCGGTGGCTGGCGGCTCCGGCGGTTGGACTGCGGCGGAGGGGGCCGGGTCTCTGCGACGCGGCGAGGAGGAGGGCCGGGCGGTCGGCACTGCGGCGGCCGGAGGCGGCGCCGCTGCTTCTGGCTGCTGTTGCTGCTGTCGACTGCGATGGAGGAAAGAGGAGTCGGGCGGAGGAGGAGAGGGGCCGTCGGCGGGGGCTGCAGCGGGCGGCACTGGGGCGAGGCAGCGCTGGGGCGGCACGGCAGCGCTGTGGCGAGGCGGCGAGGGACGATCTGGCCGGAGGGTGGCTGGGTCGGGGCTTTATAGGGGAAGGAGGAAGGGGAGTGGCCGAGGCGGGCGGCGGCCGGTGCGGGGTCGCGCGTAGCGGGCGGGGGAGCGTGGCCGGCGTGGCGCGGCGACCGCGGGAGGCGGCGGCGGACGCGGAGGCGGTTGCGGATCGCGCGGGTGAGGGGGTGGAAACGGGTCGGGTTGCGGGTCGGGCGGCGGCGGATCCGACCCGACCCGCTGGGCAGGGTCTGGGCCGGGTGGGGCTGGGCCCGGTTTGGCCCAATGGGCCGGGCCGGGCTCGGGTTTATTATTTTTTTTAAATAATAATAATAATATTAATAATAATAATAAAATAATTAATAAATAAATAATTAATTAATTAATTAAATAAATAGTTTTAGGTGTTTTAAAAATAGGTCCGGGGTCCGATAAATTCCAGAAAAATTGTCCTAAGTCCAGTTTTTCATTTTACACCCAAAAATATTTTCATAATATTTTAATACTGTTTAATATCAATTAAAAATCATTTAAAAATTAAAACCCTGTTTTTAAATCACAGAAAATTCCCAAAAAATTCCAGAAAATTGTAAAAAATCCAGTTTTTGAAATTTTAAAAATCAGGAGGTTTACAATCTACCCCCCTTAAGAGGATTGCGTCCTCGTAATCAAAGAATAACCGGTCAACAGAGATGACGCGGTCGCAACATCGTTTGAAAATACATCACAAGATACTCAGGGAAATACCGTTTCCCTGACAATGAAAGTTATGCACTTCCAGAGAAATCTAGTTAAAACAAGAAAATTACAACTTTTATGAAAATCAGGTTATTATTAACAAGTTGTAAATTACTAGGTTGGGGCTGAGGTCACGAACCAACGGACACGAGCTAAAACATGACTAGAAACGGATAACTATAAATCACTTACGCGCATTGGCTACTCCACGAGTCTGCGCGTTCTCCACTGTCGTCGCTGGAGCTTGTCCTTGTCCTTGCAGTTGCTTCCTCCGCTGCTGTTGAGTCTGCTGGAAGAGTGTTGCCTGGGTTACCAAGGGTGACCTCGGTATTGGTGAAGCTTGCAATGCTGGAGAGGCTGACCGTGGTGCTGGTAACACTTGCTGGTTACCTGTTGGTACTCTGTCTCGACGCTCAGGGCATTCTTTGAATAAATGCTGACTGGACCCGCAAGCTATGCATAATCTCTTCTTTCGTCTGCACTTGTCCTCAGTGTGGCCTCGCTTGTGACAATATGGACAGACAGGTATTGCCGGTGGGGATGCTTCTGGTGGCTGGTGTATGTGAGACTTCCTTGCAATTTCTGTCTGTGGTACTCCAGCTGGGGCTGATGAGGTGGGTTGAAGATTCGTCAATGCTTTCTCCCGATGCTGGGGACAATCCTTGGCCAAGTGTTCATTGGTTCCGCAAATCAGGCATAATCCCAACTTACGTCTGCACCCGCTCTCAATGTGGCCTTGTTTGTGACAATGTTGACAGGTAGGCAGTACTTGCGGGGATGCTTCGGGTGGCTGGTGCAGCTGAGGCTTCTTTGGAGTTCCTTCCTGTGGTGTTCCTGCTGGTGTTGATGTGGCTGGTTGGTGAATCACCACTGGTTTCTCTCGACGTTCTGGGCAATCCCTTACCGAATGCTTCTGGGATCCACAAGATAGACATTGTCCCAGTCTGCGTCAGCATTCTTTAGCGATGTGGCCTACCTTGCCACAGTAGTGACAAGTAGGAAGGAATGAGGCTCCTGATGCTGTTCTTGGTAGTGGATGTATCTGTGGCCGCTTTGCAACTCTTTTTTGTTGTGATTGGTCCGGTGCTGACGCATATGGCCGCTTTTGGCTGGACTCGATCCTTGGGGTGCACTCTACGGGTCTTGCTGCAGTAAAGACGTCCTCGTCGAAGGCGGTTGCATTTGAACTGTTTGGCCTCAGTGACTCTGAGCTGGTTCTACCGATGGAGTTCTCCGGTTGGTTTTGTTGAGCTTCTTGTTGTACCCTTTGATAGGCTTGCATCATTATGTAAAACATGCGGAACATCTGCTGTTCGTTCATAGGTGGTCCCAGTGGAAAGGAAGGCATCAGTGGAGTAGGCTGCGTCAAGGGTGGTACGTCATCTTGATGGATTATTGAGGCAGGCTGACTTGCTTGACTGCCTTGTGATGATTGGCCTTCACCGACTGGTATCACATCGTCTTCTTGGGTAACCACAACGGGTTGTGGTATTTCTTCATGGTCCTCGTTGCTGGCTTGTGGGTCCATTTCCCTGTATCAAATATAAACGATAAGAGGCGCACAAGAATCAAGGCAGGATGCAAGTCAATAATTTAATTCGAATAGATATCAAGAACGATTCAAGCAGGTGGATGAGATCCTAAAACTTATCCTAGCTTTATTGCAGGTCTGTTCGGTCCCTGAGTTGAAACCGAACGATTTAGTCGAAGACCTGCATGGGCCACCACAAAAACCATGTCACGCCCCAGTCCCAAAATAACGAGGGACTGGAGAAGCGTGGCAATGGCCAGCAGCACGCACCGATGGTCAACCCAATTTAATGGATCCATCAGGGCATGCTTAAGCTGTAGTCTAACAGAAAATAGAGCAATTGTTACAGGTCACAGACTATTCCACTTTAATCTCATCCACAACAGATAATCACAGATTAAATGCCAGAAATAATGCAATAGAATAACTATCAAATCTCAATAAATATCTCGGTGAACAATTCGAGATTATGTCTGATACATCCAAGCAAATAGACAGGAAATAAAGGAACTGAAAATAGAAACAGAAATAACTGACTACATACAGCCACTGCTCAGGAGAAGTCCTCTGGTGCTAGCTCGTCCTCAGGTCCTGGTACAGCTCCTGGAAGTGCTCTGGTACGGGGTATCTCTGGATGGATCTCTTCAGCTATACCTGGGGACATAGTCCATTCCAGGTCCTCAGGGGACATAACAAGGTACAGATAATACAAGCCAAAACATAAGCAGTGCAGAAATAAATAAAACATCAGGGTAAACTATGTAACCAGCTAAGTGACAATGCAAGTTGAGAGCATCACTAGAACTCAGGCTGAGACCGCTACAAGCTCTGTGTCGGGGAGCCGGTAGCAGTGATAACACGTAAAGGGTCTAGCTCTGCTGGAGAGTCTACGACCTCACACTAATAATATATATATATGAAAACAGCCTGTAGCCTGTGTGTCTCTCCCCACCCAATGTAATCACACGTCTCATGTCCATGACACGCAAGATCATAACTAATGCAGCAGTCATATAATGTCTAGGAATAAACTGTCCATGTCATAACCTGTATCCTATACAGAATCATCGTGAATATCTCAAGAGGATTCTGTCTCATGAATAGTGTCAAGTGTCCTGGGTTCAGGTGTACTTGATAGGACAAGTACCAAGAGTAAGGGTATCGAATGTCCAACTCTAAGTGACGTACCCAACATCGCGTACGGGGTTGGCACCCGACTATGATCGGACGCTAAGTACGTCGCACGGTTCCTAGGTTAAGCAGTTAAACAGTTTTATATTTAATTCCACAAGAAATCAAGTAGAATACTATGACCAGAAATATCTGAGAATTGGCAAGTTTTACTTGCCCACTGATGTATAACCAAGTCCAGGAAATAGGTAGCAAGCTGCAAGTTTTGGCAAGGTACACTTGCCTGTGGTTCTGGTTCCAATTGTAGCTCTGACTTCCGTTAGATTTGCAGGCGGTACTCCGGTTGCTGAAACAAACATCACCATCAGATCCAGAAAATATCAATCAGTTAGAAATGCCTGTCCTTGGGTCCAATTTGGAGACAAAAGAAAAAAGGCAGTTTCGGATCAAAATGGGGTCCCCAAGTGGGCCCGCTGTGCACCGAAAAACGCGTCCGGGTCAAAGGTCTCCAAATTCACCAAACTTAGTGTCAACAGGTCAGGAACGATGATACGAACCCAACGGAACTTCCAGAATTGGATTTCGATGAGCCGATCAAAAATCGCCCGTCGAGCGGGGCTTGTGGGGCCCACGACACGCGATTTCGTCAACGTTCTCAGAATCGAACCAAACTTGACCCACAGGACCAGCGTATTGCTACGAGTCCGATGGCGTAAGTTTCGTCTCGATCTGACGTGTGTACACAAAGTTAGGGCACGTTCCAGAAAGTACGGATACGGGGCGATGTCCGCGGATACGCGTTGATCCCGGTGTGCACGCATACCCGAATCAGCTTTCGCGAAATCTCACACGTCCGTATCGACGAGGCGCACGTATCTGTGAAGACCGCGCGCGACCAAGTCGTCCCGTTTGGCGGGGCGTACTCGGTTCCGGGGTAAAATAGGGTCTGGTTTTTCCTGTTTTTGGATCGCGGTGTGCGATCACCACAGGACGCGATGCCCCGAACGGTTTATCCGGGCACCGAGAGGGTCATACAGGCTTCGTAACGCAATTTGCGGAATCGAAAACAGAGCTACGAGGCGAAAGTTACACGCACCTGAAGGGGACCCAAAAAACCCGAACTTGATCGTGTCCGACACGTGTCCGACTCGTGTCGGACACAGGGGAAGAAGCTAGGGTTAGGGCTTCTCAGGCGGTGGCTGGCGGCTCCAGCGGCTGGACTGCGGCGGAGGGGGCCGGGTCTCTGCGGCGCGGCGAGGAGGAGGGCCGGGCGGCCGGCACTGCGGCGGCCGGAGGCGGCGCCGCTGCTTCTGGCTGCTGTTGCTGCTGTCGACTGCGGTGGAGGAAAGAGGAGTCGGGCGGAGGAGGAGAGGGCCGTCGGCGGGGGCTGCAGCGGGCGGTGCTGGGGCGGCACGGCAGCGCTGTGGCGAGGCGGCGGGGGACGATCTGGCCGGAGGGTGGCTGGGTCGGGGCTTTATAGGGGAAGGAGGAAGGGGAGTGGCCGAGGCGGGCGGCGGCCGGTGCGGGGTCGCGCGGAGCGGGCGGGGGAGCGTGGCCGGCGTGGCGCAGCGACCGCGGGAGGCGGCGACGGACGCGGGGGCGGTTGCGGATCGCGCGGGTGAGGGGGTGGAAACGGGTCGGGTTGCGGGTCGGACGGCGGCGGATCTGACCCGACCCGCTGGGCAGGGTCTGGACCGGGTGGGGCTGGGCCCGGTTTGGCCCAATGGGCCGGGCCGGGCTCGGGTTTATTATTTTTTTAAATAATAATAATAATATTAATAATAATAATAATAAAACAATTAATTAATAAATAAATAATTAATTAATTAATTAAATAGTTTTAGGTGTTTTAAAAATAGGTCCGGGGTCCGATAAATTCCAGAAAAATTGTCCTAAGTCCAGTTTTTCATTTTACACCCAAAAATATTATTTTTTATAATATTTTAATACTGTTTAATATCAATTAAAAATTATTTAAAAATTAAAACCCTGTTTTTAAATCACAGAAAAATCCCAAAAAATTCCAGAAAATTGTGAAAAATCCAGTTTTTGAAATTTTGAAAATCAGGGGGTTTACAACACGGCCCGTCGTGGTGGGGGGCGAGGGAGGCAGTCAAGGGATGGGTCGCCGGAGCCGCGTAGGGTCGCCGGGGGAGGATGGATCGCCGATGGGGGCGCACATTTTCAAAAAGTTGGGGGGGGGGGAAGAAATGAAAATTTGAATAGACGAGAGAACCATATATTCAGTAATTTAGCGACGTCCGCACGAGACGTCGCTAAACGTCGCTAATTAAAAAATTAGCGACGCATAAAAGACGTCGCTAAACGCCGCTAATTTAAAAAGTAGCGACGTCATAAAAAGACGTCGCTAAAAATCGCTAATTAAATATTTGCGACGTTAGAGACGTCGCAAAAACGTCGCTAAAGATAAAAAAATAACGTCGGTAAATACATCGCTAAATCATAAAAATTAGCGACGTTAAAGAAGTCTATAGCGACTATTCTTTTAAAAACTGAAGTACAATCGCTAAAAGCCGCTATGTGTCACCAATAGTAACGTATAACGACGTTTATTTTACTAGTCGCTCAAGTCTTTAATATTAGCGATGTTTTATTATGACATCGATATTTCATTATATTTTGGTAGTGTTGAGTCATCAAGCGTAGTTGCTGACTGGTGGGTAGACACTGGTGCATCTGGCCACGGATGCTCTGAAAAAGAGCATTTCACCAAGGAAGAGCACTATCTTAGAAGAAGGTCTCTATGGCAAACAAGTGTCAAGTAGAAGATCTAGGGATCAGGATTATGATTCTGGACTTCCGGCTTGAGAAAAGATTGCTCTTATTGAGTTGTGACGCATCTGACTGAGACATATCTTTTCCAACAAAGATGTCTAGTTCAGGGATATCTCCAAGATCTGGGGGTAGGGAGGTAGATAGATGTGATGTCTGTGCTCATACACAAGTAGTTAGGATGCCGTTTAGATGAGTGACTTCAAGTACAGATGCTCTGGAGCTAGTGAGCTCAGATATCTGTGACTTCTATTATCCATAAAAGGGCCGGGATGAAGTTTATCACTTCTTTATTCAATAATTTCTCGGGAAACGCGTTCGTGTATCTTCTTATAACCGAAGGATGAGGCTTTCGAGAACCTCATGGACTTCAAGTTTGGAACTGAGCGTCATACCAGTCTACAACTCAATAGACTCAGAAGTAATAAAGACGAAGAGTATCGTTCTTTGGATTCGCATCGCTCAAGCTTAGAATATGTAATTGACTATGGAACGTGAGTCATTCTTTTGATTCTCATCGTTCAGCCTAAAACTTGGAATTGACTATGGAACTACATCTTCATACTCTCCCAATCCATTGAAGGTGCAGATAAGAAGGACCAACAGTTGACAGTAATGGTGATTTCTAAAATGTTGTACAAAGGGCCTTCCAGATTGTTTGTGGGAGAAGGTTGCACTTACGGTCATGTCCTAAGTACCGTTCGTCACTTCTGATGTAACTATGGTTCAAATTCAGATCCACAAGAATATTATTCGATTGTGGTTTTTTTGGCATATGGGTAATTTTTGGAGGACCTTATCAGCCAGAGTTGTTGGCACTTCTATAGAAAAAAACAATATTTGAACCAGAACTCGAATAGCAATTAGCAAGAAGAGTCAGGAGGTCGAAGGACCAAAGATGATCTTATTACCTATCATATGGAAGTCGTGCCACTTACCAATGATGAGGCGATAAAGACCAGAGACTTAGTCTGCTAAGAGGATGCAGTCCATGAAGTGATTGACCCCATAACAACACTTGGATGTTAATCAATCTGCCTGAAGGAGCTAAACCTATCAGATGCTTATATATCTTCAGTAAAAAAAATGTAAGCAGACAGAACAGTTGAGTTCAAGACTAGGCTTGTAGCCTAGGAGTTTTCTCAAATACAGGGGATTGAGTTCTTTGGATACTCGTTAAAGGTATCATATATCAGGATGATGATTTTCGTAGATGCTATTCATAAGCTGATTTTTATCAGATGAAGAGAAGACATATGTAAGAGATTCACAGACAACAGTCAGGATTATTGTCATTCAGGTTTGAAGATATTCTACGGGTTGGTGATATCTCAATTTGGCCTGAAGCAAATTCCAGGATGTGGCAGCAGAAGTTTGACAAGTCATCTAATCAAAATTGTCGCAAGATCAATGAGACGGACAAGAGTGTGTACATGAAGTTCACAGATAATAAAGGATTCATCTTTTGTATCTATGTGGACGACTTACTGTAGTGCCCCGTTCCTGCTTTTCGGAGAGAGCGACTAATAAATACTTGGTATCGTTCGATCGAGACATATTGAATCAAGATCTTTTACTCTTTATGGATTGGTTTCTTCGGAATCAAGTCACACATTCAGCATATCGTGCCTCAAGGAAGGACTCGACGACAGAGTCGAGAGGGGCCTTTCCGTTGCACTGGTTTCTTTGTCATTTTTGTTGCCACTTAGTTGCTTTCTTTTTGGTTTTGTGACTTGCATTTTCTTGAACGATTTTGATAGATTTTATTGTCTTTGTTCTTTAAACTTCGTATTTCATATCGAACTTTGGGAGATCGTGGCAGAAGATATTGATCATCTGTTGGTGCATGCAGGTGATCGTGTAGACGACGCACAAGCGGAGTCTTGAAGATCTCCCCTTTCTCTTCCCTGATTGTCCAACTTGTGACTGGCTTTACTTTCGATTAGCGCCCTTCTTCCATGTCTTCCTCCTTAATAATCTGACTCGTTTGTGCGGAACTCGTGTGAATCTCTGATCTCGACGATAACTTGGGTTCCAGTAGAGAGCGGACATTCGGGTCTCCCTAGTAGCTATGTTATGGCCCGTATACTGCCATCTTTGATCCACCTCGGGACTAACAAAGATACCCACATAGTAATTTGGGTGGGCTAGCCTACCCCAAAATAAAAATTTTACTTTTTTCCTTCGTGTGCGTGTGTGTGTATATAGATCTAGAGTCCAGCAGGGGGAGTCTCGTCCCCCTCGAATCGGGGAGTCCGCAATCCCGTCCGCTCGATCCAATGGACGGAATATTGCACCAAAACTTATTGTAGCATTATTGCACCAAGAAATCTAAGTCATACTTTTTTTGAAATGTGTGCTTATAAAGTATGCTGACATGACAGCAACTTTATGGGATGATTTATAACCACACATTTCAAAAAGATGTGTGGCTGAGATTGCTTGGTACAATAAATTTGGTATAATATCCAGTCCCATATATATATATATATATATATATATATATATATATATATATATATATATATATATATATGGAAAAAGGTAATTGTATTAATAGAAAGCCAAGTACAATCCCAACACATTATGTGGCATAAGCATGCCTCATAATACGAACATCGCACTCAATGTTATGCCTAATACTAATAAGAGGAATGCCAATTTGTCAAACACTCAATTATTTATCTCTCCATACGTGCCAGACAGCCGCCCCTAGCCGAATCCTTGCTTCTCTGAACCATTGCACACATCTTCTGTTTGATGCTAAGATATCTTCCACCACTTTCCATCATTCCTGCGGTCCCCTGTACCCCATATTGAGTTGCTCACACTGATACTTCCAGAGTAGAGTAGTGGTTGGGCATGTTAAAAATAGGTGTCCCATTGATTCGTTTGCTTGCAGACATATAAGACAAGCTTGAGGCCCTACCTGCACACCAAATCGATGAAGTCTGTCTCGAGTAAGCAATCTCCCCAAACTCAATTTATACATACATAGCTATATTTTCCTTACCACTCCCTTTATCCAAATAAAGGAAGCTCACTCCATCTGAGGAGAAGCCGTCCGAACTGCATCATACACGACCGCATGAGGAAATTATGAATCACTGGTCTTTGACCATACCCATTTATCCGCGGCCTGATCAGGGTCAATCGGTACCTGCCTTATCAGCGTCTCAAACTGTCGGGCGACACCGCGTAGATCTTGTCGCCAACCCCATTGCGCATGATAAACCTGACATGAGGTCGCCTCCTCTCCATCGCTAATATGTTCCATCCCCCATTATCTGCCAAGCTCTTACGGACGATCCACGGGGCCAACCACAGGTTCGTATCCTCCCCATTTTTAATGAACCCCGTGATGAGACCCTTCAATCTATCGTAATGCATCAGTATGTGCTTCCAAGTGACTGAGTGGTTGTTGTTAGCAGCTACGTTTCAGAACAACTAGCCTTTCAAATATTGACCCTTCATCCAGGCTGCCCATAATCAGTCATGTGCTATAATTTTCCAAGTCTGCTCTATACCCGTAACCTCCCGTAACACCTTCAGAGACCGAAGGCCCACTCCCCCCTCTATGTGAGGCCTGCATAGGGTCTCCCAACCTATAGCGTGGATGCCTCCCGGCCAGATAAAATTAGCGCATATATCTTCTCTATCCGCCCAATGGTTGCAGACGGAAGCATGATTGTTTGGAGCAAGAAAGATGTTATAGCGTAGATGACTGAACGCACCAACTCTATGCGGCCTCCAAAAGATAAAATCTGAGCATGCCACCCTTCCAGCCGTCACTGAGCATAGTCCACCAGACTCTGGCATTCTACCTCACGAGCGTAGTTTATAGCAAGTGGTACCCATAAATATTTTACTGGCAGTTCTCCCCAATCGACCATAATCAATAGGGCTCGCTCCTCCTTATCTTGGCAGTGCCGGTTGAAATAAACCTTGATCTTGTCTTTGTTGAGTTGTAGGCCCGTGAATTCTCCAAACTGATGCATAATCGTGGTCAAACTTTCAATAGTTTTCCATGGAGGAGCCATAAATACCAACAAGTCGTCCGCATAGATCAGATAGAATACATGTGACCGAACAATCTGACAAAGCGGAAGGATTTCATGTTTATGCGCCGCCACATCCATAAGGTGTAACATCCCGTTCCGCTCAAGCGGACTGCCGTTTCAAACGGCAATAGTGCAGCTGTCCCAACCTGCTTTGCCTCGATCAAGAAGCAAAGGATATCCAGACTTGTCCCTACAGGATTTCAGCTTAGGCTTTCAGAGGCTCGCTTGACGTATCGCTCTACCGAGGTGAATCATCGCTAAGGTGGGTGGCTACGATGAACTTGTCTTTGCTTAGCCAGCACACATAAAATCTGGAATGTTCATGCTAGTCGCTAGGTGATTCACCCCCTGCATGCTAATAAGAATCCAACGCACCTAGCTAAGGGAATAATCCTAACTTGTATTGCTTATGCTAGAACATGGAAATTGAAATACTGCTTATAGTCAGACCCTCGCATGCCAAGTCCCCTAACGATCTAAATCTCGGTTTACCTTCGGGCCCGAGCAAACGTGCTGATTATGTTCCTTAGAAACGCATGCTTGTCTGCTTGTAATGTTGCCATGTTTTCATCCAAACCCCGGAAGACTACTACGTAGTCGTTCCGTGCCTGAATGAACCTGCAAGTATCCGGGATCGTTAGGTCACCCAAGGCAGCCCCGAACCAGGGGAATGCATCAAGGCAAGTCACTCACTGAACGTAGAATCATGGTTCAAGTATATCGTGTAATCGTGTTGCCTGAAATTGGTCAAATAATCGTGTACTCGTGTTGCCAGAAATTGGTCAAATAAATCACGTACTCGTGTTGCCTGAAATTGGATTGACCCTGACTTGCATGTCGCGGACAACTCGAAAATGAGGCATAGTTTCACGGACGGTCACCGGGGCACTGGGGCACTGGGGCCGCTCCGATCCGGATGGAACTTCAAGTGTGATCCATCGTGTGCAGGCGAGTGGTTTGCAGCATATCGTGTACTTGGTTGCATTCCACTTGGCCTAGGACCACATCATGTGTAGTCTATCGTGTGCTGGCGAGATGGTTTGCAGCATATCGTGTACTTGGTTGCATTCCATCTTGGCCTTGGACTACATGTATAATCCATCGTGTATGGGCGAAATGGTTCGTAGCGCATCATGTGCTCTCGTTGCGTTCCATTCTCGTCTGGGATTAGTCTTTTATGGCTATGGCAGTGACTCATATTCATATAGATAAGTCATCCTCGCTTAGCGGCTATCCGCGTGCGAGTCATTGCATCGCATCAAAGAACAACTAAGCACACCAAATATTGTCTCGTTCAATGACTCTCGTGTTTGCATGTTGCATATGCTATGCTCCTGAATGCTTATACTTGCCCGTGCTTAAATTAACAATATTTGCCTTGGACAGGGAAGGCCAAAGGGTAAGTCTCGCCGTGTTTCCTCTCATGTTGCACGGCGCACTGCCACACGAGTTAGGCTATTCAAATATTTGCATGAAACTGATCCTAAGGCAACTAGAAAGACAACTTAATAGTTGTGCACGGAACTTATATTACGTGTTTGGATTTGTCGAGCGGGCGAGTAGCTTCCCCACCAGTGCATTCAATGTCACGCCCCGGACCCGCCCGGGCCGCCGCTCCGCCCTGCCCCGCCCCGTGCGGCAGGGAATTAACGAACCGGGCGCGTATCACCGTGCCTCGGCGCGCCGGACGCGAATCACCGCGCCCGTCCCGTGGGTGCGAGGGAGGAAGGGAGCCAAGCGAATGGCCCGTTCGAGCTTTCGGGGGACGTGATGCCGCACGGGCCTGGGGTTGCGCCCGTGCAAGGCCAATCGTTTAAGTTGATAGTTGGCTATCATCGCATCAATCGAGTAAGCAGCGGAAAGGGACTTGTTGCAATGCAATGCATTAGCCAACTGAGTGTTCGGGACAATCGAGGCAACTTGGGTTTCCTTTAGCAAAGGCACACGTTTGTTCCATACATTATGCCCCCTTATATGATAGCATTCTCGGGGCATCAATCGAAACCAGGATTCCGGGTCTTCGGGACTGTGGCACGCCTATCGCTTCCTCGGACGATCCAGTACCTGCAAGCAAGTAAACTGTTGGTGGGTCAGCACTTTATATAAGTACTGGTGAGATAAAACAACTGAACAGAAATAAGCATTCACTCAAACAGGCACTAAGTAATCATGTTATAAAACATTACATTACTAGTGATCTTTCTAGTTTTACCTAGGTTCGTTTCATGCAGTTCTAGCAGAGTCAATTTACTTGTTTGGAAACATGTTTGGAAACAGAGTTTCGTATTGAATATGCAAGCAAGCAAACCGTTCATGTTTCAGGGTGTGCGCAGCGTGTCTTGTGTGACTCCAGGGTCAGATGCAAAGCTAGACGCACAATGCACATTCTTAGGGGCAGTCACTATCCAAGCCAATACAATGACTTAGCTATATGCAGGGCGGTCCCCGAGTATCTCAGGATCGGCAGCTGGTGGAACAGCATACCAATGACTCTTTATCTGATGGTAGAGGTAGCTGTGACTCATGGTTGCTTTGCACTATCATGGTAGCAGCCGTGACACATGCAGTTCAGCTCTCCACCAATAGCCATTGTCCGATCGCGTGCGAATGCATAGAACACTATCAAATAAACTCTAGTATGCAGACGAGACAAACCATCAGAATACACTCATTGTTGCAGGGCAATCCGACTTATCACTTGAACACGTTCAGGCACAGTATGGTTCTCTCGAAGCATAGACGATAGTGAACATGTTCATGCACTCTAGCAGGCGATTCAGGATTCTCGTTAAGCAGGCATTGATTCAAAGACAAGCTAGGTGAGTTCGTTCATTAACATGCAAGGCAGGTTCTATCATTCTCGTAAGAAAACATTGCAAGCAAAAACACAGGTTATTATTAAGGCGTGCAAGAATCAGAGAACGAAGTTCTGCCCACTCACCTTGATATATAACGTCGGCGCGGAGCGGGGCCTTACATACTTACCAACCAACAAAAAGTTTCGTCCTCGAAACTTCAAGGATAAACTTCTCGATATCCCGAGTAGCGATAGTGCCGTCCCTTGCCGTACTCAATCGAAACAATCAAGCAATTCAAGTTCAGGAAATATTTTGCACTTTGAGAATATCTATGGACTTATTGTATGGAACGCTCTTTGCAAAACCATATCGATGATATCTCAGAGTCATAGCAACGGTTTGGGCCAGAGAATCAATTCTGCTCTGATACCATTCTGTCACGCCCCGGACCCGCCCGGGCCGCCGCTCCGCCCTGCCCCGCCCCGTGCAGCCGAGAATTAACGAACCGGGCACGTATCACCGTGCCTCGGCGCGCCGGACGCGAATCACCGCGCCCGTCCTGCGGGTGCGAGGGAGGAAGGGAGCCAAGCGAATGGCCCGTTCGAGCTTTCGGGGGACGTGATGCCGCACGGGCCTGGGGTTACGCCCGTGCAAGGCCAATCGTTTAAGTTGATAGTTGGCTATCATCGCATCAATCGAGTAAGCAGCGAAAAGGGACTTGTTGCAATGCAATGCATTAGCCAACTGAGTGTTCGGGACAATCGAGGCAACTTGGGTTTCCTTTAGCAAAGGCACACGTTCGTTCCATTCATTATGCCCCTTTATACGATAGCATTCTCGGGGCATCAATCAAAACCAGGATTCTGGGTCTTCGGGACTGTGGCACGCCTATCACTTTCTCGGATGATCCAGTACCTGCAAGCAAGTAAACTGTTGGTGAGTCAGTACTTTATACAAGTACTGGTGAGATAAAACAACTGAACAGAAACAAGCATTCACTCAAACAGGCACTAAGTAATCATGTTATAAAATATTATATTACTAGTGATCTTTCTAGTTTTACCTAGGTTCGTTTCATGCAGTTCTAGCAGAGTCGATTTACTTGTTTGGAAACATGTTTGGAAACAGAGTTTCGTATTGAATATGCAAGCAAGCAAACCGTTCATGTTTCAGGGTGTGCGCAGCGTGTCTTGTGCGACTCCAGGGTCAGATGCAAAGCTAGATGCACAATGCACATTCTTAGGGACAGTCACTATCCAAGCCAACACAATGACTTAGCTATATGCAGGGCGGTCCCCGAGTATCTCAGGATCGGCAGCTGGTGGAACAGCATACCAATGACTCTTTATCTGATGCTAGAGGCAGCTGTGACTCATGGTTGCTTTATACTATCATGGTAGCTGTAACGCCCCACAACCGTACGGTGCGTTACGCTGAGTCGGATTGAATGAAACAAATGCTGGTTCCATTTGATTTGTTGGATTTTGGAAATAAGTATTGATTGAGTTGTTTCATGTGCAGATGGCTAGCGGGTTCGATGGAAATCAGGTGTTCGTTCAGAGCAGTACTGAGATAGCTGAGTTGGAATGATAATGCCATCTTCCTTAGTCCGATCGGTCGGATGATTTGTAGAGCACGGCCTGCTCGCACGGTCATACCAGTTGAGTAGATCGCGCTTGCATCGGACCACGGGTTCAAGAGATTGGCCGTATCGGCAGGACAGGATGCCTAACGGGATCAATCATTGTGAGTGGGCTCTTTCCCTTCTCCTCTACTCCTTCATGCCTAATAATATGGAAAACACGTAATGGCTTGAACACTTGGGCTGAAATATTAGAAATCACTACACTGAGGCGTGCATAGAGTGTACGCCATTGGCTTGGTAGGATTGTGGCTTGATTTAGTTTGCGCGTTGGATAGTTGGAGCTAGAGTTGGAATATTATATTTGAGGCAGTTGGTTGGATAATTGGGATTATGCTTGGACAGTTGGAATGATGCATTGAGAGATTGGGAACATTGAGATTTGGGCGAGCGAGCGTGCATCCGTGCACGGGTATCACTTGGTCGCTTTGTCTTGCAAAGCGAGCAGTTATGGTTCAAAACCGAACAACTGCATCGGCGAGGGTGTTGTGCCGCTTGATGGGGCATCGTGCCACGAATGGGGCATTGTGCCACTGAAACGGCATTATGCCATGGGTTAGCTTTGAGCATGGGTGTTGCACCATTAGAAATACTGTGTTGAGAAGAGGCATTGTGCCTATGGGAATAACTTGTGAATGGTGCCTTGGGCTATATGTTGGAAGAATGGTTATGGATGTGTTAGTTGGATTATTGGTGGAACGAGTCTACGATCGCTTGGTGGGGCGAGAATGTTCGATCCTCTCGTCATACCTACTTGCTGTCTGCATGTCACGGACAACCTGTATGGCACAGGGTTTGGTCTCCTCGAACGGGTACTCCGGGGCACCGGGACCGTTCGGCCATGGAGGAGACAATTGGGTAACGCGTCTTGGGCGCGGTGCCAGCAGTTGGAATCGATCCAGGTGGGTTAGCTACTTAGCGCTGTTTCGAGGAGAACCGTATTTGATCAGTCCGATCAAAGTCCTTTATGGCTTGGCCAGTGACTTCATATAGTATAGTATTGGCTTGCTTTTCTTTTGTTGGTTTGGCTTTCGTGTAGGCGCGGCCACCTTGCCTCGGCAAGAGTGTGCACTGTGAGATTTGGATTGTAAGTGTTGGTTGAGGATGGATATTGAGGCTTGGTTGATGGTTCGACATGTTATCGTGTTGCTTGGACTTGAGCAGGACGGTTTGCATGCTAGTTTCCCTCGAGTTGCTTATATATTTGCTTGTCGTTTGGTTTGAGTTGAGTACTTGCATGCTTAAACTGCTTTACAGCTTTTCTTAACATGTCATCCCTATGCCATGAAATGAATCTAGGATTCAACTAGAAAGATCACCATATAACTGTTTGCATTCACTATTTTTTACTTAGTGTCGGCTTAGGCGAGTGGGTTACCCCGCTCACCAGTACGGTTGTGTACTGACCCACGTTTGTGGACATTATTTCAGGTACGCAGGCGTAGTGGCGCTGATTGGATATACGGGACATGATGTATGAACTGTAAGTACCTTTGTGGGCTAGAGAAAAGAGCAAGAATATTTCATCGCCTTCGTGACATCGCCTTCGTGGCCTTGTCTTCGATGAGGCATCTCATTTGGACCCTATCGTGAGCTTCGCTGTGTATACTCTGATTGTGTGCTTGGTACACAATACTTGACTTCCGCTGCAACTTGGTTGTTTCAATGATAACATTTGGTGTTTGACAACATCGCCTTGTATGAGCGCAACTCCAGGCTCGTACGGCATCACGTCTCGATGAGAACGATGGTCCTGCGGGAGAGCTGTAAACGTGGTGATTCACGTTCAGCGGGGACTATCGAGCTTACGGAAGATTGGGGCGTGACAGATTGGTATCAGAGCGCCTGGTTCATTTTTTCGGACTTGGTCCTTCGCTTCATCACAAACTCTAAATGGCTTCCGTGTGTCATCTAGCTCTTGACTCTACTCAGTGCCGCATTGGATGTTTCATGCAATAAGTCTATTTATTGCTGGTTGTGGCTGCATTTTATTCTTGGTTGTGTTGCCTTGGTTGGTTTTCGTAGGATTATTTAGCCTCGTTAGGCGTTGTTGCATTCGTGCAGCAAGTTGGGTGGCGTTGTTGCATTTGTGCAACAAGTTGAGAGCTTTCGTTGGGTTGGCTTGGCTTGTCGTTCAGGAAGTTTCTGATTGCATCGTGGATCAGTTGGTTGGCATACGAGATTGGTTATGCGGCATGTTGTGAGTAGAAGCATTTGATGAGAATGGATCGTTGCACGAGTTGCTCGTGTAGCGACTGTGTTGGATAGAAGTTAGAATTTTGGCTGTGGCGCATCGGTTGAGCATGTTTGAGTTTGGCTCGGGAATATCAGAATAGTTGGCACGAGTTGCTCGTATAACAAATGTATGGAACCATTGAGTATTGGGTTGGATTACTTGGAAGAGAGATCGTTGCACGGGTTGCTCGTGTTGCGAAAGTATCAGACGGCTTTGAGAATAGCTGGAAGTATTGTGAATGGGATATGGCACGAGTTGCATAGTGAGATTTATGGAAACAGTTGGATAATTCAAGCATTGCCTGAGTTTTTGTGTCAGACTTGAGTTGAGAAAGGCATGATCATGCATGGAGAATGGTTCGAACGGATCTTGGATTCGTGCAGGAAAACGTAATATGAGTAGTGACTTGATTCGAAGTGGTATATGGGATCAAACGTGTTAAGCAAGGCATTAGAAATATTTTGGTTGGACATCTATGGGAATTGCCTGAACGGACTCGTGAAACGAGAATACAAGTTGGTTGGTGCAAGTCGATTGTGTTGGAAAGAATGATAATGGAGCAAGCGAATATTGAGTTGAGCATATCGAGAACGGACTAGTGCAAATAGAAGTATCATTGAGCATAAGAGATGGACGAGATCGGAATGAACAGTTGGGATACGCTTGAGCGAAGCGATGGGTGAATCGAAGGATAGCGAGCACGGACTACGATTTTGGGCAACACATTTGAGCTGTTGGTTGAGCAAAGAAATACGATATTGGTCTGGAGGGACAATGAGATGGATTCACACAAACTTGAAAGATTTTGGATGTTGCTGCTCGTGAAGTTGACTCAGGTTTAGCGGAAATAGAATTTTGGGCAAGATGGTGCAACGATAATAAACAGATTCTTCGGAAGACGTGGACGGACGTTTGAAGATAGCTAAATGTGATAGCAACGTCGGAACAAATCACAGTGTTGCTCGAGTAAGTTGGACGTGCGTTATGGAACATGGCAATTCGAAAATTTGATGGATTCAGGACAGTAAGACGGACTGATGGAAGACGGTTTCAGCAAGCGCAGTTCTCAGATTCGGAAGTTCGCTCGGATGGAATGGTTGGATTTTGATTAGGATTTGCAGATGAGATATAGCATGGTTCATAGTAACTGTCCATCGTGATGATTATAATTATCGAGCGTAGCTTCGGGACAGCTGACCCTAGCGACCTTGATCCGCTAATCGGATATGAATATGGTAGACCCATAGAACGACCCTTGAGGCGGCGTATTTGGGAATGCGTCGAGGGCAGATGTGAGCAATATGATTTGGCTTATTGACTGAGAGTTGGATTTGAGAGATCCTTGGGATAGCCTTCAGCTGAAGATGCAGCCGGAAGATCAAAGCGATGGTGGGATTGGCCTAAGTCAACTGATGAGATTCAGAGTCACAGATTTTTGTAGATGGCATCGCCTCTGACTCATCGTGCTCTGGAAGGGAATAGCATTTATATGAATGGACGACTGTGGCGGCTCGTTCAAATCAAATCTTTGCGAATACTGGAAGGGACAGATGTGCTTTAGATTTACAAGATGCATCGAAACTTAGTCTGGGAAGCGTGCTCATTCGGAAGGCGAAGGTGATATTCTATGCTTCGAGGCAGTGGAAGCAGCGCGAAGAACTATTCCATGCGTAACCTAGGAATTGTGGTGAGTGTGTCCACGTTGAAATCGTGGCGACACTATCCCTTTGGCGTGGCGGCGAGATCTTCGTGGATCACATGAACCTCAATATAGATGTTCACCCAGCGAGGTATTGAGATTTGATGGAAGAGATGTTTGGTTGAGCTGATCTAACCAAAGTTTGATATTTGGGTAAGTCGCCTAGATGGGGTAGTATCATTTGAGTTGATCGTTCGGTGCATGAGATATATTTGGAGATGTTGCTAGTGCGGATTCAGAAATAGTTGGATGGATTGAGTTGGAACTCAGACTGATTGATCGGTGGAAAATCATCATATTGAAAATAGTGCTCAAGCGAATATGTTGGAATAGAAATCAGGTTTGGTTCAATTGGGAGTAAAGCAAATGGATGCCTCGGACATAAAGATACCCTTGTAACTTATCCAAATTCGCTATCGCAAAGCTCGGCTGAAATACATGTATTTTAGGGATGCCTTAAATATGTGTATCGATCCAAAACTAAGCGATACGAAGAATTCGTATTGAGCTGCAAGGAGGATGTGGGAATATAGAATTTGTATGAGCATTCAACAGAGCGAGATGCTGAGTCTGGATCAGGATAATGTGAGTTGCATAGAGCAGATCCATAGAATTGGATTGTGGCATGTGATAGGAATGAGTACCAGCACGGTTCGTGGACGAACCTGATTCTAAGTGGTATATTATGTAACGCCCCGCAACCGTACGGTACGTTACGCTGAGTCGGATTGAATGAAACAAATATTGGTTCCATTTGATTTGTTGGATTTTGGAAATAAGTATTGATTGAGTTGTTTCATGTGCAGATGGCTAGCGGATTCGATGGAAATCAGGTGTTCGTTCAGAGCAGTACTGAGATAGCTGAGTTGGAATGATAATGCCATCTTCCTTAGTCCGATCGATCGGATGATTTATAGAGCACGGCCTGCTCGCACGGTCATACCAGTTGAGTAGATCGCGCTTGCATCGGACCACGGGTTCAAGGGATTGGCCGTATCGGCAGGACAGGATGCCTAACGGGATCAATCATTGTGAGTGGGCTCTTTCCCTTCTCCTCTACTCCTTCATGCCTAATAATATGGAAAACACGTAATGGCTTGAACACTTGGGCTGAAACATTGGAAATCACTACACTGAGGCGTGCATAGAGTGTACGCCATTGGCTTGGTAGGATTGTGGCTTGATTTAGTTTGCGCGTTGGATAGTTGGAGCTAGAGTTGGAATATTACATTTGAGGCAGTTGGTTGGATAATTGGGATTATGCTTGGACAGTTGGAATGATGCATTGAGAGATTGGGAACATTGAGATTTGGGCGAGCGAGCGTGCATCCGTGCACGGGTATCACTTGGTCGCTTTGTCTTGCAAAGCGAGCAGTTATGGTTCAAAACCGAACAACTGCATCGGCGAGGGTGTTGTGCCGCATGATGGGGCATCGTGCCACGAATGGGGCATTGTGCCACTGAAACGGCATTGTGCCATGGGTTAGCTTTGAGCATGGGTGTTGCACCATTGGAAATACTGTGTTGAGAAGAGGCATTGTGCCTATGGGAATAACTTGTGAATGGTGCCTTGGGCTATATGTTGGAAGAATGGTTATGGATGTGTTGGTTGGATTATTGGTGGAACGAGTCTAGGATCGCTTGGTGGGACAAGAATATTCGATCCTCTCGTCATACCTACTTGGTGTCTGCATGTCACGGACAACCTGTATTGCACAGGGTTTGGTCTCCTCGAACGGGTACTCCGGGGCACCGGGACCGTTCGGCCATGGAGGAGACAATTGGGTAACGCGTCTTGGGCGCGGTGCCAGAGGTTGGAATCGATCCAGGTGGGTTAGCTACTTAGCGCTGTTTCGAGGAGAACCGCATTTGATCAGTCTGATCAAAGTCCTTTATGGCTTGGCCAGTGACTTCATATAGTATAGTGTTGGCTTGCTTTTCTTTTGTTGGTTTGGCTTTCGTGTAGGCGCGGCCACCTTGCCTCGGCAAGAGTGTGCACTGTGAGATTTGGATTGTAAGTGTTGGTTGAGGATGGATATTGAGGCTTGGTTGATGGTTCGACATGTTATCATGTTGCTTGGACTTGAGCAGGACGGTTTGCATGCTAGTTTTCCTCGAGTTGCTTATATATTTGCTTGTCGTTTGGTTTGAGTTGAGTACTTGCATGCTTAAACTGCTTTACAGCTTTCCTTAACATGTCATCCCTATGCCATGAAATGAATCTAGGATTCAACTAGAAAGATCACCATATAACTGTTTGCATTCACTATTTTTTACTTAGTGTCGGCTTAGGCGAGTGGGTTACCCCGCTCACCAGTACGGTTGTGTACTGACCCACGTTTGTGGGCATTATTTCAGGTACGCAGGCGTAGTGGCGCTGCTTGGATATACGGGACATGATGTATGAACTGTAAGTACCTTTGTGGGCTAGAGAAAAGAGCAAGAGTATTTCATCGCCTTCGTGACATCGCCTTCGTGGCCTTGTCTTCGATGAGGCATCTCATTTGGACCCTATCGTGAGCTTCGCTGCGTATACTCTGATTGTGTGCTTGGTACACAATACTTGACTTCCGCTGCAACTTGGTTGTTTCAATGATAACATTTGGTGTTTGACAACATCGCCTTGTACGAGCGCAACTCCAGGCTCGTACGGCATCACGTCTCGATGAGAACGATGGTCCTGCGGGAGAGCTGTAAATGTGGTGATTCACGTTCAGCGGGGACTATCGAGCTTGCGGGAGATTGGGGCATGACAGATTGGTATCAGAGCGCCTGGTTCATTTTTTCGGACTTGGTCCTTTGCTTCATCACAAACTCTAAATAGCTTCCGTGTGTCGTCTAGCTCTTGACTCTACTCAGTGCCGCATTGGATGTTTCATGCAATAAGTCTATTTATTACTGGTTGTGGCTGCATTTTATTCTTGGTTGTGTTGCCTTGGTTGGTTTTCGTAGGATTGTTTAGCCTCGTTAGGCGTTATTGCATTCGTACAGCAAGTTGGGTGGCGTTGTTGCATTTGTGCAACAAGTTGAAAGCTTTCGTTGGGTTGGGTTGGCTTGGCTTGTCGTTCAGGGAGTTTCTGATTGCATCGTGGATCAGTTGGTTGGCATACGAGATTGGTTATGCGGCATGTTGTGAGTAGAAGCATTTGATGAGAATGGATCGTTGCACGAGTTGCTCGTGTAGCGACTGTGTTGGATAGAAGTTAGAATTTTGGCTGTGGCGCATCGGTTGAGCATGTTTGAGTTTGGCTCGGGAATATCAGAATAGTTGGCACGAGTTGCTCGTATAACAAATGTGTGGAACCATTGAGTATTGGGTTGGATTACTTGGAAGAGAGATCGTTGCACGGGTTGCTCGTGTTGCGAAAGTATCAGACGGCTTTGAGAATAGCTGGAAGTATTGTGAATGGGATATGGCACGAGTTGCATAGTGAGATTTATGGAAACAGTTGGATAATTCAAGCATTGCCTGAGTTTTTGTGTCAGACTTGAGTTGAGAAAGGCATGATCATGCATGGAGAATGGTTCGAACGGATCTTGGATTCGTGCAGGAAAACGTAATGTGAGTAGTGACTTGATTCGAAGTGGTATATGGGATCAAACGTGTTAAGCAAGGCATTGGAAATATTTTGGTTGGACATCTATGGGAATTGCCTGAACGGACTCGTGAAACGAGAATACAAGTTGGTTGGTGCAAGTCGATTGTGTTGGAAAGAATGATAATGGAGCAAGCGAATATTGAGTTGAGCATATCGAGAACGGACTAGTGCAAATGGAAGTATCATTGAGCATAAGAGATGGACGAGATCGCTGGCGGGTCTCTGGCGGTCGCTGCGAGCACGGTGAGGTTGGGCGGCGAAGCTCGAGGGGGCGGCTGGGCTAGGGTGGAGGGTCCTGGCCGAGCGGGGTGAGGAAGAAGACGGCGGCGGCAGGCGGTGGTCTCGGGGGCTGCGGCGTCGGGTTGCAGGTGGCGGCGTCGGAGGGGGATTGGCCGGAGTTGAGGGGAGAAAGGGGTTTTTATAGAGGTCAAGGGAGAGGGAGAGACGGTGTCCGGCGGGCGGTTACGGGATAGGAAGAGTGAGGGACGACGGCGCTGGGGGAAGCCGGAGCGGCTGCCGGGGCGGCGGCGGGCGCGTAACGGCCGGCGGAGGGGAGAGCAACGGTCGGGGTCTACGGTTTGGAAGGGAAATAGTTTAGCGGGTTCGCGGGTCCGACGGGTCGGGTCGGGTCTAACGGATCCGGCCCGATCCAATAATTAGATTACGGGTCGGGTCCAAACGGGTCGGGTCTGGGTTTTGGGCCCGGATCCGACCCAATAAGGATTTGGTTCGGTTTAAATGAACCCGGTTCGGTTCATAAATTGGTTTGGTTTATTTAAAATAAACCCAGTTTATTTTAGTTTAATTATATAATTAGTTTTAGGGCTTTTAAAAAGCTTCCGGGGTCCAATAAATTCTCGAAAAATTACCCTATGTCTAGTTTTTCATTTTACACCATAAAATATTATTTTTATAATATTTTAATATTATTTATTATTATTTAAAAATCATTTAATAATTAAAACACCTGAATTTAATTACAGAAAAAATCCAGAAAATTCCAGAAAATTGTGAAAAATCCAAATTTAAAATTTCTTGAAAATCAGGGGGTTTACAGGCACGCTTTTACTATTTCAGAGATAGAGGCTTGAGCGACTTGTAATCTCGGCTATACGCCGCCTGTAACACTTGTTCATATTAAATAAAAGAGCTTGCTTTACTTCAACTTGTGTTTCAATGCTTCCGCTATATTTGTCAAGTCAGAGAACTTGATACCGAATCGCTATTCGTTTATGACTCCGCTGCACTCGGACAATCTGTGCGACTCTGTGGCTTAGAACTCTTACCGCCAGCTAATTAATCACGGCCTTGCACGGGCGCGGTTCACGCTCGTGCGGCATCACGCCCGGAGGGGTCAAGCGATCATTCCGCGGGAGCACTGGCGAGGGTGATTCCCGCCTAGCGGGAACGGCCGATTAGCCCGCGGTAGATCGGGGCGTGATAGAATGGTATCAGAGCCTGGCTTCTACGCCTTTGTAATTCAATTCGAATATCTCTGTTTCGAACACTCATTCGTGGGTTATGTGCACGCTCTCTCTCAATGCCTCGATGGGATGTTCCAACAATAAGTCTAAATACTTTCAAAATGCGTTTTGATTGATATAATTGCTTGTCTGGTTGTATGCTGCGAGTGGCCTTTGTGCCAACCTGTGCGAACCCTTGAGAGTATCGCTAGTAGCTTGTCCGATTTTTACTAACTCTAAGTTTGGTTGAATGCATTTATTCGAGGGACACCTTGAACTAGTGCACCATCCAAGACTTATGAAAAGGTGAAACTTGAGTGCTAAGACTTCGTTATCACTAAGCTGGTTGACGTGCTCACGCTAGAAATGCATTTCGAAAGTGCGCACGATCCAGTCTAAGCAATATGCTAATTTCGAAGCTTGTGCAAGTGAATATCCAAATAAACAAGTACAACGACTTGTCTAGGATTGCCTCAACCCTAGATTACTGCTTATCCTCAGTAAGTCTCGAGGCCGAGACTTTTTCTGAGTTGGGTAGGATGTAACACCCCGTTCCGCTCAAGCGGACTGCCGTTTCAAACGGCAATAGTGCAGCTATCCCGACCTGCTTTGCCTCGATCAAGAAGCAAAGGATATCCAGACTTGTCCCTACAAGATTTCAGCTTAGGCTTTCAGAGGCTCGCTTGACGTATCGCTCTACTGAGGCGAATCATCGCTAAGGTGGGTGGCTACGATGAACTTGTCTTTGCTTAGCCAGCACACATAAAATCTGGAATATTCATGCTAGTCACTAGGTGATTCACCCCCTGCATGCTAATAAGAATCCAACGCACCTAGCTAAGGGAATAATCCCAACTTGTATTGCTTATGCTAGAATATGGAAATTGAAATACTGCTTATAGTCAGACCCTCGCATGCCAAGTCCCCTAACGATCTAAATCTCGGTTTACCTTCGGGCCTGAGCAAACGTGCTGATTATGTTCCTTAGAAACGCATGCTTGTCTGCTTGTAATGTTGCCATATTTTCATCCAAACCCCGGGAGACTACTACGTAGTCGTTCCGTGCCTGAATGAACCTACAAGTATCCGGGGCCGTTAGGTCACCCAAGGCAGCCCCGAACCAGGGGAATGCATCAAGGCAAATCACTCACTGAACGTAGAATCATGGTTCAAGTATATCGTGTAATCGTGTTGCCTGAAATTGGTCAAATAATCGTGTACTCGTGTTGCCTGAAATTGGTCAAATAAATCACGTACTCGTGTTGCCTGAAATTGGATTGACCCTGACTTGCATGTCGCGGACAACTCGGAAACGAGGCATAGTTCCACGGACGGTCACCGGGGCACTGGGGCCGCTCCGATCTGGATGGAACTTCAAGTGTGGTCCATCGTGTGCAGGCGAGTGGTTTGCAGCATATCCTATACTTTGTTGCATTCCACTTGGCCTAGGACCACATCATGTGTAGTCTATCGTGTGTTGGCGAGATGGTTTGCAGCATATCGTGTACTTGGTTGCATTCCATCTTGGCCTTGGACTACATGTGCAATCCATCGTATACGGGCGAAATGGTTCGTAGCGCATCGTGTGCTCTCGTTGTGTTCCATTCTCGTCTGGGATTAGTCCTTTATGGCTATGCCAGCGACTCATGTTCATATAGATAAGTCATCCTCGCTTAGCGGCTATCTGCGTGCGAGTCATTGCATCGCATCAAAGAACAAGTGAGCACACCAAATATTGTCTCGTTCAATGACTCTCGTGTTTGCATGTTGCATATGCTATGCTCCTGAATGCTTATACTTGCCCGTGCTTAAATTAACAATGTTTGCCTTGGACAGGGAAGGCCAAAGGGTAAGTCTCGCCGTGTTTCCTCTAATGTTGCACGGCGCACTGCCACACGAGTTAGGCTATTCAAATATTTGCATGAAACTGATCCTAAGGCAACTAGAAAGACAACTTATTAGTTGTGCATGGAACTTATATTACGTGTTTGGATTTGTCGAACGGGCGAGTAGCTTCCCCACCAGTGCATTCAATATACTGATAATCCACCAGTTTGTATGCAGGGTGCGGGAGAACCTCGTTCGGTGTGGATGCCTCCTTCGTGCGTGCTGAGGTGTGGAGATCACTTCGAAGCAACGGTGCGTCCGGAATAGAAGCACATATACAAGACATAATATTGTGAACATCGTCTGATCATCGCATGTACAATCATTCCACTATTGTAGCCGCTTGGCACGCTTTTACTGTTTTAGAGAGAGTGGCTTGAGCGACTTGTAATCTCGGCTATACGCCGCCTGTAACACTTGTTCATATTAGATAAAAGAGCTTGCTTTACTTCAACTTGTGTTTCAATGCTTCCGCTATATTTGTCAACTCAGAGAACTTGTTATCGAATCGCTATGCGTTTATGACTCCGCTACACTCGGACAATCTGTGCGACTCTGTGGCTTAGAACTCTTACCGCCAGGCAATGAATCACGGCCTTGCACGGGCGCGGTTCACGCTCGTGTGGCATCACGCCCGGAGGGGTCAAGCGATCGTTCCGCTGGAGCGCTGGCGAGGGTGATTCCCGCCTAACGGGAACGGCCGATTAGCCCGCGGGAGATCGGGGCATGACATAAGGCAAGTAAAATACTCCATCACCAGAGTGAACAATTATGGGGAGAGCGGGTCCCCTTGTCGTAGGCCATGATTATTGCCAAAGAAGCCATATGGTTGCCCTTTAACCAGGACCAAAAATGTTGGGGTGGTGATACACTCCCTCATCCTGTCTACCCAAACATGAGCAAAACCCATAGCAAGCATCGCATGGCACACGAAGTCTCTTTTGACGGAGTCATAAGCCTTCCTCAGGTCCAGTTTGAGACAAGCTTTATTACCCCCTGGCTTGTTGAAGTCTCGGATCAGCACATGCGCTAATAGACTGTTGTCTGCAATGGATCTTGTAGAACTCCCAAAGAAGCTTCCCATTTGCGAAGAAGTCCCGAATAATCTCCAGAACAGCTACATTAAGGTCTTCCCAATGCACCTTGTAGAACTGACTCCCGAAGCCATCTGGTCCAGGTGACTTATTTGGGTCAGCGTTCTTCACAATTGCCTCGATCTTCTCCATAGTGACCGGAGTAAGAAGTACATTGTTTCCCGTAGGCGAGACCAATCGCTTGCAAACAATCTCAGGAAAGACATATATATAAGACTGTTGATTATAGAGCTCAGTATAGAACCTTACCGCCTCAGTTTGTAGTGCACTTTCCTCCACAACCTCCTTGGCGTCCGGACCGAGCAGTTTGAAAATATGATTACGGTGTTGCCTGGCCCGTATAATATCGTAGAAGAATTTGGTACACCATCTCCCTTGGGAAACCAGGTGCATTTTGCCCCTTGTGCAAGTTCAATTTCCTCCATCAGCCGCATCAAACTAACCTCCTTGCTGACCGTCCGCTTCAGAGCCGCCAAATCGTCATTTAGCATTTTCGCTTGCAGACCCACCTGGAGCTAGTGAAGGTGCGCCTCTTTCTCGGAAAGAGAAGTTTGTCGCGTACCTTTTCCCAAGCCTTCAAGCCAGCCTTGATCCTTTTTAACTTAGTCACCAGGCGATATTGGGGGTTGCCGCATACCACCGCTTGGAGACCCTCCAATACCACCGCTGGGTAACCATCCATACTACTCCATTTGTTATTATATCTAAAAGGAGGACGTCTCTGTCTAGTGATTTCTGTCAGATGTACCCGGATCGGCGAATGATCACTCGTTCCAACCGGGAGGCACTCTGCCAACGTGTCCGGGAATGTGTCAAACCAACTCCGGTTGCCCAGCGCTCGATATAATTGGCACGCCACTCTCTTGTGAAGAGCTTTATTATGCCAAGACCATACATGCCCCGTTCTATTCAGCGTCTGCAACCCTGCTTGAAGAAGACAACTCTGAAAGTCCGACAGGATCGTATCTGGCACCACTCGACCACCCACCTTCTCGTGTTTAAATAATAAGGCATTGAAGTCACCCAAGAGGACAAATGGACGCCGGAGTTGAGTGTCAACAAGGCAGGTAACATGAATGATCTCCCGCCATAGCACTTCTCTGTGCCGCCTGTCATTATGCCCATAAACTGCTCCAAAAACAAATGATAAGCCGCCTTTGTTGGTAAAAAAAGAGATAAATTAGTTGCTCTGACAAATGAAATACCCGGACATCCCAACTACTGTCATCCTATCGAACCCATATTCGCGCCATAGCACACTCCTCCAGGTTGTGAACTTGGTGCCATTGTGCATGTGTCCTCCTCTTGAGTAAACTAGAGGACTTAATTTTGGTCTCCAGTAATGCTACTATAGTAAACTTTTCCCGTCTCACAACCTCTCTAATTTCCTTCCACCACCCTAACAAACACGCACCCTGGACATTCCATGTTAAAAGAGACATTTAAATGTCAGAGGGTTCCCCTATAAGCACACATGAACTGCCAATAGGGGCATTAACAAATTCATTTTCCTCCTCATCCAACAACTCCTCGGGTCGAAGTAGTGTAGTAGCACTATTAATAATCAGTTGCCATTTAGGGTTGTCAATGCATAACAACTCGGCTCCCTCCAGTCTCCCATCTCGTGAGATGCCCGCCGCCTCTCGTAACGGACCCGAATGGCGTTTCCTACTGTTGTGAGTAGTTGTGTCATTGGCAGCCACCACCACCGTCCTCTGCTTGCGTGCCCTTCCTTTCCCCGAGGTGGATTTGAGACCCCCCTTGGCCATCGATCTCAATTCTCTAGTCTTCCCATTCATAGTACTGTGCTCATTTGCCGCGAACACAACCAAGGCTCCTTTTGTGCTTCCCTCATTACCCCCACATGTATGTTCTACTCTTCCTGCCCCATCCATCTTCATGAAGCCCTCCCTCATATCAACCTCCAAAGCAGGGCCTCCACTACCCACTGCTTCCTCTTCCACAAGAACATACGACCTCCCTTCCTCAATCAGCCTGTCCGGAGCCCGGTCCTCCATTAGCTCCCCTTGAGTCTCCATAGCGACCACAACCTCCTCTTGATACCCACTTCTATCCTCCTAAGCCTCCCCACGACCATCCACAGTACCATCTGAATCTTCACAATTTACAATAGACTTGCACTCCTTCTGGGGATGTCCAAAACAACGACATCGCTGACATATATTAGGAGGGATTCACATCCCCATGTTATCAACCATTTTTTTTTAAAGTTATCTAATCTTAACCATTGATTTGAATGGTTCAAATCAATGGTTCAGATTAGATGACTTAAACAAGATCCAACGGTTGGGATGCATAATAGGGGGGATGTGGATCCCTCATATATATATATATATATATATATATATATATATATATATATATATATATATATAGGATCTCCATGTTTGGTATTCCTTGTGAGGATAGGAAGTTTAGCTTATGAGGAAAGGAGGATGGGTGTAGGGATCATCTGTTCTACGCTTGTGACTTTGCATGGGATATAAGGAGAGCCTTGAGGGCTAAGTTTGGCATTGCCACCTCTCAGTGTAGAGGTCTGTCTTCGATTTTGTATGTTAAAGCGCAGAAGAGCATCGACATGTGAGAATATCGTTGGCTCAGAATAATTTTTGGGACGGTGGTATGGCACGTGTGGAGGGAACGAAATAGGCGGATCTTTGAGGAACTTTTTTTCAGTATTTTTGTTGTACAAAGAAATATTGATGCTGGCATAGATCTCTTTGATCCCAGATAACCTATTTTGTAATCTGGACTAGATCATAGTTTTAATCATCGATTTCATCTATAATATTTACCTTTATATATATATATATATATATATATATATATATATATATGTGTGTGTGTGTGTGTGTGTGTGTGTTTTAATATGACTAAGCCGCACTTAGTTCATCCTAATCCACTTAAGTTATCCAAATTTAAATTTTTGGTTCCATTCTTGTCCTGTCTTTAACAAAGTAAATTACTGTGTTTTATGCATAATTAATTAGCTTGATATCACCAGTACCTAACCTAACCAGAGAATATTAGTTGTCTAAAGTTTACTAAGTCAAAGGAAGTGCAAATCATACAACATCGCCAAGTAATATCAAAAAAATGGGAAATTTAGTGCATCATTCAAAGTTTACAAGTCAATGGTGTGGAGTAATTATATAAGACAATGGAGAAACAAAAATCCAGAGGGGAGTTGGAGTTGGCAGGAAGAAGAGGAGGAGGGAGCATAATATGGGGATATTGAGGTCAGTAAGGAGCAATTCTGGCAGGAAAGAATTAGCCGACCACAAGAAGAAGAAGATTGGAAACGTGCTCATCATAGCATGCACCATCATCTCCTTGTCCATACTCTCTCTTGTCAAGGCTCGCTACTCCCCCGTCACCTATGGTATTGGTCTCTTTCTCTTGATCTCTCATAATAATAATTCCTAGAAGGGAGCTAACGATTGTCACGATTATTAATCCGCAGGAAAATCACATATTGGCTTGAAAGTGCAATCACTCAGAACAGAGCAAAAATTTGAGGGCTCTCCCAAACTTGGTAAGCCTCCATTTCTACTCTCAATCCAAGAAATCGATGTGTCCAGCCCACAACTCTGATAGTTTCTAGTTTCCACAAGGTTGCTACTTAATAACCAAAAGCTATTAATTTTCAGGCAAATCAACTCAGTCTCCAGAAGATGAAGATGAGGATGAAGATGTAGAAGTAGCCGCCGCCTTCGCCACCACGGCTAATGCCTCTGACACAAAGATATTTTCCGGCACAGCCCCTCGGCCTAAAGAAGTCGAAGACGAAGTAAAAGCCTCCAATCCGATATGTTACGAATCGAGCGAGCGATCCGACACTTGCGAAGCCCGGGGGGACATAAGAGTGCAAGCAAGCACCAGGAAGATCTTCGTGAACCCTTCTTCGTCCCCACAAGAATGGAAGATCAAGCCCTACACTCGCAAAGGCAATCCCGGCGCGCTCGCCCACGTCCAAGAATGGTCACTTGTGCCCTTTCCTCGCGACGACCACAACAACCAATTAGCTCCTCCGCAATGCACCAAGAACCACACCGTCCCGGCCATGGTCTTCTCCGTCGGCGGCTACACCGGGAACTTCTTCCACGACTTCACCGACGTGCTGATCCCCCTCTTCATAACCTCGCGCCGGCACAGAGGAGAGGTCCAGTTGGTCGCGACCGACTCCAAGTCATGGTGGGTGGGCAAGTTCGGCCCGATATTCAAGCAGATCTCCAAGTACGAGGTGATCCACGTCAAGACCAACGACACGAACGCCGACGTGCATTGCTTCCCGGAGATCACAGTAGGGCCCGTGTTCCACAGGGAGCTTGGCGTCAACAACACGAGGTCTCCCAACTACACGATGGCAGACTTCAAGGTATTACATTTTTGTCCGTTAGATTCAAATGAATATGATAAATAATTGCGAAAGCGTGTCTGAATTCTTGTTTGGCCAAAAAGATCTTATAACGAATGTCTCTTTACGCGGTTTTAATCTTCCAACTTGAAAAGAATCTTAATTCTTTGTCTATCTCTATTGATCCATCCAGCAAGTCCGGACGGAGGGGGGCCTCGAACTCAACGAACACCCACGAAATCTCTAACATTTTTTTAATGTTGCATTGCACGTCTTGTGGGTCCACTGTTCCCTCAACTCCCACCATTAATAAATAGAAGGAATAATACACCCATGTGGCTTGATCCACTGATCTTCTCCCACACAACAGAGTTCTTTTACCTCTCATCGATTACCACAAGGATCACTCGAGTTCGGTCGGCTAGTATATATATATAGTCCATCCTTGTGTTGCACTCCTTTAATATATATATATATATATATATATATATATATATATATATATATATATAGGTTTTTAGATATTTTTAATTTGATTTCTCATTAAATTAGATGTATCTCTAAGATATGTATATATTATCTCTATGACAATTATACTTTCTTAATTTATTTTTTAATTAGACCAGTTTAATTTGACTTAATTATTTAGATTGTACAACACAAATATTTTTTACATACGTGACCTCTAATTATTTTGAATAACTCCAACACAAGGGGCTCCTGAGGAAGGCGTTCGGGCTGGAGAGGGCAACGGCAATGGGCGTGGACGGTGGCGGCGGAAGGCGGCCGAGGCTGCTCATCGTGTCGAGGAAGCGGACGAGGATGATCCTCAACGAGGCCGAGATTGCGGCAGTGGCTAGCGGTCTCGGGTTCGAGGTGGTGGTGGACGAGCCGGCGTTCTCGGACGTGGCGAAGTTCGCGAGGCAGGTGAACTCCGCGGACGTGATGGTGGGCGTGCACGGGGCGGGGCTGACGAACATGGTGTTCCTGGCGTGGGGGGCGGTGATGATCCAGGTGGTGCCGTTCGGGGGGCTGGAGAAGGTGTCGAGGGACTGCTTCGGGGGTCCGGCGGAGGGCATGGGGGTGAAGTATCTTGACTATGTGGTGGGGGAGGAGGAGAGCAGCCTGGTGGATGAGTATGGGAAGGAGGATCCGGTGGTCAGGGATCCAAAGTCAGTGCACAGGCGGGGGTGGAATGCACTCAGTGCAGTGTATCTCAAGCAGAACGTCAAGCCTAACACTGATAAGTTTAGGGATACATTGTTGGAAGCACTCAACAGTCTGCCTAGAGCTACCTGAGAATTTTCTTTTATATTTGAACATTTTATTTTATTTACTTATGACTTTCATGGATAAATATATATATGTTCCTTTGTAATTAGTGCATGCATTATTGCTTGTAATTAGTGCATTAGTCCAAATGCCATACATTATATGTATTCTTTTTCAGCTCACATAAACACAAGCAAGAACCCAAAAAATGGATCCTTATTTTTCTGTTTTGTTCCTTACAAAAAATAAAAAAATGAGATGCAGGTAATCTAACGATTTTTTATTGTCAGTTTTAAAAATTAACAACTCTTGTGTTACTATAGTTTTGTTTTTTTCCCCTCTTTTATGCTAATACCTGGATGGAAATTGTATGTTAATCATAATGTCTAACTTCCAAACTCCAAAGTTACTAGATGATTACGATTGATTGATTGATTGATTGATTGATTAATATGCATCGCTAATGTTGCTGACATGGATGAATACGTCGCTGAATACGTCGCTAATGTTGCTGACATGACAATATTGTAAGGTCATTAAAGACGTCACTGTTACGTCGCTATATAAGTCGCTAATTAGCGACGTTTAGCGACAGATCAGCACGTCGTTAATTAGCAACGTTGGGTCGCTAAACGTCGCTAATCTAGCGACACATTTACGTCGCTAAAAAACGTCGGTATAGCGACGTTTTTCCTTTCAGCGACTAGCTGAGTTCCGATTTCTGTAAAATGTCCCTAATTACGTCGCTAAAAGTGATTAGCGATATTTTATGGTCATTTAGCGACGTTTTTTTACGTCGCTAATTTGATTTTTTCTGGTAGTGATCTCGGTAATTGAGGACATCGGATACTTTGTTGTTGTTGTGTGTCGTGTGTCACGCGTTGGACCAATCGAAGTAGTTGATTTTGACGATGAACGTGAGAAATTGTTAGAATTATACAAAAGAGTATATACTAATTTCATATGAACCGGCGGAGTAGCCCAATATTTTCTTCGTCTCTTCTTCTTCGTCATGGTTCGGGTTTGTTGGTGGTGCAGAAGTCGATGTGACGGCTTGATAGAAGAAAATTAATAATATTAGGAAGGGAATATTTTTAGCAAATGTGGGATCAAAAATCATATAGCAGATGATGAATCAATAATAAGCTTGAATCATTTGTCATATATTAAGCAGAGTCACATCATCTACTCCTTAAACTTTCCGTCTTCTTTTCCTGGTTTCAGCTTGCAATAATCTTTGGTTATGACATCAAATGAATAGCTACTTGAATAACTATACTGCTAGAGCAAAAATTATGTCGGCAATCAGTATAATAATCTTGAATATATAAGTGTCTTACTTACCTAATCATAAATTAATAATTGGTAGTAGTTGTTGGTTAACAAAATAGAAGGGTGAGGAGCCACGTTCACGGGACTAACTTGTCATGATTTTCTTCTAGCAACCAAAGAAATCAAGGTTGAAGAGTCTAATTTGTATTATAACTAGTCGAGTTGTCCAATGGCTAGCTTAGCCCATGGAGTGTGAACCACTCATTATAGGAGGCTAAAGTCTCAGATGACTAGCTAAAAATCTAGAACAATTTTTAGAGGTTTGGTTGGTTCAACCATTTGATTTCTGTCGTATAAATAAGTATATGTTCTCTTATTAATTAGTAAAAATTAGGTCAGAGAGAGCATCACCTTCACATAATTAGGAACATGATATTCTCAAGTCTAAACCTTGATATGGGCCCAGGCTGGATCAGTTTATAAGGCCAAATTTTTAGGCATTTTCCGCCAATGGGCCTGCCCATTTATACTCACTATTCTTCTTCTTTTTTCAATAAAAAAAAACAGAAAATTTGTTTGTACGGAAATAATTTTAAAGAAGTACATTGGAAAATTGGTTTCAAAAAATTCAAACTACAGATAAATTTTGTCAGATTGACTGACGGATTCATGCATTTTATTTTATTTTTATTTTTATTTTTATTTTTATTTTTATTTTATTTTTGGGTTGTTGTGGCATGTTCATGCTTGGCACTTCATTTATTGGAAATTTTTTACTGGTACATTTTTTTCAACAATATCAAAAGTTGTTCGGTAGCATCGAATTTTACTTATTTTTTCATGGAACAACTTTTGAAAACAAGGAAATGTATATGCTGCTTTCAAAAGTTGCTTATGTTTCTATTTTATTTAAAACAACAACAACAATACCAAATCCGACCGGATCGGAGTTGTTTCACTAGTAATTTGTACTACATCCGTAGTTCATGGATCTTATATCATTCAATCGTTGATATCTGCTACTGAGTAATTAAGAAATGGAAATAAGCACGAGCACGAGGGGGTTACATGGTAAAAGTACCATCAGGTTTGTATGCCAGGCATTAAGAGTGTGGGTATCTGTGTGTTTTGTGTGCACAGTGAGATTCTCCCACAAGAGAGAGAGAGAGAGAGAGAGAGAGAGAGAGATTCTTGCAAATCTCAGTCATTTGCAAGATACCATGTGGCCTAAACATAACTTAGTAGCCACCAGCTAAGAAAATGAACATGTAATATTAGGTGGGCATGTTCAGTTGTAGTACATATATATTCATGCATGTAATCACCACTTTCTATTTTGAAATAAGTTTGCATTGTTCAATAAGTAAGGGAACTAAAGAACAAAGTATTAGAGTTCACAACTCATATTTGTCGTCGCCATTCTCCATCATCACTACTAAGCAAATAGATATTCAGCCTAGCTAGTTACTAGACTAAATATCCTGCCATTTTAATTCTATAACTTTCTTTCTTGCTCTAGCAAATTATGATTATCTAGAAATATAGTTATGGTGTGCAATGTTTTAAAAATCGGACCGATGATTGAAACCGAAAATCTTTGGTATAGATCGGACCGAGGTTCAACCGGAATTCAAATAGGCTCATTACGAGAACCAAATCATATAAGATATCCACATTTACTTCTTGGTTTGGTTCTTAAAATGTATGATTTGGTTTGGTTTTACAACTATAAGGTCTTTCAAAACCAAACCAAGTACCAAATAGTCCAAATCTCGCGTAATAAAAAAATTTGAGTTTTAAAAAAAATTAAAAAAAACAAAATAGCCGGTTCAATTGTGAACCGGTTCGACCGATTCATCAGTTAAAATTTGGTTCAAAGAAAAAACCGTCGATTCTTTAAAAAAAAATCTGGTTCAGGTCAGACCGGACCGATTTTTTTGTCCAATCTAATCCGATCCGATTCAACCGCCTGTCCGGTCCGATTTTGACAACACTGATTGTGTGGTCATACATAATCCACAAAGCCACTAATATTGCTGGGTACGTAAATACCCATAAATATATTACTGGGAAGACATAGGAGTCCGAAATTACAGAGTTTAGATCGATCTCCATGAAACTCAAAAACTCAAGGAGCATGTTTCCTCTCTAAGCAATAAAAAATTTCACTGTTAAATTAGAATTTATTTTATGCCCATGTCGATCTGACCTAAGGAATCTTGGTTTTTGTGATTGAATGGTTATGCAAATAATTATAACACTAGCTAGCAATCTAGATCCGTAATTTCAATAATATACAAATGGCAACCATGCATGAGGAAACTTGCATTATATATTATATATAAAGAGTTCAAAGTTTTTTTTTAATACTATTGAGTCTATAATTAATCTTGAGAGAAACATTATTCTCATGAGGAGTAGTTAGAATCATTAGGGTTTGGATTTTAGTAGAGAAGCTCCTTCTACTGCAGAAACAAGGTGATAAAGACGTGTGTGCTTCTAATTCTAAATTAAAAAGAGAGGATATTAATTTGTGCTGTGATATGCTAACAACCTTCAGATTTAATTTAACAACTAATTAAAAGGAAATATAGCAGCTGGCCGGCCATAGCAACGATCATGGATGTTAGTATATGACTTTGGCCTGCAAGTGGCCGGCTTCATCATGCTTGCTTGCATCTCATCATGGATCTTGGTAATGGTAAGGAGGACAAAATATTGCATTGTTCATATATATATAATTCAATCAAGTTAATATAAAACTATATTCCAACTACTTCTAAGGCTTGATAAGTGAAGTTTATTTCAAGATTCTGGAGTCGACTATTCGAACCTGAGTTACACTGATATTATTTTAAATTACAATGTTAATTTGAGGATTGTATGCTATATATTATTCCAATGCAAAACTAGCTAACAATAGTTCTTGACATAAAGTTGCATGTCATTTTGGTCCTAAATTCTACTATCACTGTATATGCTTACTAGTATGAAAATTCTAAGTTACTTACATATATAATTACTGGAGATAATGTTAGTTATTGTTATTGGATATATTGCTATTGTTAGGATAGGTAGTGAGTATATCTTTTCCAATGTTACTCTTTCTTATCTTTAGTTTTTGTCATTCTGTATAAAGTTCAGCCATTTGAGGCAGAAAGAATACAAGAATAATTTTAATTTTTATCCCATTATTTCATGGTATCATAGGAAGTTTTCAAACCTTGATTTTTTTTTTTTCGATCTTCTTTCGTCTAGTTCATTATCTGCTTCTTCTACGCAATGAGTGAATCAGACACAAACACTCTCAATCCCACCTCACCAATGAACGCCGCTCGTCAGGCCACATCAACGCGTCCCCTCGATCATACATTTTCGTTCTACCTTCATCCTCCGGATCATCCGGACTTGCAAATATGTCATGTGGTCTTGAAGGACGATAATTATCAGGAGTGGACAACTGTCATGAGGAACGCTTTCAAGGCTAAACGGAAGCTCGGCTTCATCGACGGCCGACTACTTCAACCGGACGTCAACTCCGAAGCTATCGACGATTGGTGGAGCGTCAACTCGATGCTTATGGGTGGATCGTTCAATCCACTTATCCGCTCCTGCGCACTTCGATCTCCTATTCCGAGACGGTTCTTGAATTATGGGACGATTTGCGTCAACGATTCTCGGTCGGTAACGGACCAAGAATCTTGCAAATTCGATCCGACATCGCCAATTGTTGTCAGGGAGGACAATCTGTTGTATCCTACTATGGCTCCTTGAAGAAATTATGGAATGAATTATTGACTTATGCCTCGTCTAAGATCTGTCATTACAGACACTGCTCTTGCGATCTCATCACTCAAATTCGTATTGAGGGAGACCAATAATGTGTATATAATAAGCAAAATCTTGCAAAGTATACAAGTGATATATTATTATATTTTCGGTCAGTCAAACTTGACAGGAGAAAATATAAAATCAAAATAAAATATTTCTGAGTCATGCTTCAATCTCTGACTAAAAATATATGTTCTAATGACGTGGGGTTAAAGCGAAGTTTTTCCTTACATGGTCAATAATTCAAGAAGAGTGACCCACCTAAAATGCAGTTTCAATCAAGCTATTTGAAACCATAAACTATGATTTAAGTGTATTACAACCCCCTATGAATTTGACAGGGATGCTAATTTAATTACACTTTACACAGATGATGTGCAAAGGGAGCTAGCTAGAGTCACATCAAACTGTTGGTTGCTCAAAAGCTTGTCGCAATTAGAATCAAATAGGTTTCGTTTATAAATTATAAACTAGTCATTTAATTTCGTAAGGCTATGAAGGCTTGAAATATGTCACAGCAATCTAATTTGCGATGGCGATGTTAATTCATTTTCTGAAAGAAAAGTGGGTTCCTATTAGTTCTGTTAATGAAAAGAAAGAAACAACAGTTAATACTAACTTTTATATAACCTAAAGATCAGTCGCAGATCGAGAGACCATATATATAATTACAATTGTATAATTAAACTTAAACTCCAACCACAAGCAGCCCTAATCAATGGGCAGAAGCCCCCAAGAAATATACACATCAGTGAAGCCCCCCAAGAAATATACTATATATTATTAGTTATTCTTAATTTAGTGAATCATGGAGAACGCTATATCTTGTCATTAATCTTCTTCTCTTGAAAAATTCTGTCTATACGGCTTAGGCTTAGTTTGTATTTGAACTCTCATTTCAAAAACTGACAGCATAGTGGTTTTTTTTTTTTTTTTTTTTTTACAGCAACTTGTAAAAAGAGCCCAAAAATATGTTGTTATTTTCCAATTGGCTTTGGAAGTTTTAGACCCACGTTAGAAAATCACAAATGTGTATATCTCAATATATAACTATGCTTAGTATTGATATATGCACATGGGGTGGAGGTCTATGTGGGTTGACTTTTCCTAGAGAATTTAAGTGTGAACTTCATTATGACAATCTTTATTATGTCACCACATTTGGGAAATTTTTCTTAGGAACTAAGTCCTGCAGGGACTTAGCGACTCAGACTCGGGCTCCTGCTCAAGGGCGCTAAGTGGCACTTTGTTGGCGCAATTTGCACTCGCATGGCGCTCATTCACTCATTTTATGTGCGAGTTACATGCACGGTTGCTCGCTCGGACGTATGCTTCGTTGAGCCATGCGGCCTGGAGCGCATGTGGCCTGAAGGGCATGCGGCCAGGTACGTATGCGGCTCGGTGCCCATGCGGCCAGTTGACATGCGGCCAGGAGCGTATGCGGCTCGGTGCCCATGCGGCCTGTGGAGAGTCTGAAGTGGAGGGGACAAGGCCTACTTTTGGCGTTTGGCGGTGCTTTCTGCCTCGTGCAGTACAACGTGTCAGGCGGCGCGAGCGGCTGCTTTCGGCGTTTGGCGACGTTGTCTGCCTCGTGTAGTGCAACGTGACTTGCGGCGCCGACAGCTCTGACACCGGAATTTGGGGGATCTGGTCGGTCAGCGCTTATGCGGCCTGGAGTTTCCTCAAGCCGCATAGGTGATGTTTTCTTTTATTTATATAGAGGACCTCCTCTTTCATTTGAGGAGAGTGAATACAGATGAAAAATAAAGAACACCAGATCATATGCGGGCCCAGAGTGTCTCCCTCTCACATGGTATTTTCGAGTGTTTTCGAAGGTGACTTTGAGCGTTCCATAAGTTCTTTTGTGAACTTGCTAGTTCCTGGGGGCAGATCGTCTGTACGACGAATCTTGCTTTGAGCAACGGTGGTTTTGACCACCCCAGCAAGGAGCTTCTCTTCAGTTTTTTCTTTGCTTCGTTCTTTCTCGTTATAGTGTCTGCGAACGTAAAGAGAATAACGTTTTACTTGATGCTTGTTGTAATCTTTATTTTCTTCGGAACCAATTTGTAACCTGCTCTTAGTTCGTGCTTCGTTGGAATTGAGAAATATCATATGAGGAACTCTTATGTGAATCTCTGATCTCGACGACAACTTGGATTCCAGTAGAGAGTGGACCTTCGGGTCTCGCAAGCAGCTCTGCTATGGCCTGTGTTCTACCATCTTTGATCCGTCTCGGAACTAACAAAATAGAACTGACTTAACATTTTTTTTTTTTTAATAAGATGTTACCAAACAGAGTTCGAATACTTTTCAGAAAAAGAAAAAGTCAAAAATAAGCAATCTCAAACCCAACCTTATTTACATCTTTTATAATAAAAAGAGATGATAGAAATGTAAATAGGAGTGTATCTTAGATGTATTGAAATTGTGGTAGGCCAACTAGCTAGGAAGAACTAATTTAGAAAAGAAGAAAATGTAGAGGGAATAATTTTGTGGAATAGAAAATGGTAAGAAAGAAACTTTATAATAGCACTAAACTTGTAATAGTTATTGTGAACAAAATGGAAGGAAAGCGGTATCCCTAATAGGACTCTTGAAAGAGTCTACATACTTAATAAAATATAACTATGGATCATTCTATATTCTTCTACAATAATAATATTAGAACCTCTGGAGAATTATAGATATTTTAAAATGGTCAAAAATACGAAACATCCTACAAATTAGACCAAGTATATAAAAATAGGACCTAACGACAAAACATCGTCCAATAGTAATAAACAACTAGATTGGTGCGTTAAAAAAAAATATGGGCACATGCAAATCAAGTTTATTTTTCAATATGCTAGACAACTAAAGAATGACAAAAAAACCTGCATAATTATGAGTCCCTATTACGTGTCTAGTCCGACACAAAATTTCGATGCTAGTTTACCGAATGACAATTAAAGGACACACATGATCACTGGTGTTCTTCTCCTTGATTTGTTCTACTTAATTGACAAAAAATTGCATGGTGCATCCTTCACCTAGGTCTTTTAATTGTATCCGAGTGTGAGCCAGAAACAGGAACTGAGTCCTAGATTAATGTTCGTGTCACTGATAATATATAGATTGGACATACATGGATGGTTGAGGCATACATATACTCAGGAATTTAATTAGTACTTTGGTGCATAACTAATTTTATATGTTCTAGTTTGTTGTATATCTCTACTGTTAATGATCTTTTTCTGATTTTTTTTTTTCTTGCTCACTGATGTGACAGCGAAGTACTATTTCGTGATTGTCAAATTTCTTTTAGACTCTCCTTTTGCTTTATAATTTTGATCTCCCATCATGATCCCTCCATTGACTATTCTCCGATTTTCTAAAGCTGGTTTTTTCAGGCTATTTGATATTATTCTCCTTTTAGATTAGGTATATTGATATTACCTCATGTTAGTTTAAAAGTTAAAAATATTCTCTAAAATATCGTTAAAAATCTGAAAATGTCGTTAATGAGTTTTAAAAAATATCGTTAATGAATTTTTAATGACACTATCAAGAAAAATATTCTCAACTTTTAATCTAACAGAAAGATAATATCAATATACATAATCTATGAGAAGGATAATATCAAATAGTCCTTTCTTTTCTATTCTAAGCCATCTCCTTCTGATCCTGTAAATTTCATGAGCCACAATAGCCAGGATTTAACAAAATATATTGAGCCTCTGCCTAGCTTAGCTAACACGTGGTGGTACTGGTTCATGCATGCTTAACCAAAGCACAAAAGCAAGCTAGCCTCACCATGTGAGGAATACTTGATCTTGGGGCATTAGGTGGTCAATTTCATCATTGTCCCGGCCCTCCCGGAATAAAATGTTTAAAGAGCGGTTGTTGAAGGCTTCCCATTATAACAACAAAGTAGGTAGAAATTTGATACTCAAATTGAAATTCAAACTATTTGGCAAGTGCATGCATGATCCCTTCCACCTTCCAAACATGGCGAGAAATGGGGCCAAGAAAAAATAAATCAAAGTTGCCAAGCTACTTCCCAATTGTCAACTAGAGCTACACTACTGTCCAATATTCCTGTCACCGCTCTTCCTGTTGAAAACTACATCACACCAAGCAAGGTCGGCCGGAGAGTTGATAGCCAAGCTAATTTTAGTGGCCTCTTCATCCTGCAGCCTTCTGTGAGACAATTTTTTTTATATCCTAAGGGTCATTTGTACGATTATAATCTCTTGCAGGTCACGTTGAGCCAGGAAGACTAAGAACTTACCGATTTTAGGATTGGGGCGGACTTCGACTAACCTCTATTTCATATATATTTTTGATTTTTGGTTTTTGGTTTTTCTTGTGAGTCGTTCCACAGTTAGTCCGTCCTAGTCCACTCTGGTCCATCCAAAGTCGAATTTTCGGTTTCTCCCTTGTTGAGGGTCGTCATAAGCAGAGGGTGTTGTCCAAGTTCGAAGTCTTGTCTGACGTACCTTGGACATCCGACACCATACTGCCACACCTCACTAAAGTGTGAATAAAAGAGAGCTTGTGTGTGTATGTGCATCCCTCTCAAAACTTTCTTTGTAGTTCTCTCTCCCTCTCCTCCTCTCTCTCTCTCTCTCTCTCTCTCTATTCATGAGAACAATGACACTCTTCCTTCATTAGTAGAATATCATAGAGAGCAGATATCAAGCAATCCATACCGAAGGATGACATACAAAACGCTTGTGAAGACTGTTAGCGGCCACTTCGAACACCGCAAGGTCGGACTAGGATTGCTCGCAGGCATTCTTCTCTCACTGACCTACCTATCTCCGTCTATATACTACTACTCCTTTCCATTACCTAATGGTAAACGTTTTCTGTCGATCGACGTAGCCAATGATGAATATATATTCTTCAATTATTTTCGTCTATGTATGTTTATGTAACCCATAATTGTATTGATTTCTGCAGTAAACTTGAACAACTCGACGTCGACAAATGGAGCTTCTACTACTAGTCCTGCAGTAAATGGCTTTATGAAGAACTCTCTAAACTTAGGTATATATATGTATGTACGCGGGTTAGCTTATATACATTTGTATGATCGATTTTCTGAGATAATATTAATGCTAATGCCAACGCTTCGAATTTATCCAAAAAGAAGTACAGAATCGCAACGTAACTGCTGATGAGAGAAAGCCAAAATGCAACGAGTCGACATGGAAACGAGAGCTTTGTGACAATGGTGACTTCGTCGTCAAGACGAATGGAAATTCGTCATCAGAAGCTAACTCAGACGATCATTCATTCGAGCAAAGTGTTGTTAAGACTAATTACACTCAGTTACCTGTAGGTAATTAGCCAAATATTTCTACTTGGTAATTGCTTCATTTCGATTATTAATTGCTCGCTATAATTGGCATTATATATTAATTATTATTTTTATCATTATTTCTTGAAAATTATATACTATAACTAAACTCTTGTATGGGTCATATTGACGATTGTTAGTACATTTAATTAATTATTCTTTTTGAGTTGTTCTCCAAAGAAAAGTTAAGAGAGGTGCAACTATTTGTCTAATATTTTAAGATTTTTATGTAACTGAAAATGATTTGGGTCATTATCTTTGAAACTTTTCCAATGCTAATTTCGTCTTCATATGGGTAGCATGAAGAATCTGAGTTAGTACACTGATATTTTTATAATACCACTGATTTCATAGTGATCAAGTAGACTTTGAGCTAGCGTATTTGCAACAGCAGTGTGGCATATAATGCACGCAGCATGTGACAAGAAAATACTTGGCAATTGCAACAAAGCTGCAAGTTATAAGGTTCCTAAACAGTGACCTTTGCTGTTGAAGGGCATTATCTGCAATTTAGCCTTTTATTGGACAACTTTTTGCAAAAAAGAGTGCATGATTTTTTCTATCATTCATATTGCTTTCTTGTAACTTTATTGTGCTTACTGCAGAAAACAGTAGTATCCAATTAGAAGGCATAAACGCAATAATAGACGAGGCAAAAGCCGAGGCGTCGCAAACTCATGACAATGAAACAATGGCACCCCAGAACTTGACTGCTACAATCTTAACTACTGATTCAAATACTGTTGAAGAAGTTACGAGCAATTCAAATCAGTCTGGTACGTAATTGTCAGAAAAATATTTCAGCGTACATTAATTTTTTTCCACTTGATAGCATGAAAATAAATACACGCAGTGGCAGCATGAAATAATCCTCATCATCAATTTACTATCAACGGGAGAGAAATCAATATGATTTATGATTAGTCCGGTCCGGCTCACAGAATAATTTCTGCATTTGTCAGGAATTGTACTGTACGTATAGGCTACAATTTTTGACAAACAATCTTCCATGCAGGTGACAAGGTAGAAGATACTGTGAAGCCAGTGGACACGAAGATTACGTGCGACACGAACTGGTACCGGAGATCCGACCGGTGCGAAATGGACGGAGATATCAGAATCCACGGGAAGTCCGGCTTGGTAGTATTGGCGAGCTCGTCGAGGATCAACGAAACACGGAAGATCAAGCCGTACGCTCGCAAGGCGGATGCCGCGGCGATGGCCAGCGTCAGGGAGCTCTCGGTTCGCGGAGGCGGCGGCGGCGGCGGCGAGCCGCCTCCTCGCTGCACCGTGAACCACAGCGTCCCTGCCGTCATCTTCTCCGTTACGGGATACACCGGCAACTTCTTCCACGACATGAGCGACGTCTTCGTTCCCCTCTTCCAGACCTCCTCCCAGTTCGAAGGGGAGGTCCAGTTCCTGGTGACGAACTACCGATGGTGGTGGACGAAGAAGTACTCCCCGATCTTCAAGCAGCTCTCGAACTACGACCTCATCGACCTCGACAACGACGACGCGGTCCGCTGCTTCCCGCGCGCGGCGGTCGGTCTCGACAGCGACAACGATCTGCTGATCGACGCCTCCCGTTCGAAGAACGGGTGCTCCATGGCGGACTTCGGCAAGATGCTGAGGAAGGCCTACTCGCTTCCGAGAGAAAGTCCGGCTGAGCTCATGACGAAACGTCAGCGGAGGAAGAGGAAGAGGAAGAGGCCGAGGCTGCTCGTGGTCGCGAGGGGCCGCACCCGCAAATTCACGAACATCGACGAGATCGTCGCGGCGGCGCAGAGGACGGGGTACGAGGTGGAGGTGGCGGAGGCGGAGCACAACGTGTCGCGCTTCGCGGGGGTGGTGAACTCGTGCGACGTGATGATGGGGGTGCACGGGGCCGGGCTGACCAACTTCGTGTTCCTGCCGAGCAACGCGGTGCTGATACAGGTGGTTCCGTGGGGGGACTTGAACTGGATTGCTACCAACTACTTCGACAAGCCGCCGAGAGCGATGAAGCTGAGGTACTTGGAGTACCGGATCGCTCCGGAGGAGAGCACGCTATCGGAGATTTACGCAAGGGACGATCCCGTCTTCGCGGACCCGTCCTCGCTGCACAAGCAGGGGTGGGACGCCATGAGGGAGGTGTTCCTGGTCAAGCAGAGCGTCAGGCTTGACGTGAAGAGGTTCAGGCCGGTTTTGGTCAAGGCAATGAAAATGCTTCGTAGTAAGAAGAACAATTGAGGCATTGGTAATTAAAAGGTTTTTTCTTTTTCTTTTTTATTAGGAAAATATGGAGGTATATATTTGATCTGCATTTTTTAGAATGGTTTTGATTATATCATTATCTCAAAAAATATATTAATTCTAGTTATCTTGGTATTTAGTGGCATATATAGCCATGTAATAATGTGCACAATGCATGTATCTTACCTTTATTTAAGAAAACAATAAGGGTTTTTTTTTTTTTTTTTTTTTTTACTTCAAGCAATGTGAATTGGATTACAAATGTCCAAAGCATTCTTGTCCTGATCAGTACCTTGGGCTAACCTATAAGAAGCTACGTTGCTCTCTCACGCTTGACATCTTCTATTGATACAGTCGCAGAAAGAAGAAATTATTCGGTGGAACAAGCTCACCAAGTCATAGTAGTGAATCTTAATTCTTCTTTCGATTATAGAGTCGAACGTAAACAGAGGACTTCCACTACATTCACCGTACCTCTGCCAACCGGACGTCTTGAGACTGCAGTAACTACATGACAAATTACAGACGAAAAATATCCTTCAGAATGATGTTTTATAACTTAAAAAATATTAAATCTAAACGACGTTAACCTCCAGACAAATTACAGACAAAAAAAAATTATATAGACATTTTCTCACCTCTCTCACTCAAGGGTCTCTCTCCGAAGGACCTTTTTTCTCACGTTCTTCTCTCACGTCTTTTTTTTGTCCTTCTAGCATGAGAGTGTGACTGAGAGAGATAACAGGAAGTGAGAGAGACGTGAGAGAGAGCTAGTGAGTGAGAGAGACGTGAGAGAGAGAGAGAGAAAGAGAGAGAGTGAGAGAGAGACAAGAGAGAGAGAGAGATCCGAGAGTGAGAGTGAGAGTGAGATTGAGAGAAAGAGAGAGAGAGAGAGAGACGTGAAAGAATGACGGAAAAAATAATAAATAAATAAATAAGGACCTTTAAAAAAAAATCGTGATTTGTATACTAACGGAGAAAGAGATACGGCGTTATCGTTTAATATTTTTTAAATATAAAACGTTCTTATGATTGGCGTTTTAATGCTTTGGATGAAATTTTTGAAAGTTAGATGTTCTGGATGAAATTAATGTAAACTTTGATATTCTGTATAAGAATTTCCGTATTTTTCTTCCAAAATATTAATAATTAATTTTTTTCGATACCAAAACTCCGACCGAAACCTCTGAAACCATGGATACTACTGATTTCGTTACCGTGAACCTTGATCTTATTGTCCTCCCAATATTAGATTGAATAACTCTCTTCCGACTTGCATGTGTTTGTTTGTTGGGAAACAAGCAGAAGAAGAAATGGAAAATAAAACCATTTCATGTAGAAATGACTACTCATCATTTTCATGGATCAACTTCCAAACACAACATTGAAGTTATTCGACCAATTTATGTATGTTAAAAACTTTATTACTGTATCAAATTTTTAAATTTTAGAGTGTTGGTTAGAGGGAAGAATTATATATTCTTCACCAAACAACTTTTTTTACTATCTCCTTGATACCAGAAAGTTTTGGAAGATGAGACTGAGCGCAAAAAAAATTCATAAAAAAATTTTTTTTTTTAGCATATGTAAAAAAAAATATTTTCAATGGTGAAACTGCAGGAGGATTCAAATCCAACCCTCTTCAACCCAACACATAAGAGTACTAACCACTACACCATAGAATTTTCATGTTACCTAGTAAATATTGTTGTTTTTACTTTTAGTTCGGACTATAGCTCGGATCAGTCCAGTTTGTGCTCTACGAGTGTCCATAGTATACATGTATATTATATAAATCATCTCAAAAAAATTTATCTTACCGAATTCGAAACAATAAACCATAAAATACAACAAAGACTTTTGTTTGATCAGTGTCTCATCAATCAGTGTCCCTCTCTTTTAGAAAAGGTAGAGCCCTTTAACTCATGGGCGTCCAAATAAATAAGAATTGATTGCAAAATAGAGTTTAAAAATATTAATAACTAACTAGTGGGCTCAAAATTGCTATCAACTGGCCATGCATGGTTAATAACCAATTTTGAGAATTTTATGATCCAAAGTTTTCTTCATCCCTCTCCAACTGCCTAGCTAGCTACTACGTACCACTAGTTTCCGAGGCTTCTTTCTTCCACGTTCGAGTCCCACTAGCACCGAAAGTCTATATGTTCTTCTGAGTCCACGTTCAACCTAACAAAACCCTTCTATTATTTCACCAACTTTTTCTGAATATATGTGGTCTCGATCTTGACTTCTTTAACTCGCTCATCTCTAACTTCTCTTTAAAAACTTAATTTGTTGAAAATATATATAACCCTCTTAAATATCGTAAGTCGAGATGGTTCTTTACATTTTGCAGTGAATTGAAAATACAAGAACATAGTTTTATATCGGTTTTTTTTTCCCCTTCTTTTGCTAAATTTGTGATTGATTTTGGTGACATAATCTTCATTTATCATTTCTCACTACTTCTTGTTAGGCAATTGAGAAGGAAGTTTAATTATATAATTAGTCCCTATGCTCAATGATTAATTAGATCGTACGTGATTAGGTGGGTTAAGCTGTCACGATTAGGTGGGTGGCTACTAGTCCTCTTTGAACGTCGACAATAATTATATGCCATCCATGCATGACTAGTTTCCAAATTAAACACACTTATAATAGTTTTCACGACTGCTAGGTTGGAAGTCCCTAAATCCATGGGGTGATCATGTGGACCTAGCTTGTATACTTCCTAACGTGTTGTCTAGTACTGTAGTGTTGCAATGTATTCTAATTTAATTATAATTAAAACATCTTATGTTAGCGTAATTTCAGGCTTGTCATATATTGATGTTCCTCCTAACTTGCCACGTCTAATTGAATGATTTTTTTTTAGCACGTAGTTGCTTGTCTTCACTTGAGTATAACTACGTTAGTATCATGCATGTGAGTTGGGTGTTTATTGGTATTTTATTATATTCCAAATTGGAGACGAGTCTCTTCCAATCAACCAACTACATGGCCTCTTGTGGCTAAACAATTCCATATTGTCTTCCTTTGAACTTTTATATTTTCTTCTTTGCTAGCGAGGATAGGAGACTTTTATTTAACGTATCAAGATTTGCTTATTAATACAGTTGCAATGAAAATAATCGATAAAGACTGACCCTTAGATGTCCAAGTCCAACAATATATATACACACACACACACGAAAATGATCTACCCTTCCCTTTCGCCCACCCCCCACGCACCCTTCGGAGCCCACCCCCACAAAATTCGGGCCTCCCCACCAATCCGCGGCTGACGCATGACCTGCGGGCTGGCCCACGCACGACTAACGTAGCAGTGCCCATATATATAAGGACGGAGCCAGAAAAAAATTTTGCAAAGGTTGAGAGTAGATTTGAAAAAAAAAAATTCATATCAAAAATTAAACAAAAATATATAAATATTCACACAACCTATACAGGATTCAAACCATGGATCTTCTATTGTACGTTCAACTACTCTACCAATTGAGCTAAGACTACTGCCTACTTAGTTCCTAGTAAAAAAATATTTTTTTTTAAGTCCGGACTACAGTTCAGACTAGCCCCACTTATGCTCCCCCAGAGACTATATATATATATATATATATATATATATATATATATATATATATATATATATATATATATATATATATATATATATATATACTACAATTCAGACTAGTCTAACTTATGCTCCCCCAGAAAGTGTATATATATATATATATATATATATATATATATATATATATTAAGAAGATAAATTGCATAGAACCTATTATAATGATTACACATAATCAGGGAACAGACACATGCAAATTCTTTCGAGCTTCCTAAAAAGTTGTATGCAGATGGAAGAAAAGTTATATATATATATATATATATATATATATATATATATATATATATATATATATATATATATATATATATATATACTTGCGATGAACAAAAATACTTTATTCTCTTCACCAAGAAGCATCATGTGTCTAAAGTTACAACAAGGTGAGAAATAGACTTGATAAAATTGAAAAAAGTTCTCTAGAATTTGCACCAACTCGTTGCCATAGACACGCTTTTGCATGCGGCTAATATATGGATTTTCTTGCTCAAATCTCTTCCATGATAGTCATAATAATAACAATATTAATAAATTAATCACTCATTCATTACTTTAATGGATACAATTTCTGTTAATACTATAAAAAAATATCAAACACACACGGTTGTGAGCTGGGCGATGCAGGAATTTAAAAAAAAGGTCAATTTTAAATGTAAAAAAAAAAATTCAAAATTTTGTTTAAAATAAAGTTCTCTATATCAAAGAATTTTATGTTCCTTGCAGCATCTATCGAGTGTGTATATTTTGTTAAATAAAATTTACTACAACAAAAAATAATAATTAATAATATTCATCATCAAACACTACTCTCCCTCGTAATCCTCTCTTTGGTTTACTGTTAATATTATCTTAGTTGTAGATGAAGAAAGGGAAACTGCAGAAAAATATAACAAGATTTAATAGGAATGTCATTGTTCACGTAAATTTAATGGAGGAATAAGATGGTTGATATAGAAAATGTAGCAGTATTACTAAGGAATCGAATCTCTTCAAGCGAAAAGTAGAATAGTGGAATTAGATTAGACATAGCAAACAGCAGGAGCAGTCAACGGGTAAATAGGATGGGAAAATGCTAAGTTCACTATCGAATGTTTACAACCTTTTTACAACCCTCTTTCTCCACCCTTGTTATGTGGGTCACACCCGACTTTATTTTTCATCCAATGAATGATTGTCATGTGGCACTCCTGCCACGTGACGGTCACGTGGTGTACACCGGGTCCCACATACCCTCATCACCCAATGGACGGCCGCCACGTGGACCCCACGTGGCGGTTGTAAAAAAAGTGTAAGCATTTGGTTGTAGGCGTAGCATTGCCGAAATAGGATGACATTGTTAACGAAAAGTATATATATATATATATATATATATATATATATATATATACACTATTGCAAATGACGTCTAGCTTAGTAGTTAAGACTGATGCATATTATCCAAGAGGTTGCGGGTTCGAGCCTCATGAACGTCATTTAATTTCTCTTCGAGGGAATTAAGTGGTGAGTTGGTGATGGGTGCATGCCTGCAGCGTAGGTGCGGTACAAGTACGGTGTAGATGCAGGCCAACAGATTGAGATGTGGTGGACCTTCGGGATGAGTTTGTATTCCTTCGGACCAGGAGTCTGTAACACAATTAACCTCTTCAAACAAACACAAAACAAAAACAAAATTATATATATATATATATATATATATATATATATATATATATATATATATATATATATACTGCAAAAAAATAATCAGCTGAGCCACTTGACACTTTTTGACACCAAGTGTGTCCACCCCCTAGGGGTGAGTCATATAAGTTAGTGACCAATTAGGACAAGACAAGAGCATAACAGATATGATGTCACACTATTTATGTTTCATATTCTGTTTCTATCCTATTATATGTGGGCTCCAACCGATATGAAAAAGAAAAAAAAAAATCCCACATGGTTTAATGCGTCATCATTGAATGTAAAACAAATGCTAGTCTAAACTATCTGAATAAGTGTAGAATATAAATTCGTTATTAGGAATTAAAGGGGAATATTTTTTGGGAGTTTAAGTATTTCAGAAAAAAAATTGGTTTAAAATGTTTGGAATATTTGTGAGCAGAAAAATTGGAGCTGGACCAGACTTCTACGGAAAAAAAAGAATTTTATACCAATATATAGTATAGAAAGGGTTTAGTTTTGAAGTTAGGTTGATAGAATCGGGTATAATTTTTTGTCAAATCTAAATTTTGTTATCATCTCGTTCAGATCAAATTATAATTAGAGTTTGAAATATGATGATGGATAATTACGACAACACTATTTGAATCACAATTTTGGCCTGCACTTCAATTGCAGTCACAGCCGCGATGAATAGCCTTTGGACCATTTATCATTTCCGAATTACTAACTATTGTATGCATAGTTCTGGAGGCCAACACTTTCTAATTTACTCTACTTTCTACACAATTGGTTTCCTTTTTATCTGACTAATAAGAGGATGTTTGGTTAGCTAGTTGTAAGTGTTGTTTCAATTACATCAAATTTCAATACATATCACTATAGAAGGTTTAATAAAATCTTCATATAACTACAACTTAATTATATATACCTTCAACTTGTATAACAGTTTTTTTTTTTTTTTTTTTATTACTCACACACAAATCTACATTCTAAATGGTTTCGAGGCCCGAATCTCTCCAACCAGGTCGGATGCGTGCTACGCTCCCACTGGAGTAATGCAACGTTGGCACAACTTTTATAACAGCTAAAGTGACTATAATACCGATTTCAGGGACTAAAGCTTCAAAATAAATATTTATGGACAAGAAAATGGTTTATTAACTTATTCCACATGCATGCAAGATTATATGCATCTGGTCTTTTCTGGTTATGAAAAAAAAATCGTTAGATTACATACATCTCTTAATTTTTTTTTTTTTTTTTAAAGGACTAAAAGTAAATAAATATATTTTTAATGTTAATTAAATTCACATGTCGCATTATTTTGCAGTGGAGAAACCGATTGTAACACCAAAGAGCAGCCTAGTGGCTAGCTAGCTAGCTAGAGTTTACTTGTTGAATTATCTATGCAACTATAGTCCCCTCAGTCACAAAAGACTTGATTAAAAGACACCACCACCAACACACTACTGAAGAAAAATATATCCAAAAATGTGAAATAGGAGATGGCACCTAACCAACAACTCAGATTCCTTCAAGTCATAAGGAAACATGCTCCACACATTCTCTCTCGATCATCACATGATCTTTCCTCCTTTATTATGTGAGAGCTAGCTAGAATTCTATTATTTTAGTTCGTAGTAGTACTATATATAACACAAACCAAAGAGAGAGCAATTATTCTGGCAAAAAGATTAGCTAGGGATCAATGGAGAAAAAACAACAGCTCACGAAGAGCTTGACCAGGTTCCAGGACCAGAAGGTCGGCCTAATGCTCGTCGCCTGCTTCCTCGCCTCCATGCTCTTCCTTGTCCTCTCCAAAGCAAACGATGACATCTCCCTTCGTATCCGTAAGTTTTTCTATGCGTTCGTTAACATTTGCATGCATGCACTATATATATAACATTGTAGTAGCAGTACGTCCGCATAATTAATTCTCATGCATAGTATTTTGCAGTCACCCCAAAATCGTCGCTGGTCGCAGTTTCAGCCCGTCTCAAAGCTGGTGACAACAACATGAACTCTAACGGTGGGAACAGTACTAATTAAGGCAATATATAGTTACAATTGTTGGATTTGAATTACAAACTGAAATTAAAAGACGAGAGTATCTGCTTAAAAGATACCAAATGTAATCTCAGTATTACAATTCAAATCCAACATAATTTTATGCCATGAATGAATTAGTATTTAAATCCATTTTATAACCTTCGTTTGAATGCATGCAGGGACGATCGAAAGTAGGAACCCGCCACCATTATGCGACGTCGCACAGCCAAGATCGGAATTTTGCGAGATGGACGGCGACATCAGGATCCATGGCAACTCCTCCAGCGTCACCTTCGTCTCGACGTCTGCCGCGGAGCGGAAGGACGAGTCGTACACCATCAGGCCATACGCCCGCAAGGGCGACGACATCGCGACGAGCTTCGTCAGAGAAGTGCACGTGGAATCGAACGTGGCCGACGCGTCCCCTCCTCCCCGTCGTTGCACGGTCAACCACACCGCCACGCCCGCCGTGGTCTTCTCCACGAGCGCGTACGCCGGGAACATCTTCCACGACTACAGCGACATAATGATCCCCCTCTTCCTGACCAGCCGGCAGTACCAGGGCGAGGTCCGGTTCCTGGTCGCCGACATCAACCCCTGGTGGCTCAACAAGTACAAGAAGGTGGTCGAAGGGCTCAGCAACTACCCGGTGATCGACTTCGACAAGGACACCGAGACGCGGTGCTTCTCCCACGTCACCGTCGGCCTCAAGTGCAGCAAGGAGCTCAGCATCGACCCCTCGAGCTCCCCCAACGGCTACTCCATGCCGGACTTCACCAAATTCCTCCGGGCCTCCTACAACCTGAGCCGACACGCCGTCGGGCCAGCGAAGACTAAGCCGCGGGCCGTGATCATATCCCGGTCCCGCGCCCGGGCGTTCACCAATGTCGAGGAGATAGTCCGGCTGGCACGCGAGACGGGGTTCGAGCCCGTGGTCGCGGAGGCGAAGGTGGGGTCCGACGTGGCCCGGTTCGCGGAGACGGTGAACTCGTGCGACGTGATGGTGGGCGTGCACGGGGCGGGGCTGACCAACCTGCTGTACCTGCCGGCGAACGCGACGGTGGTGCAGATCGTGCCGTGGGGCGGGCTGGGCTGGGTGGCCCGGTACGACTACGGCGTCCCGGCGGTCGACAGCGGGCTGAACTACCTGCACTACGAGATCAAGGAGGAGGAGAGCTCTCTGGTGGACGTGTTTCCGAGGGATCACGCGGTGTTCAAGGATCCCTTCAAGTATCACAAGCTTGGCTGGATGGCCATCAGGGAGATGTTCATGGACAACCAGACTGTGAAGCTCGATATCAACAGGTTTAGGCCTGTCATGTTGGAAGCACTCCAGACTGTAAGGCGGCAGCAGCAGCAATAGTGTCGCACAAAACATTAGATGATTTTTTTTCATTCTTTTGTTACATATTATAACTATTGTAGCTGAGATTAAGCATATATACTACTATATATATCCAGTAATGATCAACTTCTTCCACAAGAGATCAATTTATAATATGAATAACTTCTTTTTCTTACCTTTTCGTTTTCCCTCTCTCTTTATCATTACAATGTCAACTCCCTGTTATAATTTCTTTTTTTTAATTACATATAAATTTCGATAATTGAATCAAATTTAACTTGCTTCCTTGAGTAAATATGGTTCAAGGAGAATAGGCTAGGGTTCGAGAATAAATGTAACTCATTTTGCTAGAAAATTATAATTTTATTTATTACATATAAATTTCAATAATTAAATTTAATTTAACTTGCTTCCTTGAGTAAATATAGTTCACAGAGAATAGGCTAGGGTCCGAGAAAAAATGTAAGTCATTTTGCTAGAAAAATATTGTCATGTCCGACGTAACGCTCGATTGTTCAATAATACGCTCTCATTAGGATCCGAACTCTGGTAGATGTGACGGATGCCTCCCACCTCAGCCATTTGAGGTAGAGATCATTGACAGTCCAAAGCCTGTTTATGAAACAAGACCTGGATTAAAGCTGATGTGACTGTAGGGATTCCAATCCTCGGTGCAGGATTCGAGGCGGTCAGGATGACTGTCTGTTTTGTCGGAGTCATAGATGCTCTGATGTGACTGTAGGGACGATGCGTCAAAGGGCGGCATGCGTCTCGGGAAGTCATGTATCCGAGGGTGTTATGCGTCCACCCCTGTTATGCGTCTCTTGCTTATTTGTTGACTGTAAACTGGAGCGCATGGAGAGAGATTTTTCCTTCTTCTACAAGTCTCCCTTCAAAGTATTCAGGATTGGCTAAGTCTGGAATACTTTGAATAAGAAGCATGAAATCAGCACGCATTCACTGTCCGTCTCCTTCTGCTAAGTTCGTCAGGTTGACGCATGTAGAAGTTGCCGCATGGAGGGCTCTGTCATGCTGTCAAATCTGTATTCAATGGCAAGATTTGGTTCTGTTGGGATTCTGAACCGTCTGATAACACGGAGCCCGAGGCGTCGATTTTCGAGGAGATAAAAGAGGATCACGCAGATCGAGGTGTCGGGTTCATACTCATTAACCGCTCGGTTCATTGTCTTGATCCCTTCACGTGGTTTTGGAACCTATAAATAGGCAGTCAGGGGAAGAGAGAGAACTTTTATCTCCTTGCTTCGTTTCATCTTTTTCCTGTGAAGGATGTCGAAGGCTGCGACTCTCCTCGCCGAAGAGTATATCAGGGGTGGTCTCGCTTCGTGGTTTTCTGATCTGGATATTTTTCCTGTGAAGAATTATTTTCTCCCGTTAGAGCTTCGTGCTGATAACGTGTTAGAATAAACATAAAAGAAGGAAGAAGAAAATAGGAAAGAAGATTTCTTATTCGTGTAATCACATAGTGGGAGGTAAAGGCCTTATTTATACAACCCAATGAAGGTGTAATACTAATCTCTAACCAATGTGGGACAAAAATACAAAGTGGGAATCCAACCCTTTAGTAACCCATGTTATAACACTTCTTTCTTTCACACAACTTTATCCTACTCTTGTAATATCTTCTTCTTTCGAATTCATTTATCTGTGGTTTCAAACTCTATTATAGGATCTGAAAGTTTTAGAAATCGTGACAGTCGAGTTGGAAACGACGAAGGAATGCCAAGATTCTGACAGTCGTGACTGTTGTTCAAAATGCTAAATTAAATCCTGACAGTCCTAGGACAAAGAGTCCTATATATTTCTGTCCTAGGACTGTCGAGATTATGGCAATCATAAGACAAAGAGTTTTCTGTCTTACGACTGTCAGGATTCTTGTAGTGTCATTTATTCGGCATACCCAATCTGATTCCTACAATTTTTAAAGCTTTCAAATTCCTATAATGGAATTTGAAATCATCAATAATGGTGTTCGAAAGAAGACTAGGTTGCAAGCTGAGTGGTTGAGGAATTTGAATGTTTGACATGGTGTGTTATTCACAAACAAATTTGTGTATTGTCCCCTACCATTTTTACAATTGAAGAGTAAGTGTTCCCTATCATGTGATAATCCATATTACTTTTGATGTTGTTCCTAGTATTTTTATTTTTTGATATTTTGATTCGTTTTAGCATACATATCAAATGTTCCATATTACAGGTATACAAATTAATATGTTGTACACTATCGGTCGAATCTTTAGTCTCTATGACATTTTCGAAGTTGTACCATGTATTCAACTTATCATCCAATTTGGTAGGTAGATTGTGTAATATTATATAGGAAAAAGAATATCGGCCGAAAACGAAACCAAAACAGAGACCGACGGGGCACACGGCGGTTCCTGATTGGTTCGAACCGATCTCCCAAAAACGCACTCTTCGCGGGGGGGGGGGGGGGGGGGGGGGGTGGAACACAAGTCCACGGTCTGGCGTGCAGTCATCCTTACGGTCTGTGTAGTAACACTCTATTATATATATTATTGACTAGGTGCTATTTCAAAATTAAATTTTGAAAACATAGCCTTGATGATGGGATGGATATGTTTTTATGCTAAAAGAAGAGGAATAAATAAGCACCCAAGGTTGGCAATCAAAGTAGCGAATTTGGGAACAACCAGCCATAGTCTATTGTGAATGGCCCACAGCAATGGCTAACTCGACCCAAACAGTGATTGCAACAATTCACGGCCTCACCTGAGCCTCCAATTTGGTTGTGTCCTAATTAACTTAGTTATTCACACTTACGCACACATCTTTCTGGAAAAAGAAAAAGAGTGTACAAAATTAGATCCGTTGAAAGTGATCAGCACGTTCTACTTTTGTTATTCAACCACCAACTATTTGGTAGGTCAGTGTGTTTCACTGACTAAATAATTTGTGTTTGATTGATGGGGACGAAGAAGAGGACAAATGGTGGAAATATTCAAGTTAGTGTTGGTAACATGTCAGCAGCCGAACTGGACTAGTAGTGTACTAAAGTATATGGTCTAAAACTATACTACCATACCAAGTCCTTCTGGCCGGAAAATAGCCATACAAGTCCATTATGGTTGGTGATATAAAATCCGAGGGTCCAGGTACCGAATTCAGCTGGTTCTTGTAGTCAGTGAAATTAGACGGATGGTCTCGAAATCAAACTGCAGGAGAGATATAGAACGATGAACCCAAATAACATACAATGTAACGTGTACAAAATTTCGTACGTATCGTCAGACATCTCAAAAAAACAAAATAAAATAAAATAAAATAAAGAGGTTCAGGTTATTTATGTCTTGACTTTAGAAAAATTACGAACTAATATTAACAAATGTATTTATGTATGGGGCAAGCCGCCTTATTCTTTGAACACATTCAGGCACACGATATGGTTCTCTCGGAGTATAGGCGATAGTGGAACATGTTCATGCAAACACATACTTTTATACAAGCGTTTTAGGGTCTCTTAGTTAAGCAGACATGTTTGTTTCAAAGACAAGCTAGGTGAGTTCATTCATTAGCATGCAAGACAGGTTCTATCATTCTCTTATTCAAAACAAGCATTCAAAATACTCAGGTTAGTATTAAGGCGTGCAAGAATCAGAGAACGAAGTTCTACCCACTCACCTTGATACATAATGCCGATGCGGAACGGGACATTACATATATCTTTAAAAAAAATTGTGTCCCGTATCCTGTGTCCTACTGGTATCATTGTTGTATTCAACATAGTTAAGACTTAAGAATAAAGGGTAAACATTGCAGTTGAGCATGCATTGCAGTTTTTTTATCAGTCAGAAAATTAGCATAACTAATTTACTCAATGTAGTTAGCTAATGTAGTTAGGCTCCTGAATTGAAAAGAATAAAATATACGTCAGCAGCAGGTATAATAAGCTGTCTCCTGGGATGGACGCGAGGTCGTCTAAAAAAAAAAAAAGGGTATAAGCTGTCTCTAATGATTAATTAGCAAATATTACTTAAACAACTTGCCTGCATATTTTGACACAAGAATCTTAAAGTTTTAGTACCTTACAGTTTTCTTTATTATGCATGTTAAGGTACTGCAACAAATGTGATGCAATACTACAGTATATAAAGACAGTGCTTAGGAACATCGTAAATTATAGTTTAATTATTTCTCGTATCAGTTTAGGAACATCCTAACAGAATACTTCATCATCTTCTACTTATCCTAATTATATTATATGTTCAATAGGTATTCTAATTTTAATCACTGAATCTTTCATATTCGACCGAATATATCATGTTACATTGTAAGGTTATTCGTCTTTTAATCAACTGAACAAATGATTTGTTATGTAATACTATATTCTTTGAATGACTTTGTGGGTGACTCTACATGAAACAGCGCAAACTTATGCACGGGCATGTTCTTTCGTAATTAGAAGCAATTGAAAGTTTTTAATCATGTGATACATGTTGGTGTTTTTCACTTTGCTTTTGGAGTTTTAGTTTCACATTGAAAAACTATCAATGTGTATATTTCAATATATAGCTTTGCTTAGTATTGGTATATGTGCATGGGGTGGTGGCCCATGTGGGTTGACTTTACTAGAGAGATTAAGTGTGAACCCCATTATGACAATATTTATTTTGTCACCACCTTTGGGAAGTTTCCTTTAGGAGCTAAGCCCCAAAGCGACTCGAACTCGGGCTCAAGGGCGCGAAGTGGCACTTTGCTGACGCACTTTGCACTTTGCACGTCAGGAGCCATGCGGTCAGGTGCGCATGCGGCCAAGGGTCATGCGGTCAGGGGCACATACCACCAAGTGCCCATGCGGCCTGGTGCGCATGCGGCCAGGAGCCCATGCGGCCTGGAGCTATGTGGCAAGCAAGTTAGCTTGAGCAAGTCAAGTGTGGAGGGGACAGGGACTGCTGTTGGCGGCTCGGTGCGGCGCTGTCTGCTCTGTGCAGTACAACGCCCAGGCAGCGCAGGTGACTCTTTGTGCCACGTTGTTGCAACTTTCGGCGCATGACGGCCATGTTTGCTCTGTGCAGTACAGCGGCGCAGGCAGCTCATGCGGCCTAATTTTTTTCTCAGGCCGCATGGAAGCTGAAATCCTCTTTATATAGAGGCTCTCCTCTTTAATTTAGGTTGTTGGAAAATTTGAGAAAAAGTGAGAAAAACCGAGAGCACCAGCAGGACCTGCAGCAGTTTTTAGCATCCTTCCAAAAAAATCTTTCGAGTGATCCAAAGGTGACCAAAAGCATTCCAGAAGTTCTCGTGTGAACTTGCTGGATCTTGGGGGCAGATCGTTGTATAGCACGAATCTTGCCTTAAGCTCTGGTGGTTTTGATCACCCCAGCAAGAGTTCCCTTCTTTGTATTTCTGTTCTTGTTTTCGTTCTTCTCGGTGTAGCGCCTGCGAACGTAAAGAGAAGAATGATTTTCTGATTCTTGTTGTATTTGTATTTTCTTTGGGTTATAAGTTTGTAACATATTCCTTGTTTAGTGCTTATGTGGGGTTATGTGTCACTGAAGAGAAACTCTTGTGTGAATCTCAGTGCACCAACTTCTCTTCTAGAGTTTGTAAAGATGAACTCTTATATGAGTCTCTACTTTATGGCTACCTCTTCTTCTTTGATCTGACTTCGGGACTAACAATCTCAAGGCAAGATCCGAGTTAGAATGGACAACCGCTCAAACCTTCTCGATACTAGCATTCACAAGCTTGAGAAGTTTGATGGCGAACACTACAACATTTGGAAGAGGAAGATCTCCTTGAATCTTCGTCTTGTCAAAGTTGCTTATTTGTTGGTTGATCCTGAACCTACCATTCCCGAAGATGGAGGAGATCTTGCAGTTGGTATGGCGCAAGATGCGCACTCCAAGTGGAAGGAAGACAACGACATCTGCAGGTTGTTGATTCTCAATGCTATGGACGACTCGATGGCAGAGTCCTACAGCAAGAAGGAGAAGGCAAGGGATGTCTGGGAATCTTTTGAGAAGCACTATAAAATTGACGAGAAAATGTCAAAAATCCATCTCGTCGAGAAGTTATTCACTTTGCAATTTGAGGACGAGAAGGTGATGTTACTATAAGTTAAGAAACTTCTGAAGATGCAGCAGAAACTAGAGGAATGGGGCATGAAGAAGGAAGACAAATTTATGGTGGGGGATATCATCACCAAACTTCCTCCAGGCTGGATCAGGTTCAAGGCTGACATGTACCGTAAAGAGATGGAGATCCAGCTCGAAGATCTTCTTCACTGGATTCACATTGAAAATGAAGCCAGGGGGCAACTTGTCACGCCCCAATCTCCCGCAAGCTCGATCGTCCCCACTGAACGTGAATCACCATGTTGTAGCACTCCCGTAGGACAATCATTCTCATCGGGACGTGATGTCGTACGAGCCTGGAGTTGCGCTCGCACAAGGCGATGTTGTCAAACATCAAAGTTATCATCGAAATGACCAAGTTACAACGAAAGTCAAGTATTGTGTGCCAAGCACGCATTAGAGTATACGCCGCGAAGCTCTTGATAAGGTCCAAATTAAAATGACACAAAGAAGATTGCCTCAAAGGCGATGTAACACTCTTGCTCTTTCTCTTGCCCACAAAGGTACTTACCGTTCCATACATCATGTCCCGTATATCCAAGCAGCGCCACTACACCTGCGTACCTGAAATAATGCCCACAAACGTGGGTCAGTACACAGCCGTACTGGTGAGTGGGGTAACCCACTCGTCTAAACCGACACTAAGTAGATAGTGAATGCAAACAGTTATATGGTGATCTTTCTACTTGAATCCTAGATTCATTTCATGGCAGAGGTATGACATATTAAGAAAAAACTGTAAAGCAGGTTAAACATGCAAGCATTCAACTCAAGTTTATATATAAGCAGATATATCAAACTCAAAGGAACTAGCATGCAAAACCGTCCTAATCAAACTCAAGCAACGAGTGAACCTATCGAACCACAATCCAAGCCTCAATATCCATCATCAAACCAAGCCACAATCCAAGTCTTATTAATCCAATCATCGATATGCACACTCTTGTCGAGACAAGGTGGCCGCCACCTACACGAAAAGTACAAAACAAACCCAAGCAAAGCAAACCAACTCTTATCTATATGAAGTCACTGGCCAAGCCATAAAGGACTGATCAACTGCAGGTCTACCCGATCCAGTGCTGAGTAGCTAGCCCACCTGGTCGTATCGAACTGTCGGCACCGCGCCCAAGGCACGTTACCATTTGTCTCCTCCTTGGCCGAACGGTCCCGGTGCCCCGGAGCATATCCCGTTCGAGGAAACCAAATCCTGTGTGCAACAGGTTGTCCGTGACCAAAGTAGACACCAAGTAGGTATGACGAGAGAATCGAGCATTCTCGCCTCACCAAACGATCCTAACCTCATTCCAACCAACTATCCATAACCATTCTCCAACTATATCCCAAAGCACCATCTCAAGTTATCCCCAAAGGCACTATGCCACTTCAACACAATGCTCCAATTGGTGCAACACCCCTCGCTCAGAAAACTTCGTAGCAAAATGCCCCAACAGTAGCACAATGCCCTTACCGATGCAGTTATCCAGTTTCGAATCACAACTACACACTTTGCATGACAAAGCATCCAACTTGATACTCGTGCACGGATGCACGCTCGCTCGTCCGCCCGAAGTGCCTCGATGTTCCAACCAAGATGATCCACTCAAGATCCAACTGCCCAACGCAAAAACTAACTCAAGCCACAAATCATATCCAACCAAATGACGCACACTCTATGCATGTCACGACCCGCACCCGGATATTCGGGCACGAGTACGTGGGCACGTCCAGCCTACACTGCAGTGTCGGCGGTAGTACGCTGTCTAGGTCACAAGTAATTTTAAATCTATCTCATCCACAATAAATAGACAAGGAAAATAACAGGAAATAGGAATGCTAACTTTTATAAAACAAGTTGTGACAACAGATCCATAGTTAATACAAAGCCAGAAGATAAATCGGGGACAAACCCGAGTATATGCTGAAAGGAAATAAATAAGTAGCTACTGCTAACTACTCTGCAGAAGTAGCCTCATGGGTGGAAACTGGCTCCTCATATGGGTCACCTGCTAACTCATAGTGGCCATAATAGGTAGGGGCAAGGTCCTCATCATCGCCTAAATCAACGGATCCAGTCAGGAAAGGAGCAAAGTACACAATGCACAACAAGATTAAACTAAACATTTATGACAATTGGAAACAGAAACTGATTGTGTAACATATTGAGAATATGCATAAAAGAAACAACAATAACTAAGAGTTAATGCTATAAATAGGAATATGAGAAAGCAAGAGTAATATGAGACAGGAAATGAAACTACAACAGCCAACAAGAACTATAACAAGACAAGAAGCTATGTGTGTGAACTTGTGTTTATTTTAGAATACATAGTTGGCATGTAGGGGTTTATAAGGCTAATCCGGCCGTCATAGACGGCTATTAAACATGAATAATCGAGATCCGACTGAGGGTACAGTCGCGCACCAACAGCTATTAAATACGGTAGGGGGAAGGGTAAACTACATGCCTTCTAGTATTCTCCCACCCGACACGAAAGCAAGACATGAAAAACCAATATTCAAGACATGAATCCAGTGTTCTAATACTACGTGTAATCATCAAGGGTACTAGTAGAGCATGAAATTAATTATCATAATATAAAGATTTAAACTTGAAGTGCAGGTACTTGCCTGATGTTTGGATCCAATTACAGTTTTGTGTCTCGAGAAAATTCCAGAAATGAGTCCAGATGCTGAAATAAATATTACCATCATGCTCAGAAGATATCAAATAGCTAGAAATGCCTGTCCTTGGGTCCAATTTGGAGACAAGGGCAGAAACGACAGTTTCGGGTCAAAACGGGGTCCGCATGTGGGCCCGCTTTGCACCGAAAAATGTGTCAGGGTCAAAGGTCTCCAAATTCACCAAACTTAGTATCAATAGGTCAGGAACGATGATACGAACCCAACGGAACTTCCAGAATTGGATTCCGATGAGCCGATCATAAAATCGCCCGTCGAGCGGGACCTGTGGGGCCCACTACACGCGATTTCGTCAACGTTCTCAGAATCGAACCAAACTTGACCCACAGGACCAGCGTATCGCTACAAGTCCGATGGCATAAGTTTCGTCTCGATTCGATGTGTGTACAGGAAGTTAGGGCTTGATTCAGAAAAGGCGAATACGGGGCGGTGTTCGCGGATACGCGTTGATCCCGGTGTGCACGCACACCCGAATCGACTTCTGTGAAATCCCACATGTCCGTATCAACGCTGCGCACGTATCTGTGAAGACCGCGTGCGACCAAGTCGTCCCGTTTGGCGGGACGTACCCAGTTCCGGGGTGAATCGGGTCGATGTTTTTCCTGTTTTTGGATCGCGGTGTGCGATCGCCACAGGACGCGATGCCTCGAGCGGTTTATCCGGGCACCGAGAGGGTCATACAGGCTTCACAACGCAATTTACAGAATTGAAAATGGGGCAGCGAGGAGAAAGTTACACGCACCTGAACTGGCCTCCGAAAACTAGGGTTTTCGTGTCCGTGTCTCGAGCCTCGTGTCCTGTGTCCACTGTGTCCATGTCCAGAGCTCCTAGGTTTAGGGTTAGGGTTTGGGGATCCGACGAGGGGAGGCCGGCCGGAGGAGGGCGGCGCCGCTGCGGGGAAGGCAGGCCGGGCTGGGCGGCGCCGGCGAGGGCGAGCACGGCGTCTCTGGCCGGAGGCAGCGGGGTGGCTGGGTCGGGAGAGGGAGTCGAGGGGGAGAGGGGAGGTGCTGGAGCCGAGGGAGGCGGCTACTGGCAGAGCGGCAGCGGGGAGAAGGAGGTGGCGAGGCGGAGGCTGAGCCGGCGGTGGTGGCAGCGGCGAGGCGGAGTGTCGACGGCGAGGAGGCGGAGGAACTCGGGGGGGGTTAGGGTTTTAAAAGGGGAGGAGACGGTGGCGTGGGCCGAGGGAGGCGGCGGCCAGCGCGGGGCGGGGGCGCGTGGCCGCGGGTAGCGCGGAGGCGTCCGGCGGGAGGCGCGGGGAGCCGGTGGACGCGAGGGGGCCGGAGCGGGTCACGCGGGGGTGAGGGGTCGCCTGGTTGCGGGTGCGGGTCGGGTGCGGGTGGACCCAACCCGACCCGTTAAGGCGGGCGGGCCGAGCGGTTTGGGCCGGGCTGAGAGTTGGGCCGCGGGCTGAATAATAATAATAATAATAATAATAATAATAATGATGATGATGATAAATGAATTAATTAATAAATAAATAAATAATTAGTTTTAGGTGATTTAAAAATAGGTCCGGGGTCCGATAAATTCCAGAAAAATTACCCTAAGTCCAGTTTTTCTATTTTACACCCAAAAATATTATTTCTATAATATTTTAATATTGTTTACTAACAACTAAAAATCATTTAATAATTAAAACCTTAATTTTAATTACAGAAAATTCACAGAAAATTCCAGAAAATTGTGAAAAAAATCATATTTTTTAAAATTCTGAAAATTCAGGGGGTTTACAATCTACCCAACTTATAAAAATTTTGTCCTCGAAATTTAAAATTAAGCCATAATCTATTAATCCTTCACGTACATCAATCGCAATCTCCTTGCGATAATTTAAATCCTAATCATGTCCACTGCAATCACTTCATGATTAAGGTGACTACTTTTTCCAATCAAAATTTTAACCTATGGTTATTACTTCTTACTTTCTCAAATTATCCACAGGAAATTTTTAAATTAAGTCCATCTACCACCTTCAAAATTTGCATATGCTTATGAATTTACCTCACGATTCTAATTATCGTAAATTTCTCTAGAAGTGATTCGAGTCCAACAGTATTCTCATTCACAATTGTATGCTTCAAAAAAAAAATTTTTTAAATTTTATCCACATCCTCAATAATCCAACTAGGTAGTCCAACCACCAATTTTAATTCGTAATTCAAATCATCAAATTGAAAAATAATTAAATGTAGTCCACCCATGTTCAAGTCTGAAATTCTATAATTTTATCTTCTAAATTCAAATTGATGATTTTACCTTTATTATTCAAAATTTAAATCATAAACCTAAGATATAACTATTGGGTCCTCGATATCAATTCACTAATCATCTTAGTCACTCCTTTAAATTTTCTAAATTAGAATGGCTTGCTTCTTCCAATCTAACCTTACTCGGTCACAATCCAAAGGACATTCCTCTCGAGTTGACAAATGCATCGCTACCCAACTTAGAATTTATCCATTCATCACAAAAGACTATATACCTTAAGAAAATATTCCTTAATATGTTTACTTATGTCATTCAATCCTCGAACTTCAACGCCGATCATATCACATATGATATGTCCTCAATTACGAAAGTTTAATCCTCAAGTATGTGATCGGCCTATGTGGCATATCTAGTACTATCTATGTACCAACTTATACCAAGCACGAGATTTTGTCTTTCCGAAATAGGGGAGACGAAGATCAATAATACGGAGTTCAAGGGTGGGGTGATAGAATAGAAATATCGGGGTCAAGGCGTTTTAAAGAATTCAGGTGGGAATTGTCGAGCGATTGTGGATTGAATCCTATCTTGGTAATGCTCGTATTAATACTGTTGTGCTCAGACATGTCTAGGGCAGGTATACTAGTCATCTGTAGATCTCAATCCACGTAAAGTAGTGCGAAAGGTGAACCAAAATGCACTAAGGTTGATCAGACCGTAGTACACTGATTCTGAATAGACACTTGTATTAGTGGGGTTGATCAGGCCTCAATAATACATGTGTCATGAACAAGCCCGATAAAGAGTAAGCTTGCAAAACTAGGCTATAAAATAGCAGCATAAGTCAAGTTCAGCAAATTTAAGTACGCTAGATGACGATAAAAAGGAGGTACAAATCATTGAAGTTCACACAGTAAGCAAAATAACAGAAGACTCTACAATCTCTACAGTTATTAAATATAAAAGCATACTAGGTTATTAGCAAGTTTAAAGTTACTAGGTTGGGCTGAGGTCACGAACCAGTAGGCACAAGCTAAAACAATACTAGAAAACGGTATCTACGAATCACTTACGCGCATTAGTTACTCTAAGAGTCTGCACGTTCTCCACGGTCATCGTGTAAGCTTGTCCGTGTTCTGGAGGTGGTGCCCTCTGCTGCGCTGCTGGGGCCTGGCCTGAACTGGAACTTTTTGTGCAGTTGTGCGTCTTTGAGCAGCAGGACAGTCCTTCATTTGATGTGCTGCTGATCCACAATATAGACAGGCACCTAGCCTCTTTCTACAATCCTGCCAAATGTGACCTTGTTTTCGACAATAGCCACAAGTGGGAGCTTGTTGGTTCTGTCCTTGAGTTGGATTCATCTGTGGTCGCTTTGCAGCTTTTTCCTGTTGTGCTTGGTCTGGTGTTGACGCATACGGCCGCTTCCGGCTGGACTCGATCCTTGTGGTGCACTCCACAGGTCGCGCTGCAGTAAGAACGTCCTCGTCGAAGGTAATTGCATTTGAACTGCTTAGCTTCCGTGACTCCGAGCTAATTCTGTCGATGAAGTTCTCCGCTTGGTTTTGCTGAGCTTCTTGTTGAACCTTCTAATAGGCTTGCATCATCACGTAGAACATTCGGAACATTTGTTGTTCGTCCATAGGCTTTCCTAGTGGAAAGGAAGGTATCGGTGGAGCAGACTGCGTCGATGGTGGAACGTCATCTTGATGGATTCTCGAGGCAGGCTGACTTGCTTGACCGTACTGTGATGATTGGCCTTCACCAACTGGTGTCACATTGTCTTCGTGGGTACCCATAACGCCTTGCAGTTTTTCTGCATGAGTCTCGTTGCTGTCTGGTGGGTCCATTTTCCTGCATCCAAAATAAACAATAAGAGGCGCACAGGAATCAAGGCAGGACGCAAGTCAAGAAATTAATTCGAATTCGATATGGATATCAAGAATGTTTCAAGCAAGTGGATGAGATCCTAAACTTATCATATTTTTATTGCAGGCCTGTTCGGTCCCTAAGTTGAAACCGAACAATTTAGTCGTGGACCTGCATGGGCCACCACAAAAATGTGTCATGACCCGCACCCGGATATTCGGGCACGAGTACGTGGGCACGTCCATCTTACGCCGCAGTGTCGGCGGTAGTACGCTGTCTAGGTCTTACTCACAAGTAATTTTAAATCTATCTCATCCACAATAAATAAACAAGGAAAATAACAGAAAATAGGAATGCTAACTTTTATAAAAAAAGTTGTGACAACAGATCCATAGTTAATACAAAGCCAGAAGATAAATCGGGGACAAACCCGAGTATATGCTGAAAGAAAATAAATAAGTAGCTACTGCTAACTACTCTGCAGAAGTAGCCTCCTGGGTGGGAACTGGCTCCTCATATGGGTCACCTGCTAACTCATAGTGGCCATAATAGGTAGGGGCAAGGTCCTCATCATCGCCTAAATCAACGGATCCAGTCAGGAAAGGAGCAAAGTACACAATGCACAACAAGATTAAACTAAACATTTATGACAATTGGAAACAGAAACTGATTGTGTAACATATTGAGAATATGCATAAAAGAAACAACAATAACTAAGAGTTAATGCTATAAACAGGAATATGAGAAAGCAGGAGTAATATGACACAGGAAATGAAACTACAACAGACAACAAGAACTATAACAAGACAAGAAGCTATGTGTGTGAACTTGTGTTTATTTTAGAATACATAGTTGGCATGTAGGGGTTTATAAGGCTAATCCGGCCGTCATAGACGGCTATTAAACATGAATAATCGAGATCCGGCTGAGGGTACAGTCGCGCACCAACAGCTATTAAACACGGTAGGGGGAAGGGTAAACTACATGCCTTCTAGTATTCTCCCACCCGACACGAAAGCAAGACATGAAAAACCAATATTCAAGACATGAATCCAGTGTTCTAATACTACGTGTAATCATCAAGGGTACTAGTAGAACAGGGAATTAATTATCATAATATAAAGATTTAAACTTGAAGTGCAGGTACTTGCCTGATGTTTGGATCCAATTACAGTTTTGTGTCTCGGAGAAATTCCAGAAATGAGTCCAGATGCTAAAATAAACATTACCATCATGCTCAGAAGATATCAAATAGCTAGAAACGCCTGTCCTTGGGTCCAATTTAGAGACAAAGACAGAAACGACAGTTTCGGGTCAAAACGGGGTCCGCATGTGGGCCCGCTTTGCACCGAAAAATGTGTCAGAGTCAAAGGTCTCCAAATTTACCAAACTTAGTGTCAACAGGTCAGGAACGATGATACGAACCCAACGGAACTTCCAAAATTGGATTCCGATGAGCCGATCACAAAATCGCCCGTCGAGCGGGGCCTGTGGGGCCCACTACACGCGATTTTGTCAACATTCTCAGAATCGAACCAAACTTAACCCACAGGACCAGCGTATCGCTACAAGTCCGATGGCGCAAGTTTCGTCTCGATCCGACGTGTGTACAGGAAGTTAGGACTTGATTCAGAAAAGGCGGATACGGGGCGGTGTCCGCGGATATACGTTGATCCCGGTGTGCACGCACACCCGAATCGACTTCCACGAAATCCTACACGTCCGTATCAACGCTGCGCACGTATCTGTAAAGACCGCGCACGACCAAGTCGTCCTGTTTGGCGGGGCGTACCCAGTTCCGGGGTGAATCGGGTCGATATTTTTCCTGTTTTTGGATCGCGGTGTGCGATCACCACAGGACGCGATGCCCCGAGCGGTTTGTCCGGACACCGAGAGGGTCATACAAGCTTCACAACGCAATTTACGGAATTAAAAATGGGGCAGCGAGGAGAAAGTTACACGCACCTGAACTGGCCTCCAAAAACTAGGGTTTTCGTGTCCATGTCTCGAGCCTCGTGTCCTGTGTCCACTGTGTCCGTGTCCAGAGATCCTAGGTTTAGGGTTAGGGTTTGGGGATCCGACGAGGGGAGGCCGGCCGGAGGAGGGCGGCGCCGCTGCGAGGAAGGCGAGCCGGGCTGGGCGGCGCCGGCGAGGGCGAGCACGGTGTCTCTGGCCGGAGGCAGCGGGGTGGCTGGGCCGGGAGAGGGAGTCGAGGGAGAGAGGGGATGTGCTGGAGCCGAGGGAGGCGGCTGCTGACGGAGCGGCAGCGGGGAGAAGGAGGTGGCGAGGCAGAGGCTGAGCCGGCGGTGGTGGCAGCGGCGAGGCGGAGTGTCGACGGCGAGGAGGCGGAGGAACTCGGGGGGGTTAGGGTTTTAAAAGGGAAGGAGACGGTGGCGTGGGCCGAGGGAGGCGACGGCCAGCGCTGTAAACCCCCTGAATTTCCAAATTATTAAATCTTGGATTTTTCCCAATTTTCTGGAATTTTCTGTGAATTTTCTGTAATTAAAATCAAGGTTTTTGATTAATAAATGATTTTTAAATGGCAATAAATAATATTAAAATATCATGAAAATAATATTTTTGGGTGTAAAATAGAAAACTGGACTTAGGACAATTTTTCTGGATTTTTCTGGACCTCAGAACTATTTTTAAATGCCTAAAAACAATTTTTCTAATTAATTAATTATTAATTATTTATTTATTATTATTTATTTATTTTATTTCTATTTTTATTTTTATTTTTGGCCCGCGGCCCGTGGGCCGCGGCCCGGCCCGTAGCCCAACCCAGCCCGTCTCCTTCGCGGGTCGGGCGGGTCTGCCCAGACCCGTTAAGCCCCGAACCCGACCCGGCCTCCACCCCAGCCCCACGACCCGCTCAGCCGCGCGATTTCCGGCGGAGCGCCGGCCACGTCGCCTGGCCGCCCGCGTCGCTCGGCCCCGCTCCGCGCGGCCAACCGCGCCACGCTTCCCTCTCCGCCCCGCCTTTCCCGGCTGACTCGGCCGCTCCTCCGCCCTATATAAGGCCCAGACCCCTCGACTCCCCGGCCACCCTACTCCGCCGCTGCCGCCTCAGAGCTCCGCCGACCGGCCGCAGCTTCCTCGCCGTGCCCCGCCGACCATCGCCTCCCCCTCCGGCGCCCCGCTCCGCCGTCCCCGACGCCGTCTCCTCCCACAGAAGCCGCAGCAGCAGCCGCAGCCTCCGGCCGCCGCCCTGAGCCGCCGCCGCTGCCGCCAACCGACGCGCCGCCCCTCGGCGAACCAACCCCGGCCCCCTCCGGCGTCCCTCCGGCCGCCCTCCGCCGTGTGCCGTCGGATTCCAGCAAACCCTAACCCTAAGCCGATTCTTCGTGTCGTGTCGGACACGACACGGACACGATTCGACCCTGTTTTCGGGTTCCCTTCAGGTATGTGTAACTTTCGCCTCGTAGCTCCTTTCTCGATTCCGCAAATTGCGTTGTGAAGCCTGTATGACCCTCTCGGTGTCCGGACAAACTGTTCGGGGCACCGCGTCCTGTGGTGATCGCACACCGCGATCCAAAAACAGGAAAAACCAGACCCTGTTTCACCCCGGAACCGAGTACGCCCCGCCAAACGGGACGACTTGGTCGCGCACGGTCTTCACAGATACGTGCGCAGCGTCGATACGGACGTGTGAGACTTCGCGGAAGCTGATTCGGGTGTGCGTGTACACCGGAATCAACGCGTATCCGCGGACATCGCCCCGTATCCGCAATTTCTGTAATTCACCATAACTTCTTGTACACTCGTCAGATCGAGACGAAACTTGCGCCATCGGACTCGTAGCGATACGCTGGTCCTGTGGGTCAAGTTTGGTTCGATTCTGAGAACGTTGACGAAATCGCGTGTCGCGGGCCCCACAGGCCCCGTTCGACGGGCGATTTTGTGTTCGGCTCATCGGAATCCAAATCTGGAAGTTCCGTTGGGTTCGTATCAGCGTTCCTGACCTGTTGACACTAAGTTTGATGAATTTGGAGACTTTTGACCCGGACACGTTTTTCGGTGCAAAGCGGGCCCAACGGCGGACCCCGTTTTGGCCCGAAACTGTCGTTTTTGCCCTTGTCTCCAAATTGGACCCAAGGACAGGCGTTTCTAGCTGTTTGACATCTTCTGAGCATGATGGTAATGTCTATTTCAGCTTTTGGACTCATCTGTGGAATTTTCCCCCCCCAAGAACCAAATTAAACAGATCCAAACAACAGGCAAGTACCTGCACTTCAAGTTAAATCTAATTATATTGTGATAATTAAATTCCTGCTTTTCTAGTACCCTTGATGATTACACCTAGTGTCAGAAATGCTGGATTTTCATGTCTTGGATATATTAGTCCATGTCTTGTTATCATATCGGGTGGGAGAATACTGAAAGGCATGTAGTTTACCCTTCCCCTTGTCGTGAATAATAGCTGTTGGTACACGACTGTCCATCAGCCGGATCTCGATTATTCGTGAATAATAGCCGTTTATGACGGCCGGATTAGCCTTATAAACCCCTACATGCCAACTAAGTATTCTAAAAACAAACACAAGTATCATACAGATAGTTTCTAGTCATGTTATGTTTCTTGCTGATTGTAGTAGTTTTATTTCCTGCTCATTTACTTCTATTCTCTCATATTCCTGTTTATAGTTGTGACTCTGAGATATTGACATTCTTTATGCAATTTCCTTAACATGATATTCAATGTTTAATTGTCATAAATATTTAGTTTAACATTGTTGTGCACTGTGTACTTTGCTCCTTTCCTGACTGGATCTGTTGATTTAGGCGATGATGAGGATCTTGCCCCTACCTATTATGGTCCTTATGAGGGTACAGATGATACCTATGAGGAGCCAGAACCCACCCAGGAGACCCCTGCTGCTGAGTAGCTTTTAGTAGCTATCTTTTATTTTCTGTTCTTATCTTATTTATCGGGTTTGTCCCCGATTTCATTTGAAATTCCTGTATTAAGCATTTGAATTGTTGTCACATTCATTCCAGTTGCATAATTTAAGTTTCTATTCTCATTATTATCTTGCCTATGTTAAATTGTGAATGAGTTAGACTAGTTAGATGGATTGACCTAGACAGCGTACTACCGCCGACTCTGCGGCGTAGGCTGGACGTACCCACGCACTCGTGCCCGAACTTCCGGGTGCGGGTCGTGACACGTTTTTATGGTGGCCTATGCAGGTCCTATCCTAAAATAGAGTAATACCCTATGACAGGGTATGGAATAAAATTGAGGATTCTAGGAAAAGCTCATTCACAGTATAGCGTCCTTATTTCAATTCTTGATATCATTGCTGCTCAATTTTTCCTATCGCCTTTGATTTCCAAGTATTTCTATTCTGATCTTCCTATCCCTTAATCTTTCAGAATGGTCCAGACCAGGAACACAATAGGAGGCACATCAGAACCAGCTGAGCCGAATGTGCCCGAGACTCTTGCACTCCCGCCGCCCCCATCTGTTCCGGCAGTTACCTTAGATGGGGCACAGCTAATAGGAGTATTCCAGGGATTAGTGGAATCCCAGAAAGAACAGACGGCACTTCTGCGGACCAGCCTCTCAGAAGCTCTTAAACCCCAGGAGTCGTCACTCAAGAGGCCAGGGAGTGCTAAAGACTTCAAGAACCTTAGGCCTCTGGAATTTTATGGAACTGAGGGCATTCTCTACGCTGATGAGTGGATAGAGAATGTCGAGAGACTCCTGAAGACTGCTCGGGTTCCCGATGATCTCAAAGTGGAATCCGCTAGCCTGCAACTGTTCGATATTGCTCGAACCTGGTTCAGAGATGAACCCCAACTATCTGCTCCCGACGTCACCTGGGAGGACTTCAAGAGGCTATTCAAGGAGAAATTTTATCCCGAAGTGGCTCGGGAAGCTCTCGAAAGCCAATTCGAGAGACTGGAACAAGGTAACATGACTGTTGATGAATATACTGCTGAATTTAGCAGGTTAAGCCACTTTGCGGAGTACATGGTTCATACCCCGGAGGACAGAGCCCGAAGATTCAAGAAGGGGCTATCTCCGGATATCCGTCTTGCTGTCACCACCAGCCGAGCTCGCACCTATGAAGAAATCCTGAGCGTGGCACAAGGAGTCGAGAGAGATATGGGGCACAAACTGAAACGAGAAAGAGATACCGGAAATGCGGGACCCAACAAACGCCCTTTTCAACAACAACAACAGCAGAGGGCCCCGCAGCAAAATCAGCGTCCTCCCCCTCGAGCTCCAGCACCCCAGGCTCAAGGACAGAACCAGCGAGCTCCCCCTTGCAACTATTGTCAAAAACCAGGCCACACTTGGCAAGACTGCAGAAAGAGGCTAGGTGCTTGTCTCTATTGTGGTTCCCCAGCACATCAATTGAGGGACTGTCCTGCTGCTCAAGGACGTCCAGCTGCACCAAAGGCTCCAGGCCAGGCCAGGCCCCCAGCAGCACAACAGAGGGGACCCCCGCTTCCAACTCAACAACAACGCTTTGCTCAGCACCAACAGCAGCAACAGAGGGGTGCACCGCAGCAAGGCCGTGCTTATGCAATGACTCTGGAAGAAGCGGAAGCCACAGCTGACGTGATTACAGGTTCTGTGCTTATAAATTCAATACCAGCTATTACTTTATTTGACTCTGGAGCTTCACACTCATTCATGTCAGTAGAATTCCTTATGAAGCACAATTTAATCACTAAACCCCTTAGGAATTGTTATAAGATCATTACCGGTGGAGGAATCATTCCGGTTAGTGATGCTTGTAACAATTGTCTTATCACATTATGTGGAAGAGAACTGTATGCTAGACTACTTGTAATGCCAGTGCCCAGTTTTGACATTATACTGGGTATGGATTGGTTAAGTCAACATCATGCCACAATAGACTGTCACAGAGGCAGTGTAATCTTCAGACCCCCTGGCAAGCCAGAATTTGAATTTGCTAGAGGTTCTAGAGAAATGGGTAATAACATAATTTGTGGAGCCCTAGTAACAGAAGAATTGCCACCTATCATCTCTGAATACCTTGATGTCTTCCCTGAGGATCTCCCAGGATTACCCCCAGACCGAGAAGTTGAATTCTCCATTGACTTAGTGCCAGGAGCAGCACCAGTATCTCAGAACCCCTACAGAATCAACAAGAATGAGATCATAGAACTAAATGAACAAATCAAAGAGCTAGAAGACAAAGGTTTCATTAGGTCTAGTGTCTCACCTTGGGGAGCTCCAGTACTATTTGTGCCCAAGAAGGACGGAACAACCAGAATGTGTATTGACTATAGGGCCTTAAATGCCTTAACAATTAAGAATAAGTATCCCCTGCCCAGGATAGATGATTTATTTGATCAGTTGAGTGGAGCTCGGGTGTTTTCAAAGATTGATTTGAGGTCTGGTTACCACCAAGTAAGGGTAAGGAAAGAAGACATCCCTAAAACTGCTTTCAATACCCGGAACGGACATTACGAATTCCTAGTGATGCCGTTCGGGTTGACGAATGCTCCAGCAGTTTTTATGAATTTAATGAACAGAGTTTTCCAGCCATACCTAGACAAATTTGTAGTGGTCTTCATTGATGATATTTTGATCTACTCCAAGTCTCCCGAAGAACATGAAGAACATTTGAGGTTAGCATTGGAGACTTTGAGGAAGGAAAAACTTTATGGAAAATTATCCAAATGTGCTTTCTTCCTAGACAAAGTAGAATTCTTGGGACATGTGGTGACTGGAGATGGAATAGCAGTAGACCCTAAGAAGATAGCTGCAGTAGAATCCTGGCCCACTCCAGACTCTGTAGCTGAGATTAGAAGTTTCCTGGGACTAGCTGGTTACTATCGGAAGTTTGTGAAGGACTTTGCTAGGATTGCTGAACCCATGACAAAGTTAACAAGGAAGGATGAAGAGTTCACCTGGACTGAAGAATGTCAGCATGCTTTTGAGGAATTGAAGAAAAGGCTGACTACTGCTCCTATCCTGACCTTACCCTCTGGAACCGGAGGTTTCGCTATTTATAGTGATGCTTCTGGAAAAGGTCTAGGTTGTGTATTGGAGCAGAATAAGAAAGTAATAGCATATGCCTCTAGACAGCTTCGACCACATGAAAAGAATTATCCAACCCATGATTTAGAATTGGCAGCTGTCATTTTTGCTCTTAAACTTTGGAAGCATTACCTTTATGGAGAAAGGGTGAAAATATTTACAGATCATAAAAGCCTAAAATATATCTTCACCCAGAAAGAGCTAAACATGAGGCAAAGAAGGTGGCTGGAACTAATGAAAGACTTTGATATCACTCTTCAATATCACCCTGGGAAGGCAAATGTAGTTGCTGATGCTCTAAGCAGGTACCCTATGGCGATGTACTTGACTTTGAACCGGCACTTACTCGAGGACCTGGAAAGTCTGGGTATTGAAGTAATTATCCCAGGAAAAGAAGGCCAAATGATGAACTTGCAGATTCAGTCTACTTTAATAGACAAAATCAAGGAGACTCAGTTTCAAGACGAAGGCCTGCGAAGCCTTCGAGGTCAAGTGCAAGCTGGATTAGTAGAAGATTTCAGAATTCATGAGGATGGATCACTGAGGCATGGCGATAGATTATGTGTACCTCAAGGAGACATAAGAGAAGAAATTATGCAAGAGGCGCACAGATCGCAATACTCCATACATCCAGGAGCCAACAAGATGTACAAGGACCTGAGGACGCATGTTTGGTGGCATGGCATGAAGAGAGAAGTATCCAGGTTCGTGTCCCGCTGTTTAGTGTGCCAACAGGTTAAGGCTGAAAGACAACGACCTGGAGGATTGCTTCAACCACTACCCATTCCGGAGTGGAAGTGGGAACATATCACAATGGATTTTGTTTCCGGCCTTCCAAGGACACCTAGTGGAAAGGATGCAATCTGGGTGATAGTAGATAGACTGACCAAGTCTGCACACTTCCTACCCTTCAAAGTAGGGCTATCTACAGAAAAGCTGGCAGATTTATATATCAGACATATTGTTAAGTTACATGGGGTTCCAGTAAGTATTGTCTCCGACAGAGATTCAAGATTCACCTCTCACTTCTGGAAGAGTTTACAAGCCAGTTTGGGGACTCAACTCAAATTCAGCACAGCTTATCATCCCCAAACCGATGGTCAATCGGAACGTACAATCCAGACCCTTGAAGATATGCTCCGTACATGTATTCTGGATTTTGGAGGATCATGGGAAGACTATTTACATCTGGTGGAGTTCTCGTATAATAACAGCTACCAAGCCAGTATCGAGATGACTCCATTTGAAGCCCTGTATGGCCGAAGATGTCGTACCCCGCTATCATGGGACGACGTTGGAGAAAGAGCCCTACTGGGACCAGAGATGGTGATCGATTCAGCTGAGAAGGTAAAACAGATAAGGGATAGACTTCGAGTGGCTCAAGACAGGCAACGACATTGGGCAAATAGCCACCGAAGGCCCTTAGAATTTGAGGTAATTAAATTTATAAAATTCAAGTCAATTTAAACATTTTGATTATGGAACTAAGACTTGATTTTGGCTCTATTTTAAGGTTGGAGAGCTGGTGTTCTTAAAGATTTCCCCGACACGTGGCACCATTAGGTTCGGAAGGAGTGGAAAACTCAGCCCAAGATTCATCGGACCTTTTGGCATACAGGAGAAAATCGGAGAAGTGGCATACCGACTGGCATTGCCACCCTCTCTGGATGGAGTACATAACGTCTTCCACGTGTCGCAGCTGAGGAAGTATGTGTCAGACCCCAGTCACATTTTGGATCACTCAGAGCTCGAAGTAGGCCCAAGTTTGACTTACCAAGAGCAACCCGTGGAGATCCTGGATCGCTCGGAGAAAGTTCTACGGAACCAGGTTATCTCCCTGGTTCGCGTAGCTTGGAAGCACCATTCTCCCGGCGAATCCACCTGGGAGCGAGAAGACGAGATTAGAGAGCGATACCCCTATCTTTTTGAACCCTGAGGTGTATTTTTTTATTTTTCGGCCTTTTCTTTTCGTGCCCTGTTATTCTTAAATTTTGAGGACAAAATTTTTTGTAAGTTGGGTAGGTTGTAAACCCCCTGAATTTCTAAATTATTAAATCTTGGATTTTTCCCAATTTTCTGGAATTTTCTGTGAATTTTCTGTAATTAAAATCAAGGTTTTTGATTAATAAATGATTTTTAAATGGCAATAAATAATATTAAAATATCATGAAAATAATATTTTTGGGTGTAAAATAGAAAACTGGACTTAGGGCAATTTTTCTGGATTTTTCTGGACCTCAGAACTATTTTTAAATGCCTAAAAACAATTTTTCTAATTAATTAATTATTAATTAATTATTTATTATTATTTATTTATTTTATTTCTATTTTTATTTTTATTTTTGGCCCGCGGCCCGTGGGCCGCGGCCCGGCCCGTAGCCCAACCCAGCCCGTCTCCTTCGCGGGTCGGGCGGGTCTGCCCAGACCCGTTAAGCCCCGAACCCGACCCGGCCTCCACCCCAGCCCCACGACCCGCTCAGCCGCGCGATTTCCGGCGGAGCGCCGGCCACGTCGCCTGGCCGCCCGCGTCGCTCGGCCCCGCTCCGCGCGGCCAACCGCGCCACGCTCCCCTCTCCGCCCCGCCTTTCCCGGCTGACTCGGCCGCTCCTCCGCCCTATATAAGGCCCAGACCCCTCGACTCCCCGGCCACCCTACTCCGCCGCTGCCGCCTCAGAGCTCCGCCGACCGGCCGCAGCTTCCTCGCCGTGCCCCGCCGACCATCGCCTCCCCCTCCGGCGCCCCGCTCCGCCGTCCCCGACGCCGTCTCCTCCCACAGAAGCCGCAGCAGCAGCCGCAGCCTCCGGCCGCCGCCCTGAGCCGCCGCCGCTGCCGCCAACCGACGCGCCGCCCCTCGGCGAACCAACCCCGGCCCCCTCCGGCGTCCCTCCGGCCGCCCTCCGCCGTGTGCCGTCGGATTCCAGCAAACCCTAACCCTAAGCCGATTCTTCGTGTCGTGTCGGACACGACACGGACACGATTCGACCCTGTTTTCGGGTTCCCTTCAGGTATGTGTAACTTTCGCCTCGTAGCTCCTTTCTCGATTCCGCAAATTGCGTTGTGAAGCCTGTATGACCCTCTCGGTGTCCGGACAAACTGTTCGGGGCACCGCGTCCTGTGGTGATCGCACACCGCGATCCAAAAACAGGAAAAACCAGACCCTGTTTCACCCCGGAACCGAGTACGCCCCGCCAAACGGGACGACTTGGTCGCGCACGGTCATCACAGATACGTGCGCAGCGTCGATACGGACGTGTGAGACTTCGCGGAAGCTGATTCGGGTGTGCGTGTACACCGGAATCAACGCGTATCCGCGGACATCGCCCCGTATCCGCAATTTCTGTAATTCACCATAACTTCTTGTACACTCGTCAGATCGAGACGAAACTTGCGCCATCGGACTCGTAGCGATACGCTGGTCCTGTGGGTCAAGTTTGGTTCGATTCTGAGAACGTTGACGAAATCGCGTGTCGCGGGCCCCACAGGCCCCGTTCGACGGGCGATTTTGTGTTCGGCTCATCGGAATCCAAATCTGGAAGTTCCGTTGGGTTCGTATCAGCGTTCCTGACCTGTTGACACTAAGTTTGATGAATTTGGAGACTTTTGACCCGGACACGTTTTTCGGTGCAAAGCGGGCCCAACGGCGGACCCCGTTTTGGCCCAAAACTGCCGTTTTTGCCCTTGTCTCCAAATTGGACCCAAGGACAGGCGTTTCTAGCTGTTTGACATCTTCTGAGCATGATGGTAATGTCTATTTCAGCTTTTGGACTCATCTGTGGAATTTTCCCCCCCCAAGAACCAAATTAAACAGATCCAAACAACAGGCAAGTACCTGCACTTCAAGTTAAATCTAATTATATTGTGATAATTAAATTCCTGCTTTTCTAGTACCCTTGATGATTACACCTAGTGTCAGAAATGCTGGATTTTCATGTCTTGGATATATTAGTCCATGTCTTGTTATCATATCGGGTGGGAGAATACTGAAAGGCATGTAGTTTACCCTTCCCCTTGTCGTGAATAATAGCTGTTGGTACACGACTGTCCATCAGCCGGATCTCGATTATTCGTGAATAATAGCCGTTTATGACGGCCGGATTAGCCTTATAAACCCCTACATGCCAACTAAGTATTCTAAAAACAAACACAAGTATCATACAGATAGTTTCTAGTCATGTTATGTTTCTTGCTGATTGTAGTAGTTTCATTTCCTGCTCATTTACTTCTATTCTCTCATATTCCTGTTTATAGTTGTGACTCTGAGATATTGACATTCTTTATGCAATTTCCTTAACATGATATTCAATGTTTAATTGTCATAAATATTTAGTTTAACATTGTTGTGCACTGTGTACTTTGCTCCTTTCCTGACTGGATCTGTTGATTTAGGCGATGATGAGGATCTTGCCCCTACCTATTATGGTCCTTATGAGGGTACAGATGATACCTATGAGGAGCCAGAACCCACCCAGGAGACCCCTGCTGCTGAGTAGCTTTTAGTAGCTATCTTTTATTTTCTGTTCTTATCTTATTTATCGGGTTTGTCCCCGATTTCATTTGAAATTCCTGTATTAAGCATTTGAATTGTTGTCACATTCATTCCAGTTGCATAATTTAAGTTTCTATTCTCATTATTATCTTGCCTATGTTAAATTGTGAATGAGTTAGACTAGTTAGATGGATTGACCTAGACAGCGTACTACCGCCGACTCTGCGGCGTAGGCTGGACGTACCCACGCACTCGTGCCCGAACTTCCGGGTGCGGGTCGTGACAAGCGCGGGGCGGGGGCGCGTGGCCGCGGGTAGCGCGGAGGCGTCCGGCGGGTCCGGCGGGAGGCGCGGGGAGCCGGTGGACGCGGGAGGGCCGGAGCGGGTCACGCGGGGGTGAGGGGTCGCCGGGTTGCGGGTGCGGGTCGAGTGCGGGTGGACCCGACCCGACCCGTTAAGGCGGGCGGGCCGAGCGGTTTGGGCCGGGCTGAGAGTTGGGCCGCGAGCTGAATAATAATAATAATAATAATAATAATAATAATAATAATAATGATGATGATAAATGAATTAATTAATTAATAAATAAATAATTAGTTTTAGGTGATTTAAAAATAGGTCCGGGGCCCGATAAATTCCAGAAAAATTATCCTAAGTCCAGTTTTTCCATTTTGCACCCAAAAATATTATTTCTATAATATTTTAATATTGTTTACTAACAACTAAAAATCATTTAATAATTAAAATCTTGATTTTAATTACAGAAAATTCACAGAAAATTCCAGAAAATTGTGAAAAAAATCCTAGTTTTTGAAATTCTGAAAATTTAGGGGGTTTACAATGCATGCCACAGTGTAATAATTTCCAAGTTTCAGTCCAAGTGTTCAAGCCATTATGTGTGTTCCATATTATTAGGCATGAAAGAGTAGAGGAGAAGGGACAGATCCCACTTACATGGTCTGATTCCGTTAAGCATCCTGTCATGTCAATACGGCCGATCCCTTGAACTCGTGGTCCGATGCAAAGCACAATCCACTCAATTGGTATGAACGTGCGAGCAGGCCGTGCTCTCCAAATTATTCAACCGATCGGACTAAGGAAGACGAAATTATCGCTCCAATCCAGCTATCCCAGTACTGCTCTGAACGAACACCTGATTTCTACCGAACTTCGCTTGCGATCTGCACATAAAACTAACTCAAATCAATACTTGTTCCCAAATCCAACAAATCGAAATGTAACCAGCTATTGTCTCATCCAATCCGACTCAACGTAATGTACCGTGCGGTTGTGAGGCATTACATAATATACCACTTAGAATCACGTTCGTCCTCGAACCAAACCTATATACATTTCTTATCGCATGCTGCTTGCCCAATTCATAACTCTGCTCCATGCAACTCACATTCTCATGATCTAGACTCAGCATCTTGCTTCACGCTGAACGCTCACTCAAATTCTATATTCCTACATCCTCCTTGCAGCTCAATACGAATTTCTCATATCGCTTAGTTTTGATCATATGCATATTTAAGGCATCCATGAAATACATTCAATTTAGCCAAGCTTAGCGATAGCAAATTTGGACAAGTTACAAGGGTATCTTTATGTCCAAGGTATTCATTTGCTTTACTCCCAATTGAACCAATCCTGACGTTCATTCCATAACTCATCCGCACAAGCACTATTCTCAAATACGATATTTACTGACTATCTTCCCGCCTGACTCGAATCAGTTCATGTTCCAATTCAATCCATCCAACTATTTCTGAATACACACTAGCACTGTCCAAGCTCAACTAACCAAACTCTAGCATGACTCCAATCGCACAATATTCTGCAAGCACCGTCTCCAAATATTATCTCATGCTCCGAACGATCATCACAACCGATACTACCCCAGCTAGGCGACTTACCCAAATATCAAACTATGCTCTTAGATCATCTCAGCCAAACACCTCTTCCTCAATCTTAATACATTACTGGGTGAACATCTATATTGAGGTTCATGTGATCCACGAAGATTTCGCTGTCACGCCAAAGGGATAGTGTCGACACAATTTTAACTGGACACACTCGCCATAATTCCTAGGTCGGACATGGAATAGTTCTTCGAGTTGCTTCCACTGCCTTGAAGCACAGGATATCACCTTCACCTTCAGTATGAGCACGCATTCCAGACTAAGTTTCGATGCATCTTGTAGATCTGAGGCACATCTGTCCCTTCCAGTATTGTAAGGATTTGATATGAACGAGCCGTTGCTTTAACTTCACAAGCTAGTTTCACAGTCGTCAATTCATATGAATGTTATTCCCTTCCGAGGTACGATGAGTCAGAGGCCATGCTGTAATACCCCGTTCCGCTCAAGCGGACTGCCGACGCAATCGGCAATAGTGCAACTGTCCCGACCCACTTTGCCTCAAAGGGAATGCAAAGGATATCCAGACTTTGCCCCTACAGGAATTCGGCTTCGGCTTTCAGAGGCTCGCTCAGACGTATCGCTCTATCGAGACGAATCATCGCTAAGGTGGGTGGCTACGATGAACTTGTCTTTGCTTAGCCAGCACACATAAAGTCTGAATATTCATGCTAGTCGCTAGGTGATTCATCCCCTGCATGCTAATAAATCCAACGCACCTAGCTAAGGGAATAATCCCAACTTGTATTGCTTGCTAGAACATGGAAATGAAATACTGCTTATATTCAGACCCTCGCATGCTAAGTCCCTGAACGATTTCATCTCTCGACTTACCTTCGGGTCCGAGCAACGTGCCTGCTTATGTTCCTTAGAAACGCATGCTTGTCTGCTTGAATGTTACCGTATTTTCATCCAAACCCCGGAAGACTACTACGTAGTCGTTCCGTGCCTGAATGTTCCTGCAAGTATCCGGGACCGTTAGTGTAGCGCCCCGTTCTCCCGGTGCGGAGATCGCGACTAAGAAACACAAGACGGTATCGTTCGATCGGGATAGATTGAATTAAGAACTCGTCCTTCTTATGGATTTATTTCTTCGGAATCGATTCCCATATTCAGTGGACTGCGCCCCAAGGATCGGCTTAGCGGCAGAGTCAGGAGGGACCTCTCCGCTGCTATCTTTTATTATCTCGGTTTTCGATGTCGCTTGTTGCTTTCGTGCTTTGAGTTGGTTTTGGGATTTGCTTTTTTTTTTGAACGGTTTCGATGGTTTCATTGTTTTCGTTCATTGAACTGCACTTCTATTTCGAGAATGGAGAGAGAGAAAGAAGTATTAATCGAGCTGTTTGTGTGCAGGTGAACGAGCAGTAGGCGGCTTGCGAACGGAGTCGTGAAGCGCCTCTTTCCTTCTCCCTTCCAAAATCTAAGTGAGTGGCTACCAACCCGATTAGCTAGTCCTGCTTCCAAGCTTCACAGCTAATCAATCTGCACTCTTCTTTGCCCCGATCAAACGATACCAAGTAATAATAAAAGAAACCAAGATAAAAGAAAGAAAATAGACTTGGTTTATATGCTTGTCAATAATTTCATGAACGGATACTTAACTGCATGCTTGTTCGTTTGGGAATGGATCATGAATTGCTTGTCTTGTATAATCGCTTGTCTTGTACTCTTGTTGCCTCAACTACAGATTGTTACTTGTATATTGTTCGATCATGGACAACCAGTGCACAGGGTAACGGTCTTGCGGACGATGCTGGGGCACTGGCATCGATCCGGTCCGGGCGAGACCTATTGTTTAGTCTTTTGTTCTTGGCGGAATGGCTTGCAACGCCCCTTGTACTTTCGTTGCACGCCATTATCGTCAAAGACTATCGTCCATTATGGCAACCAAGCCAGTGATCATCTTGTATATTTAAACCTGTTGCATACTAACTTGTGTCTTCGTGGCAGGGAAGGCATGGTAAGTATTGTGCAGGTAATTCAGACGGTCAGGTAAAATCCACCGAACGGTGGCACGTTCATTTCAGTAAATTTAATATGCTGCTTACTTGTAAATGAACAAAGGCAAGATAGAAACCCACAGAAATATGCATGCTTCACTAAACAACGTGTTGATTGGTATAGTTCGGCTAGCTCGCCTTCACCAGCATGTTTTGATATGCTGACCCTCGTTGAAACAGGTTCTCCGCACTAAGGCGAACCGAGCGAGGAGCCGAAGTCGTCTTCCCGATCCAGTCCAGCTGTTGGCGCATCTTCACCGCGCCCCTGAAGCCTTTTGAAGTCCGAAGCTGCAACTCTTCATACACAAATGCAGCTCCGTGGCAAAGCCGTCCTCCAGCCTGGAGGTCCTTATCGTTTTGAGTTTATAAAGGGATGTAATGTACAGGACTGCTATCTCATTTTGAGTCATCTCTTTTGTAAGCCGTTCGGCATATTAGCTAACTCGTTCAGGAGTTTGTAATAGATGTTCATTATCAATAAAGAGAACTTTTCTATGTTTCAAATCTGTGTTTCAATTTATCTGCGTACTCTGAATATGTGCTTGTTATACAAATCATTAAAGGCTTGTGCGGGCGCAACTCCAGGCCCGCACGGCGGTCACGATTCGGGGGACGCCTCAAACAATTCTAAGGAATCGGGTCGTGACAGTTAGGTCACCTAAGGCATCCCTGAACCAGGAGAATGCATCAAGACAAGTTGATCACTGTACAGAATCATGATTCTAGCATCTTCTGTAATCGTGCACTACTATACTACTGTTCTACTGTACCACTGTACTCCTGTTCTACAGTACTCGAGTATCACGTGAAATTGGAAAAGACCCTGACCTGCATGTCGCGGACAACTCGAAAACGAGGCATAGTTCCACGGACGGTCTCCGGGGCACTGGGGCCGCTCCGATCCGGATGGAACTCCACTATTTCAGCCAACTGTACTGGACGAGATAGTGTGCAGCGCCCACCGTTCTTTCGCTGCATACCATCCGCTCCATGGCTGAACTTACTGTATAGTCTACTGTACTAAACGAGATGGCTTGTAGCACCCACTGTACTTTCGTTGTAAACTATTCTCGTTTAAGACTAGTGTCCTTTATGGCTATGCCAGCGACTCATGTTCATATAGATAAGTCATCCTCGCTTAGCGGCTATCCGCGTGCGAGTCACTGCATCGCATCAAATGAACAACTGAACACCTGAACGATCATGTTAAAATGACCCTCGTGTTTGCATATGCTTTGCCTCCTGAATGTTTATACATGCCTCTGCTCGAATTAACAAGTTGCCTTAATGTTTGCCTTGGACAGGGAAGGAGATGGTAAGTTGGTAAGTCTCGCCGTGTTTCCTCTAACATCGCACGGCGCACTGCCCGACACGTTAGGCTATTCAATGTTTGCATGAAACTGATCCTAAGACAACTAGAAAGACAACTTAATAGTTGTGCACGGAACCTGTATTACGTGTTTGGATTTGTCGAGCGGGCGAGTAGCTTCCCCACCAGTGCATTCAATGTACTGATAATCCACCAGTTTGTATGCAGGGTGCGGGAGAACCTCGTTCGGTGCGAACGCCTCCTTCGTACGTGCTAAGGCCAGGAGTTTCCTCTGAAGCCTTGCAACGGTGCATCCGGAACTGAAGCACATATACAAGACATAATGTTGGAACATAGCCCGAACTCGCCTGTACAATCATTCCACAGTTGTAGCCACTTGGCACGCTTTTACTGTTTCAGAGAGAGAGGCTTGAGCGACTTGTAATCTCGGCTATACGCCGCCTGTAACACATGTTTATATCAATAAAAGACTTGCCTTACTTCCAACTTGTGTTTCAATACTTCCGCTATATTGTCGACTCAGTGAACCTGTTACCAAATCGCTATGCGTTCATGACTCCGCTGCACTCGGACAATCTGTGCGACTCTGTGGCTTAGAACTTTTGCCGCCAGCCAATGAACCATGGCCTTGCACGGGCGTGGATCACGCTCGTGCGGCATCACGCCCGGAGGGGTCAAAGCGATCGTTCCGCGGGAGCGCTGGCGAGGGTGATTCCCGCCTAGCGGGAACGGCCGAAATAGCCTGCGGGAGATCGGGTCGTGACAGATGCCATCTTCAAAAATCTGCGACTCCGAATCTCATCAGTTGACTTAGGCCATTTCCACCATCTCTTCGATCTTCCGGCTGTATCTTCAGCTGAAGGCTATCCCAAGGATCTCTCAATCCAATACGTAGTCACTAAGGCCAATCTCCAACATACACCACTCACATCCACCCTCGACCCATTCCCAAATGCGTCGTGCGCCACAAGGGTCATTCTATGGGTCTATAATAATAATTCCTAATTTGGCGGTCAAGTTGCTAGGGTCAGCTGTCCCGAAGCTACGCTTGATAATTGTAAGTTATCGCGATGGGCAGTTACTACGAACCATGTTATAATTGATTTGCAAATCTGAGCCATAATTCAACCATTCCATCCGAAGAACTTCCGAATCTGAGCACTTCATGCACTACCTCTGACGGATCTGTCAACCAAACACCGCTTAACCACCTAGAGTCTTACTATCTATCCAAGCCACAATTCGAGAATTGTGCTCGCTAAAATCGTCTTCCATCACTCCATCGTTCTGCCCTGAATCCATCAAAAATTTTTGAACTTCCAAGTTCAACTTCCCACACTACCACTTGCAATAATTTTCGAAACCATAGACTTGCTCCAATTGTTATCCGTATGGCAGCTTCACATTGCCTCGTCCAACTTGCTCGAGCAGCACATTATTTTTCTCCAACGTTGCTCTCTCGTTTAGCTATCTTCAAAAATCCACTCGCCATAATCCTTGCTCTCGTTCCATTCCATAGCCCGCCTTGATTTCTCTATGTTCCGATTAGTCCACACACTCTCAATGACTCGTACATCAGTTCTAACATAAATCTCAAATCCATATTGCATTTACTTGTTGTCTCAATCTGTCTCAATCTATCTCAGTACTGTAAGTGTTAACTTTCAATCTGACTTAACATCAACTAATCTTGTCTCATGCCCGTTTATGTCTTCCAGAGAATCCGTCTACCATCGTTGCACCATTTCGCCAAATTTTACTTTCACTAAACCATGAGTCCAACTTCTCGAGCGCCAATATCCAAAATCCTTCAAGTTCGTACGAATCCATCGCATTGTCCCTCCAAACCAGATCGTGTTTCATTACTCAACCAATATCTCCAATGTATTGCCAAAATTTGTAGTCCGTGCTCGTTATCCTTCGATTCATCCATCTCTCGCTCAAGCGTATCCCAACTGTTCGTTCCTCATGCTCAACTCTCTTTTTGCATTCATGAATGCTCCATCGAACTTCCAAATCGTGTAAGTGAACTCTGATATTCAGCTTTTTATCTGATTGATCTCCACTGTTTTCCATACTTGGTCCGCATCAATCCTTCAAATTCCAAACACTCTTTTCATTGCTTGTTCCATTCTCGTCCATCACTCAAGTCCAACGATACTTCCATTTGCACAAGTCCATTCTTGATTTCTCAAGTCTAATGTATCAAAGAATACCTGAGTCAAATTCTATTGCACCATATACTACTTGAAAATAGAGTCGCTCTCGCGCTTACTCTGCGTCGACGAACGTCTATTCCAAACCGACTATTCCGGGGTGATACTGTCGATCGCAACTCAATATTCGCTTGCTCCATGTTCTATTTCCTAACTCATCCGATGTGCACCAACTAACTTATATTCTTGTTACTCGCATCTGTTACGGCAATTCCATTAAGATCTTGTGAAAAATATTCCAATGCCACTTAACTATGTGATATACCATATACTACTCAGAATCGTCACTACTCGTATCACAATTCTTTTCACTGATCCAAGATCCGTTCGAACCATCCTTTATGCGTGATCCTGCCATTCCCAACTCAAGTCTAACACGACACGAAACTTAGTCAACGGCGCATGAACCATCTAACTCTTTTATCAATCTCGCTATGCAACTTATGCCATGTTCCATTCTCAATACTTTCAACTATTCTCAAACCGTCCGATATTTTGCTACACGAGCAATCCGTTCAACGATCTATTCCAAGTAATCCAACCCAATATCCAACTGTTTCTCACATTTACTGTATGAGCAACTCGTGTAACGCTATCGTGATATTCCCAAGCCAACTCAAACCTGCTCAGCAAATGCTCTCTGTGATATACCCAGCCAAAAATCAAACTCCGTCCAACACATTTGCTATACGAGAAACTCGTGCAATAATCTATTATCATCTGATGCTTCTACTCACAACATGCCACATAACCAATCTCGTCTGCTAACCAACTGCTCCACTGATGCAACCAGAATCTTCCCGAACGATAAGCCAAACCAACGCAATGACACCTCCCAACTTACTGCACAAATGCAACAATGCCACACAACTTGTTGCATGAATGCTACAACGCCCAACGATGCTAAGCGATCTACCGAAAACCAATGAAAGTAATGCAACAAAAAAATAACATGCACCCACAACCAACAAATATGTAGACTTATTGCATAAAACATCCAGTGCTGCACCGAGTAGAGCCAAGAGCTAAATGATACTCGAAAGCTATTTAGAGTTTATGATGAACCAAAGGACTAAGTCCGAGAAAATAAACCGGGCGCTTTGATACCAATTTGTCACGCCCCAATCTCCCGTAAGCTCAATCGTCCCCGCTGAACGTGAATCACTACGTTGCAGCGCTCTCGCAGGACAATCGTTCTCATCGGGACGTGATGTCATACGAGCCTGGAGTTGCGCTCGCACAAGGCGATGTTGTCAAACATCAAAGTTATCATCGAAACGACCAAGTTATAATGAAAGTCAAGTATTGTGTGCCAAGAACACATCAGAGTATACACAGCGAAGCTCTCGATAGGGTCCAAATAAAAATGCCACAAAGAAGATTGCCTCAAAGGCGATGTAACACTCTTGCTCTTTCCTTTGCCCACAAAGGTACCTATCGTTTCATATATCATGTCTCGTATATCCAAGCAACGCTACTACACCTGCGTACCTGAAATAATGCCCACAAACGTGGGTCAGTACACAGCCGTACTGGTAAGCAGGATAAGCCACTCGTCTAAACCGACACTAAGTAGATAGTGAATACAAACAGTTATATGGTGATCTTTCTACTTGAATCCTATATTCATTTCATGGCAGAGGTATGACATGTTAAGGAATAACTGTAAAGCAGGTTAAACATGCAAGCATTCAACTCAAGTTTATATACAAGCAGATATATCCAACTCAAAGGAAACTAGCATGCAAAACCGTCATACTCAAGCCCAAGCAACGCGTAAACCTATCGAATCACAATCTAAGTTTCAATATCCATCCTCAAACCAAGCTACAATCCAAGCCTTATTAATCCAATCATCGATATGCACACTCTCGCCAAGGCAAGATGGTCGCCGCTTACACGAAAAGCACAAAACAAACCCAAGCAAAGCAAAGCAAGTCTTATCTATATGAAGTCATTGGCCAAGCCATAAAGGACTGATCAACTCCAGTTCTACCCAATCCAGCGCTGAGTAGCTAGCCCGACTGGTAGTATCGAACTGCCGGCACTGCATCCAAGGCACGTTACCATTTGTCTCCTCCATGGCCGAACGGTTTCGGTGCCCCGGAGCATATCTCGTTCGAGGAAACCAAACCCTGTGTGCAACAGGTTGTTCATGACCAATACAGACACCAAGTAGGTATGATGAGAGAATCGAGCATTCTCGTCATACCAAACGATCATAGCCTCATTCCAAACAACTATCCATAATATTCTCCAACTATATCCCAAAGCACCATCTCAAGTTATCCCCGCAGGCACTATGCCACTTCAATAAAATGCTCTAATTGGTGCAATACCCCTCGTTCAGAAAACTTCATGGCACAATGTCGCAACAGTAGCACAATGCCCTCACCGATGCAGTTGTTCGATTTTGAACCACAACTGCACGCTTTACTTGATACTCGTGCACGGATGCACGCTCGTCCTCCCGAAGTGCCTCGATGTTCCAACCAAGATGATCCACTCAAGCTCCAACTGCCCAACGCAAAAACTAACTCAAGCCACAAATCATATCCAACCAAATGATGCACACTCTATGCACGCCACAGTATAGTGATTTTCAAGTTCTAGTCCAAGTGTTCAAGCCATTATGTGTGTTCCATATTATTAGGCATGAAGGAGTGGAGGAGAAGGGACAGAGCCCACTCACAAGGTCTGATTCCGTTAAGCATCATGCCCTGCCGATACGGCCGATCCCTTGAACCCATAGTCCGATGTAAAGCATGATCCACTCAATTGGTATGACAGTACGAGTAGGCCGTGCTTTCCAAATTATTCGACCGATCAGACTAAGGAAGACGGCATTATCGCTCTAATCCAGCTATCTCAGTACTGCTCTGAACGAACACCTGATTTCCACCAAACTCCGCTTACGATCTGCACAGGAAACCAACTCAAATCAATACTTGTTCCCAAATCCAACAAATCAAAAAATAACCAGTTATTGCCTCTTCCAATCCGACTCAGCGTAATGCACCATGCGGTTGTGGGGCATTACACAACTGAAATTGGACTCCTTGTCCAAGCAGTTGGCTAATGTCACGCCCCGGTTCCACGGATAAGGAACCGAGACACGTGGCAATGGCCAGTAGTGTACTTCGACGGGCCTTCCAATCCAATGGGCCCGTCGGAGTACACCTAAGCTGTAAAGTACAATGAATAACCCAACACGTATCACAAGTATACTCAAACTAAATCTCATCCACAGGCAGCAATATAAGAACACAATAGAAGTAAATACAACGACTAATGTGCAGGAAGGAAATATCCAAATAAGTATCAAGTACAAATACTAGAGTAGTCACACGGGGACAAACCCGCTAGTACAAATATACTGGAATGAAAGTAAGCAATAAGATAATTTGGGACGGCAGCAGGTAACTAGGTAATGATACCGTCCCAAGGAAAGAGTCACTACCAGCGATCAGGCGAAGTCCTCAGAAATGACCTCGTCCTCGGCAGTGAGTACAGCTGCTGGATGGCCTACACCTGGAAGGGAACCAGGTCCTCAGAGGGACGTAATAAGGTACAAAAAAATAACATGCCAGGTAAACAGATAGTACAAGTGCAACAACAGGGTAATCTAGTATAACTAAACAAGTGTGACACGGTTTAAAGACAATGTTCGACGCGTGGGCCATCCAAAATAAAATTGTAGCTCCGGACACGGAAACACACGGCACGTACCGCAGCTCCGGGCAAGGAGTCACACGGGTGAAACAGCTACACTAGATACAGGTATCACTATAAAATACTACATATATATAAGCGCGTGCAGAGTAGCCCAAACGTCTAGTAACTGTCTTCCCCTTCCCAAGCGGTCAACGATTGTGCGTTGAACCTGAACCTCTAACTACAGTCTCGACGCACAGAATTAACTCAACAGATGCGACCCTAAGGTCGTCCCAGTCTCTGGTCATGATGTCAGTATCAAAAAATAAGAATCTGGCACGATCACGATGTATAAATGTGTCCTGGGGTATCGATGTACTCAGGTACGTGCATCGAGGTGCTGTGAAGCATCTAGCAATTATACTAAGACGTTACGTCGAATGTCAACACCCGGTTGTGAACCGGACACGGAGTATCGAACGTCAACATAAATATGCGCACGAAGTACATAAAGAACAACAAGTATCTGTAAACTGAAATATAGGGTGGCAAGGTACACTTGCCTGCGTGCGGCTGCTGATGACGGGGATCTGGTACCGCGTCCAAGTCCTCAGGTCCCGCAGTACCTAGAGATGAGTTACAAACCAGAATCAATAATCTAATTTACGACAGACAGGGGTGCTACACACATCTACACCTAAACTCAGTCTCATCTACGACTCACAGGGATAAGTCACTAGGGGGTTGACTATAGTTGACTATCGGTACGATGGTCAAATCAGCTAATCATCGGTACACTCTCCTCGATTTAATTCTCCATAAATAAACTAACATTTTTCCACCATGTACGATACATCCTGATTAGTTGGCTCCAAGGTCAAAACTCTATTCTCCTCGAGTACATATTTTAATTAAATCACGATAATTTATGTAGAAGCCAACCCTAATTTCTATCCAAGTACCACATCCAAATCCATCTTCATAAAACATAAGTTACAAGGTCACTACACTAAATAAACCCTAAAACATGTTAACACCACCTCAAGTCATTAAAATCCATATTCGCATTAATCATCATTAGCCTTAGCCAATATAAACCTTAATTCCGTAGTTCAAGTATTACACTACACTAATCATTTATCTCATCACTACATAAATACTAGAAATATATTAAACCTCATTAAACACAACCTCATCCATATTCATATTTAATCATCATTAACCTCAACCTATATATACCTCAATCATATTTTTCAATTATCACATTACACTAGCCATCCACATATATAATCCAAAACCCTAGCTAGCATTTCACATATATAAACACCATCATATTTATAACCAAAACAATTCTGGAATTTAAATGAAGATAGGGGGAGAGTCGACCTTGGCGACGACGGTGCCGTGTACGATCGGAGAAGGTGGCCGGGGGTGGTGGTGACTATGGTGGTAGTGGTGAAAACTGGTGGTGATGGTGATGGTGGTGGTAGTGTAGAAACTGGTGGTGGTGGTGGTAGGATAGGGAGGTGGCCGGAGGGAAGCACGGTTGGTCGGAAAGCTTAGCTGCGGAGGGTTGGGGGCTGCTCAGTCGGAGCTGCGGCCGGAGCGGGGGAACACACAGCGGGGTCGGGATAGGAAGGAGCGGGCTGCACAGTCGGAGGGGCGGACTGCAGCCGGAGCGGGAGGGGACGCACAGTCCGGCGGGGCAGCTACAGCGGGCCAGAACGGGTGGACGCACAGTCCGGCGGGGAAGCTACAGCGGGCCGGAGCGGGTGGACGCACAGTCCGGCGGGGAAGCTACAGCGGGCCGGAGCGGCGGCGCCGCCTGGCCGGAGTCAAGTCGTCGGCCGGAGTTCTCTAAGAGGAAGAAGAGACTAAGGAAGAAGAAGAAGAAAAATAATGGAGAGTGGAGAAGCTTTTGCATGGAGGGCTTTAAATGAAGGAGTGAGGAGAGAGGGAGAGAGGAGTTTCCTTGGGATTAGGGCCGGTGGTGTGTGTTGAGGGTGAGGTATTGCTTTATAGGGGTTTGTGAAGGGGGTGGAGGGTGGTGATCATCCTATTCAAAATGGAGGGTGGAGATTTGTCATGAAGAAAAGTGGGTTTCTTCATGAAGGGGTGAATGGATGGGTGAGAATGGGACCCCATTTTGGGACCTCTCCATTGCTCATGGCCAATAGGGTGATTACACATAAATTTATTAATTGTAACTTAGCTCCGTAAATTCGAGAAATTGTACGGACACATAAAATGACACAAAAATTGTGGAGAAAAATGTGTCTAGTAATTTTCATGGTGAGAGGGTGTTGTGCGTTAGGCACGGGTTTAATTAAAATGACATTGGGATTTATTAAGGATTAAAAAATAGGATTTACAAAGTTGGTATCCCCGATTTAATTTGAAATAAAGTGTCCCACGAATTTAAATTAAATGGGGGCACTTGGGGTCAAAATCTGAAAATGACACAAAGGTCAAAAATGGTGAGGGCTTGGAGTCAGTCTTGGACCCTTTAGTTGGTCCGGCACAACGGGTTAAGTTGGTATCTCAAAATTTAGGGTAATGACACAAGTGTCCGACACGAAATTAAATATGGATTACGGTTTCAAAAAATTGTGCAATTAATTTAGAGCACAACGAAAAGCTGATTTTTATCGACGGAAAAGTCCTGTGCCTAATTTGGCGAGTCAAGTCAAAAGTACAATAGCCCGATGGAATTTATGGGCTGATATTGGGCTCCGAAATAATCAAACAATGATAGGGCGCGCCAAGGATTTTAATTAATTGAATTAAATACCAGATAAACTTATCTCTACTCTAAACCTCGACATCTGCTACCAAAAACCAAAATTTTCTAAATCTACCCTAACTATCTACAGAATAAATCGAGGGGGTTTACAGCTAAGGCCAACATGGTACATGTTAGTGAGTCTAAAGGGAAGCAGAAATTTTCTTACAAGAAGAAGAAGAAGGACTTCAACCAGTTGAAGGTGAAGTCGGCTCAGTTCAAGCCAAAGCCGAAGACTGATGTGACATGTTATAACTGTGGCAAGAAAGGTCACTACAAAAGCGACTGCAGGTCGAAACCTAAACGGAAAGAGCAAGGTGAGCTTAACCTAGTTGTTATGATTGCGCAGGTTGAGTCACATGGCATGGACACTGACTGGTGGGTGGACACTGGTGCATCTTGCCATGTGTGCTCTAAGAAGGATTTGTTCGTCAAGTATGAGCCTACCTCTGAGAAAATTTCGATGGCGGATAAGTCTCAAGTTGCAGTACTGGGGATCGGGACTGTAGTGCTGAAGCTGACTTCTGGAAAGTCACTTACACTGGAGAATGTGAAGCACATACCAATGATCACCAAAAATCTGGTTTCTGGGAGTCTGTTGTGTAAGGCGGGCCTGGGGATGGATATCAATGTCGGTCAGATAATGATGTTCTACAAAGGAACATACTTCGAAAAAACTTTCTGTACCAAAGGGATGTTTAAACTGCATCTTGTAACTCCTTCTGTTTGAATCAATGCAGTCTCTACTTCTTGTTATTTTATTGAGTTGTGGCATAATAGACTAGGACATGTGCATTGTAAACGCATTAACAAGATGTCTAGTCTAGGCCTTATCTTCAAATATGGGGGTAAGGGGGTGGAAAAATGTGAAGTCTGTGCACAGACGAATATCATCAGGAAGTCATTCAGAAGTGTGAACCAAAGCACAGATCTTTTGGAGTTGGTACACTCAGATATCTGTGACTTCATACAATTCTCCACAAAAGTCGAAATGAAGTATTTTATCACTTTCATTGGCAATTTCTCGAAGTACGCATCTGTATATCTTCTCAAGTCGAAAGACGAAGTGTTCGAGAAGTTCAAGGACTTTAAGGCTAAAGCAGAATGTCAAACCGGTCAATAACTCAAAAGACTCAGAAGCGATCGAGGCGAAGAATATCGTTCCTTGGAATTCGCATCATTCTACAAAGAGCATAGAATTATCAATGAAACTACTGCTCCGTATTCTCCCCAATCTAATGGTGTAGTAGAAAAAAAAATAGAACACTGACAGAGATGATAAACTCCATGTTGCTGACAGCAGAACTTACAAAGTGCTTCTGGGGAGAAGCAGTGCTTACGGCTACGTTTATTCTGAATAGAGTACCGTTCGCAACATCTGACATTACTTCTCATGAACTTTGGTTCAAGGTCAGACCCAACTTGAATGTCATTCGAGTGTGGGGGTGTCCGACGTATATGAAGCTTCCAGACCTCATGATTAAGGAATGTTGTTCTCGCAGAATTCTTTGAAGACAAGTTTGCTAGGCACAAGAATATTGTTCTCGCGGATGTCCTGGAGAATGTTGTTAGCACGGATGAGGCAAGTACCTCCCAGAGAGAAGTAATCCAAGAAGGAGTTGTCGTTGATGAGACAATATTTGAACCAGAACTCGCTGAGCCGAGAGCAAAGCGAGTGAGGAGGCCGAAGGACTTCGGAGAATACATTGTTACCTATCATGTGGAAGCGGATCCGCTTACCTATGATGAGGCAATGAAGACCAGAGATATTATTTTCTGGAAAGAGGCTATCCATGACGAGTTTGACTCGATAACTTCTAATAATACTTGAAATTAGTCGATCTGCCTGAAGGAGCTAAACCCATCGGATGCAAGTAGATCTTTAAGAAGAAGATAAAAGCAGACGGAACTGTTGACAAGTTCAAGGCTAGACTAGTGGTCAAGGAATTTTCTCAGATACAGGGGTTGACTACTTCGATACCTATGCTCCCGTTGCACGGATGACTACTATCAGGATGTTGATTTCTCTAGGTTCTATTCACAGAATGGTGATTCATCACATGTATGTCAAGACAACATTTCTGAATGGTAAACTGACTGAGGAGATTTACATGTAGCAGCCAGAAGGGTTTGTCGTCAAAGGTCTTAAAGACAAAGTATACAAACTAGTAAAATCTTTGTATGATCTAAAGCAACCTCCCAAATTATGGCACGAAAAGTTTGACAAAGTTATCATATCAAATGACTACAAGGTCAGCGAAACTGATAAGTGTGTGTACACGAAGTTCGCTGGCGAAAGAGGTGTCATTATTTGTCTCTATGTGGACGATATGCTAATCCTAGGCACGGATGAAGAATGTGTCACTAGAACAAAGATGTTCCTATCGTCTAATTTCAATATGAAGGACATGGGAGATGCAGATGTCATCCTTGGGATTAAGATAATCCGGACGGAAGCTGGGCTTACTCTATCACAAGCTCACTATGTGGAGAAAATGCTCACACGCTATGGATATCAAGATCTTCTAGGGATCGATACTACATATAGGTGTGACAAAAAATTAAAGCCTAACCCAAGAAAAACAGTCAGACAGTTGGAGTATTCTAGCGTCATCGGGAGCTTGATGTATACTACAAATACCACTAGGCCTGACATTGCTTTTGCTGTGGGGATGCTGAGTAGATTCACAAGTAACACAGGTGTTGAACACTGGAAAGTTATGATGAGATGCCTCAATAAGACTCAGAAGTTTGTACTTTACTACAGCGGAGATCCAACAGTGGTAGAAGGCTTCAGTGATGCAAGTTGGTGATCAGAAGAAGAGAGCGAGAGATCCACAAGAGGATATATTTTCTCAATGGGAGGAGCTGTCATATCGTGGAAGTCGAAGAAGCAGACTATACTCTCACGCTCATCGATGGAGTCTGAGTTCTATGCACTTGCAGCTGCAGCAGATGAAACAGAATGGCTTCGGGAGCTCATGTACGATCTTCCAATGGTTGGTGTACAGATTTTGACTGTAGCGATATATTGCGACAACCAGGCAGCTGCAGCAGTAGCATCTAATAATCTCTTCAATGGAAAGAAGAGAACTATGCGGCTTCGGTACAGAGCACTGAACAACCTCATCAAGACTGGTGTCATTGCAGTGGTGGATGTTCGAAGTCAGGAGAACCTGACGAATCCGTTCACTAAAGGTCTCAAGCGCCAGCTAGTCGAAGACACAGCATGTAAAATGGGCTTGAAGGACCTCTGATATTGTGCCTTTGTAATCCTACCATTAAGTTTTATGTTATTAGTTCAAAGAGAAATCTACTAGGCATCTAGCTTTTGATTCAAGGGAGGACCACTGACTGGAAAATATCAGGTACAGTGGGTAGTCCTTATAGAAAATGTGGAATACGTACCCGAAACCACTGTAATCTACTATTTTGTTCTATAGAATAATTCTTGTGTAAGGTTGGCTTCGACGCCTTAATGAGTTCTCGGGCAGAGTGAACGTCCGGCGTGCGCTGCAGGAAGCACGTGTAGTTCAGCACTACAAGGGACTTGTATCCTATGCTATAGTGGTGTGACACCACAATGAGATAAAAGATATAAAGCCTCGGCTGCAAGCCATGTCACAGCTGCAGTAGCACCGCAAATAGGCAGGTAGCCTAATGCCGAAAAGATAGAGAGTTGTAGGACAGCACTACTAAGAGGCCAGTGACCACATGCTACAGTGGGTGACACCACATAAGGTAGTTAACCTCGGCTGTTAGCCATGTCACAGCGGCGTAGCACCGCACAGAAGCGCAAGGCTTCATTCTGGGATGTAGTACAACACTACTAAGAGGCTAGTGACCTCATGCTACTGTGGGTGACACCAGATGAGATAGTTAACCTCGGCTACGAGCCATGTCACAGCGGCGTAGCACCGCACGGAAGCACAATGCTTCATTCTGGGAAATATTAAACTCTTAAAAAAGGAACTCACCTAAGTGTATGGACAGAGATAAAGGCCGTCTCTTGAGGGTAAACTTGTAGACACCCAAGATACATATACCGAAACCAGGTCAGCACAGGGCCTTTAATGTGCGACCAGAGGCACATCTGATGTCATTGTGCGAGTGGGAAGAACAACAGCTTTGGTTCAGAATTCAAGCCATAGTCCATTATTGTATCGTACTGTTGTTTGACCCATGCGGGAAGATTCAAGTCGTGGGCGACATCTATCCTAAAGCATGATGGGTAGTCACTGTGAGGAACGCTCGACCATATATTGTGATATATGTGGGAGATTGTTGGTATTTTTTACTTTGCTTTGGGAGTTTTAGTCCCACATTGAAAAACCACCAATGTGTATATCTCAATATATAGCTTTGTTTAGTATTAGTATATGTACATGGGGTGGTGGCCTATGTGGGTTAATTTTCCTCGAAGGATTAAGTGTGAACCTCATTATGACAATCTTTATTTTGTCACCACCTTTGAAAAGTTTTCCTTATGAGCTAAGCCCCAAAGGGGCTTAGCGACTCGAACTCGAACTCAAGGACGCAAAATGGTGTTTTATTGGCGCACTTTGCACTTAGCACGTCAACATCGTCGCATGGCGCTCTTGAGCTCCTTTTATGCGCGAGTTACATGCACGGTTGCTTGCTCGGACGCATGCTTCGTGGAGCCATGCGGCCTGGAGCGTATGCGGCCAGGTGCCCATGCGAACAGGTACACATGCGGCCAGGGGCCATGCGGTCAGGTGCCCATGCTACCAAGGGCCATGCGGCCAGGAGCGCATGCGGCCAAGGGCCATTCGGTCAGGGGAGCATATGGCCAAGTACCCATGCGGCCCGGTACGCATGCGGCCAAGAGCCCATGCGGCCAGGGGCGCATGCGGCCTGGAGCTATGCGGCCAGCAAGTTAGCTTGAGTGAATCAAGTGTGGAGGGGAAAGGGACTGCTGTTGGCAGCTCGGTGCGGCGATGTCTGCTCTGTGCAGTACAACTGCGCAGGTGGCTCATGGGACCAGGCTGTATGGAAGCTGAAATCTTCTTTATATAGAGGCTCTCCTCTTTCATTTAGAGTGTTGAAAAAATTGAGAAAGAGAGAAAAATCGAGAGCACCAGCAAGACCTGCGGCAGTTTTTAGCATCCTTCCAAAGGAATCTTTCGAGTGATCTGAAGGTGACCAAGAGCGTTCCAGAAGTTCTCGTGTGAACTTCCTGGATCCTAGGGGCAGATCGTTGTATAGCTCGAATCTTGCCTTGAGCTCTGGTGGTTTTGATCACCCCAGCAAGAGTTCCATTCTTTGTAATTTTGTTCTTGTTCTCATTCTTCTCGGTGTAGCGTCTGCGAACGTAAAGAGAAAAACGGCTTTATGATTCTTGTTGTATTTGTATTTTCTTTGGGTTGTCAGTTTGTAACAAGTTCCTTGTTTAGTACTTTTGTGGGGTTGTGTGTCACTGAAGAGGAACTCTTGTGTGAATCTCAGTGCACCAACTTTTCTTCCGGAGTTTGTAGAGACGAATTCTTGTGTGAGTCTCTACTTTGTTGCTACCTCTTTTTCTTTGATCTGACTTTGCGACTAACAATACAAACTATCTAGAAAACTGTTCAGATCTTTGCACATTTGTATGAAACCCGCTATAATTAAGGCACTAATGTTCTAAGCATCATCATCATCGATCGCTTAAAGTCAAGTTGTCATCAGAATCATGTCTTGACTCTTGAGAAGGATTAATCACAACTATAGGTCACTTATTATTGGTAGCTGTTTTTGTGTAATGAATGTAATTCATAGCTGTGTCTAACTATCAAATTTGGTATCAATGATTTTGATAGAACTGGCATAGAAAACGTCGTGATCAGAAAAAGCAACCGATACAAAAGATCACGTCAGCTTATTCAATTTACATATCATCAGTGGGTGTCTTAGTCAGTATGATTAAATTAAGGCAGCTTATTCAATTTACATATCGTCAGTGGGTGTCTTAGTCAGTATGATTAAATTAAGCCACTAGGTGTGACTTTCAGCAGACAAGTTTTCCAGTGCTAGGTTGCTAGCCTTCTATTGTGTTGTCCAGCAAATGAATATACATGATGTATCTGCATGTGTTTGGTATATGCAAGAGTAGTTGCTAATCTGCACTGTATATTTTTGTTTTGTTTTGCAGTCTTAGACAAGAAATAGTCAATTCACAAACTCAAACATGTCGAGTATAAGAAGAAGAAATATCAACTCAGCAAGGAAACATTTTTGTTACTAACCTTCTATTGTGGTGTCCAGCAAATGAATAATGCATGATGTATCTGCATGTGTTTGGTACATGCAAGAGTAGTTGCTAATCTGCACTGTATAATTTTTGTTTTCTTTTGCAAAGTCTTGAGAAGAAGAAATATCAACACAGCAAGGAACATTGTTAACACCTTATTGCTTTTTGTTTGTAATCAAATAGCCACTAGCTATGACAACTACTTTTATAAGGCCACTGCTTCAGCAATAAAGAACCTCAGGACTTGTGTTGAAGAGTCATTCCATCTCATGCTGCAAATGAAACAAGATCAGAGTTATTCCATCTCAAGCTGCAAATGAAACAAGATCTAATTATCCTTTGGAGTGGAACTGAAAGAATAGCCAAATTATTCCATAGTTTACATAGGCAATCAGATAATTTGATTTCTAAAGTTTTGGTGGCAAATGTAGCGCTAAAGGTTACACCGCACCTGAAACCGTATCCTTTGGAGTGGAACTGAAAGAAGGCACAGTTGAAGATTACATGCCAATACTCTTTTCGTTTTCTCTTCCCGACGATGAGAGAATTATATATATACCATATTGTACCATATTTACTACATTTGTTCGTAAAATTTTGAGAAATATACAAGCATTTAGCATAGCAATGAACATATAATCACTACTTACAACACAGTGAATCGTATTATTCATAACAGAATGCTGCTGCTTCTTTCATTGCTTCTTTCAGATATGCTCCAAGAATAACAGTCTTACTCAAAAACTAAAACCAAAGGTCTTTATTAGATGAATAAGTAAAATATAAAGGAGAAGAGAGAGGAAATGGATAAGCCTGACAATGCGACATTTAAAAGGATTTTCTGAAAGTAAATAAGATAAAAGCCCCTAAATGCCAGACTGATTTCTAATCTGAGCAACAACAGCTTAAAAGCATTTACAGAACTTGGCAATGCCCTATTTACAGAAAAAATTATCCATAAAATAGAGGATAAAAAATGGCCTCAAATTTATATAGAAGAATAATTCATTGCTGCTTTTTCTGCAGTGTTTGATGAATCCGCCACGACCAAACAAGCAAGAAAATGGCGAGGGCCCACCCTACGGAAGTCCAGAAAATAATCAACCAAGAAGGCATCGAATTGGGGAACAGACCTAGAGAACAAAAAAATATCAGCTGAATAAGAAATCAACTAAATCAACTGACCGCCTTTTCCATATGCCAGGTAAAAATACAGTACATGCAAAGAAAAAAAAATGTAATGCTAGATTATTTATCTAGAATGTCCACAAATTTTTATTTGGTATTGTCAAGATTAAGGCAAGATTCTGCACCTAATAGGAACAAGTTAATGTGAGATATGGTATTAGATTCAATATCAAATTATTATGGTTTCCAATCCAAACCAAATACATTTTACTTTCAGTACACTTACCATGTAATATAATTCTTATCTAGAAGTGGAATAAGTTTAGTAGATCTAAACTCAAAGGACACATTATCTATACATCATAATATAACTTATCCAGTTCCTGAAACTAGATCTCGCTAATCTAAAATGAGCTTATGAACTCTCCAGAATTAAATTACATTCGCACCATTAATTACATTCGCTTGACAGAATCTTATGATATCATTTTCAGACCTGACACGCCAGGCTTGGAGAATTGGGGTAGTGAGGAAACACAAAGGTCCACAAATCTTAACAAGTGTATGTCAAATTTTGGGTTTCTGGTCACATCAGTATGTTCATTCATGGATTTTATGGATATATTGCAAATATAACCTCAACAGAACCCCATGAATGTGGGAAATAATCTGTTACTTCTACATGCAAAATAAATAGCTAGTACTCACCATGACCAAACTTGATACAAATAAGAAGCTCCACTATGCATATGGCTAGCGAAAGCCAACAGACCGCTCCCACCTTCTTCACAGGTTTTCTGAAATCATGCAGCATTGGACTTTTAAGGGCCAAGCAGAAATATAACTTGTAAGATAGAGTAAACTTGTGATTTGATATTCATATATACACAAAGTACGCAGAGAGAACCTGTCCTGTAAGTAGGTGTTATATTCCCGGATGGTTGGTATTGCAAGTAGCCACCATAGGATCAACCTATAAATGACCACACGGTTTCTCGGAGGAATCCAAAGACAGAACTTCAAAAAGAAGGTATTGAGCTCAACAGTCATGAACGCGACACAAAGACATAGCACCTGTACGAACCTCCATGGCCCGAGAAGAGGGTGCCACTCATCTTTGTCCCATCGTGCAGGAGTGAATTGCCCCAATGTTCTTTTCACCTTAATAAAAGGAGAGAAAGAAAGACATAAAGAACATGAAGAACAGAACATAACTAAATAAAAAAATAATGAGTCCCATCACTTGAAAGGAGACAGTAAAGCACCATATATTGCAAATACATTATCTGCAATTAATATTTTGTTCTGAAGAAAAAAAAACAAGTTATGAAAAAGCAGGACAAGAATACTTTCCTCCAAATAATGCTACTAAGCTAAAGACGCAAGTAAAATGAGAACAAATGCATATAATCTTCTCCATATAAGAAAGAATGTATAACAAGATAAACCAGTGTTCAAAACAACAACAAAGTCTTTATCCCAAATTTTTGGGGTCTACTTAAATCCTTTTCTTCCATTCAGTTATTTTAAGGGCAGTGTCCTTTGTAATATCAGCCGAAATCAGTAAATTTTTCTTTATGAGCAGATATTCATGTGACTTTGCAGCATCTTCTATTCTCAAGTGTCCAACACCCACAACCACCCCCCCCCCCCACCCCCCCCCAACCCCCCCCCCCCCCCCCCCACCCCCCACCCCCCCAAATCCCCTCAAATTTTTATCGTCTACAAATTTATGTTTGTACTATGTTTTTTCAATATTAAATAGTTATGAGATGGATTATTAACTATGTTGTACTAGTACGGGCATGATATAGAATACAGGCATTTTCAAATAGGTACAATCCTAGTTACCTATGATGCACGACTATGGACATGGGTGCATACACGATATGGATACGGACACAATTTACGATATGGATACGGACACAGTTTTGCCTTGTCCATGTGCAACATAGATTTTTAAGACTGCCTGGAATTTTCATTTTGCCCATAATTTGATATTGTTTGTTATCTTTTGGATCTAATAAAAGCAACTATGAAACAGTCATTTTGTAATTTTCAATAGCAACTGTAACTCCTATTCTTCCTTCTTTTCTGCAATGTTCTATTTATTCAGTTAGTATGTATCCTTCGATAATATTTGCATGCATATTCTATCTTCGAACAATATAAAAGATATGGTTGTTTTAGGGCTAATGAGCATTTGCTACATATGGTAGTTCTAAATAATGCTTAATTAGTTATATACTTTGTTGTGTTTGAAGATATAGTATCTTTTACTTAATATTTTTAAAATGGTGATAAGGAGAAAAGTGAGAAAAAAGATATACAAATTGATATAGAAGAACTACTAAGAAACATATCCTCACACTGTCATTCGCTTCTATTTTTGGCCTCATTCAGAAATGTGACAATGTCATGTCTCTCAATAAGTTTATATCAAGAGAAAGAAAAAGAAAAAACACAGTAAGTCAATTGGAACAGATAAATAGTGTGTTCAAAGTTCAAATATTGCATTGTTTTTTATAGGATTTAACTTCTATAAATATGATTTAGACAGCTGGATCAGGATTGGTAATCCAATTAAATCCTGAGATAGTGATGAATAGCCAATGGTTTTAACATGCAATCAGTCATATCGCCCACTTTCAGAGAATCTAATGGAATACCATTCCCTAATGTGCTGGGCTCTGTGTTCAGAGTACAGTTAGGAGTGAATTAGACAATGGGTCTTAATAGACATTGGGTTTGCTTTATATTTGTTTAGTTTGGTTTATTTTTCTTTTGTTTGGTTTGCTTTATGTTTGTTATCTTTTATTAGGACTGGTTTCTTGATAGCCAAGGTTTGTGAGGCTATAGAAAAGATGTAAGCACTTATTTTCCAAGTGATTGAAGCATTGAGAATTTTGTTTAAGTTTGGGTGTGTGATACCTATTCCTAGATAAAAGTTTATTATCATTCTTCATCCAGTTTCAGCACAGAGGGTATCAGCTTGTGCGACGGTAAGGCTTTGTTGCTTGCATCCAAGAGGATCTAGGTTCGAGTCACGGAAACGGTCTATCCATATATATAGGGGTAAGACTACATACATCTTCACCCTCTTAATACCCTGCATAAGCAGGGGAGCCTTGTGGCCCCAGGATGCCCTTTTTATCCGGTTCTAAAAAAAACCTAGTTTAACAAAATCAAATCAGTCATCATCTTATATCCTCTTTGCTTCCTAATAATGTCATTGTCAAAGTTAGTGGATACCGATCACTCCACAACCGACCCGAGGGCGAGCACAGCCTCAATCCAGACTCTCCCAAATTTACCACCGAACCTATCTTTTCAGCTTTGGATCTGAACTGCATTGTTGAAGACCAGTCATATATTCTACTACAAATCTGTATTACCACCCCAATTCAAAAAATAGACATAAAGATCTACAACTTCCATATTAGAAGGATTTCCAAATTCTTTTAGTAAGGTCTTTGAATCTGTTGTTGAAGACGAACAAATTCTGGACACAAAGACTTGAAAGTTTGCATAGATTCCCCGAATCTTGTAAATCCCGTACCTTTGCATTTGCATTTCAATTGAATACTTTGAGATCTATTATAATTATGTGGTTAGATTAATATTTAATGTTTGCTTTATAATCTGAGATTGTTAATTGTGAATCGATCCATCCAAGAACCCTAAAGGTCTTGTCATCATAATCTTGACAATAACAGACTACATGTGCCAATGATGAATAGATTAAAAAAAATCTGAAAATGTGAACAGCTTGCTAAAATAAATATTACGGAGGCAAATAAAGTGCTTCATAGTAGGATATAAGGTAGGTTTGAAGACCTTTAAGAACTTATGCAAAAGATAAAGATTTACTCTATGCATGTGCTAAAGCATAGTAGAATTTGTATATGGTTCTGTGCTAGGGCGTCGTCCGATGATCGTAGAAGCCCGGAAGGAGTCGAGGCAACATATAGGGTAAGAGCCAAGGGTATCATGACACCATGTCGGCGACATACTGCAAGTAGACCAAAAAGTTCATAAACGTTCCAGTGATTTTGGGCACATTTTTCTGCTCATAAAGTATGTTGTCAATATGTCGTTGACTCAAGTTTGGCTTCGTGAGAGAAATGATTCAGATCTAAAGTGCTCGTCTTGGTGGTCAAGCTTGCCCCAGACTTTGGAAAAGTTGAGGATCCTAGTTAAGGGTTTTCTTCAACCCTAGACTAGTTGGATATAAGTTTAAGGAGGTTCAAAGGAAGAAGTTCTTGAGTGACCATTAAGGGAATCTATAGAGAGGGGTTGAAGGAGATCTCGTAAGAAGAAGATTTTCGCATTACGGTTTATGTGTATAATTCTTATAAGGTTTTCTCTCTTGTTGATTCAATACAGTTATTTCTCTTGCCACGTGAGTAGGTCGAGCTTGGCCAAACCATGTTAAGATATTGCATGTTTGTGTTGTGTTCTTGGTTGCTATTGTTCGGTTATTTGTGTTTTGTTATTCTCGTCATAGCAAAGTAATTGTTTGTTTGCTTCTGTCGCATTTGAAAATGGATGTTAAAATCATATTTCTGCATGGTGAGTTGGAAGAGAATTTTCATGAGGCAACATGAAGGATTTTTGGAGCCCAGCATGGAGGATCACGTATGTGAGCTCAAGTAGTCTCTATGTTGAAGCAATCTCCCCGACAGCGGTATAAGCGCTTAGATTATTTCATGTTGAAGACCACTTTCTCTCTACGTGAGTATGACAACTGCGTCAATTCAAAGAGGATCAAAGATAGGTTATCAATATCTTCTCTTATATGTTGATGACATATTGATTGCTATCAAGAGTAAGGGGGATAAGGACACTCAAAGCTTTATTTAGTGCCAAATTTGACATAAAGGATTAGTAAATAAGATCCTTGTAATAGAAATTCATCGAGACGGGAAGCCTGGAAAGCTTTGGCTATTCCAAAGGAAGTATATAGTGAAGGCAACTGCGTCAATTCAAAGAGGATCAAATATAGGTCATCAATATCTTCTCTTATATGTTGATGACATATTGATTGCTATCAAGAGTAAGGGGGATAAGGACACTCAAAGCTTTATTTAGTGCAAAATTTGACATAAAGGATTTGGTGTAGTAAATAAGATCCTTGTAATAGAAATTCATAGAGACGGGAAGCCTGGAAAGCTTTGGCTATTCCAAAGGAAGTATATAGTGAAGGTGTTAGAGAGATTCAACATGAAGGATGAAGGACTCTAGACAAATGAGCACCCCGATTGTCGATTATGTTAGGTTATCCTCAATGGAGTGTCCGAAATCAGAGGGGAAGCTAAATATGTCTCGAGTTCTGTTTGTGATTGTATTGGAGTGTGCATCTATCATGATTTATTGTATACAATCAGTTTGGTGAGCTAATAAATGTCAAATCCAATGAGGCTCTATTGGAAGGGCATAAAATGGGTACTTCGGTATATTAAGGGCTCTAAAAATCTCAGTTTGTTGTTTCACAATCGAAACACAGATCAAGCCAGTTGCAGGGGTATTTGGATGCTGCTTACGCTGGAAACTTAGATAAGAGAAGATCAACTATGGACTATGTACACACTTTTGAAGATTTTTCCGGTAGTTAAAAGTCAAAAGTTCAGGATATCGTGACAATTTTCACTACGGAATCAGAATACATGGCGACAATCGAGGCATCGAAGGAGGCCTTGTGATTAAGAGACATTGTTAGCGAGTTTCGGTCCGAGAAGGTGCGGGTTCTTGTATGTGACAATAAAAGCGCAATTTACCTAAAAAAGTTGATATACATAGTCAGACGAAATACATTTGTGCAATATCACAAGATACAAGAGCGGTGCAACAAGAAAATTTATCTTTTTAAGATTGATACTAAGGTGAACCCGACGAACATGCTAACAAAGGTGATCTCTATGGAGGAGTTCAAGTATGCATTGACTTCTATTCAAGTACTCCGGTTTGAGAAAGGTTTTTGGACTTAGTAGGAGGGGTCGCGACAATTTTGTTGTTCTGGACAAATACCATGTCAGAGCTAGTTTTTTTTTTTTTTTGGTTCTAAATAAAGACCGTGTCAATGATCATATTCAATTTTAGGTAAGACTGTGGCAATGGTTAGTTTCAAGATTCTAACTAGAGATCGTATCGATAGGGAGAAAAACAAAGTGGAAGCTAAAGTAGAAGGAACATGGAGTTATCGGCAACATTCTCATGAGATGGTTAGTTAAACGACAAGTCAAGGTGGAGATTGGTGTATATGGCTCGTATTCGACTACGGACTGCTATGGGTGTTGTCCGGTGATCGGAAAAGCCCAAGAAGTGTCGAAGTATCAGGGGCTCATAAGAACCAAGGGTACCAGGGAGGCATACTTTGTCGATATGCCATATGTATACCAGGTTGGGCAAAAACATTCCATCAGTTTTTGATACATCTTTGTGATCCCCAAGCATACTAGCAACATATATTGCCAATATGTCGTTGGCTCGGGTTTGGATGTGTAAGAGGAACGGTTTAGATCTAAAGTGCTTGTCTTCGACAGTTAAGATTTCTCTCGACTTTGGAAAGGTTGGAGATCCTATTTAAGAATCTCCTTCAGCTCTTGGACTAGTTGGCTTGATGTTTAAGAAGGCTCACAACAGAGAGTTCTTGAGTGGTCAGTATAATAATTTAGAGAGTAGTTGAAGGAGAGCTCATTGGAAATCTCATAAGGAGAGGATTTTCGCATTACAATTTGTGTGTAATCCTTGTACAGTTTTCTCTCTTGTTGATTCAATATAGTTATTTCTCCCATTGTGTCGTGGAATAGGTCGAGTTTGACCAAAACATGTTAAATATTAGTGTTTGCATGTTGTGTTCTTGGTTGTTATTGTTCGGTTATATGTACCTTGTTATTCTCGTCATGGTAAGGTCATTGTTAGTTCGCTTCCACCGCGTTCGGGAATACAACAGAAAAACTATTCTTCAGTTATCTCTGACCGTTGTAAAGGATGCAGATATATGGTATTTCGTGTAGAATGTTTCAAATAATACTGTAGAATTGTTTGAAATCAGAGTCTAAACAAAATTTAACTATATACTAGATACCAGAAACATGCATGCATATGCATCAAAGTAAATATATTGACCAGGACATTTCAGGACACATGCATTATCATGGAAAATACCTGGCACGACACTATGCATATATAACAATTTTCTTGTCTCTACCCATTTCCTTGTTCAGTGTCCAGTAACAAGAACCAAAAAGAAGAAACTCTGGACTAGTTACCTCCCTCAACAGAGGAGGTGAGGTTACAGAAGCAGTATCTTGCACCAAACTGGATAACAACAAATTATAGAGCAACAAGATGGCACCATATGGAAAAGGTTGAAATAGAACATACCTTACCAATGATATTTGGCTGACGGCTTATACCAACCCATTCATATGTTTTCCCATCAAAGTACCTAACAGTATACATTCCTGCCCAGATTCCTGCATCATGTAACATTATCAAGTATGTTTATTATGCATCTCAACTTATAAAAGAAACTGATCAGGAGTAGAGCACACTAAACATAAGACAAATAATGTAGCAAGAAGGAAAAAAGGTTGTTTCCTTTTGTACAACAGAAATACAATCTACAGATTCAGAGGCAAGCTAGTAGACAAGGTGTTTTGACGAAGAAAATCACTAGCAATACGATTTGTACTGGAAATAAAGAAAGAAAAATAAAGAATCAATAGTTCCATGCATCAAGAGCATGAATTTAAGTGAGTTTCTAGCATCACATTATAAACTTTATTCTTCAATCTATCCTTGACAAAGAAATAGTACTCACTTCACTTACCCTTTCTGCCTACATCAAAAAGGAAATCTAAACCATTTATGGACACAGACAAACTCTGAGGTCTTCTCCACACAACACTCACTTAGAAATAACAAAGGGGAAGTTTACCATTTATGTTCATTGATAGAGGGAAAGTTTAACAAAAACCCAGTAAAAACGAGAAGAAACAGACCATGGTGAAAAAACAAAGCACACGGATTTAACGACTGAGCTGCCACCAAGAGCAGTGATACTCTCTCTTCGTTCAGAATAGTTGTAACAAGTTCTATTACATATGTTGCTAATTTATCTAAACGCAAGGTCTACTAACTTCGGTAACTTCGGTAATCTTCCGGTGTTAAAAATTTATTTGTTGATTCATGAGATGAAGAACATAAATTATTTGTGAAAGCATACATGAATCAATTGCTTGGCTTGATGGATCTTCTAGCGAGCGTCTCTTTATCGGTTCAATCTTCCAACTTGATACGACCCTTAATAACAAAGATGAATTCTTTGCCCCTCTCTGTGTTGATGGGGATGCAGAAGAGAAAAAAAAAACCCTTTCTATTGTGGCCGTATAAGTTGGGGACCATAACCCTAATGAATATATATATATATATATATATATAAGAATTAGGACCACCCTTACAAACTATTACATCACAACTCTCTCTTGCATACCCGACCCTATCCTCCTATGACAGGATCAGTATGTTGGTTGCATCTTCTCCAATGCCGATCCTTGCAAGGGTTGACAGTGGAATCTAGTATGTGTCAACTTGTTGCCCTAGGACTTGCCCTCAAGCACTAGGTGGACACCATCTTTCTAACTCCGCCCTCATTAGTTGCTTTTCCTCGGTTTTCTCCCTGCTACATAGAAACCATTAACTCTTCCCATTGATGGTTAACAGTTGTGAGCTGGCTCCTTTCCGTTTCAGGTTCTCCCCCCTCCACATTAGCAATATCGCCATGTAGGCTTTCTCCCTCTAGACCCCTAGCAATAGGTCTCTTCTTTGCCCGAGGATGTCTTCCCCACCCTCTTGTTGTGCGTCTAGCTCGTCTATGCTCTCCTCTCTTCCTGCGTCTATCCTCCGGCAAGACACCATTCGCCCTCTGGTCCGTTGTCTTTCCTATCAACCCATAAACTACTAGTCCGTTGATTGGTCTTGTTTCCAGTCCGATCGCTTCGGTAAGCAAGTTATGAGATTTACCGTCTTCATGTCGTCTTCCTACTCGACTCAGTCCCATGTGTTTCCCTAGGATGCTAGGATGCAGGGTCTCCGGTTGAGACCCATCTTCCGCATTTTCCATCGTCTAATCCTGAATATCCTAACCGTCTCTCTTCCCTGATCCTGATCATCATCATCCCTATCAAACCGAATATCCCTAGGATGTTAGGATGCTCAAGCTACCCAACACAACTATAAAGTGAAATGTCTAATGCATCAAGCCAAACTGAACCAGCTTGTCAAAAAAACTCTGAACTGGTCTTATTTACCTAGGCCCATAAAAAGCCCATTTGGCAACTAAGCATTCAAATAAAAATCCAGGTCCATAAAAGCAGCTGGGTCACCCGGGTTTAATAAAACCCGGCCGGTTCACCCGGTTTTTAACTGGGTCAACTAAAAAATAGTCCAATACCGTAGCTGGACTAGATCAGTTACCGTGTCACAGGTTTTCCGGTCTGACCGACGGTCTGGTCCTGTCTGGGTTTGATAACTATGCTTCACACACATGTCGGACTGATTCTCAAGCAAAGTTTTGTGCCGCTTGAAGGTAACAAACACATCCGCTTTGCTCCTCAATATGTAGACCCAAACTTACTAACTTACCCCTTTGCAACACCTACCTTTTTTCTTCCTGAGGTGGGTGTCCCGCTTGAAGTGGATTAGACATCTTATTCATTGAGTCGACGAGATCGAAGAAAAAAGTCGTCAAATGAAGATAATTTAGTCCATGACGACTCACAATGAGGCAACTGGTATCAGTGCCCACACAACAGTATGAATATAATACAAAGTACCCTTGGTATGATAGGCACTTTTAGGAAACTTCACCCGGCTCTGCTTCCAAAGCATACAATCTTCGAAGAAATCTAGCTTGAATGTTTTGATTCCACTAAGTAGCTTCCTCTTGTGAAACTCGACCAAATCTCTCTCCCTCGCATAAACCATCTCATATGCCACAACTAAATAATTTGTGGAAAAACAAGTCACTCCACTTGTAACTCTACCTGTAAGTATGCTCCCCTAAAGAATATATGAGTTCTCTTTCTTCTTACCATACTCAGATTCTTCTTCCAGTTCAAAACATGTTTGACACCTATCAATTTCCTCACAACACCGTCATGTGTCCTAATCCAGATTGTACCAATCGCAACTGTCATGCATGGTGCATTATTACACATAAGATCATTATTACTCATAAGAATTGTTTCTCTGCTGAAAAGATGAGAAATTCTATTTAGATACATATGATAAGAACATCCAGAACCATGATCTATGAGTCACGAAATAATATCACCATAAGAGAATGTAAGAACTATGAGACCATCTTGTGTTACACTTGCCACATCAGATCGAAAATATTTTTCTCCTTTCTTTTGAGTTTCCAACAATCCTTATAAATATGACATGGTTTTCTTAAAATAATTGCAAGTTGGTATTTACTTTCCTCTTGATTTGGATCTTAGTCTGCTTCTAATGTTGTTTATCCTTCCCCATGCTACAAATCCCTCAACATTTGAATCAGAACTATTGTCATAGACACTCTTATATAATTGCTTTTTTGGAAATAATCGGTTCGTCAAAGATTCGTCACGAGGAGAGTTTTGAGCTTTGGCCACAAACTTGTTGCCGACTTCTCGCCAAAATATTATAAAGAAGCTAGTCGGTCAAGCACAAATGTAACAAACTTTGTGCTATCAAGTCCACATCCACAACATGTAATTCTGACATCTTTGTCAGCTTCTTTGTCTTGCCTTCAAAGGTCTTATGCAGGCCGGGCTTGATCAAGTAGATCTTGGGCCTCACTTGCTATAGCCCTAAATTACTTGTGCTCAAGCAAAGTCCACATCCACAAAAGAGTTTTGAGCTTTGGCCACAAACTTGTTGCCGACTTCTCGCCAAAATATTATAAAGAAGCTAGTCGGTCAAGCACAAATGTAACAAACTTTGTGCTATCAAGTCCACATCCACAACATGTAATTCTGACATCTTTGTCAGCTTCTTTGTCTTGCCTTCAAAGGTCTTATGCAGGCCGGGCTTGATCAAGTAGATCCATAGTTCTACTTCGAAATTTTCATTGGAAGATTTTCCAGACATCTCTAAATACCGTCAAAAGCTAGAGCTATGGATGCAATCACAAGTTTCACCCACCTTTCAAAAGGATTCCTAGTATAACCATAATAGGAATCAGACTTATTTTATATTGATACTATATGTGGCTTGATTGATCGATCGAAAATTCAACCTAGAAAAAAAAACGGATTTTTTCGTTTAAAGTAATAATATTTATTAAAATTATAAATAAAGGGAAAAGTTTGGGGTATTAGCAGATAGGGGGACTACTCGCCATCTGACTTGGCGGGGCGCTCTCCTCGAGAGGCCGCTCGCCAACTCAGTTGGCGGGGCGCAGTCCACGAGAGACTGCTCGCCAACTGAGTTGGCCGGGCGCTGTCTACGAGAGACGACCGTTGCACTTTCCAGCCGTTGCACAACGGCTACATTTCCTCCCTATAAACACCCCCCCAAACACTCCTCACAGCACATTCTCCTCCTCCTCCTATTTTCACAGCTTCCTCCTCCTTAATCACAGCAACCCTCTTTCTCCTCCTGATATTTACTGGCGATGGCTACCCACAATGACGGTCGTATTCCTGGCGGACCGACTACCCCGCTTATTATTAAGCAACGTGAAGACCACATTTCTAGTCAGATATTTACTGGCGAGGTAATTTTTGAAATTACAAGTTGCCAACTTTATTAATGCATATGTTTTTTATAATGCATATGTTTACTTTATTAATGCATATTAATTTACACACAAAATATAATGCATATGTTTTTTATAGTTATACGACCATGATCTTGGTTTACGAACCCGGATCCATGTACATTGGCGGGCCGAAAGAAATTATCGTACGTGGGAGCTAAATTCGGTCCAAAAGGCTTTGGTGGAATCCTTTGGATTCCACTGTATAGATCGTGTTAGATATTTAATCCACGATCTTCATTTAGTTGTAAGCCTTGCGGAGCGTTGGTGGCCCGAACGCAACACTTTCCAACTCCCATTCGGCGAGATGACGATCACCCTTTTTGATGTGACGAATATACTAGGGTTACCTATTAAAGGTAACGCTATATATTTTGATCCGCACTTAAAGGGATCTGATCTGATCAGGAGGTATCTCGGTGTTAGCCCTCCATCAGGTCTAAAAGACGGCAATTTTGTGAAATTTACATGGCTCCGTGGCAACTTTATGGACCTACATCAAACTATTGATAGGGTGGTTGATGTAGATGAAATGCGGGTATGTATTTTTATTAGTAAATTTGTTTATGACTTAATTTAGTGGTGCAATTCTATATAACACTTAATATATCCAGGTCATTCGTTGCACTAGAGCGTATCTACTCTGTTTATGTGGTGCAATTCTATTTTCCGATTCATCGAAAAATATGGTAAATGTGCAGCTTCTACCATTCTTGGATGATCTGACAAAACCTACTGAGCATGCGTGGGGAGCTGCTACTCTTGCATTTTTATACGCTAATCTGACAGAATTTGTCAGATCCAATCGCAAGAGTATTTGTGGATGTATTTCACTGATACAGGTATGAATGAAAGACCTTAAAAAGTTAGAGTAATTTTATACGCAAATTTTGTTTGATTTAAAATTTTAAATACATCCACAAATACTCTAACTTTTTAAGGTCTTTCATTCATACAGGTATAAAATTTTAAATCAAACAAAATTTGCGTATAAAATTACTCTAACTTTTTAAGGTCTTTCATTCATACCTGTATCAGTGAAATACATCCACAAATACTCTTGCGCGATTGGATCTGACAAATTCTGTCAGATTGACGTATAAAAAGGCAAGAGTAGCAGCTCCCCACGCATGCTCAGTAGGTTTTGTCAGATCATCCAAGAATGGTAGAAGGTGCACATTTACCATATTTTCCGATGCATCGGAAAATAGAATTGCACCACATAAACAGAGCAGATACGCTCTAGTGCAACGAATGACCTGGATATATTAAGTGTTATATAGAATTGCACCACTAAATTAAGTCATAAACAAATTTACTAATAAAAATACATACCCGCATTTCATCTACATCAACCACCCCATCAATAGTTTGATGTAGGTCCATAAAGTTGCCACGGAGCCATGTAAATTTCACAAAATTGCCGTCTTTTAGACCTGATGGAGGGCTAACACCGAGATACCTCCTGATCAGATCAGATCCCTTTAAGTGCGGATCAAAATATATAGCGTTACCTTTAATAGGTAACCCTAGTATATTCGCCACATCAAAAAGGGTGATCGTCATCTCGCCGAATGGGAGTTGGAAAGTGTTGCGTTCGGGCCACCAACGCTCCGCAAGGGTTACAACTAAATGAAGATCGTGGATTAAATATCTAACACGATCTATATAGTGGAATCCAAAGGATTCCACCAAAGTCTTTTGGACCGAATTTAGCTCCCACGTACGATAATTCCTTTCGGCCCGCTAATGTACATGGATCCGGGTTCGTAAACCAAGATCATGGTCGTATAACTATAAAAAACATATGCATTATATTTTGTGTTTAAATTAATATGCATTAATAAAGTAAACATATGCATTATAAAAAACATATGCATTAATAAAGTTGGCAACTTGTAATTTCAAAAATTACTTCGCCAGTAAATATCTGACTAGAAATGTGGTCTTCACGTTGCTTAATAATAAGCGGGGTAGTCGGTCCGCCAGGAATACGACCGTCATTGTAGGTAGCCATCGCCAGTAAATATCAGGAGGAGAAAGAGGATTGCTGTGATTAAGGAGGAGGAAGCTGTGAAAATAGGAGGAGGAGGAGGAGGAGGAGAATGTGCTGTGAGGAGTGTTTGGGGGGGTGTTTATAGGGAGGAAATGTAGCCGTTGTGCAACGGCTGGAAAGTGCAACGGTCGTCTCTCGTAGACAGCGCCCCGCCAACTCAGTTGGCGAGCAGTCTCTCGTGGACTGCGCCCCGCCAACTGAGTTGGCGAGCGGCCTCTCGAGGAGAGCGTCCCGCCAAGTCAGATGGCGAGTAGTCCCCCTATCTGCTAATACCCCCAACTTTTCCCTTTATTTATAATTTTAATAAATATTATTACTTTAAACGAAAAAATCCGAAAAAAAATCTTTTTTTTCTTTACTTGTTGCAGTTTGTTACATAATAAAATATGGTCATGGAACACCAAACACTAATATAGACAAATATGATCCGAGTCATATCAACAGTCTCACCCTACTTCCCACATTTGACCAAATGGTGTCCTTAGGCCTGACGGTTAGCCCTCTCCGAAGGAACTCTTCCTACTATTATCAATTTGGTCCTGACCTCTTTTGTCCATTCCCATGAGGGCAGAGTAGAGGTGCATTTCGAGCTGATACGGATCAGATATGGCTATTACCATATCCGTATTTGTTTTCTAGTAACAAATATGAATACAAACACAGATATTGTTCATATATTAAGATCAATAACCATATTCAGAATTTCATATATTAAGATCAATAACAATATTCGGAAGAAAAAAATATCCAGAGTTGAATCAGATCAATAACAAACGGGCAAGGATAAAATGAATACGAATACGGGTCGGATATCATAGGTTCTCGGAGAAACTAAAGTTTGAATTATTAAGAGAAATGATGATTTCATATAAACTTAGTTAAATATTAGTTTTACTATGTGAAATGATATATACCTTAAATTCATAAATAGAAAGCTCACTAGTGTTAGAAGAGTAGATATATTAATATTTTACTTATACAGTTATATAGTTATCCGGATATTCGGATAATAGAGTGGAATCTTTATCCGGATAAATTAATTTTGGACGTGGATAAATTATATCCGGATTCGGATCCAACCGGATCTTAAAACAATTGATCCATTAACGCTTGTAATCTGATTTGGATCCAAATCGAACCAGATAATCCTACTCTGAATGGACCCCTAAGGTAGAGTAAGGTCTTAACTGGGCTGGGCCGAACAGACCCAGGCCGGTCAAATTCAGGCTAGTTCAGGTCAGTCCCGATCAAAGCGCAGACCCTCTCTAAGCCCAACTAAAACCAGGTCAGGCTGGGTTCAACCGGACCTGGTCCCAGTACGGGCCGAATTTGAGCTATGAAAATCGGTGGTCCGGTTGCCATCCCCTAGTCCAAATATGGCTTATATATATATATATATATATATATATATATAATGGATATGAGTCAATGGCTCATATTGTAGAATGAATCATGTCATGCAGAACTAATAGGATAAAAGTTTCAACATGGCAATGTTATTTTCCATTTTGAAACTTTAGTTTATACTACATGTCATAAATCATATAAAAACTATGCATATATATAAAACAAATTCCAATTTAATTTGTTTTATCAAAATGGACCGACCGGCAGGCCGGCCCAGATCAAATTAGGTTGTGTGTCAGGGTTAGACTTGCTCATCCAGCAAAAGTCAGCCCGAACCAGCCCGCTCAAATTACCAGGCTAGGACCAACCCAGGTTTAGGCCGGGCTAGCCCGGTAATTTGAGAGTCGAGCCGGGATTTTGTCACAGTAGCCAAGCCTAGTCCTGACCCATGAGTCGGGCTGGGCCGGGTCCGAGTTGGCCCTTGGGTCAATCATTTTAGTAAAAAAAAAAAAAATTATATATATATATATATATATATATATATATATATATGACCATATCATATACAGTATTTAGTTATATATGCATACTGAGTATATATTTATATATAAACGGTATATATAGTATAGACCATATCATATAAAGTATTTAGTTATATATGCATACAGAGTATATATTTATATATAAACGGTATATATAGTATATCCTATATTGTGTATATATATATATATATATATATATATATATATATATATATATATATATATATGGTACATATATTTCTATATATATATATATATATATATATATATATATAGAGAGAGAGAGAGAGAGAGAGTAAACGGGATATGAGCCATAGTGATCATTTTCCTACATGAGCCATGCACATGTGGACCAATAGGAATAGACTTCCACATCCCATGTGCACCCATGTGCACTAGTACACTATATTCCTATTAGTCCACATGTGAATGGCTCATGTAGAAAAATGAGCACTATGGCTCATATCCCGTTTACCTATATATATATATATATATATATATATATATATATATATATATATATATATACAAGTTTTTTATCGGACTTTGAGTTAGCTGGCAACCGTTCGGGCCGGGCCTCCGGTTTCCAAAGCTCAAACCGGACCACGTTTCCAACGGTTGAACTCAACCCAACCCAACCCGGTTTTAGTCGGGCTGGGTCCTGGCTTTTACTGTGCATGACCGGACCAGCCCGGGTGTGATCGGTCCAGGCTTGTGCGGTTTTTCGGGCCGCCCGACCCAAATAACACCTTGACATTGAGGGCAAAGAGACTTCAGAAGGATGGTACATCCTCATAGTGATAGGTTTCACTCTTCATGTCCACTTGTTTTTCTCAATAACCGAACTCCAGTCACTTCCCAATGTTCACTTCCTCGTACGTACTCACATATATAAAATATATATAATAGACTCCAGTTGCTTATATTGTTGACTACACAATAAAACATTTCACAAAATCAAGAAGTCCACTCTCGGTAACTTTTCTACATCTGTTTTTTTTATTAAGATCGCAACATATGGAGAATTTTTCCTACATGCAAAAGAAAAACAAGTTTGATATGTAATGTTAAATGTTATACTGATCTACATATAGAATATTCTACTGAGTAATATGCACAGAATTGGACATGGAAAAAACATTTGGAAGAATCATATAGTGTAATACAATAGTAATTGGACTCACCAAACCAGTTGCAGATCAGAATATCCAGAATAATACTATCCCACCAACACTCGTTGAAGTTTGGCAACATATGGCGAAAAGTGAGCTACAAAGGTTTATTTCACATTGTAAGTTATTGAAGATTAAAAAAAGAATACAATTTAGGAGTAGTTTAGCTTGAGATATTACCTCCATCAACTCAAAACCTATTGAAAGTACCCATAAAAGTGGTTGGTTACGAATCATTATAGCTTTGCCCCACCATCCAAATATGTGAGCAAGGACAAACTCGTCAAATAACGTCTCCTAGAAAAAAAACTAAAACCAAATTCAGTACCTTTAAACATTCCACACTGCAAATATGAAGGTAATTAGAAATATGAAAACAACAAATAAGGCTGGTTGTGCAAGACGACGCCATACATAAACATTGTTAAACCTGCTTTTGGGATTCTCAGGTACATAAATGCGACAATCAGTTCCATAAGATCTTTCAGGTAGTTCTGCAAAAAAGGTAAACAGAACAGATAAAATTTTGGCACATCGTTTGAATAACTATATTCCAAAATTGTATGTTATTACCAACTCCAAGATCTGGATGGAGAAATTTCATGAATTCCCGAGCATCATCACGGTTCTGAAAAAATAGGATGACTATAGATAATATTCACCAGTACAAACAAAACATAATGCCGAAAGAATTATAGCAGACAGATGTATTGAAACCGATAGAAATGTCAAAAAATAGCCATACCATAGAGTAAAATACGTGACAATAAGCAAGTTATGCAAAATTAACTTCAGTAGATTAAAGTAAAATATGATAAAGCATGGGAGGATCTGAAGCCACAAAAGTCTGATCAAAATTGGAGAAGAGAAACATAGCAACATTTAAACAACAAAACCACCCTACAAGAAAGGGTTTATGATTAGAAGTTTAAAGGCATAAAAGACTGATATCAAAATATGAGCACCCTCTAATGAGTCAAAAGAAATTCAATTCAAACAGTGTTCAGCTATAGATAACAACATATTGTAAAATCATTATACTAGATAGAGATGAACAAAATATTCATGTTACAATACTTGGAATAGAGTACATAATAGACATGCATACTCATTCTAGAAATATGGTAACAAAGCTCAAAAAGTAAATATAACACCAATAAGCTAAACCAAAAGTGCCAGCTTAGTACGATAATGTCCTAAAATCATAACGCGCACACACACACACACACACACACACATATATATATATATATATATATATATATATAGTTAAGAGTAAAGTATGAAGTAAATAAACACGCTGTGTGTCTACAAGAATAGCAACAAACCTGGAAAAGAAGAAATGTAAGGGCAACAAGGTATACAACAGCCATTCCATGGACTAACCGCCAAATGGCAGGATGTGGTCTGATAAGTACCCTGAAGAGATATGTTAGAAAGAGAATCATTAGTAACTGGACTTCTTTTATCTGAATTATAATCATGCTATATACACTGAACAAAATTTCCGCAAACAGATGAAGGTATCAATGCAAAATTTCTGTTCATTTGGATGACTTTCAGTAAAAATAAAAATAAAAGACAATTACATTTTTTCCCGGTGGCTTGTGTATATGGTTGTTGAAAAATCAATTTCAACAGCTCATTCACAGACTAATCTATACTACTATATAATAGGAAAAGTTGAACTTCACCCTGAATATTTTCTTTCCAAATATACCATCACATATATTTACTAATTAAAATTATTCATCTATACTACTATATAATAGGAAAAGTTGAGCTTTACCGTGAAACTTTTCTTTCCAATTATACCATTGCATATATTTACTAATTAAAATTATTCATTAAAGTTAATAGGAACATTTAGGTAATTACGGGAGTTGTCTTTTGATCTTCCTAAATAGTGTCTTGCATGATTATATAAAATAATATATATACACTAATATAATAATAAATTTATACTATTAAGATTGTTGTCTTTTAGTCTTCCTAAGTAGTCTTAATAAAGATTAGAATAATTACAGCAACTATCTTTTAGTCTTCCTAATAATAATATAAAATAATATAATAATCTATACTACTATTATATGCTCTTTCTAAGTATGAAATACATTCATTTGTGCAACACACATGCATATATACTAGTGCACAAGAAAAAAAATATAAGACATTCTTTTATGTTGATGGAATAAACCGACACCCATAATTTAAGAGCACAACATTTACCATATTAATCATTTCAAAATCATGACTCTGGAAACAGTGATACAACAAGCTAATATGCAAGAATATTATACTAGTACAATGTTGTGAGCACCAAACAAACATTAGAGGATCGAGAGGTTAGACATGGAATTGTACTATACTTACTAGTTATCCCTAGATTATTGCATCTTACAAGTATAAAGAAACATGTTCACTAATGTTGTGATTTCCTGTATAAGAATCTTAATAGTTTAATCAATAGTAGGAATCAAATAAGTAACATGAGCAGTGAGGAATTTGCAACTCACGTTGAAGGTGCCTGAAGCAAAGAATAAGCTAAAAAGACTGCAATCATTGCCCAAACACCCCTAAAAACAAAATGAATTAGTCAGTAAACAGGAACTTTCTTGCCACATTTCGGATGACGGGTTACAAGCAAAGGCATCCACTGGGAAACACGAATAAGCAACATAAAGAAAAGCAGTGGTCATTGAACAGATTACTTGCATAATGGTCATAATTAAATTGGGATAATTAAATAAACATAACAGTTTCATAAAAGAAATCAAATTAAGTAACTAGCAAACCTTTTCACAGATGTGGCCATATCATGAGAAGCAGTGCTTTCTGGATCAAGTGCTCCACTTGCCCAACTGAGAAAAAAGATTATATGACAGATTCAGAAGATTGTACAACAGAATCAGCCATATCTTTGAACAAAAGCAGCAAGTATAACAAATCATTCTCTTACATTTGCATATCTTTTATTTAAGCTGCATAGATGTATTTATATACATGCGTCAACAAAGATCCACACACACACACACTCCTCCTCCTCCTCCTCCAGAGATAAATCGCCCCTCCCCCCTCCCCGACTTGTAGTGACCCGCTCCGTGTTGGCACTATGTACAAGAGATATCGTTTTGCTGGCTCGAGCAAAAGCCTTCTCGAAGAGTTCCCCGATCAAAACACAAGACAATTAATCTAGGTGAGTGGACAGAACTTCATTCTCTGATTCTTTCACGCCAAATAATGAATCGGGTTTTATAACTGCTTGTGCTAAGAAGATAGTGTTTATACGAAGAATGATAGAACATGAACCTGCATGCTTAACTAGAGAACTTGTATTGCTTGTCTAGAAGAAAGAATCATTGCCATGCTAAGCAAAAAAGATGAATGTTGCATGCTAAGTACACGCAAGACACTGCTATCGAACGAATTATTGCCATGCTAATAAGAATAGTAAAAGATTGCTTGAACATGTCAGTACCTTGTATGCTAAAAGATAGAATAGAGTTACATGCTAAGTTAAAAGAGATAGAAAAACTGTTGCTATATCTGTTTAACTAGAGATTTCTTCCATGTTTTATGTATCGTTAATGTAAAGATAGAACTGTTTGAATAACTTGTAATATGTTTAAGAGATTGATATGAATGATAAGACTAATAGTGCACCATGAGGATCGGTCCAACGGGATCTTGGGGGTGGCTATTAGAAGAGAAGAAAGTTTTATAGAAACCTTCTACGGTTTGGCCGCGATCGTGTTAAGAGAAGAAAGATAGAATGTGTGCATTGTTCAACTGTTTCATTATTGCATTTTTATCTTATAGAAGATGCATTCATGCTTTTGGTCTGGACAACTTGTGCACAAGGACGGTAACCTCTAGGACGGTTCCCGGGGCACTGGGGATCGTTTGGCCTAGGAGGACAGGGCAACCTGAGGCTTATACGTCCTCTTGATTATGGAGGATGCCAAGTTTCTTAGTGAGATAGGCTTGTACGTCCCAACTGCTAAGTCTGAGGAGGGGACCATCATGTAGTTAGGGCGCATGCTAGGTTAGCCTTCTTGTATACCTAATTGTTTGATGCAGAGACGAACAAAAAATAGTACTTAAATGTTGATGCAAATTGTTGATAACTTGTATGTCTGTTACAGGGATAATCGTTCGACTATGGGTAAGAATCACTGAATAAGTGATAAATTGTATTCCTTAGGTTCCTTATCGTAACTGCTCTTAAGATGTATAATTTTACTTGAACATATTGATGTCCATTGAACTGTGATGAATAGTCTACTAGATGCACTATGCCTTGAACTGAGATGAATAGTCCACTAGAGATAGCTATGTTCTTAAGAGTTATGAATATGGCTCATGATACATGATGCGCACTAAACGATAGAGTAAACCAGTATTGAGCATGAACAATGTCCCTACTGTCTGTTTGAATGTATCGTTATGCAAACCGTTTTCAAAGATGTATTTAAAAAAAAAAGTAAATTGACTCTGATATTGTACTGCATGAAATGAACCTAGGTAAAAATAGCAAGATCACTAGTACTGTAATGTTTTATCACATGCTTAATTAGTGTTGGTTTTAGAGAATGTTGCTTATGTTCGTTACTTTTATACTCGTCAGTACTTTTCCCAAAAGTGCTTACCCCTACCAGTTATGTTCGCAGGTGCTGGATTCTTCGAAGAAGCGATAGCTTATCCTCATCCCCAGAAGTCGAAGATCTGGAGTCGATGTATTGAGATGTTTAGAACCGTTTTTTGTATAAAGAGATGTAGTGTATGGAACAATGTCATTGTATTCTGAGAGATGTTAGCCAAATGGCAAACCTTGTAATTCATTTCAGATATAAATAAAGAGCTTATTTTCTTATATCATTGTTTTCATTTACTTTTCTGCAATATTGTGCCGCTGCTTCCGTCTTGAATAGCTTATTTGTCCTTGTTCAAAGTCTTGGCTTTTTGCAAGCGCAACTTAGACTTGCATGGCATCACGTCCGTGCGAGGACGATCGGTTCCGCAATGCGCTAAGCGAGGACGATTAGCCCTTGCGGGAACGGGACGTGACACGACTCCCCCTGCGCTCCCCCCCCCCCCACCCCTCTTCCTCCTCCCCCTCTCCGCGATTCCCCGATGACCTAGGCGACCCTGGTGTCCCGCCTGTAATTGGTGGTGGTGCCCGAGCCCTAGGGCTTGTGGGCCTCCCGCTTGCTGATGGAGATGGCAAAGACTCAGGATTCGCGGCTGAGGGCATTCTCCGACTGGGGAACAAGGACGATTGGCCTGACTCGACTGAGGGAGCCTGGTCCACAATCACGCGGTGGCGGCGGAAGGCTGCTCCCCTCTACACAAGGATTCGACGGGAAGACAGAGGGGAACTATCCAGAGGGAAGGAGATCATTGGGGATCGAGGATCTAAAATCATAGGCAGTCTACAGAAGCTCCTGAGGAGAGGAGTCAAGGGTCACGGTGATCCTACCATGTTGTTGCTTCTGTTGAGCTCAAGAGGCTTAGGAGTGGGAGACACGGCTTCCACTGAGAGGAGGCGGGATTGGGGAGCGGGGGTTGCACCAAGGGTGGTTCCAAAGTCCCGCGGGAAGGCTCCCTCTTCGTAGTTAAGGGCAGCTCCAAGCAAGCCCTGATTCCTCTCCTCCCCAGCCTCTAAATTATGGACATCTATGTGTGTGTCTGGCAGCCTTCGCCCGTCTGCAACTAAGGCTAGGCCCCAGTTTGTTCATTATATCTCTGAGAATAGGGTACCCACGACGGATATCACGGCCGAAAACCAGGCAGTAGCGGAAGGCTACTGTGAGAAGGCCATCGTTATCTATCTAGTCGGGACCAGAATCACCTATGATTCTGTTTCAAGCATAGCTAGGAGATTTTGGCAGCCTCGGGGGGGGGGGGGGGGGGGGGGGTATGTCTGTCTTCTCTAGGGAGAATGGATTCTTTTTGTTCAAATTTGACCTGGAGGATGATGTTGAACGCGTGCTAGAAGGAGGTCCTTAGACTTTTGATGGCAAGCTAGCCATCACACGACGGTAGAATCCCGAGATGAGTTTTGAAAGGGATCGTTTGTCCAAGATCCCTATCTGTATTCGGCTATTGTGGCTGCCATTAGCAATATGGAGCCCCTCTGAGAATGGATGATGTCACTGCTCTACGTCAAAGATTGGTGTATGCCAAAAATTTTGTAGAAGTAGATCCAGGAGCACAATTTTCTAGAAAAATCCAATTCAGACTTGCGTCAGATAAGATTTGCCACCAGGGGGTTGAATACGAGTGGGTACCAATAGTAACCAACATGCCAAAAGAAGCTACAGAACCGTACCATAGTAGAAGGTGTCTCCTATCTACACAACATCCTTGGAGTTGTTAGATAGCTTCCCTCCAAATATTATTTGGCATACAAACAGAAATAACTTGAATCAACCAAAAAGAGGTTATCCAAGGGGATTCATTTAAAGTGAGAATGAGCTTACTAATTATGTAAAAGACCAAGTGAACCTATCCAGTTTAGATGCTAAGTACTAAAAGCTTACTTAACCATAACTTCATCATTCTAGAATTGAATCAACCATCAGCCCTCACAGCAGATTTATTTACCCAAAATGATTGGTTAAAACAACAATAATAATGGATGTTGTATCATCAAATGAATGCCAACTTGAACCACACGCCCATGCGGTCAAGAGGGCTGAAGGAAGCAAGTTGCCTATATAACAGGAACAAGATATCCTGCCGTGAGGATGACGATATCTGGAATATTTGAATCCCAGGGCAAATTACTCTCCTTGAGAGCAACCTCCTTGACTACACCACCCTCATCTTTGTTACCCTTACCCACACGGACTCCCATCTTGAGCAATCTCTTCCACTTTAGCAGTGTAATCATAATCAGGCTCAACAACCTATCTTAAACATATAAGAATGTGATATGACATAATATGGACATGGAGATACGGACACGGCATTAATTTTGGCACGTCCTAGTGTATTTTGGAGTGTCTGTTTTGTGGCCAATATGTATCTGATACCAATACAATACGATACATACATATTTGGTGTATCCATGCTTTCTAGGCGGTGGTCGAAGGATAATTCTCAATGTAATTGTTATTGGAAGATGTAAGAAGACCAGTGACAAG